>CM035159.1:70858579-71514174 GCA_020205615.1 Panax quinquefolius | reverse complement strand
ATACTACTTTCAAGCTCACCCTTTTCTTTCATTGTTCTCTTCGGAAATGAGAATATAATTTGGAGCGAGTCGGGAATGGGTGATGGTCCGGGGAAAAGTGGCTATAGTAGTCCTCACTATTACATGAAATAGTGTGATAATAATTGTAATGAGGACTCCATTGAGTGTGGATATTGTCTAGAAGAAAATATTCGTGTTAAAACTCTCAGCTACACTTTTGTCGTATTGTATAAAAGAAGTTTGTATTTAAATTCTGTACAATGTATTTGACGACTCAGAATGAGTGATGTATACCTATTTTGGGGCGTCACAATCTAATGACTCGATAACCCATTTGAAGATAAGACCGAATTTTATGAAATAAAAGCATTCAATTTTTCTTATAATTATTATTTTATTTATGGTTAAATTGAAAAAAGGTTAAAGTTAAGGGTGATATGTGAAAAGTTTGCAAAGTAAGCAAGTGGTCATAAAATATTCGTTTGGTCGGGGAATATCCATATGACGGCACAATCATTGGTGGACCCCACATCGGAATGACTGTCGGATATAGAAAGTGACAGAGATAACTTTTTATAAAAATAAAGACAAAACTTTTACCGATAAATATTGAAATACCGGTGATAAAAGAACAGTAATATGCTTTGCACACGGTATTGCACTGTATCTTTGATTATTGATGCTTATGCAAGAATTCACTCAATCACATTCAACAATTGCTATAGTATCTCATATTGTTGATTCAATTATTATCAGTATTATCTGCACAATATTTTATTTTATTAAATCAATAATTGAGACGACACAGTTATTCATTTTATTATTTGCATTATTGACAATGTCTAGAAAGTTCAGTCTAGGAAAGGGGTTAGGTCATCTAATTACGTGCCAATAAGGAGAAATTTTTATCGGAAAGCCCCCTCTTTTCTGGGAACGATTTGGTTGTCAATATTGTGAATTATAATATTAAATGATAAATAATTGTTGAAAGATTAAAAATGTGTTGATTAAAGATAAGTGATTTGTGGTAATTATTTATTCAATTTTTGATATAGATAGAGAGGTTTGTTATAAGTTTGACTTATTATTCCATGAGGAGATGTGCTAATTTTTTAGACCGTTGGTTGAAGTTATAATAGTAAATCAATATGGATCGCTGGTTTAAAGTTTTAATAGTAAATTAGTATGGACCGTTGCTTTAAGTTTTAATAGTAAATCAATATGGACCGTCCGTTTAAAAGTAAATCAATCTGGAACGTTCATGAATTAGTTACTATTTAGTCCATTCTCCTATAAATCGAAGCTCATTCCTTTATTATTTCTTACGAATTCACTGAAACTCTAAAGAGAGAAATTATAGAGAGAAAAAAGAAGAGTATTCTACTACTTAACTATTGCAGTATCCAATCTTCTACTAAGGTAAGGGGTATTATACTTTTGTATTCGTAAAGAATGTTATTTTCTTTCAATACTCATAAGGGTTGTCATTTTATTCCTTATTAATCCGCGGGAGGAACCTGTTTACGCGGATTACCGTATGCATGGTGAATGTCCCTTCGTATTCATTCTTTATTAATCTACGGGAGTAACCTGTCTACGCGGATTACTGCATGTATGGTGAATGACCCTTCATATTCGTCATATTCGTTCTTTATTAATCTGTGAGAGTAACCTATCTACGCGGATTATTGCATACATGTTGAATGACCATTCGTATTCATTCTTTATTAATCTACGGGAGTAACCTGTCTACGTAGATTATCGTATGCATGGTGAATGACCCTTCATATTCATTCTTTATTAATCTGCAGGAGTAACCTATCTACGCGGATTACTGCATGTATGGTGAATAACCTTTCGTATTCATTCTTTATTAAATTGTGGAAATGATCTGTCTATATGGATTACTGCATGACGGGTGAAAATCCAGTTTCAGTTTCGTATATTCTTTTATGCTCGTATGAAATGTCATTTCTTTTGTACTCATCAAGGGATATCGTCTTTTTTTGTAATTCTCTATTTATGGTACAAATTTATTGTTTGTTTTCATAACCTTATTATTAAATGGTGAAAACCCTTGAAATTAGTGGAATATTCTTAATAGTCTGTGTTTTATCTAGTATTTGTACTATTGGTCTGAACTTTTTTATTAAATGGCGGGATACTATTTATGCCGGGGTACTATTCACTCGAGTACTATTCATTCTGGTACTATTTGTAGACACTTAAAATTTTCTTTCCTATTACTAACTATGCAGGAGAACAAAAGCATCTTTTTCACACTCCAGAGATAACCTTGGAGGACCACAACATCAATTCCAACCCCGGAAGTATCCCCGGGAGATCCAGTTTCCAACACCAGAGATAATCCCGTGAAATCAGTTTCCAACCCCTGAGATAACCCCGGGAAAGTCAGTTCTAACCCCGTAGATAACCCCTAGGAATCAAATTCAAAGCCTGGAGATAACCCCAGGAGGTCAAGTACACCTCAGAGATAACCCTGAGGACAATCAGAGTCAACAACAGGCTAACCTCAGAGATAACCCTGAGAAAACACTGCTACAACGGTGCGAAAATCGGAAATAACCCAGAGAGGGGTAAAATGGTTATTTTACCAAATTTAACTTCAACTTAAATTAAATCAACTCATTTCAATACAAATTACATCAAAAGATGTCCCACAAGAACCATATCTTAACTTCTGAGCACAAACTATGCAAAATAGCTCAATGGATTGCCTAACGGAGACCCGGAAATGCTATTTCGGTCATGGACCCATCTTCTTGGAATCAAAAAGGGCAAATCCTATGTCATTGCATAGCTCTCGGAAAGAGATTTCCGGAATGGTATGACACGCCTCAATCGGAGGCTCGGATTGAAGTTCTGCAAGTTTGAGCGGACATCACATTGGACGCGTGCACGTACTTTGAGACGGCGGGACCCATGGAGCCAGGGGCACCCCGAGTAGCCGCAACTACATCACCGGCTGCCGCAGGTGTACCTGTGGCTGCCCCCTCTATAAATAGAGGGCTTATGGTGGCCATTTTAGCAAGAGAAACAGCGAGGAAGCCCTGCCCAATTTGCTTTGTACACACTATAAACTGAGTGCTTTCTCATTTTAAACACTTGTGAGTTTATATTCAGTCATATTTTAACCAGCGGGAGCTGAGTGTTCATCCATTTAAAGCTATAGAAGTCTTTTTTGGCAGTCCACTGTAAGCCTTCTTACACACTTTAAAGCCTTTCTCTTCATCTTTGCACACACTGTTCTTCACATTGAGAGTCGTGTTGCGTGTGTATGCCCGGACTTCGGTCTATGGCTTTTATTTTCTTTTTATATATATATATATATATATATATATACTTAAATATATGAACTGTTGTCAAAATCTGTTTGATGAGCCTGAATTTTACATCTGGAGCGTTTATTACTTTTATATATATACTTATATATATAAACTATTGTCAGACTCTGTTCTATGAGCCTGGATTTTACATCCGGAGCGTTTAATGCTTATATATATATATACACTTATATATAAACTATTGTCGGACTCTGTTCAATGAGCCTGGATTTTACATCCGGTGCGTTTACTGCTTTTATATATATATACACACCGATAAATCGCTGAAATGATAAACCGAGTCGGGATCGATATATATCATGTGCGTTTATCGCTTATATATATATTTACATTTCGATCAGGCCTGGAGTTTACTTCGTGACCTTTTACTACTTTATTTACATTTAGTCCCGCTTGGAGTTTACTTCATGGTGATTGATCGTTTTTATTGCTTTATTTATATTTAGTCCCGCTTGGAGTTTACTTCATGGTGGTTGATCGTATTTATTGCTTTATTTACATTTCTGATCCCCATGGAGGTGCTTCGTGGTGGTTAATCATGTCTGTATATATATATTTACCGCTTTTATATATTTACATTTCTGATCCCCCATGGAGGTGCTTCGTGGTGGTTGATCATGTCTTTATATATATATTTATAGCTTTTATATATATTACTGCTTACTGCTTTCATATAAATTGCGGCATCATGTGAGCCTAGGAATCATGTGATCATAGATTTAGTCTACTGAATTTTGATTCGGTTCCCGTGATGGACATTTTCAGCTGTAAGCAGCTTGTAAATTATTCACGGTGTTTGAATTTCCTTATATGGCTTTCATGCCTATGAGGAGTTCGGCACTGCTATATATTATTTTTTCGAAGATGCTTCGCATCTCGAAAATAAAAGCAACCAAGCCAAATATTTAATAATAAAATGAAAGTATTAAAGGCCTCAATTACTATTGAGCACAGGGTTTAAAAACCTCTTCTATAAAATCTCATTGCTTTATCTTGTTTAAAACAGAATTTTTATATAAATTCAAACCCTGTGTATATAGGTGCGAACGAGGCATAGCAATACTTCCAAATAACTGCACATTGATCCACACAACACATTCATATAACAGTTTAATTGAAAAGTGGCGGTCACCGTGGTAACACGGATGTCGGGGGGTGCCTAACACCTTCCCTCCACATAAGAAAGTCCCCGGACCCTAATGAATCTCGATTTCACAGACTCGTTTAGCAGTGTCACATCACTGGGTCAATGTGCAAACCTTTTCTCGGTTGTGTTGGTACAACCATTTAAAAAACCAACTGGCGACTCTTGCAGTTAAATCGTTGACATATAAATGTCAGACCTTTTCACAACTTGTTTTTTCAAACAAATCTCACCTAACATGAGAACACCAAAAGACAAGAACAGAAAAGGGAACAATAAAAATCCCAACGTCGACATGTGGTGACTCTGCTGGAGAAACCAGTAAGAGGACTTAAGCCGTTACTACAAGCTTTTCAAAACTGTTATATGCTTGTGTCTGGATGTTACATTTACATTTTGATGAATGTGTACGAATGCATTTACTTACCGCACTGCAATATATCTATCTGTGATATTAGTGCTTCGCACATGTCATCATTCCCATAACGTGAGATACGTTGTATGTGAATGTATGTTGTGTGGTTCCTCCACCAGGAGGCTATCCTGTCGGTGTTTGATTCTTTGGACTCGTAGGGAGACTAATTCCAACGAGGCTCAAGAAAGGCACCACCAGATTCCTCGGTTGAAAAGACCGGATTAACTTCCCGTCAAGTAAATTGCGATGATCTGGGAACCTTCATGTCAAAATGCCACGAGAGTAACCAAAGATAGGTCAGCCTCTGATAAACAAAATGCAGAGGAAAGTCTCTTCATGCTTTCCGTTTTCAATTACTTGTAAAGACAATTACTTGTAATTTTATTCCATGTTAATCTCTGTGTAATGGAAAATATGAAGAATATGTGTACATGCATATTAAGGCTTGACATGCTATCAAATCACACCCATTTTACAGGATAATATTCCTAAAATGGACACATTATGATAGCATGTAAACATTTTATACATTCCCTAAGACTAAACTACATAAGTTTTTGTAGGGAAGCAATTGGTCCCGTTTCCCGTTCAAAGTCCAGAAAGGCATTAAGCCCACAGCCAAACATGGCTAAAAGTGCCTAGCCTGATCCTACTCATGTCTCTCGCGAGGAGTTCAAAAGATTAAGCTATCAAATTACAGAGTTGGTTGTTATGCTCAAAGAACTACACCAATCTACTCAGGGTCCACAAATACCCATCCACACAGAATCCTCTGCACATGGAGGAACCCAGGGCCAAACAATGCCTACTCAACCAGAGTCATTCACACCAGGGGGAAGTCAGGGTACTCATTCCAATAAAGGAACCAACAAAACCCCTGAAATCACAAAACTCAGGGATGATCGAGAAACTAGGGATATAAGAAAGAAAGTCCAACAAATGGAGGAAACCATCCGGTCAATCAAAGAAACTGGAAACTATGGTAGTGTCACCTACTCAGATCTCTGCATATTCCAAGGGGCTCGATATCCTAAAA
Source organism: Panax quinquefolius (assembly GCA_020205615.1). Lineage (NCBI taxonomy): Eukaryota > Viridiplantae > Streptophyta > Magnoliopsida > Apiales > Araliaceae > Panax > Panax quinquefolius. The sequence continues at coordinate 71,508,214 of CM035159.1, read as the reverse complement.
AATTCAGAGTCCCAGAGTTTAAAAAGTACAATGGGGTAGGCGATCCCTATACGCACCTAAAAGTATATATTTGAATTTGGGGTCTTATCTTTGAAGATGAAAGCCTCGAGAATGCAACTTTTCAAAAGAGTCTCACTGGAGAGGCTAAAGCCTGGTATGCCCGACTTGACAATGCAAAAATCCACAACTGGGAAGAATTGGCCCATGCCTTTCTCTACAGTTTTCAGTCACAAATGGCACCGGATCGATACCAAGTAACTAAAGTCAAAAAGCAAAGTACTGAATCTTTCTGAGAATATGCCCAAAGGTGGAGACATCTAGCAGCGCAAGTCATTCCATCAATGACTGAAACTGAGATGGTAATGGCATTTATTGATATCCAAGAGGCTCCTTACTATGAGAGGATCCTAGCAGGAATAGGGAAGCCATTCTCAGAAATGATCAAACACGGCGAAATGGCAGAGATGGGCTTGAAGGCAGGCAAGATTAAAGACTTCACTGCCTTGGAAGTAGTTGCTAATCATATACAGACTGGAAAATATGCGAGCGATCCCAAGGGGGAACTCGATAAAGGCAATGAAGATGTATCCCTTGTTGTATAGGGGCAAGCTAGGAGACCAACCTACAGTCCCCCCATTTGGAAAAAGCAAGACAATCTGCCATTTCAACAATAGGCTGCCTTTAACCAGTTCCTGGACAAGAAGAGAAAATTTGAAAGAACGGAAAATCATGTGTTTACTCCACTAGGCAATTCCCTTGAAAATGTATTGGCGATATTAATGGATCACAAGAAAATTATAGAATTGGCTCCACCTCTGGAACCCGGGAGCAAAAGATACAATCCAAGCTAGAGATGTGCTTACCACTTAGGGTCTCCAGGACACGACACACAAGATTGTTGGTCCTTAAAGCATAAGATTCAAAATCTGATCGAAAGTGGCAGTATTGTGGTCCAACAACCTGACCAACAAAATGTTAACACCAACCTTCCGTTGCAGCATGATACGGAGGAAGTAAACATGATCGGGTTAGGAAACGCTAAAATGTATCTAAATCGTAAGTACATACGAAGGATAGAGGAATACCTCCAATGGCATAGAACAAATGTCCTAGAATGGGAAAACTCGGAGGAGGGTATGATTATAATGAAAAAATTAGAGACGATCCAAAATCAAGTAAATCTGTTGGCTAAGATGACAGTGCTCCAACATCAAGAAATAAGACAGTTTTTCACTCAACTATCAAAAAGCCAAGAGGAAAAAGAGGTCAACCATAATGTAAGCCCATATCTATCCAGGATGAGTCAGCTAAATGAAGAAGATCAAAGCAAGATGAAAGGAAAAGAAAATGAGATTGATAAAATTGCTAGAAGATCTCACCAACGGAAAAATCGCTCGGGGGAATGAGAATTCTCAAAAAAGAAAGATCAAACAACCTCCACAAGAGTCCGAAAATTCACCCCTTTAAACAAATCAAATGAAGAAATGCTACACTTTCGGATAAGTGAAGGAAGGATTACTGAGTTGCTACCTCCTATAAATCCCAAGATAAAGAGTTATGATTCCACCAAGATGTGTCTCTATCATTCTAACTTACTTGGACATACGACTGAGGAATGTTAGTCTTTGCAACAAAAAATCCAGGATCTCATTGAAAAGGAAAAGCTGAAGATAAAATTCCTCATAACTAGAAAAAGAGAAGAGGGAATAAAAAGCTTAAGATGTCCACTTAAGACATGCAGTTCAAAGGAGGTGAAGGCTATGAGCACCAATCCTGGCAGAACACAAGATGGACTGATCCTAATCCAGGGAATGATAGAGGAGACAAAGGAATCCCTAAGGGAGATTCCTCTGCCAACATCAAACATCCTGTGGTCCAAAGATAGCAACCACGTTCCTGATTTTATAACCTTGGATGATGCAGAAGAAATACTAATCCTTTCTAAGGAAGAAAAAGCCAAAAAGGAAAGTTCCTTGCAAGAAATGCGACAACAATTTGAGGGAGATTTCATGGTCGAATCCTCTCTAACCCAAGAAAAAGGTGAAGGAACAGATGAAGGAAAAGGTGGTGAGGTTATCGGAGAAGCCAACCCATTGAAGAATCAAGAGTTCATCCCTTTTTGCGATAGGTCCAGTTCAAGTGTCCCTGAGGAACGTATTGAATCAGGAAGTGATCAAGTTATGGCTATAAGTAAAGATATTCAAAATCAAGAGGTAACCTCTATCGCGAGCCTTAAAGGCAACATAACCACTGACAACTGGACTATCAAGCCTTAGCTAGCCAAGAAGGTGTAGATCCAGAGGATACAGTTGTGAGTTCCAAAAGATTTTGGGACGGTATCATTTTTTTTGCAGTTTGCCTTTTATTTTTCATGCACGTAAATATTGAAAAAAAAAGAAAGAAAAAAAAGAAGAAAAAGTAAAAAAGAAGAAAAAGAAAAATGAAAAAAGAAAAATCAAAAATCAAATCCGTCAGGTTTCAGCTCATAGGGCGAACTACGTCGACCTGATCTCCCTGATACCTGGGAGTACATAGGCAACCATTTTTATGGCCCGGTTGCAATAAAAAAAACAAAAACAAAAACAATAAAAACATTTCTATACCCTTCTCCACAAATAAAAACATTTATACACCCATTTACACCTTTCTACATCGTTGAACCTCTTACACCAGGCCTGAACTATGAAAGACCTGATCTCCCCTCATCAATGGGAGTACGTAGGAAACCATTTATGGTGTGGTCAAACTAAACAGAAACCCAAAAAAACCCCAAACAAACATTTCTCAAACAGTTTATATTATCAAACAGGAACTATGCAGACCTGATCTCCCACACACGAGAGTACGTAGGCAGCCATCAATGGTGTGGTTAGACCCTCAAAAGAAATATACAAACCCAAATATTAATCCCAAGACACCAAAGAACAACCCTCCAAATTAGCGACCCATGTTGAAAAGACCCAACAACACTTTAATGTCATTCCATTAATTTTGGCAAAAATCCCAGAAATAAAGAAACAGTGATACATTAAGACAACCAGCAGCGAGGAACTTCAAAGAGCCGACACCCTCAATCACAAGTCTTCATCAAATCAGAAGAAAACCATCAAAGCCATTTGCACGAGCCACTCAGGAACAATGATTGAGGGCATCAAAGCCCAAATCCACTACCTGTTCACCATCTAGTACAGAGGTACAAGCCTCTTGCGATCTCAGCATCCTATCAAAGCAACTATCCCATACAATAAGCAAGGCTAGAGCAATTTCAAAATCGTGATAACCCGATATTGGGACCCTTACAACAAGACTGGGGCAATCTTGGAAACAGTGACAAGTCACACTGGGTCATTTATCAATCATCCTAAAGAGGAAAATGCACCAGTTAGCACCATCAGCATGGTACATCATCATCAGAGCTTCCCTCACATCATCTCACTAGCGAATCGGTATAATTATTTGGTCTTTTCCAATGATACTATTATCAAAATGAATGATCCACATGTGAGGATATTACTCACCCACGACTTGGTCAACAAAAAGGTTTTCTCATATGAATCCCCAGCAACAACATACGAAAAGACTGGGGTATTTTTTGATTCCAAGAAATAGAAGGAGTTTAAGGTGAGATTAAGCCTCTCATCAAAAGAAAAGGGAAAACTCTTGAAAGAAATCATGGCAACATAAGCGTCCCCTTGCGAAAAAAGGGGAAAATTCTCCAAAAAAAGTTCTTAACTCAGGAGCATAAGGCCAACGATGAAAGGTCTAGCAAATGAAATCATCATCATCAAATGTGCCAACCGGCGTCAAATCCTCACAAGTCAAAGCCTTTACACCGAAGTTCAAATCTGGGCAATGAAAGAACGAGCTGCACCCTCTAGGGATGTCAGTGGCATTCAGGTCATTAGTTTAGTCGGGTTGCAAATTAAACACTTAAGGAAATGGGGCATAAGCACCCAATAGCGAAAGGAAACTCCAAATCACGTCAAAAAGGGTGAGGCAAAGTCTCGTTAAGAAAGCCTTTGAATATTACTTCAGCGTATGCATCAGAAGATCTGGTATTCGAAACCATTGGCATCAATTCAGCGTAATATCAAGACAGTTCAATGATGAAAGCTTTGTATACCACCGTTCGAGTGGGAATCAAAATAGTTTGGCAATATCAGCATATTCAATTACAAGCAGGATAGGATCCATTATCAAAGTACCATCAGGGTAGGCACCATTGTAAACTACCAGCGTATGCATCGAGAAGGTCCAGTGATTTCAGAACGTCATCCCCAGTAGAGATGTAGAAAACATCTCAATTTTTCTTCATCAAACAGGTTTCGATGACACCAACAAAAAGCCAAACCGTTTTTGGTCAACACCAGCATAGGCATCAGTAATAATCGGTAAAGGTAAAGTGATTTGCAAAAACATTTTAACATTCATCATAACATTCATTACATTATAATTTGTGATGTGCGAAATGCGATGTGCGAAGTGCGATTTGTGATTTGCGATATGCAAAATGCGATGTGCGAGTTGCGAAGTACGATTGGCTAAAAGCGAAGTGAGAAGTGCGAAATGCGATATACGATTTGCGAACTATAATTTGTGAAAACATTTTAACATTCATAATAACATTCATTACATTGCGATTTGCATCATTAAAAATACCTTGTCATATTTCAAGTGTCTAGTAATCTTTATCATGTCCATTCCATTGCATTGCATGAACATGATAAAGAGGGGAATTTGTAGACACTCAAAATTTAGTTTTCCTGTTACTAACTATACAGGAGGACAAAAACGTCTTTTTTAAACTCCAGAGATAACCCTGGAGGACCACAACTTTAATTCCAACCCCGGAAGTAGCCCCGGGAGATCGTGTTTCCAACCCTAGAGATAATCCCGGGAAATCAGTTTCCAACCCCAGAGATAACCCCGGGAAAGTCAGTTCTAACCCTGGAGATAGCCACGGGAAAGTCAGTTCCAACCCCGGAGATAACCCCCAGGAATCAAGTTCAAAGCCTGGAGATAACCCCAGGAGGTCAAGTACACCTCAGAGATAACCCTGAGGATAGTAAGAGTCAATAACAGGACAACCTCAAAGATAACCTTGAGAAAAGACTGCTACAACGGTGCGAAAGCCGAAAATAACTCCGGGAGGGGCAAAATGGTCATTTTGACAACTCAACTTCAACTTAAATCAAATCAACTCATTTCAATACAAATTACATCAAAAGATGTCTCGCAAGAACCATATCTTAACTTTCGAGCATAAACTACGCAAAACAGCTCAACGGACTGCCTAACGGAGACTCAAAAATGCTATTTCGATCATGGACCCATCTTTCTGGAATCAAAAAAGGGCAAATCCTATGTCATTGCATAGCTCTCAGAAAGAGCTTTCTAGAATGGTATGGCACACCTCAATCGAAGGCTCGGATTGAAGTTCTGTAAGTTCGAACGGATATCACGTTGCACGCGTGCATGTACTTCGAGACAACTGGACCCTGGGGCACCCCGGGTAGCAGCAGGTACATTTCTGGATGCTGCAGGTGTACCTGAGGCTCCTCCTCTATAAATAGAGGGCTTGGGGTGGACATTTTAGCAAGAGAAACGACGAGGAAGCCCTGTCCAATTTGCTTTGTACACACTATAAATTGAGTGTTTTCTCATTTTAAACATTTGTGAGCTTATATTCAGTCATATTTTTATCGGCGGGAGCTGAGTGTTCATCCGTTTAAAGCTATAGATGTCTTCTTTGACAGTCCACTGTAAGCCTTCTTATACACTTTAAAGCCTTTTTACACACTTTAAAGCCTTTATCTTCATCTTTGCACACACTGTTCTTCACATTGAGAGTCGTGTTGCGTGTGTATGCCCGGACTACAGTCCGTGGATTTTATTTTCTTTTGTGTGTATATATATATATATAAAGCAAATAAACGCTCCGGACGTGAGTCCGTGCTCAATCGAGGCATAACTTGATAATGTTAATCCATATATATATATATATATATATATATATATATATATATATATATATATTCTTATATATATGAACTATTGTCGAACTCTGTTCGATGAGCCTAGATTTTACATCCGAAGCGTTTATTGCTTTTATATATAAAAATTGTTGTCGGACTCTGTTCGATGAGCCTAGATTTTACATGTGGAGCGTTTATTGCTTATATATATATATATATATATATATATTTACATTTCTGCCAGGCCTGGAGTTTACTTTGTGGCCTTTTACTGCTTTATTTATATTTAGTCCTACCTGGAGTTTACTTCGTGGCGGTTGATCGTATTTATTACTTTATTTACATTTCTGATCCCCATGGAGGTACTTCATGGTGGTTGATCATGTCTCTCTCTCTCTCTATATATATATATATATTTATCGCTTTTATATATTTACATTTCTGATCCCCCATGGAGGTGCCTTGTGGTGGTTGATCATTACATATATATATATATATTCTGACGCTTTATATATATAGTGCTTCTTCGCTTTCATATAAATTATGGCATCATGTGAGCCTAGGAATCATGTGATCACAGATTCAGTCTACTAAATCTAGATTCGGTTCCCGTGATGGACATTTTCAGTTGTAAGCAGCTTGTAAATTATTCACGGTGTTTGAATTTCCTTATATGGCTTTCATGCCCATGAGGAGTTTGACACTGCTATATATTATTTTCTCGAAGATGCTTCACATCTCAAAAATAAAAGCAACCAAGCCGAATATTTAATAATAAAATGGAAGTATTAAAGGCCTCAATTACTATTGAGCACAGGGTTTAAAAAACTTCTTCTATAAAACCTCATTGCTATATCTTATTTAAAACTGAATTTTTATATAAATTCATACCTTGTGTATATAGGTGCGAACGAGGCAAAACAATACTTCCAAATAACTGCACATTGATCCACACACACACACACACATTCATATAACAGTTTAATTGAAAAGTGGCGGTCACCGTGGTAACACGGATGTCGGGGGGTGGCCTAACACCTTCCCTCTGCATAAGCAAGTCCTCGGACCCTAATGAATCTCGATTTCATAGACTCGTTTAGCAGTGTCACATCTCTGGGTCAATGTGCAAACCTTTTCTCAGTTGTGTTGGTACAACCATTTAAAAAACCAACTGACGACTCTTACAGTCAAATCGTCGACATATAAATGTTGGACCTTTTCACAACTTGTTTTTTCAAACAAATCTCACCTAACATGAGAACACCAAAAGACAAGAATAGAAAAGGGAATAACAAAAATCCCGACGTCGACACTATTCATTCAGGGTACTATTTACTCAGGTACTATTCACTTGGGAAACTATTCACGGGGTACTATTCACTTGGGTACTATTCACAGGGTACTATTCACCTGAAAAATTGATTTCTTTTATATCTAAATTATTTTTGATACATGAATATTATTCTTGAATTTTACTCCACAAAGCAATTGTCATGTTGACAATTTAGACATTTTTAAACTCTGGATAAATTAAAATCTTTAATATTTATCCTTGATTTAGTTTGATTGAATCTTATATCATTGTCATTATCCTCATGCTTATATTTGATGAAAGTCATCTTTGGCCCATAGTGCATAGATGAACTGTTGATTTATATGATTATGACTATGTATCTGTATAATCATGACCTGTAATGTTATAAATGATGCGGTAAAAGTCCTCATTGGTTTGTAGTCCATTGATGGACAGTTGTTGGCATGATCATAACCACTAGTGATAATAATGAATATCCTTGGCCCGTAGTGCATGGATAATTCATGGATGTGATACTAACAAATATCATTGACCCGTAGTGCATGGATAATTCAGTGATGTGGATTATTTATTGAGCTGAGTCTCAGCGATAAAATTGATGATAAACTTTTAAATCATAGAAGATAGTAGATATCATGCTCTACTTGACTCTTCTAATGGATTGTTTGTTAAATTCTGATTAAACTTGTTGTCTATTGTATTCTATCGGTTTAACACTTTCACAGGCTAACAATAATTTTATTCTCGCATTATTTTAGTCATAATATTTTTTACTGGGCTAGTTGAGCTCACCCTTTGCTTTCATTGTTCTCTTCAGGAAATGAGAATATAGCTAGGACTAGTCGGGGAACGGAGTGATAGTCCGAGATGGTGGCTATAGTAGTCATCACTATTTTATAAAATAGTGTGATAATAATTGTAATGAGGACTCCATTTGAGTTTGGATATTGTCTACAAAACAATATTCGTGTTTTAAACTCTCAGCTTATGTATTGTCATATTTTACATGACAATTGTATAATTGAAGTTTGTATTTGGATTATGTACCGTATATCTGTCGACTCAAAATGGGTTGTGTGGACCTATTCTGAGGGCGTTACAACTGCTCCTTCAACTCCTGCAACTCCTGCAACTCCAATGGTGCCATCTGATACTGTGCCTTTGAGATAAGCTCCGCACCATGAACAACCTCAATAGAAAATTCCAACTCCCGTTGCGATGAAAACCCTAACAACTCCTCAGGAAACACATCAAAAAAGTCACGAACAATTGGAACATCCTCAATATGGGACTCTCCCTTAGAGGTATCCTTCACAAATGCCAAATACCCCTCACAACCCTTTGCCACCAACTTCCCAGCCTTTAAAGCTAAAATTAAATTCACCACTATACTCGACTGTGAACCCTAAAACACAAACTCTGGAGACTTCACATCTCCAAATATAACCTTCTTTGCCTGACAATCTATAGTGGCTTGGTGCTTATCCAACAAGTCTATCCCAAGAATAACATTGAAATTATGGATACATATTGGAAGAAGATTATCCCTACGAATCTTATCTCCAAAACTGATCGGACACCCTTGATACAAATTAGAGATAACAACAGAAGTCCCCATCAGGGTAGCAATAGAAATAACATAATTTAATGACTGAGATGGCACACCAAGGCGTCAAACAAAAGACTGAGCAACAACTGAATGAGTAGAACCAATATAAAACAAAATAGAAGCCTCGCGATTGCCAACTAAAAGAGTGCTAGAAACAATACATGGCGCACCTGCCGCCTGGTTATATGTCAAAGCAAACACTCGACCACCTTGAGACTGACCTCCATTGCCACCATTATCACCACCTCCACCATTACTACGTGGCCCTGTACAATCTCTAGCCATATGACCCATCTATCCACACAAGAAGCATGCACCAGTGATTCTGTGGCACTGCCTCCCCGGATGATTAGCCCCACAAGTAGCATAAGGAGCTATCGGAATAAGATTTGGATTACCCCCACCAACTGGTCCTGGATAATAACCCTGATTCTGCCCCTGCTGATGATTCTGACCATGCCAAAGTAGCTGAAGCTGACAATTTTGCCCTTGCTGAGGCATCTTCTGATAACCTCTATTTTAATTCTGGCCACGCCACTACCCCTGCTAACCACCACAAATCATGTTCCACTGACCACCCTGATTCTTCCCATGCTGACCCGAAGCTTGACCCTGCTGGTCATCTTTGTCTCTTTTTCGAATCCCCACCGGTTTAGAAGACCGAAAGTCCTATCGCTCCATCCCAATATTCTTGGCCACATTAGCCACTGCTGACACATCTGCAAACTTGGTGTTAATGAGATACTGCCGATAACTATAATGAATCCTCCACTTGAACTTATCCACTTGTTCCGCTGCAGTCCCTACAGAAGTTCCCGCAAAGCCCGCCAACCCGATGAACCTCGTCGTAAAATCCATGATGAACTCATCATCTTTCTGTTGAATGGACTTATAATCTCTAGCATAGGCCTCTTTATCAGCAGTTGGAAAATACTGTTGATAAAAGACCTCACAAAACTCTACCCAGATAAGTGCCTCAGCATAACCATCACCCTTTGTTACTTTCGTCGCTTTCCACCACCTCTGTGCATCCCCTTCTAGCTTGTAAGCTGCAAGAAACACTTTTTGATTATCTGAGCACCCCAACACATCAAAAATATTCTCTAGGTGGGCAATTCAATCCTCTGTCTCAATTGGAGTCAGAGCTGAACTGAATGACTGTGGTTTCTGCTTCTGAAACCTTTCTAACCATACATACATTGGAACCACATATTTATCAAGACCATCTGCATTCCCTTCCTAAACATTTATATGCGGACCATTATTTCTCGGATTCCCTTGCTCAAGAATTTATGGTGGCGGCTGCTGTATTGCATGTACAACTTGTGCCACCAATTGAGATAAATCCTTATTCACCGCCTGATTCACCAAGTTAGCCAATTGAGCATTAATCTGATCATTAGGTTGCTTATTGGGCTGACCGTCACCTCTTCCCCTATTATTACCTCGCCTCCCAACAACTTTAGCGGATCTACGAGCCATCTAAGAAAGAGATCACAAATATAAACAAAGTAGATTAAAGATAAATTCGAATATAGTTGATATGATAGCTGAACAGAAAATCAAACAAAACAAAAACCTAACCCAGAAGTCTACCTATAACTCACAGGTCAAACCTAAATAGGTTTTCTACAAGAAAGAACCTAAGCTCTGATACCAACTCTATAACACCCCCTTTCCAAATAGAAAGAGAGGTTACTCAAAATATAACAAAACTAATGAATATATAACAAGGCTCTAAACCGCAAAAGAATAATCTCATAATGATTAAATGTCATAAGGCAAACCATAATAAATGCCACACTGGCTCAAACCATAATCTAAAATAACTATTATAACTCTAAATAAATCAATTTATCATAGCCTAAAATATATATATATATATATATATATATATATATATATATATATAAAGCATTGGATAGAAGGGAGCTCTCATCACACTTGCCCTTGATCCCCCTGATTACCTGCCGGAAGAAAAACACAATATGAGCCAAATGCCCAGTACGGATATAGAGTACAAAATAAAGAACTGAGATAACTAACTCAATTTAATGAACTGAACTGTAACAAACAAAACTAATACAACAAAATAATATGCTGAAGGAAATGGCATGGGTTATTTCATACCAAACTCAAAACAAAATAGAAATATACCTTGCCACACATGTAAGTCAAATAATGCCACACAGACAAGTCACACACATTGGACCGCGAATCCAATGCATGTAAAATTAGAAGGCGTGTTTGGCACAAACAACACCAATCCGCAGAACAGAACAAAACAAAAAACTAGGGTCGACCCATACGCCTCCCACAAAAAAAAATACCAAATGGCCAACTCCCAACCGGAGCACACAATAGAGACGCCGTGGACTGATCACACCACCACAGAAGGTGCCATGCCTCGATGCCAAGAGGAAATGCATGTGGTACCCCCAAAGGTGGTTATAGCTCAAGTATACCCTACAGTACATTCTAACAAAATACCATGTCACAACACATGCGACACAATATCAACACAAAGGGGTTCTAATATGTACATGTTAAACTAAACGAATCATTGATACGAAGTCTCCAAAAAAATATTAACACGCACTTTCTACAAAGATTGAAATAAATACTAAACATGATGGACAAGTTCAATGAGTACAAATACTAGTTCTAAGTATCAATGCCAAAATGAAACATTTTTACGAATTTGAGAAGGAACAATCATGTGAAACAATAACTAATTTTTAAATGAAAAGCGAAACAACAAATCAAAAGTAAAGGATTATCGCTGAAGGAGTACGTAATACGTACTTGGATTAAGCAATGTAATACCCAAAAATTAAATAAGATTATGATAATCTCCTTCAAGTCGATTTAATAAAATAAAATAAAATTTTATTACAAATCGAACCATTACTAACATAATATTATTTAATTTATTATTAAGTAAATTTATAATTTTATCATTAGAATTAATTAATTTGTATACAAAATTTTCAATTTGATTTATAAATAACATAGGTTAGTAATATATATATATATATATATATATATATATATATATATATATATATATATATATAACATTAGTTCATCACCATTATCATTATTATAACAATAATAAAAAAATCATTACTGCAAAAGAATTTCCAAACCATACTTACTCACGTGAATTGTTTCTCACTTGATAGCAAATTTCTTTTCTTCTCTTTTTGCAGCCACACAAGTCTCTCTCTCCTCTCTTTCCCTCAGTTTGTATAATGAAATAAAATTAGGTATATATGTTTAATAACAAAGAGGTCTTGTTCTAATAAACTTCTAATTAGGTTCAATTAATATTAAGGCCCAAATTTACTAATTTAATTTATTCATCACTTATTAATACTTATTAGCCCACATAAATTAAATGACCACTTTAACCCAAATAAAATGTAAAGTCCAATTAAAATATTAAAAATAAATAAATAAATTTATATGTTATTTATTATTATTATTATTATTATTATTATTTTCTCGGTATTACAAACACGACCGTAAAAACACCGCCAACATGACAGATTGATCCTTTTTTCTCACTTTATATGAACACGACTGTAACAAAGAATTAACAAACATTAAGGACTTGAACTAAAGGCCTGTGGAACTGCCCCGTGGTCTATCACCACTTTCATATTTACAGAAGTTCCCAAAGCAATATTAGGGTACCCGAGAATTTTGTAAATAAAAAAAATAAGAATGTTTAAAAATTATTTGTGTGCATATATATGTGTATGTGCGTGTGTCATGAATCTTAATAATTCAATTAAAGTTGAATTAAGTGTGTGGTAATTGAGAAATGTGGTAAAGATAATGATAAGCTTAATTATAAAGTTATTAAGCTTATGTGATGTGTCTTGTGTGGCATAAGATGGATGGATTGATTGATTATTTAAATAAATTAAGTAAGAGATAATTAAATAATGTAATGGACTAAGGAATATACTCAAACCCAATGTGACTAAATTACAAGTGTTAGGAAATATGGTTCAAGTAATTGACGTGTTGGATTGATAATTGAGCCAAATGTGTATTTAGTCCAAGTTAATTTAAAGTAGTAGCCCAATGAATATTTCTTTGGATTAGCCCGATATGTAATAGAATGAGTGGATGTGGGTATGAGTGTGTGTGTGTGTGTAATAAGCTAACAAAGTACAAAAGAAACCATAAATTGTCAAAGTGCTAATTTTGTAGCTCATTTAAGCTTGCAAGCAATGTCATGTGATAAGATGATGAGCTAGGACATAACTAGATTAGGAGTTGGTAAAACTTTTTATCTAATTACCTTTTATCATTGGTTATTAACTAGTTGGGTGTACAAACACAAGTATTATTACATGTATTTTGTACATGGAGTTTGCCTATAAATAGGATCTCCCAAGACATTTACTAGAGTTTGTTTCATTTGTTAGATTGTTAAGTGTTGGAGAGCTAGAGAGAGTTAGTGAGAAATAGAAAATAAGAAATGATCTCTTGATCTTTGGTGATCCAAGGAGAAGAAAGAAGGTGGAAAGCTACATAAGGTTTATAGCTAAGAAGAAGAAAGCATCCAAGAGGTAAAATTCTAGTCTAACCCTAATCTTTCAAGTAAGTTAGTATGTTGTTGTTTATGTTAGAAAATTCATGTTTGGTTGTGAGAGTTTTAAGTGTTGTGGAATCATGAAGGATCCGAAGTCATAAGGATGGGTACTAAAAGGAAATTTTGTGACTTGTATGCATTTATACATGTTTAGGTTTAAATAAACCATAAGAATGCATGTATGCATGGAATCTAGTTTATAATACTTGAAAATATGAGATATGGTGTTAAATGTCATAAAATGTGTAAGCTATTTGGTTTATCTAAAAAGCTTATGTTGAACATCTATGAAATACGAACACGACCCAAGTGGAATCGTTGGAATTGGAATTAGAATGGACCTATGACAGATCATTTAGTAAAACATGTTAGAATGGAAATCCTAGCTTGAAAAATCAATAATGTTGGCTAGGTATATATTTTGGAAAATTGTTTAAGAGATCAAATATTGAAGATATATGAGTTTATGAGATAATGGAAGTGGTTTGAACACTTTTGGATGAAAAAAGAACAAATTGTGCAAGGTTACAAGAGGTAAAAATCAAGAATGTTGAAATATAGAGCTTGAGGTATCGACTCATTGGTAGGGCACTATCCCAAGACCATTTCTAGCGGCCAAGTATACCTGGTCCGATTATCTAGTCAATTTTAATCGGGTCAAATAGGGTCGGGTCATGGTAAACCAGGTCGGGCCAAACGGGTCAAAAACTAACTTTTTATAAAATAATAAATAATTAAAACAAAAATATTAAGAGAATGTTTTAATTACATTACCTATGATTAAACAATTAAAAGGATAAAGACTATTTTAATTGTGGGTTAGAACATTTGAATTTCTCTAATTGTGAATTAATAATAATGATTATTTTAATTATGGAGAATAAACAATAATTTTAATAAGGTTATTGTGTTACTTAAAATAATAATAAAGATTATTTTAATTGTCATTGTAAAGATTATTTTAAAGCGAAAGATAATTGTGAATTAATTATGGAGTGATGAAGAACAAACAATTAAATAATATTAAGGGTTATTTAATTGTGAGCTAATAACTCTAATTATAGATTAAACAAATAAAATAATTAATAGATTATTTTATTTGAGGGCTAATAAAATACTAATAATGATTAAGAAAATTATTTAAAGAGTGATTAAATATTACTAAGTAAAGTAAGAATACTTTATTTATGTAATGAGTCATGGATAAATAAAATAAAGTGAACAATTAATTAAACAAATAAAATAATAAAATAATTATTTTATTTGTAGTAAAAATGTATTGTGAAGATTAATGAATAGTAATTAAAGAAAATTACTTAAAGAGTAATTAAATGATAACAAATAAAATAAGAATCCTTTATTTTTATAAATAAATTAAATGGTGTGCCATTAATTAAACAAGTAAAATAATAGAAGATTATTTTATTTGTAGTAAATAGAGTAAAGACTAATAAATAGAATAAAGAAAGTGGTGAATAAATGAATAATTAATTAAATAGATTGATTTGTGAGTCTTCATTATACGAGACTTGCGTGATAGATCAATTAGATTTATATGTGGAAAAATTATAGAGATTAACCGTTAGAATGACTATGATAAACATAAGTTATTCAAAGGATAAGAAGTCAGGGCCATATATAGACTACTATTCACGCAAGTTCCCTAACTTACACAGCCTTGTATATTGTGCAAGTTTCTTATTATATGTTGAGCAAGTACCTAAACTTGTACTCGTATTGATCGTACGAGTAAATAATTATTAGAATGATTCTTGTGTTATATAAATGCATGAAAGTTATTATTCATACTCTGAAGCTTGATTTAAATCACAATTATATTTCTTGAACTCAGTTGCAAACATTGAACTTATAAATTGTTCCTAAATGCATTAAGAAATGTGTCTACGCCCCTTGATTCGGCTAGACTAATATCATGTGTTGGAAAGCGATCCAAACCAATTGTTTTGTTACAGACTCTTATAATATGCTGAGATGAACTACCCTCATAGAAGGGGAAAATATATTATGTTGGGAAACCGACACGCGCGCGAACAACATATTGAAGTGTTATGCATAAAATAGGATACCTTAGGCTGATCACCTATTGTACTTGTTTATATTGTGGATTTTTAGTGATATACTGTTAATTCTCACAGTAGTTCTTGGTCCATAGTGACTACTCAGTATTAAATACTCATTAACTTAAAATTATTGAAAACTTTGAATTCCTTTAATAATCCTTCGGTCCATAGTGACTCGTTATTTAAATTCAAAGGACATATTTGGAACTATTAATATTTACTTTGTTCACAATATTCTTACTTAAAATCCCTGAGCTATCAATTATCTTTATTTCTTTTGAGAATATGAACTTTATATATATGCTCATTCACCTTTGTTTTATATTACTTGCTGAACAAATTTGTTGCTCACTCTTACTTCCCTTAAACATTTTTGTTAGGGCAGAACAAGGTGGAATTTCAGGAAAAGATAAAGGTAATGGCAAGGCTACAAAATAGTTTTGCTCTTCTATGATAGCATTATGGTTTCTATATGTTTTAAGACTTGATTAATATTCTGTATTAAGTTATGTCATGGATTAAGTTATGTAGTGTATTAGTAATGGTTGCGAGACTTGGGACGAGAATATTTATGTTATATAATGTAAATATTTTTATTATTCTGCTATTTATTAATATTGGTATGTTGTATGAGATGGATCGTGGAGCACCAGATTAGAATTATATATATCTGAATTTGGGGGTGTCACATTCATACTCATCTGGTGGCTTCAAATTAAGGGCAACAATGTTTCCCATTAACACTAAAATCGTCGAACACCTTAAATGCACCAACTAACTCCATTTTATTTACAAGGAACACTACTATTGTGTTAACTGCCATGTTAGGGATGAGAAATCACATCTTGGAAGAGAATTCACCTTAGCATAATCCAATAGATTGCATACTTGAAGATTTGGTGACCTTCAATTTTTATTTGAAAACCATCATTAGCTTCCCTCCTCAGGAACAATCGATCCATCTAGTTAAATCTACAATTGGGTTTGATGGCTTTCCTTCTCTTTATAATCCAAAATGACATTACCTTCATCCTCATTTTCGACATAGTATATTAACTTTATGGAATTAGTTGATTCATATAAGCAATCCTCCTCTTCCGTATAGCTACAAATAAGCACTTTTTGATCATGCTCTAGATTGAATTTTGAGAGAGATTGCTTCATAGCTTTAACAAATTGATCAGCTCATGTTTCCATAGATTCTGAAAATCTCTCCACAAATTTGTCTCAAGCAGCCATGATAGGACCATCTTTCAATAAAAGCACCATTGTTACTAGATTTAAAGTCCCTAGCTAGACAATAACAGAAAATTAGGGAGAGAAAAGGGGATTGGGAAATTTAATTTTTGATGTATTGATAATCCTCTCAGTACAATTCTTTGCATTTTATAGGTTTTACAAGCTAGTACATGTATTCTCTAATATAATCTCGTCCTCCATCTGTACTGTTATAAAATTATACATAGTGTGTGGATGTCTAAATATAGTCCTACCCATATCTAGATACATTCCTACCCCTCTTTATTGTAATGATCAGCTTTGAAACTCTCATATCCTTTAAGCTTTGAAACTCCTATGACCTATGAGTTTTGAAACTTCCAAGTATTTATGTACATGTGCTTATAAATAGAAGTATTGTCAAGAGAATAGAAAGAATATAAAAATACAATGAGAATGCTCTCTCTTATTTCCACTAATCATCATTGTTCTTAATATTTAGTATAATCTTTTATAACACGTTATCAACACGATTCTCTACCCAATTTTGGAAATTTTGGGAAGAAAAAAAATAGGTTCTCTCAACTCACTGTAAGTATTTTTTTCATTATAATTAAATTTGATATATATATATATATATATATATATATAAACATTTTGTTTAACAAAAGACGCGTGAGACAATAATGATAATGGACAACTCTGAAGTTTCTGAGAATACAAATTACGTAAGTACACTACTTTTGTGATGTAGTAGTATTTGTAAGACCCCAACTTTTATGAATAAAGATGAATTTTCTATAATTATCATTTTTGAATATTATGGAATGAATTTGATATAATGTTATAGTTGTGGGTAATATTTATAAATTTTGCAAAGTACGCAAGTTGTTTATAATATTTGATTGGTCGGGGAATATTTATTTTAACAGAGAATATTCGTACGACGACACAATCATTGGTGGACCCCACAACGGAATTATTGTCGGATTGAGAAAACGACAAAAATATTTTATGAAAATAACGGCGGAAGTTTTATCGTTAACTGTTGAAACACCCGGTGTTAAAAGTACAGGAATACATGTGGTTACATAGTAGCACACGGTATTGATTATTAAAGCTTACGTGAGAAGTCACTCAGTTTTGTTCAATTATTGCTACAGTAATTGTTGCATAGTATCTCACGTTATTTGATTCAATTATTATCAATATTTTATATATTATTAAATCAATAATTGAGACGACGAAGTTATTAACATTATTATTTGCAATATTAACGATGTTCAGAAGTTACGCTAAGGAGAGGTTTGGTCACCTAATCAAGCGCGCTAATAGGGAGAAATCCTTATTGGAAAGCCCCTCTTCCCAGGAACGACACAGTCGATTAATATTGTGAATTATAATAATGATGATGAAGTTTTGTTTTATTAGTATTATTAATGTAATAAAAGCAGTAAAAGCTTTTATATAAAACAAAATACTTTTATAAAGTTATTCATTTTATTAGACTATAAATAGAATATATTATATTATATTATCATAGTATTTTGTATAGAAAAATTTTTTTATATAAAATGTAAAACTTTTATAAAGTTATCTATTTTATTAGATAATAATTAGAATATATTATATTTTAGTATATACATGCTTTTGCATAAGTGCACGATATAGTGTTTCAGATAGTAAATTTTTTTTCTATAAAATGAATACTTTTATAAAGTTATTCTTTTTATTAGATTATAAATAGAATATATTATATTTTATTGTAAACCAATCTGGATCGTCCGTTTAAAAGTAAATCAATCTGGACCGTTCATGAATTAGTTACTATTCAGTCTATTCTTCTATAAATAGAAGCTCATTCCTTCATTATTTCTTACGAATTCACTGAAACTCTAGAGAGAGAAACTATAGAGAGAAAGAAGAAAAGTATTCTGATACTTCACTACTCCTATATCCAGTTCTTCTTTATAAGGTTAGGGGTATTATTTCTTTCGTATTCATGAAGAGAACTTCTGTTATTCCATTCTTTATTATTTTGTTGGAATAACCTGTATACGGTGACTACCCTATACTTGGTGAAATTCTTCTGTTATTCCATTCTTTATTATTATGTTGGAATAACCGGTATATGCGAAGTACCGCATACATGGTGAAATTCTTCTGTTATTCCATTCTTTATTATTCTGTTGGAATATCCATGCCTATGAGTTTACGCATGACTTTGGTTCCATTATTTATTATTACATTGGAATAACTTTGTATGTCAAGCAACCGCATACATGGTGAAATTCTTACATTATTCTATTCTTTATTATTACATTGGAACATCACATCGGTGTGAATTTCTCTTGAACCTGGTTCCGTTATTTATTATTCTGTTGGAATATCTTTATGCACGTGTGTTTACGCGTGACACTTGGTTCCATTCTTTATTATTACATTGGTAATAACTCGTTTATGCATACGATCTATCGCACACATGGTGAATCCTTCTGTTATTCCATTCTTTATTATTCTGTTGGAATAACTTGTCTATGTGGATCACCACATGCATGGTGAATGATCCTTTGTATTCATTCCTTATTAGATTGTGGAAATGATCTGTCTACGTGGATTACCGCATGGCGGGTGAAAATCCATTTGCAGTTTCATATATTCTTTATTATACTCAGTTGGTTAAAGTTTTGACTTCTATACTCCATGAAATTAGTGGAATATCCTTGATATTTGTGCTTCATCCAGTATCTTTTCATGGAAATATTCTTCTGAGCATTCTTGAATTTTACTCTACAAAGAAGTATCATGTTGACAATTTGGACGTTATTAGTTCCTGGATAAACTAATTCTTGAACTTGTTTTATTGAATTCTTATATCATTGTCATCATCCTCATGCTTATATTATGATGAAAGTCATCTTTGGCTTACGTGCATAAATGGACTTAGTATGATTATGACCAGGGATCATTCGGTATAATCATGACCTGTAATGTTATAAATGATGTGGTAAAAGTTCTTAGTGGCCTGTAATGCATTGATGGATAGTTTTTGGTATGATTATGACCAGGAATTATTCGGTATAGTCATGACCATTGATGATTTAATGAATATCATTGGCCGTGGTACAGGGATGATTAGATGATGTGTTTTATTTATTAAGCTGAGTCTCAGCGATAAAAACTGATGAAAACATTTTAAATCATAGAAGATAGTAGATTTTATTCTCTACTTGACTCTTCTAATAGATTGCTTATTCCGCTGCAGTTAAACTTGATGTCTATTGTATTTTATCAGTTTAACATTGTTAAAGACTAATGATAATTTATTCTGCATTATCTTAGTCATAATATTTCTTACTGGGCTAGTTGAGCTCACCCTTTCTTTCACTGTTCTCTTCAGAAAATGAGAACGTAGCCGGGACTAGTTGGGGAATGGAGTGATGGTCCGAGATGGTGTATTAGTAATCCTCACTATTCTATAAAATAGTGTGATAATGAATGTAATGAGGACTCTATTTAAGAGTGGATATTGTCTAGAAGGAAATATTCCTGTTTAAACTCTCAGTTATGTTTTGTCGTATTTTACACGACAATTGTATAATTAAGTTTTTATTTATATTTTGTACCGTGTATTTGGCGACTTAAGATGAGTGATATATACCTATTTTGGGGGCGTCACAATTGGTATCAAAGCTTAGGGATATGATCCTTGGCTGAGATGTGAGACAAGAACTAGGAGGGGAGAGACGGGGAATTCCTTCGCTAGTATGACCTACCTAAGTTTATTTGGTATTTAATTGGTCGGTTAGAATATAGAGATAATATGTGATACGTTAATTAACCCTTGTTTTGTGGTAGTATTTGAAAATGACATCCAAGAATGTTGAGAACATCAATGGAGCACAGGAGACCATTGAGTCTCCACAGATCAATAATCAGGACAATGTGCAACAAGATAGCGATAATCCTCCTATAAACAACAACACTGATCAAATGATGAACGACGGTTTGTTTAGGAGATTCTTAGAATTCATGCAATATCAGGCGAAGGCGGCTCCTATCAAAAATGCAGGTGGAAACACTAACAACTCTTGGATGGTCACCGCTAAGCAGTTCAAGGAGCTGGGACCACCAGAGTTTTTTGGAGAGCCAAAACTACTTAAGGCGGAGACGTGGATAAAGCAGATCAACAAGATATTTGATGTCTTGGGATGCTCCGAGGAGCAAAAGGTTCCTTTTGCCACCTTCATGTTGCGTGCAGAGGCAGATTACTGGTGGGAATCTGTAAAACGTACTCAACCTGCCGCACTAAAGATGTCTTGGGAGAAGTTTCAAGAGCTGTTCAATGAAAAGTACTTTCCTGAAAGTATTCGTCACATGAAGGAGGTAGAGTTCATCAAGCTTGAGCAAAACAATATGATCGTGGCCCAGTACGAAGCTAAGTTTGCCGAGTTATCTCGGTTTGCGTCCTACTTGGTTGATAATGAGGAGAGAATGACGCGTATGTTTCTAAGAGGTTTGGAACCCGAGATACGTCAATACCTTATCTCTCATAAACTGTGTTTGTATTCAGATGTTGTGAATAGGGCTCGATTATTGTAAGGCGACGAATGAGTTAACCCAACCAAGAGAGAGTACCGATAAGTCGATAATACCGGTGGTAGCGATCATCGAAGCGGTGACAACAAATGTGGAGGAATCAATATGCGAAATGATAACCACCGGTGGTAATCATGGCCAAGACAATAGGAGTGGAAAGTTCAAGAAGAGAAGGTTCAAAGAAAGATGGAAAGACGTCAAAGACCAAAGACTACCGTTAAGGAAGGAGAACGGCCATTTGGTCGTATGTTATAAATGTGGAGGGGAAGGACACATAAGTCCAAACTGCACGATGCAGTCCAAAGCATGTTATAATTGTGGAAAAGAAGGCCACCTAGCCCGATTTTTTCGTGCACCAAAGTCAAGTCCAGCTGGGATGGAGGCATCAAAGGAGGTCCTAGACAAGACAAAACCAGTAGTTCAAGGGAGAGCTTTTGTCGTAACCTCCCAAAAAGCGAGGAATCCGAACGAGGTGATCACGGATAAGCTAATCATAGACTCTAGCGAAGTTTATACTTTATTTGATACTGGTTCTACCCATTCCTTTATTTCTCCTACTTGGCTCAACGTTTAAATTTGACTCCGGAGAAATTAGACTTTGACTTATCTGTTGAAACTCCGTTGGGAGAAACCTTCATTACATCCACGGTTTATAAGTCTTGTTTGATTCAAATCCAGAATCTTGACGTTACTGTCGATCTTATTTCTTTGAAAATACTTGCATTTGATGTGATTCTAGGGATTGATTGGTTAACTACTCATCATACAAAAATTGATTATTTTCGTAAGGTTGTTAGCTTTCATATTCCTAACCAACCTATTATGCGAATTCAAGCAACCAAACCATTAAAATCCATCACTGTCATCTCAAGCCATAAAGCTATTCGTTTATTAAAAAATGGATGTCAAGCTTTCTTAGCTCATGTCATGGATCTAAATAAAAATATGTCAGTTTAGAATGATATTTCTATTGTTAATGAATTTCCTGACGTATTCCCTGAAGAACTTCATGGCCTACCCCCAGAGCGTGAAATTAAATTTTGTATCGACCTTGAATCCGGTACAAAACCCATTTCCAAAGCCCCATATCGAATGGCTCCTATTGAACTTCAAGAGTTAAAAACCCAACTACAGGAATTGTTAGACATCGGTTTCATTCGTCCTAGTACGTCTGTGACACCCCCAAAATAGGTATACATCACCCATCTTGAGTCGCCAAATATATGGTACAAAATTCAAATACAACTTAATTATACAACTGTCGTGTAATATATGACAATACATAAACTGAGAGTTTAAACAGGAATATTTCCTTCTAGACAATATCCACTCTCAATGGAGTCCTCATAGACAGTATACAAACTCAAATTCAGTCCTCATTACATTTATTATCATACTATTTAACAGAATAGTGAGGACTACTAATGCTATCATCTGGACCGTCACTCCATTCCCCGACTAGTCCCAGCTATATTCTCATTTCCTAAAGAGAACAATAAAAGAAAGGGTGAGCTCTACTAGCCCAGTAAGAAATATTATGACTAAGATAATACAGAATAAATTATCATTAGTCTTCAACAATTTTAAACTGATAAAATACAATAGACATCAAGTTTAACTGCAGCGGAACAAGCAATCCATTAGAAAAGTCAAGTAGAGAATAAAATCTACTATCTTCTATGATTTAAAATGTTTTCATCAATTTTTATCACTGAGACTCAGCTTAGTAAATAAACCACATCATTGAATCATCCCTGCTCTACGGGCCAAGGACATTCATTAAATTATCAATGGTCATGACTATACCGAATAATCCCTGGTCATAATCATACCAAGTCCATCTCTGCATGTAAGCCAAAGATATACAATAATAAAACCAATAATCAACGATCCATCTTTGCACGTAAGCCAAAGATATACAATTCAATAATCAACCGTCCATCTTTGCACGTAAGCCAAAGATAACTTTCATCACCATATAATCATGAGGATGATGACAATGATATACGCATTAATTAAATGAAAACAAAGATAAATATTAAAGATTTTAAATTTATCCAAATATTATCAACTACTTAATAAACTCATTATCTAATATTATTAATATCATAACAATATTTTAATCACTTCTTAAACTTATAAATAATTTATTTCAATTGTTTACACTTTACCAAATAATGTATTTAATCATTCAAAAGATGCCATAATCATAAGATTTCATCACCAATGATCAAATCCCTCATCAAAAATCTGCATATACCTTATATAGGATTTCCAAGCCATAAAATCTTATTTTCCAACTTTGTTATTTCACATAACATATTTAACTCATATGTTCGTAACAAAACAATTTTCATGAAAATATCAAATCAGTTCCAAAAATATTTCTTTTCTGGAATTTAGCAGAATATAGTCCCATAATGAACATATATTTTTCTCGGAATTTTTAAAATTCATTTACTATTTTTCAAAAATCAATTTCTAATTAATTCTTTAAGAAATTAGCTACCTCAAGTTTAACTCCAAAAATTCCCAAATCTTGGTAGTATCTTACACATGTTAACGTGAGCTTCCAGTTTAAATTTCATGGTCATCAGAGTTATAGAACTCCGTTTATATCGTTTTTTGTCAAAAAAACCTAAATATTGAAATGGTCATAACCTTCTCATTTTAAGTCAGAATGAGCTCATTTTTGGACAGGAGGTACTTAATACCATATATTTTCATGTCCCAAAAGGCCGGAATTTTTCTCACAAATTAATTGGTCAAAACAGCCCTTTTAAATTCCTGGGCAGTAGCATTTTTGGTATTTACAGCTTTTGACTCCTTTACTAAAATCAGTCCACACGAAAATCTACAATACTTTTTCCAGTGATTCCACTTGAATAAGTTATAAGACTCATATATCTAACTTTAAAACTTGACCACACTCAAAAATTCAAAATATAATAGGAGATATGGTCAATTGAATTTCATGTTCCATTTTCACCAAAATTTGATTTTTCAACCCTTTGTGATTTCTAAGAAACTTTCATGTTTTCACATATTAACCAACATAACTTATCATAACACTTACTAATACTACATATACCCATGGTTTTCATCAATCCATTGCTTTTATTATGACTTTCTTCATAATCCACGTAAACAGATCATTTTCACAATTTAATAAGGAATGAATACAAAGGATCAATCACCATGCATGTGGTAATCCACATGAGCGAGTTATTCAAATGAATAATAAAGAATAATGGAATAAATGAAGGATTCACCAAGCATGCGATAGAGACCAGACCACCTGCATGAGTTATTCCTAACGAGAATAATAAAGAAGCGGAACTAGGTCAGCGTGATCCTTGACCGCATGGGATATTCCAAATGTAATAATAAAGAAGCGGAACCGGTCGAGGCAAAATTCGCAGACCAAGTGAGGATATTCCAACGTAATAATAAATAATTGAACCAGGTCCCAGGCGCGAACGCACGCATTACGAGGAGGATATTCGACGTATAATAAATAATAGAACCGAGGTTCGTGAAAATGCATGCAGACAGGATATTAAGCTGAATAATAAAAACGGAATAATAGAAGAATTTCACCGTGTATGCGGTACTTTGCATATACAAGTTATTCCAACATAATAATAAAGAATTGAATAATGAAGAATTTCACCATGTATGTGATTAGACATATCTGAGTTATTCCAACAGAATAATAAGGAATGGAATAGCAATAGCTCTCTTCATGAATTCAAAAGAAATAATACCCCTTACCTTAGAATAAAGCTGGATACTTGAATAGAAATGTAGAAGACTTCTCTTCTTCTTTCTCTTTATAATTTCTCTCTATAATAAATGCTCTATAGCTTTAGTGAATTGGTGAGAAATGAAGGAAGAATGAGCTTCTATTTATAGGAAAACATAGTTTCGATAATTGCACGTTTTGGGGCTCAAAAAATTACAGTACAATACCTCCAACATTTCTTTCATTTTTAATTTAGTCCTGCAAGTATTATCAAACTTGCACCACCTCCCCCTAATAGTAAATCATATCAATCAATAGTAAATCATGTGACTCAATAGTTCTAAACATGTAAAAAAATTAATTACAGTATAGTACCTCAATCTATACCTCCATTTTTAACTTAGTCATGCAAGTATTATCAATCTTGCATCAACTCCCCTAATAGTAAGTGAATGTGACTCAATAGTACACGCATGTGAACAAATAGTTATATAAGCATGTGAATTAGTAGCAATTAATTGCTCATTTATCCGATAAATTACCCG
Organism: Panax quinquefolius; assembly: GCA_020205615.1. Classification (NCBI taxonomy): domain Eukaryota; kingdom Viridiplantae; phylum Streptophyta; class Magnoliopsida; order Apiales; family Araliaceae; genus Panax; species Panax quinquefolius. Next base: position 71,482,518 of record CM035159.1, on the reverse strand, counting down.
ATTTATCAATATAACCCCCAGACATCAATTATCATCGGAATATATGTCAATTTCAAATAACACCAATAATCCCAACACAATGGAACTATCAAATTTATCTTTAATCAACACAAACTTATACATCATTAATATTATAACTCATAATATTTAACAACCAGGTCGTTCCTAGGAAAGAAGGGGCTTTTCGATAAGGATTTCTCCTTATTGGCGCGCAATTAGGTGACCAAATCTCTCCTTGGCAAAACTTCTAGACATTGTAAATATTGCAATTTAATAATATGAATAACTTTGTCGTCTCAATTATTGATTTAATAATATATCATATAATGCGATGATCACGTGGCAATAATCGAATCAATAATATGAGAGAGATATGATGCAAAGAATTATTGTAGCAATAATTGAGTATAACTGAGTGACTTATCACGTAAGCATAAATAACCAATACAGTGTGCTACTATGCAACCACGCGTATTCTTGTACTTTTACTACTAAGAGTAGTTCAGCGGTTTTAACGGTAAAACTTCCGTTGTGGGTTCACCAATGATTGTCTTGTCGCACGGATATTAAAACAAAAAAGAATATTCCCCAGACAAAGCGAATATTTTATAACAACTTGCATACTTTGCAAAATTTATAAATACTACCCACAACTATAACATTATATCAAATCCATACCATAATATTAAAAAAAATATTTTGAGAAATTTAAAACTTTATTCATAAAATTTGGGGTCTCACAATCTCCCCTCCTTATGAAATTTCGCCCTCGAAATTTACATACTTACCTGGTATGCCGAAGAGGTGAGGATACCTTGACTTCATTTCAGATTCTAACTCTTGAGGTATAACCTTTAAGTGTCGAATATGATCCTACTTATCCAAGATTTTAACACGTATCTCCTCATATGTTAAATCTTCTGCTATCTCGTCTAATTCTAATTCAATAACGTGGTTCGGGTCATCCACATATTTACGTAACATCGATACATGAAAAACGTTATGAACATGCGACATACTTGGCGGTAAAACGATTCTATAGGCCATAGTTCCTTCTCGATCGAGGATTTCAAATGGGCCAATTAAATCGAGGGTTGAGATTTTCTCTCTTCATTGACTCTTGCTTCTAGAATAACGCCCTCTTGAACCAGGTCCGGCGAAAATGCACAGACAGGATATTCCGACAGAATAATAAAGAACGGAATAATAGAAGAATTTCACCATGTATGCGGTACTTTGCATATACAAGTTATTCCAACATAATAATAAAGAATGGAATAACAGAAGAATTTCACCATGTATGCGGTACTTCGCATATACAGGTTATTCCAACAGAATAATAAGGAATGGAATAACAATAGCTCTCTTCATGAATACGAAAGAAATAATACCCCTTACCTTAGAATAAAGCTGGATATTGGAATAGAAATGTAGAAGACTTCTCTTCTTCTTTCTCTTTATAATTTCTCTCTATAATAAATGCTTTATAGCTTTAGTGAATTGGTGAGAAATGAAGGAAGAATGAGCTTCTATTTATAGGAAAACATAGTTTCGATAATTGCATGTTTTGAGGCTCAAAAAATTACAGTACAATACCTCCAACTTTTCTTTCATTTTTATTTTAGTCCTGCAAGTATTATCAAACTTGCACCACCTCCCCCTAATAGTAAATCATGTGAATCAATAGTAAATCATGTGACTCAATAGTTCTAAACATGTAAAAAAAATTAATTACAGTATAGTACCTCAATCTATACCTCTATTTTTAACTTAGTCATGCAAGTATTATCAATCTTGCACCAACTCCCCTAATAGTAAGTGAATGTCACTCAATAGTACACACATGTGAACAAATAGTTATATAAGCATGTGAATTAGTAGCAATTAATTGTTCATTTATCCAATAAATTACTCGATTTATCAATATAACCCTCAGACATCAATTATCATTGGAATAGATGTCGATTTCAACTAACACCAATAATCCCAACACATTGGAACTATCAAATTTATCTTTAATCAACACGAACTTATACATAGTGAAACTTATTTATTATTCTGTTAGAATAACCTGTATATGCGAAGTACCACATACATGGTGAAATTCTTCTATTATTCCATTCTTTATTATTCTGTTGGAACATCCTGTTGGTGCGAATTTCGCCTGACCTGGTTCCCTTATTTATTATTCTGTTGGAATATCACATGCAATGGCGTTACGCATGACTGGTTCCATTCTTTATTATTACATTGGGAATAACACCATGCATGCATTCTATCGTACGCATGGTGAATCCTTCTGTTATTCCATTCTTTATTATTCTGTCGGAATAACCTGTCTACGTGGATTACCACATGCATGGTGAATGATCCTTTGTATTCATTCCTTATTAGATTGTGGAAATGATCTGTCTACATGGATTACCGCATGGCGGGTGAAAATCCATTTGCAGTTTCATATATTCTTTATTATACTCAGTTGGTTAAAGTTTTGACTTCTATATTCCATGAAATTAGTGGAATATCCTTGATATTTGCGCTTCATCCTGTATCTTTTCATGGAAATATTCTTCTGAACATTCTTGAATTTTACTCTACAAAGAAGTATCATGTTGACAATTTGGACGTTATTAGCTCCTGGATAAACTAATTCTTGAACTTGTTTTTATTGAATTCTTATATCATTGTCATCATCCTCATGCTTATATTGTGATGAAAGTCATCTTTGGCTTACGTGCATAGATGGACTTAGTATGAATATGACCAGGGATCATTCGGTATAATCATGACCTATAATGTTATAAATGATGTGGTAAAAGTCCTCAGTGGCCCGTAATGCATTGATGGACAATTTTTGGTATGATTATGACCAAGGATTATTCGGTATAGTCATGACCATTGATGATTTAATGAATATCCTTGGTCGTGGTACATGGATGATTAGACGATGTGGTTTATTTATTAAGCTGAGTCTTAGCGATAAAAACTGATGAAAACATTTTAAATCATAGAAGATAGTAGATTTTATTCTCTACTTGACTCTTCTAATGGATTGCTTGTTCCGCTGCAGTTAAACTTGATGTCTATTGAATTTTATCAATTTAACATTGTTAAAGACTAATAATAATTTATTCTGTATTATCGTAGTCATAATATTTCTTACTGGGCTAGTTGAGCTCACCCTTTCTTTCCTTTGTTCTCTTGAGGGAAATGAGAGCGTGGCAGGACTAGTCGGAGAAGCGGAGTGATGGTCCGAGATGGTGTATTAGTAGTCATCACTATTTTGTAAAATAGTGTGATAATAAATGTAATGAGGACTCTATTTGAGAGTGGATATTGTCTAGAAGGCAATATTCCTGTTTAAACTCTCAGTTATGTTTTGTCGTATTTTACACGACAATTGTATAATTAAGTTTTTATTTGTATTTTGTACCATGTATTTGGCGACTCAAGATGGGTGATGTATACCTATTTTGGGTGCGTCACAGTATTAGTATAAAGAAATAATCATTTCACCTCCCAATTCTCCCACTTTGAAAGTGACTAGAGAAGGTTAAATATTTTTATTGTCTTCTTATAAATTTATACTTAGTTATTTAATTTCTTACGTATTTATATATTTATATAGATGTCAAATCTTATGAATTTGAATTTGTTGTCCTTGATATATATCGAGAAAGAATTACTTGTCATGAACTCTTGACACTGATATTTATATAAAGACAACTTTGGAGATATAATTAAGATTGACAAACATGCATCCCTGCTAGATCATGAAAAATTAATTATTTTTATTCGCCATCATCTCCATAAAAAAAACACTGATGAAGAAATGTTAGAAAACATATTTACTATATTTCATGCCTCAAATATGCTCTTGCAGTAGCAAAATTGTGAGTGTAAGTTCATAATATATTCCCTGAAGCGATAAAGAAAATTATATTCCTAGAAGTGATATCATTTCTTCTAGTGGTTGAACAAATAATAAGTTTTTACTAAAAAATTACCAATCTTGTCCGACCAATTCTACTCCATTCCCTGAAGTGAATGCAACCTCATTTGATAAACATAGAAGAAATTATGGTTGTGGTCGTGGGCGTGAAAGTAATAATCAATATAGAAAAGAGAATATATATGTTGTACTTCTAAACATTTGGTAGATTTGTATCATGCCTCCATAAAAGAAAAAAGGAAGGTAATTGAAACAAATTTTAACGATCATAATGATCTTGAAGATCACATGAATTATCTTGACTTTCCAAATAGAGTGGATATAACTCATTTTGATGTCTCTGATATCCTTGAGAATGTTGATGGGAATGTTCATACCAATCAATTATTTTTATTATAGTAAAGTATTTTTATTTTGATATGTTTTATTTATGTTTTAAGTAATAATTGTTTAATTTATGTTTTACATATATGAAGATGAATGGGCCAGAAGCTCATCAAACTTAATTAAATTCTTTGGAAGAGTGATTATAATGTTGTCAAATGGCACAATAACTTTCTATTGATGATTCTTTGTATTCTTTTGAAGCAAGCAAAAATTTGCTCAGTTTTAAGAATATACGTTATAATGGTTATCATATTAAAACCAATAACGAAGGCAGTGAAGAATTTCTTTATATTCCTTCAATAGTATCATGCCAGAAGCTCATATTAGAAAATTTATCTATTTTCTCTTCTGGGTTATATAATACTAAAATGAGAATAGTTGAAACAAATGTCATAATAAACCAGAAGTGTGCAATACACTAGAAATGTTCGGATCCAAATGTTTTTATGTTTTGACATGACCATCTAGGATCAATAATGATGCGTCGAATTATTGAAAACTCCCATGAACGTCCCTTAAAGAACCAGAAGATTCCTTTACCAATAGATTATATCAAAGTAAATTAATTACTAAACCATCATATTTATTAATTATTATTTAGTGTTCATCTTTCTAAGAAAGAATTCAGAGTGATATATGTGGACCAATACACCCACATTGTGGTATATTCAAGTATTTTATGTTTTTACTTGATGCATTAACCAGATGGTTATATTATGTTAAACATCCTATTGCACATACGCATACTCAAAATGATGTAGCTGAATCACTTATCAAGAGACTTCAATATATTATTTAACCTTTGATTATGAAATCAAAATTACCTGTTTATACTTGGGGTCATGCTATTTTATATGCTGCATCATAACCTTAACATGTGATTTTTTTTAAAAGCACGTTTCGAGGATTGTCCTTGTTAATGAAACAGTTTTCCCACCACTAGAGGGAGAAAAGTCGTTGCCTAAAGCGCGACGTGAGATCGTTTCCTGAAGCACGACGGGAGATTAATTGAAATATTTCAATGTTATTTAATATTAATCTTGATCCTCGTGCAAATCAATATGAACTAGAAGTTCAAAGGATTATTCATTTACAATGAATTGCAAATCAATTACCAGAATTGTTCGTCGATAATTAGAAAATAGTAAAATCTCACATTCTAGCTGCTAATACTCCAGCAAGGATTGAAGTCCCTGTAGGACAATCTGTTAATACAGTAGAAAATTGAATCAAATCCACACTTGAAACGTGGAAGAATGATCGGTGTTAAAGATAAAATTCCCCAGAAGAAAAAAGTACAAGGAAAATAAGTTACAGCCTATAAAGAGGTTATACCCATGAAAAAAGCTATAAAATTTATTGATCTATCCAAAACTTATGAACAAAATCTCCTGTAAATAAAAATCTTGAAGAGTTATCCCCTGAAGAGGATCAGATACCTAAAAATAACGAGATCTCGATACATTATGTATATACAAGAGACGGATATATTGGATAGAAATAAAATTATTGTCGACAACATATTTTCATATAAAGTTGTTCTTGATATTACCAGAAGTAATGATCATGAATATGAACCACAAATCATTGATGAATGTTTAACGTAGAAATGTTTGGCCAATGTGGAAATAGGCGATTCAAGAAGAATTAAATTCACTAAATAAACGTGAAGTTTTTGGACCTGTAGTCCAAACACCTGAAGGTGTAATGCCTGTTGGATATAAATGAGTATTTGTACGTAAACGAAATGAGAAAAATGAAATTATAAGGTAAAAATCGCGACTTGTAGCACAAGGTTTCTTGTAGAGACCTGGTATTAATTATGAAGAAACATATGCTCTTGTAATGGACGCAATTATATTCAGATATTTAATTAGCTTGGTAATAAAAGAAAATTTGGATATGCGATTAATGGATGTTTGTATAACATATCTGTATGGATCATTTGATAATGATATATATATATATATATAATATATATTTTATATCCCTGAAGGATATAAATGCCTGAAGATTAAATTCTATATCTCGAAGTATGTATTCTATCAAGTTGCAAAGATCCTTATATGGGTTAAAGCAATCCAGATGCATATTATGGTATAATTGCTTGAGTGGATATCTTTTGAAAGAAGGATTTGAGAATAATCCAATTTGAGCATGCATTTTATCAAAAGATAATAATATGGATTTGCTAATATTATTGTATTTATTCATGAAAGATCTTGCTCCAGAAGAGTTGACAAAAACAACAAATTTGAGATGAAAGATATTGGTAAGATAAATTTTTGTCTTGGCCTTCAAATTGAATTATGGAATTCTTATTCATCAATCAACATACACAGAATAAGTCCTAAAGCAACTTTATATGGATAATGTTAATCCTTTGAGTACTCCAATGATAGATTGGTCACTTGATATCAAGAAAGATCCGTTTTGACCATAAGAAAATGATGAAGAAATTTTTGGCCTTGAAGTACCATATCTTCGTGAAATTGGTGTTTTGGTCCTGAAGTACTATATCTTAATGTAATTGGTACTTTGATGTATCTTGTAAATTTGACAAGTCCTGATATAGCATTTGCATTTAACTTACTAGCAATGTATAGTTATGCACCAACTCGAAGACATTGTAATGAAATTAAACATATTTTACGTTATATTCGTGAGACTATTGATTTGGGATTATTTTATCCAAAGGGTGATAGAACCAAGCATATTGCACCAAAATTATTTTATACAGATGAACCCCGGAAGAATGGCAATATTGATATCAATCACATATGATCATGTGATACTTTGGTTGATATATTTATTAAGTTATTACCAACTACGATTTTGAAGAAGATGGTGCACAATATTGGCATGCTTCGACTTAATGATATGTTTACCATGAACAATGGAAATTCTATGTGTAAGACCCCGAATTTTACGAAATGAAAGTATTCAATTTTTATAATTTTTATTCTATTTAGTAAATGGTTATATTGATAAAATTACAGTAATACGCGTGGTTGCACAATGGCACACGGTATTGTACAGTATCTTTGATGCTTACGTAAGAAGTCACCCAGTTTTATTCGATTATTGTCACAATATTTTATATTATTAAATCAATAATTGAGATGACAAGTTGTTCATATTATTATTTGCATTATTGACAATGTCTAGAAAGTTCTATCGAGGAAAGGGGTTAGGTTATTTAATTGCACGCTAATAGGGAGAAATCCTTATCGGAAAGCCCCCTCTTTCCTAGAAATGATCTAGTTATTAAATATTGTGAGTTATAATATTAATGATGAATAAGTTCGTGTTGATTAAAGATGAAATTGATATTTCCATTGTGTTGGAATTATTAGTGTTAATAAAGATCGACATCTATTCCGATAATAATTGATGTCTGGAGGTTATACTGACCAATCGGGTAATTAATCTGATAAATGAGCAATTAATTACTATTAATTCACATGTTTGTAACTATTTGTTCACATGTGTGTACTATTGATTCACATGAATGTACTATTAAGGGAGGTGGTGCAAGATTGATTACTTGCATGACTAAATTAAAAATGGAGGTATAGATGAAGGTACTATAATGTAATTATTTTTTTTCACATGTATAGAACTATTGATTCACATGATTGTACTATTGATTCACATGATGTACTATTAGGGGAGGTGGTGCAAGTTTGATAATACTTGCAGGACTAAATTAAAAATAAAGGAAAAGATGAAGGTATTATACTGTAATATTTTGAGCCCCAAAACGTGCAATTATCGAAACTATGTTTTCCTATAAATAGAAGCTCATTCTTCCTTCATTCATTCAATACTCGTAAGGGTTGTTATTCTATTCTTTATTATTCTGTTGGAATAACCTGTCTACGCAGACTACCACATGCATGGTGAAATTCTTCTATTATTTTATTCTTTATTATTCTGATAACCTGTCTACATGGACTACCGCGTGCATGGTGAAATTCTTCTGTTATTCCATTCTTTATTATTCTGTTGGAATAACTTGTCTACGCGGACTACCGTATGCATGGTAAAATTCTTCTATTATTCCATTCTTTATTATTTTGTTGGAATAACATGTCTACGAGAACTACCGCATGCATGGTGAATGACCCTTCGTATTCATTCTTTATTAAATTGTGAAAATGATCTGTCTACGTGGATTACCGTATGGCAAGTGAAAATCCATTTGCAGTTTTGTATATTCTATTATATTTGTATGAGATATCATTTCTTTTGTACTCATCATGGAATATCGTTTTCTTTTGTATTTTCCTTTTATGAGTACTATTCACATAGTACTATTCATGGGTACTATTCACGTATACGGTACTATTTATGAATATGAGTAACTATTTACGAGTTACTATTCATAAGTTATTATTCATGAGTTACTATTTGCAAGTTACTATTCATGGGGTACTATTCACGACAAAATTTGGTTTCTTTTTTTGACCAATTATCGTTGATTTATGAATCTTACTCTTGAAATTAAATCCATGTTTTGATCATATTGTTTTTATTATCATATATAATATTTTTATAATCCTGGTGATGAAATTTCTCTTTGACTTAAGTGTAAAGATGGGTAGATTATTGGTATGATTGTGACTATGGGTTTTCTTTGGCCAGTAGTGCAAAGATGAATTGTTGACTGGTATGATCATGACCATTGAATTTATAATTGAATACCTTTAGCTTAAGTGCAAAGGTGAATTGATCAACATGGTTATAATTATTGTTTATATAAATTCTGAAATGATTATATATTTCTTTAAGATATTAATATCTTTGGCCCGTAGTGCAAAGATGAATTGTTGTTGAATATCTTTGGTCGTAGTGAAAAGATGACCTGTTGTTGAATATCTTTGGCCTGTAGTGCAAAGATGAACTGTTGATGAATATCTTTGGCCCGTAGTGCAAAGATGAATTTATTAGTATGATTATGAACATGAACTGTAATTTGGTATAACCATGATCTTTGATATTTTAGGTAAAGACAGGTGATAAAAATTATCTTCGTCCTGGGTGCAAAGAGGAATTTAGAATCACAATTATGATTATGAGTTATTCACATGATTGTGGACAGGAATTGTTGATTAATGTTACAAGAATAAAACATTGTTGGTGGACTTTTAACATGGAGAAGATAATAGACTTTATGGTCTATTTGACTCTTCTAATGGATTGCTCGTTCCGCTGTAACTATGGTTGAAAAGTTTTATCATCTACCATATGTTCTAACTCTGATATATTACTGACGAAGGCTGTTAATAATTTAATTATCTATAGTCATAATATTGTTTACTAGGCTAGTTATGCTCACCCTTTTGCTTCACAATTCCTTTCAGGTAATAAGAGTGTAGTTGGGTCGAGCGGGGGTAACAGGGGAATAGAACGAGGGTCTATAGCTGTTAAGGTTTCCCCTAAAATAGTATAAAAATAATTTTATTGAGAATTTTAGATAAGTGTGTCGTATTTTATACGTCATTTTAACCGTTGATTTTGGTGAACCAAATAGGGTGAGGTGAACCCAACTTTGGAAGGGTGTTTTGCTACTATCAATCAAGATGTCTAATGATAGAAGACTTTGTGTTATCATAAGACAGGGTTATGCACATGCACTTGCTGATTATATCTATAAGCACTACCTATATAATCTAGGAGTTTGGTTGAAATATAATTATCAATTGAAGACAATGGAGATAATTATATGTCAAGAGAAGATTCAACATTGGAAAAAACATGACAGTAATCTTCTCATTTTTCTTTGGGGTCTATTGGGTCAACCAAGGATAATTCTAGAGTCATATGATATCTATCATAACTTAGATGCATGGCATCCCATGTACAATGGTTTCCTTGAGTATTTTCTGAAGATTTTAATTTCTAAAATAGTTATTGACTGTACGTTTATGTAAAGTGTCATTGTAAGGTGTTGTGGTCGAGGCACCACGAGAGTTACATATATTTGTATTAAAATTCATAGCTTATGTGTTGTCGTACTCTGCACGACAGTTCAACAGTTGTATAAATTAAGTTTGTATTTGATTTTTGTAGTGTGATATCTGGCGACTCAAAATGGGTCGTGTGGACCTATTTTGGGGGCATCACAAATGGTATCATAGCTTAGGGATATGGTCGCTGGCGGAGATATGAGTCTAGAACTAGGAGGGGAGAGATGAGTAATATACTTCACTAATATGTGACTTACCTAAGATGAAATTTTTACTTGATGAGTTAACAAATTTTGATATGTCAATTAACCTTTGTTTTGAAGATGTATTCTAGAATGTGATAAGTAGGTTTTATGCCTACTTATTGGATATCAATTCACAAGAACTATGCCCATCTCAAGTACATTTTAGTGTGTTTTAGTTGCATTTCGTGTTATTTTGCATTGCATGTACTGATAACTCCTCCGGTGTGAAAATGCAGGAAATGGCATAGCTCGGCGATGGTAGGTGGAAATGAGGCTAATGGAGGCATAGCACGAGGAACAAGTGGAGATAATGGATTGAACTGTGATGAAGGAACAAGCAACCAGCAGTAGCAGCATGACAAGAAAGCAGCAATAGCAGAACACAAGATTGTAGATTGCAGAGGTCGGCATTGCATGGCTACTACATAAGCTAAAAACACGCTACCGCACCATCAATCGAAAATAGTTTATTTTGCACACGTGCTCCCGCGCCATGTTAACGAAGGGATCATGAAAGTACCAAGACGTCGTCAATGATTGCGATTCTTGACTTTATTTTATTTTTGAAATTTTAAGTGTTTAAGTTGATATAAACTATTCTGGTTGGTACCAGACGCGATCATCTTTAGTTTTTATGAGTTTTTGATATTACGAACTAGGGTTTGACACTTTGAACGAATTCCAATGTGGAGCCAAGCATAGACTGAATATTTTGTATTTCTTCTTTGGAATTCAATCATTGTCTACGAACTACTTTTATGTTGCTAGAAATTATTGAAGATTTGAACATCACTTTTGGATTATAATCAGCAATTGGGTTTGTTCAATTCTATCTTTTCTCTCAATCGTTTTTAGTTATTTTCCATGTGTTATTCTAATACCATAATGGCTTTTGGTTCAGTCATGAACTAAACTCCATTATGGGATTCTAACGGAGTTTGATATGTAGTCTAGTTGCTTGCTTGATTGCTGGACTGTTTGTGTTTCATCAGAAATTTCTATTATGGTTGATTTGAATACATGAATGATTGATCACCATTCATTTTATGTGTTGGTATGGAGTTGAAAAATAACATGCGAGTATGGTTGTAATCATGATAGCATGCGTGTATGGGGCTGATTTGCTTAGCTTTATACTTCGTGAACCAGATACAAATATATTGTTTCACCGTGTGAGTTATATAAGGGCTTATGCTTAAATTCAATATGGATGCAATTTCACATAGAAATATAGTGAGGTTGGTTTTATTGATGATTACATGATGTCTATTGTATGTGGATGTTATGTAAGTAGGTCATAATACATTGAAAAATGGTTATGTCTACATTCGTGCTCTTGGCTAATTTTTTGTGATACGTGAATAATCTTACATGATGGTGGTGATTAGATGAACTATTAAATGAAGTTAGGATCCCTTTGTTTTCAGATTTGATTTATTACATTAATATTCTTCTTTTATTTATTATTTGAGTTTTGAGTATTTCACAATCATAAGCGTCCGTTTAAGCATATAAGAATAGTGACATAATTGATGCATAATAGTTTAATTTAGAAACCTTTCTCTGTGGATCGATACTCTACTTACTCTGTATTACTTGCTGACCCATGTATGCTTGCATGAGTTAGAGTCCTTTTATTAGAAGTAAAAAGGAGGCAACAAGTTTTTGGCGCCGTTGCCGGGAAAAGGCTTTTAAATTTATTATTATTATCATCAGTTTTAAGTTATATTGTATGACTTAAACAAATCTAATCTTGTCTCATTTCTATTTTTGTTTTTGTTTTTGTTTCAGGTACTTTTTTATATTTTATACTGCGCGATCATCCAATTTCGAGTTGATACCAAAGACAGGACAATATTAGCGGAGAGGTTGGAAAGCGAGAGTGCGAGAAATTTATAAGCGAGTTAGAGGGACTACATCTAATATGGCGTAGAGACAAAGAGAAGAGCAAAAAGAGAGGAGCACAGGGCTTTGAGGGACTATTCCATGCCAAACATTAACGAATTGCGATCGAAAGCATAGTCGGACCAAATGATAGCGACTAACACCTTTGAAATAAAGCCAGGCACTATTCAGATGGTGCAGAATTCAGTACAATTTGGGGGTGCTGCTATAGATGATCCTAATGAACACCTGTTGAGTTTCAACGAAATATGTGATACTTTCAGATACAATGGGGTGACGGAGGATGCTATTAGAATTAGGCTGTTTCCGTTCTCATTGAGGGATAAAGCGAGAAGTTGGCTTCATTCTTTGCTTTCAGGATCAATTACTACATGGGAAGACCTAGCACAGAAGTTCTTAGCCAAGTTTTTCCCAATGGTTAAGACTGCGAAAATGAGGACCGCATTCTCCCAATTTGAGCAACAACAAGGTGAATCTTTATATGAAGGTGGGAGAGATGCAAAGAGATGCTAAGGAAGTGTCCGCACCATGGTATGCTAGATTGGATGGTGATCAACACATTTTATAATGGATTGGGATGGCAATCGAGACCGATTGTAGATGCAAATGCAGGAGGAGCATTATGGGCAAAAAGTTATGAAGAGGCCTATAACCTTATCGAGACAATGGCAGCGAATGATTTTCAAAACCCTACATCCAGGATGCCACAGCCCAAAGTTGCAGGTTTGTTGGAAGTGGATGCTATCACTCAGTTGTCAGTACAAATGGCATCCATGGTGAAGAAAATAGATTCATTGACAGAGAGCAAGGCGAAGACAGTTGCCTTTGTGTGTGAGATTTGTATAGGGTTACACTCAACGGATCAATGTGCTATCAGCTCGGAGTCGGTACAGTATGTGAGCAATTACAGGAAGGATCAAGGCCAATTTCAGAACACATACAACTCCAACAATCGCAACCATCCTAACTTTAGTTGGTCAAATAATAAAAGGAAATCAGCAGAGTCAGTTTCAACCGAATAACCTGTTTCAATCACAGCCATCTCAGCCACAGTTTACACCAAGACCACCTTTTCCACCGGGATTTTCTCAACAACAACATCACACCCCAGCTGCACCTCAGCAAGAAAAGAAATCAGAAATTGAGGAGATGATGATGAAGTATATAGCGAACACCGAGGTAATGATTAAAATCCAAGCAGTGGCTATTACAAATCTGGAAACTCAAATGGGGTAAATGGCGAGCATGCTTAACAACAAGCCCCAGGGTTCATTGCCAAGTACTACGGAGGCAAATCCAAGAAGAGAAGGGAAGGAACAGTGTCAGGCTATAACACTCAGGCCTGGGAAACAGTGTGCAGGAAATCCAACAGTAGCACTACCGCACCATATTTACTAAGGGGAGACGCCTGTACACATGAGGCGTAAACTATGTCGAAAAGAAAGAAAATAAGGAAGGTTCTGAGTTGCAGCAGGAAGAGGAGAACAAAGCAGGTTCAGTCGAGAAGCCCGTGAGTAAAACACCACTAGTTCACCCTCCAGTTTCGTATCCACAAAGATTGAATAAGCAGAGGGAAGATAAGCAGTTTAACAAGTTTTTGGAGGTCTTTAAAAAGTTGCAGATTAACATACCTTTCGCTGAGGCATTAGAACAGATGCCGAGTTATGCAAAGTTCATGAAGGGTATATTGTCAAGGAAGAGAAGATTAGAAGAGTTTGAGACAGTGGCCTTGACAGAGGAATACGGTGCAGTACTTCAGCGCAAACTACCTCCAAAGCTGAAGGATCCGGGCAGTTTCATAATTCTATGCACGATCGGAAAGATGAACTTTAGTAAATGTCTGTGTGATCTTGGGGCAAGTATCAATTTGATGACCTTGTCAGTATTCAACCAGTTGGGATTGCCGGCTCCAAGGCCGACAAATATTTCTTTACAATTAGCTGACAGATCCATCACTTATCCACGGGGAATTGTTGAAGATGTATTGGTGAAAGTGGATAAATTCATCTTTCCGGCTGACTTCATTATTTTGGATTACGAGGAAGATAAGAGTATACAAATCATATTAGGGAGACCATTCCTAGCTACAGGAAGGACCTTGATAGACGTTCAGAAAGGGGAACTCACTATGCGTGCTCATGATCAGGAGGTTACCTTTAACGTATTCAAGGCAATGAAGTTTCCGATAGATGAAGAGGAATGCTTCAGGGTTGATTTGGTGGATCAGGTCTTAAATGATGAAGTAGAGAGTTTGATGGGTCATGAACCGTTGAGAAGTGTTATTCCTGAAAATTTAGAATTAGAGGATGAGGAATTTGAAGAACTTGTGCAATTTCTTGATACTACTCCACAATTCAGAAAATTTAAAACACCTGTGGAGCCATTGAAGAAAGCTGGAGAAACATCAGTAAAATTTAAGCCATCTCTTGAGACACCTCCAGAACTTGAATTGAAACCACTTCCAGATCATCTACGGTATGCATTTTTAAATAAAGATTCAAAGCTACCTGTGATTATTTCTTCTGCACTAACATCTTTTCAGGAAGAAAAACTGCTATGAGTCCTTAGAGAGTTCAAGTCGGCTATTGGATGGACTATAGTAGACATAAAAGGGATCACCCCTTCGTTTTGCATGCGTAAAATCCTGTTGGAAGATGATAGTAAGCCATCGGTAGAGCAGCAAAGAAGACTTAATTCGATTATGAAAGAAGTGGTCAAGAAAGAAGTATTGAAATGGCTGGATGCAGGTATAATCTTTACAATTTTAGACAGTTCATGGGTGAGCCCAGTCCAATGTGTATCGAAAAAGGGTGGTATGACCGTGGTTCCTAATGAAAATAATGAGTTGATTCCAACACGAACAATGATGGGGTGGAGAGTCTGCATGGATTACCGCAGGCTCAATAAAGCTACACAAATAGATCACTTACCGCTGCCATTTATTGATCAGATGTTGGATAGACTGGCGGGTTATGAGTATTATTTCCTTCTGGACGGTTATTTAGGCTACAATCAGATTGTGATAACTCCAGAAGACCAGGAAAAGACAACCTTCACATGTCCATACGGTACTTTTGCTTTCAGAAGGATGTCCTTCGGGTTGTGCAATGCTCCAGCCACATTTCAGAGGTGCATGATGGCTATTTTTTCTGATATGGTGGAACAGAATGTAGAGGTATTCATGGACGATTTCTCCGTATTTGGGGATTCTTTTGATTTATGCCTTGAGAATTTGGTGATGGTTTTGAAGAGGTGTATTGAAACGAATTTAGTACTGAACTGGGAAAAGTGCCATTTTATGGTACAAGAAGGAATAATTCTGAGACACAAGGTTTCGAAGAAGGGACTCGAGGTGGACAGGGCTAAGCTAGAAACTATTAAGAACTTGCCACCACCTACTTCAGTAAAAGGTGTTCGCAGTTTTCTTGGACATGCAGGCTTCTACCACAGATTAATCCAGGACTTCTCCAAGATAACTAAACTACTATGCAATTTATTGGAGAAGGATGCACAGTTTAAATTTGATGAGGCTTGCATGTCGGCATTTGAGCACTTGAAGGGGAAATTAACTTCAACACCAGTTATTACTGCTCTAGATTGGGATTTGCCATTTGAGTTGATGTGTGATGCCAGTGATTTCGCTGTAGGGGTTGCTTTGGGTCAGAAAAAGGAAAAGATGTTTTATGTGATCTATTATGCCAGCAAGACCCTTACAGATGCGCAGTTGAACTATACCACCACAAAGAAAGAGTTATTGGCAGTGGTGTATGCCTTTGATAAATTCTGAGAATATCTGATTGGTACAAAGGTGATAATGTACACGGATCATGCGGCAATTCGACACTTAGTGGCAAAGAAGAATGCCAAACCCCGTTTGATCAGGTGGATTTTATTATTGCAGGAATTTGATTTGGAGATCAAGGACAGAAAGGGCATTGAAAACCAAGTGGCAGACCACTTATCTCGACTAGAGAATCCAGAAAGGGATGCAGACGATAAAGTTGTAATTAATGAATCCTTTCCAGATGAGCAGTTATTTGTGGTGAAAGGGGAAGTGTCATGGTTTGCAGACTACGCGAACTATTTGGTTAGTAAGATGGTACCTTCTGACTTGGTGGGTCATCAAAAGAAAAAAAATTTGCATGATGTCAAATGGTTTATATGGGATGAGCCATATTTGTTTAAATAGTATGTTGATCAAATGATAAGAAGGTGTATCCCATATAGCGAGACTGAGGGGATTTTACAGGATTGTCACTCTTCTTTGTATGGGGGTCACTATGGTGGAGAACGAACAACGGCTAGAGTGCTACAAGCAGGATTCTACTGGCCGATAATTTTCAAGGATGCGTACAGTTTCATCTAGAGATATGATAAGTGTCAGAGAGTTGGGAACATTTCGAAAAGAAATGAAATGCCACTGAATACGATCCTCGAAGTAGAAATTTTTTATACGTAGGGGATTGATTTTATGGGCCCTTTTGTTTCTTCTTGTGGAAATCTTTACACCTTTCTCGCAATGGATTATGTGTCGAAGTGGGTAGAAGTGGCAGCTCTTCCAACAAATGATGCCAAAGTAGTCCTTAGATTTTTGGAGAAGAGTATTTTCACGAGTTTTGGGACTCCTAGGGCCATCATTAGTGATGAAGGCAGTCATTTCTGCAACAGGCAGTTTACAGCTTTGTTGGCTAAGTATGGGGTGAACCATCGCATTGCTACAGCTTATCGCCCATAAACGAATGGCCAAGCATAAGTGTCAAATCAGGAAGTTAAAAGAATTCTAGAAAAAGTTGTGAATCCCACTAGAAAAGATTGGTCTTTAAAGCTTGATGATGTTGTTTGGGCATATAGGACTGCATACAAAACTCCATTGGGCATGTCACCTTTCCAGCTAGTCTACGGCAAAGCATGTCACCTTCCTATGGAGCTGGAGCATAAAGCATATTGGGCGATTCGGAAGATGAATTTTGATTTGAAAGCTGCAGGGGAGAAACGCCTACTCCAACTCAACGAGTTGGATGAATTCCGATTACAGGCGTATGAAAATTCTAAGTTGTACAAGGAGAAGGTGAAGAAATGGCATAATCACAAGATCATAGAGAGAACATTTGAGCCGGACAAAGAGTTTTGCTTTTCAACTCTAGACAACTTTTTCTCGGGAAGCTAAAATCAAGATGGTCATGGCCATTTACAATGAAGACTGTCTTCCTGTATGGTACGATAGAAGTATTTGATAAGTTTCCGGACAAGCCTTTTAAAGTGAATGGACAGCGATTGAAGCATTACTTTGGTGGCGAGGTGGACAGACAGGAAATCACCTCAATTCTCTCTTCGACATGAGATTCAGAGACAGTCAAGCTAATTGACTATAACTTAGCGCTTAAAGGGAGGCAACCCATTGTTTCTATCTCTACTTTTTATTTATTCAGTTTAGGTTATTTTTGTTAGTTCATCTTCATTTTTAATTGTGATAAATTAATGTGTTTTGCATAAGTGAGTGTGTAGCTGAATTAGCATTAGACTGTGTTTAAGATTAGTATAGCGAGTATGATAATTAGATGGTTATTGTTGCATATTCATTAGTTTAAGCATTGACATGGTTAATTGGTGTTTATATAGGTGCATTGAAATAAAGTAATCACAGTGTACTGTATTGGAAGATGTAATTGGAATTGCAGGATTCAGGGTCGCGCGGCCGCGCTATGTTAGTAGTACAAAATCGCGCGCCTGCGCTACATGTCTGCAAGAAAATAAAATCCATTCACGCGCCCGCGCCAAATTCCCATTGATAAGTTGCGTGGCTGTGCCCAACAACAGTAGAAAAGTCATGCCCTAAGCGCCTAGGCGCCCAAGCCATGCAGTAACCAAGCGCTTAGGCGCCCAATAACAGTAGCAAAATTGTGCCCCAAGCGCCTAAGCGCCCCAACCTAGGCCAAATCAAGCGCCTAGGAGCTCTACACGCCCAACAGATTTTGCTTCCAACCGCCTAGGCGGTCCAACCCATGCAATGTCAAGCGCCTAGGCGCGCATGCTATGACTTAAAATTATGTGTTTCAATACATCTCTTCCTCATTTGAAATAACAGAAGTTGTGTTCCTTCGGTCTCTACACTTTGCACGATTCATACTCTCCCAACAGTTACAAATTGAAGTACCACGTCTCCATCCGTTCATCTTATCCCACGTCGTGAGCATTAGTTATTGTACCCACGTCACACACCTCACTGATAAAACTAAGGTTTTGGTGTGTGCAACTCAAGTTTGGGGGTGGTCCATTCACCAGTTATTATTCTTCCAATTCCAACCAGCAGATTTCTATTATTAGTCATTCAGAGCAATTTTTCTGAAGAGAGCACGATCTATCACTTCGTCATCATCATCTTCCTCCAGTAACCAAGGCGAAGATGTTGTAGACCACACAAAATTTCTAAGTCTGGAAGCACAAATGGAGTATTACAGAATCGTGGCAAAGACATTTGTGAAGGAGCGCGGTTTCAAACCTGAGAAGCAAGATGGCCAATTGTGGGATATGATTCGAGAAAGGGGATGGGTTGGACTGACTGCAACCCCTATGCCTATTCCAATAAGTATCGTACGTGAATTCTATGCTAACGCTAAAGACACAATAAGTGGTCTATCTGTGGTTCGAGGACTTTAAATAGATTACATACCACCAGCAATCAGAGAAATTTTCAGGATAGTTGGCACACCACCGACTGGGTACGACAATTGGGTTAAGGCAGCCCGCTTTGAGACGGATTTGGACGTAGTCATTACTGATTTGTGTGTTCCAGGCACGAAATATAATTATAGGGCAGGTACAAATCAGCCGAGAACTTTCCCAGCCTCAGCCTTGAATCGATATGCTAAAGCGTGGAATCTGTTTATATGTGCAAAGCTTGTTCCGTCATCTCATCAACACAAAATCATAATTGAGAGAGCTATCATTGGCGGAGGCGTTTGCACAGCAAGGGACGATGCTTGAGTGGCCACAGTTTGGGACCGTCATACCATTTCCACCACCGGATTCACCACCCGAAGAGGGTGGTGCAACTGAGCAGTAGGGGAGTTTTCTTTAACCCTTTACCTTCATTCATTGAGACAATGAACATTTTAAGTTTGGGGGTATTGGGTAGTAGGGTAGTTATATATTGTGTTTGCATAAGTAGTTTAAATTTTGCATGTTTATGTGTTAGATAGAAATTGCAAAAAAAAATTCAGTTTTTAATCATTATTAATTGTGTTAGTATATGTTTAGTTGCATTTTATGTGTAGTGCATGTCTCACAAATTCTGGCTTTATGGAAATTATGTCTAGCCTATGATGAAAGTGAATTTTGAAGGATTGTTGAGTATTTTGGATAACATGAGCTTAGATATAATGTTTTACATGATGTAATTCATGATGCTGTTTAGATGTTTTTGGTTTGTACTGCCATGTTCACAATTGCTTGTAGGCATAAGAATTATGTGTTGTATTGTTTGATAGAAAATGTGGTTTTAAAAAGAAAATTATGTGGAAAATGGATTTAGATTGTACAAAACATTGATAATCAAACTTTGGGAACACATGGATATGCTATAAAAAAGGGAGAAAAAGCTATCTTGAAACCTTCTTGAGCTAAATGATTGACTCTTTGGAAGGGGCGAGATAGAGCATAAAATGCACTCGCTGTATAAAAAATAAAAGAAATTAAAAAAAGAAAAGAAATAAACACCGCGGGAAAGAGCGAGAATCGCCCTCGTGAGTAAGAATAAAGTAGTTTAAATTCATTGTTGAACCTTAGTGGGTTTTGATATGTCAGTGTAGTCTTTGTTGCATTAGATACATAAAGCTTGATTTAGACTACAATTTTCTATTTTGAGCAGTTTAGCATGTGCATTATGTGCTTTAGACAAGTTTTGGTGAACACAACACACACACACAGCATCTTTATAGCATATATGAATTATCTGAGTGTATGATATTATGCCTATAGTTTGGTTTGAATTTGTATTCTCGAATCTGGATAATTCGCTGAGGCATGTTGGACTGAAATTCTGTTATAGCTGGAAGAATGTGAGACTCGTTTGCATCAGGATATAGTTGCATAGCATGTAGTTGCATTTTCAGTGTTTATGTAGTATGCATTGCTTGAGGGCAAGCAATAGTTCAAGTTTGGGGGTATTTGATAAGTAAGTTTCATGTCTACTTATTGGATATCAATTCAAAAGAACTATGCCCATCTCAAGTACATTTTAGTGTGTTTTAGTTGCATTTCGTGTTATTTTGCATTGCATGTACTGATAACTCCTCTGGTGTGAAAATGCAGGAAATGGCATAGCTCGGCGATGGTAGGTGGCAATGAGGCTAATGGAAGCATGGCACGAGGAACAAGTGGAGATAAGGGATTGAACTGTGATGAAGGAACAAGAAAAAAGCAGTAGCAGCATGACAAGAAAGCAGCAATAGCAGAACACAAGATTGCAGATTGTAGAGGTCGTGCGGCCGCGTGGCTACACAAGCTAAAACACGCGCGCCCGCTCCATCAACCGGACAAAGTTTATTTTACACACGCGCTCCCGCGCCATGTTAACGAAGGGATCGCGCGCGGCCGCGCGCGTCATTGACTGTAGTTGCTGACTTTATTTTATTTTTTAAATTCTAAGTATTTGAGTTGATATAAACTATTCTGGTTGGTACCAGACGCGATCATCTTTAGTTTTTACGAGTTTTTGATATTACGAACTAGG
This sequence comes from Panax quinquefolius, assembly GCA_020205615.1. Classification (NCBI taxonomy): domain Eukaryota; kingdom Viridiplantae; phylum Streptophyta; class Magnoliopsida; order Apiales; family Araliaceae; genus Panax; species Panax quinquefolius. Next base: position 71,461,326 of record CM035159.1, on the reverse strand, counting down.
GTTTGACGCTTTAAACAAATTCCAACGTGGAGCCAAGCATAGACTGAATATTTTGTATTTCTTCTTTGGAATTCAATCATTGTCTACGAACGACTTTTATGTTGCTGGAAATTATTGAGGATTTGAACATCACTTTTGGATTATAATCAGCAATTGGGTTTGATCAATTCTATCTTTTCTCTCAATCGTTTTTAGTTATTTTCCATGTGTTATTCTAATCCCATAATGGCTTTTGGTTCAGTCATGAACTAAACTCCATTATGGGATTCTAACGGAGTTTGATATGTAGTCTAGTTGATTGCTTAATTGCTGGACTGTTTGTGTATCATCAAAAATTTCTATTATGGTTGATTTGAATGCATGAATGATTGATCACCATTCATTTTATGTGCTGGTATGGAGTTGAAAAATAACATGCGAGTATGGTTGTAATCATGATAGCATGCGTGTATGGGGCTGATTTGCTTAGCTTTATACTTCGTGAACCAGATAGAAATATATTATTTCACCGTGTGAGTTATATAAGGGCTTGTGCTTAAATTCAATATGGCTGCAATTTCACATAGAAATATAGTGAGGTTGGTTTTATTGATAATTACATGATGTCTATTGTATGTGGATGTTATGTAAGTAGGTCATAATATATTAAAAAATGGTTATGTCTACTTTCGTGCTCTTGGCTAATTTTCTGTGATACGTGAATAATCTTGCATGATGGTGGTGATTAGATGAACTATTAAATGAAGTTAGGATCCTTTGTTTCCAGATTTGATTTATTACATTAATATTCTTCTTTTATTTATTATTTGAGTTTTGAGTATTTCACAATCATAAGCGTCCGTTTAAGAATATAAGAATAGTGACATAGTTGATGCATAATAGTTTAATTTAGAAACCTTTCTTCGTGGATCGATACTCTACTTACTCTGTATTACTTGTTGACCCATGTATGCTTGCATGAGTTAGAGTCCTTTTATTAGAAGTAAAAAGGAGGCAACAGAATGATATCTAAAATACAAGAGATGGGCAATGGAAAAATCATGATATAGAGGAAATAACCGAAAAGGTACAATCCGAAAAGAAAGCAAGGTATTCTCATCTCTTCGAACTACTAGGTACGTAAATTTCGAGAGCGAAATTTCATAAGGAGGTGAGATTATAAGACCCCGAATTTTACGAAATGAAAGTATTCAATTTTTATAATTATTATTCTATTTACTAAATGGTTAAATTGATAAAAGTACAAAGAATATGTGTGGTTTACGGTGGCACTGCGATGATTGCACAAATATCTTTGATGCTTACGTGAGAAGTCACTCAGTTTTATTCGATTATTGTCACAATATTTTATATTATTAAATCAATAATTGAGATGACAAGTTGTTTATATTATTATTTGCATTATTGACAATGTCTAGAAAGTTCTGTCGAGGAAAGGGGTTCGGTTATTTAATTGCGCGCTAATAGGGAGAAATCCTTATCGGAAAGCCCCCTTTTTCCTAAAAATGATCTGGTTGTTAAATATTGTAAGTTATAATATTAATGATGAATAAGTTCGTGTTGATTAAAGATGAAATTGATATTTCCATTGTGTTGGGATTATTAGTGTTAATGGAAATCGACATCTATTCCGATAATAATTGATGTCTGTAGGTTATATTGACCAATCGGGTAATTAATCGGATAAATGAGCAATTAATTGCTATTAATTCACATGCTTATAACTATTTGTTCACATGTGTGTACTATTGATTCACATGAATGTACTATTAGGGGAGGTGGTGCAAGATTGATAATAATTGCATGACTAAATTAAAAATGGAGGTATAGATGAAGGTACTATAATGTAATTATTTTTTTTCACATGTATAGAACTATTGATTCACATGATTGTACTATTGATTCACACGATGTACTATTACGAGAGATGGTGCAAGTTTGATAATACTTGCAGGACTAAATTAAAAATGAAGGAAAAGATGAAGGTATTATACTGTAATATTTCGAGCCCCAAAACGTGTAATTATCAAAACTATGTTTTCCTATAAATAGAAGCTCATTCTTCCTTCATTCTCACCAATTCACTAAGACTCACAAGAGCAATTATAGAGAGAGAAGCTATAGAGAGAGAAGTTATAGAGAGAAAGAAGAAGAGAAGTCTGCTACTTCACTATTCTAGTATTCAGCCTTCTTCTGAGGTAAGAAGTATTATTTATTTCATATTCTGAAGAAAAATTATTTTTCATATTCGTATGAATATTATTTTTGTTTAATATTCGTAAGGGGTATTATTTTTTTCGTATTCAAGAAGAGAGTTATTTCTTTCAATACTCGTAAGGGTTGTTATTCCATTCTTTATTATTTTGTTGGAATAACATGTCTACGCGGACTACCGCATGCATGGTGAATGACCCTTCGTATTTATTCTTTATTAAATTGTGAAAATGATCTGTCTACGTGGATTACCGCATGGCGGGTGAAAATCCATTTGCAGTTTTGTATATTCTATTATATTTGTATGAGATATCATTTCTTTTGTACTCGTCATGGAATATCGTTTTCTTTTGTATTTTCCTTTTATGAGTACTATTCACAGAGTACTATTCATGGGTACTATTCACGTATACGACACTATTTATGAATACGAGTTACTATTTATGAATTACTATTCATGAGTTACTATTCATGAGTTACTATTCATGGGGTACTATTCACGACAAAATTTGGTTTCTTTTTTTGACCAATTATCGTTGATTTATGAATCTTACTCTTGAAATTAAATCCATATTTTGATCATATTGTTTTTATTATCATATATAATATTTTTATAATCCTGGTGATGAAATTTCTCTTTAACTTAAGTGTAAAGATGGGTAGATTATTGGTATGATCGTGACTATGGGTTTTCTTTGGCCAGTAGTGCAAAGATGAATTGTTGACTGGTATGATCATGACCATTGAATTTATAATTGAATACCTTTAGCTTAAGTGCAAAGGTGAATTGATCAACATGGTTATAATTATTGTTTATATAAATTCTGAAATAATTATATATTTCTTTAAGATATTAATATCTTTGGCCGTGAGTAAAAAGATGAATTATTATTGAATATCTTTGGTAGTAGTGAAAAGATGACCTATTGTTGAATATCTTTGGCTTTGTAGTGCAAAAGATGAAGCTGTTGATGAATATCTTTTGGCCCGTAGTGCAAAAAGATGAATTTATTAGTATGATTATGAACATGAACTGTGATTTGGTATAACCATGATCTTTGATGTTTTAGGTAAAGACAGGTGATGAAAATTATCTTCATCCTGGGTGCAAAGAGGAATTTAGAATCACAATTATGATTATGAGTTATTCACATGATTGTGGACAGGAATTGTTGATTAATGTTACAAGGATAAAACATTGTTGGTGGACTTTTAACATGGAGAAGATAATAGACTTTATGGTCTATTTGACTCTTCTAATGGATTGCTCGTTCCGATGTAACTATGGTTGAAAAGTTTTATCAACTACCATATGTTCTAAATCTCTGATTTATTACTGACGAATGCTGTTAATAATTTAGTTATCTTTAGTCATAATATTCTTTACTGGGCTATTTATGCTCACCCTTTTGCTTCACAATTCCTTTCAGGTAATAAGAGTGTAGCTGGGTCGAGCGGGGGTAATAGGGGAATAGAACGAGGGTCTATAGCTGTTGAGGTTTCCCCTAAAATAGTATAGAAATAATTTTATTGAGAATTTTAGATAAGCGTGTCGTATTTCATACGTCATTTTAACCGTTGATTTTGGTGAACCGAATAGGGTGAGGTGAACCCAACTTTGGAAGGGTGTTTTGCCACTATCATACAAGATGTCTAATGATAGATGACTTCGGGTTCTCATAAGACAGGTTTGTACACATGCACTTGCTGATTATATCGATGAGCACTACCTATATAATCTTGGAGTTTGGTTGAAATATAATTATCAATTGAAGACAATGGAGATAATTATATGTCAAGAGAAGACACACCATTGGAAAGAACATGACAATAATCTTCTCGTTTTTCTTTGGGGTCTATTGGGTCAACCAAGGATAATTCTCGAGTCATATGATATTTATCATAACTTATTTGCATGGCCTCCCATGTATGAAGGTTTCCTTGAGCATTTTTCGAAGATTTTAATTTCTAAAACAGTTATTGACTGTACTTTTATGTAAAGTACCATTGTAAGGTTTTGTGGTCGAGGCACCACGAGAGTTACATATATTTGTATTAGAATTCACAACTTATGTGTTATCGTACTCTGCATGACAGTTCAACAGTTGTATAAATGAAGTTTGTATTTGATCTCTGTAGTGTGATATCTGGCGACTCAGAATAGGTCGTGTGGACCTATTTTGGGGGCGTCACACTATGTACTTATAAAGGGGTGTAAAAAGGATATATGACGCAATCAAATTACACAAAGTAAGCGGAAACGTAGAGAAATATAGTTTTAAAATTTTACAAACCATATACCCGGATCATCCTTTATGCACAATTATTAATTAAACAAAAAGATAAAGAATAAAAATCATACCCTTGAAGATTCGAGCTTCCTCAGGTACAAGTTTACCTCCAAATCTTTTTTGCGTTCAACTTGAATCCACCGGGTTTGCTTCTTTCCTTTGATCAATGTCAGCCACCCAAGTGTTTGTCCTCTAAAAGTGATCCACCAAGGAAGAAGAAAGATTCAAGAAGATGGGTGTTTGGCAAAACCCTAGTTTTTCTATCTCTCATAGAAAAGGGTGTACTATCCTAATTATTGAAATTACGTATTCATGTGTTTTGTGAAAGTCAACCACCCTCACCCATAATAAGACTCCTCCTATTTATAGATATGGGCAACCCTCCTTAACAATTAAGAAATTGGGTTTTATTATAATTAATTATGCTCCCAATCTTATTAGGAATAATTAATTAAAATTTTTTAATTAATTAGCCTCCTAATCTTATTAGGATATATGAGAGTACTTTTATTAATTAATTCCCAAACTCCTTTAGGAATTAAATAATAATATAGTAATAATAATAAGACTCCTCTTATTAATTTATATTTAATATTTTCAAAATATTAAATAATAATATTAAGTTATTTAATTTATTCTATCACCATAGATTAAATTAAATATACTTAACTTATTATTACAATTATGTCATTTGCTTCTTAAATAATTATTCTTCCTTTTATGGTGTGACCCTTTAGGTTCTCCATATTAAACCTAGGTTGTGAATAAATCAATTAGAACAATTTTAATCGTATTTAAATAAATAAATTAAACTATTAATTTATTTAAATAAATAATATTTATTCTACAATAGGGATAAGCATCTCTAGCGTTTAACGACTTTCCAAATAATATAAATTTCAACATTAATCATAAAAGAACCTTTGAGTAAATAGTTACTGTACAATTCAATCCTTCCACCATACAATGTCCCAATTAAATATAAGACATGGAATTACTGTCAAGTCTTATTTTATTTAAGTATATGTATTTCGATCCTTAAATGCACAACTCCAAATAATGCAAATTAGAAATTCCTTTCTAATTTCATTCTGCCTTGACCAAGGATTACTGGGTTGTCATTTATCGAATCACATAGGACATTTCTCTTCTTTTACTAGAAGCGGTAGATTCTTTATTGATCATACATTATCTTCATGTATAACTTATTATACTCAAGCATACCCTTTGATATACCCTAAGTGTCTTAAGGAATAAGTCAAAGTGCAACTCATCATATACAAGATACTATGATGATCTCAAGTCCAAGGATCACTTGTACTACTATCACTACAAGAATTTCTATTGACAGGTAAGTAAAACTCCATTAGGTATTCCTTAGCGAGCCACGTTCAGTGAACTTATTCTCTAATAAGCACATACATACTTGTTTTAGTGTCTCCACACAAATGATCATGAGATCAATAATCCTCATCCAATGAGACCAATCTATCCAGATTCACTAATTCCTAATTTAGTAATCCAACGATTGGGAACTATTTTAGTTTTAAGCTTTCTAAGAATTTAGATCTCATTAGAATGATCATCATCATTATTCTAAAAGCATTGCTTAAAATTATGGGTTTATCACATATTATAAAGCAGCATCATATAGATAATTAAAAGCCTTTAATAAATTAATACTTTTTATTAATAAATGAATAAGATTATTACAAAGTATATGCTTTATCATCAAACATGATTGGCTTGTGTGCATACTACTTTTATTTTTCCCACTGGGTTTTCCTTTGCAGGTTTTAATGAGGCAATCCCAAGGCACTAGAAGTTATACAAGAATATTGTACTCTTTTCCTTCGCCAAAATTTTTCCTACTGGGTTTTTATTTTGTAAGGTTTTTAATTAGGCATATTCTTAGAAAATTGCTACAAAAGAACTCCATCCATTCTGTATGAAGACAATGTTGCATGTATTGCTCAATTAAAGGGAGGATACATCAAAGGAGATAAAACAAAGCACATATCATCAAAATTCTTTTTCACATATGACCTTGATAAGTGTGGTGACATTGATGTTCAACAAATTTGCTCAAAATATAATCTAGTAGATTTGTTCACCAAAGCATTACCAACTACAACATTTGAAGGATTGCGGCGCAATATTGGAATGCGACAACTGAAGTACTTAAGGTGGTACATTCATGAGGGGGAGCTAATACGCATTGTACTCTTTTTCCCTTAACCAAGGTTTTTTTCCCATTGGATTTTTCCTAGTAAGGTTTTTAATGAGACAGCTTTCAATGTGTATAGCTGTAAAATAGACATCCAAGGGGGAGTGTTATAAAATTATACATAGTGTGTGGATGTCTAGATACATTCCTACCCATGTCTAGATACATTCATACCCCTCTTTATTGTAATGACCAGCTTTGAAACTCTCATATCCTTTAAGCTTTGAAACTCTTATGACCTATGAGTTTTGAAACTTCCAAGTATTTATGTACATGTGCTTATAAATAGAAGTATTGTCAAGAGGATGGAAGGAATATGCAAATACAATGAGAATGCTCTCTCTTATTTCCACTAATCATCATTGTTCTTAATATTTAGTATAATCTTTTATAACATGTACTATTTAATCCCAACCCTCTATTTTTTCTACTCATTACTTATTTCTAAATTCATCAAAGACCCCTCTTAGCTACATGAGAGTGAGGTGGTGTTTAATAAAATAGAGTAATTAAGATCTGAATGGTTAATACATCTTAATAAATCAGATCATCTGAATGAAATAACGTCTGAATCAAAAAAATTGTTTGATAACTAAAAAGTGTAAAACATCTAAATGACACTATTTTATCATTTTAACCCTCTGAGTTTTTTAAAAAATTTATTTGAATGATCTTAAAATTTGAAATTGAAGGAGTACCATATTTATTGAGGCTATTTGTGTCCATAAATTTTAAATAAACTATTAAGAGACAGCTCTTAACAGTTAAGATTTGAGTTTATGTCTTAACGATTAAGAGGTAAAAAAAATTTACCAAACAAGATTTGCGTCTGACCGAATCAGAGGCATATGAATTAAGAGGTATTCAAATGCAAACAAACACCACCTAAGACCAAGACCATAAATGCAACTAAACGGCTTGATCTCGATTTGGACTCATCTCGAAAAAATTAACGATATTCGAATTTGTTGATAATTTAATCTAAATCTGAGCACACAAATAGTTCGAATAAAAATACGAGTAAAATAAAATTAGGATAATTGGTTATTGAAATTTCACAAATTAACTCTAAAACTCGTTATATATTTATTGTAACACCTCCTTCCCGAAAAGGAAAGGGAGGTCATGTGCAAAGCACAACAAATCTCAAAATAAGTAAACAGAACACTAATAACTTCAAAATGTTAATAATGATATCCATCAATGAAGTACTAAACACAATTCTCCATCTAGAGTCAAAATAATCAAAACCAAAAATTAAATCAACCTAGATGGTCAAAGGCAACACTCTCATCACACTAGCTCTGAATCACCCTACCGCAAACCTCTGGGAAGAAAAAACACAAGATGAGCTAATTGCCCAAAGACGGATACTGATATACAATCGATATACTGAAAACAATCGAGACAAAAATCTTGAACAAGTGTAAATGCGGACAAAATATAATCTCCAAAGATCTGAATGGAATATATCTGAATCAACAGAATTAACGAAACCAATAGAAGAATAAAGAATAACGAACTGAAGTAACTAACTCAATGAATTGAACTGAACTGAACAGAAACAAACAAACAAAACTAATACAATAAAATAATAGGCTGAATCAAATGGTTGAATGTTATTTCATACCGAATGAGCTCAGAAATATACATTGCCACACAGGCAACTCAAACAATGCCATACATGGAAGTCAAAATAATGCCACACATGCAAGTCAAAAGATGCCACATAGGTAAATCAAATGATGCCACACAGGCACTCACATATTGGACCGCGAATCCAAATGTATGTAAATCTGATAGGTGTGTTTGGTAGAACATCACCAATACGCAGAACAGAAAACTAGGGTTAACTCATACGCCTCCTACAACAAAACACCGAATGGCCCACTTCCTCCGGAGCCCAAACGGAGACGCCGTGGACTAATCACACCGCCACGGAAAGTGTCATGCCTCTCGTGCAAGAGCGACATTCTGTGGTACCCCACAGTGGTTATAGCTCGGTATACCCTACGGTAAATTCTAACAAAAATACCATGTCACAACACATGCGACATAATACCAACAAAAGGGTTCTATATGTACATGTTGAACCAAATCAAATTATAGTCACAAGGTCTCAAAAAGAAGGTAGTAACATGTACCGCTCTACAATTATTAAAAATAAATACTAAACATGATAACCTAATTCAAAGAGTACAAATATGAGTCATATATATATCAACTCCAAAATGAAACTATTATATGAATTTCACAAGAAACAATTATGTGAAAGAATAATAAAATTTGAAATAAGGGACAAAATGAACAAATCAAATTTAATAAGAATGTCGCTGAAAGAGTACGGAATCTGTACCTTAATATAGTACCAAAATAATTCATTGAAGCCAAATATCACCCGATAGACCTTCTCAATCCATTCTATATAATCACCAAATTAATACAAGGCCATAAATGAGATTACCAACTTTATATATTTTATATTTTTATAAATTCAAAAAATTTAATATAAATATATTTTAATATCCAACACAACTTAATGTAATAGTAAAAATAAAATACAATTTTATTAGTTTCATGACCTCCTGTACATATCAATGACTTTCCAATTTCAAAGTGTGATTTTCACTTTGTTTTATTAGCCATCATTCATGCCTTGAATTGTATATTATTTCAAATATATAAGATAATATTGATTTAGTTAACTATTCATTAACATTCAAAAGTCAGATTACTTCCCTTGAATGAATCCATGCTAGCATAAGTAAAGCACGTAAATTACAAATAACAACAATTTTTTTTTGTCAAAACTGTAACTTAATTATATATGACTGTCATAAGCATTAATATATATACACATATATTACCCAAAAGGAATCCAACTAAGAACACTAATAGAATTAAAGTTTGGTGGAAGAATTGGTACTCAGAATTTAAAGTTCAACTACTACGTCTCCCAAAATCTATTAGGCTTATATTATAGTTATTATTACAATAATGGTTTACAATAAATTCCATGCTGCAATCATATCTTTATTCCGCCAATTGGAAGTCCCAAGCACCTCCTATTCAGATTTCTGTCCACAGCCAACTCCTACTTCTTATTTCTCTTTCCCTTAGTCACGTATAAAGCGTATGAGAGTCTAATTAGGTTTCACTTGTTTATTTATATATCTTATTGTGTCTCCTAATTTTAATATGATTTTAATAATACCCAAATATAAAATAGACCCAATTAGTATACAAGCCCAAATTAATATAATCACATACTTATTATAGTTCACACAAATTAAATACAATTTGACCCAAACATAAGAAAAGCCCAATTAAAATATGAATTTAAATTTTATTTCTTTATTATTTTTTTGGGGGGTATTACATTACCTCCCCCTTAAAAGAATTCCGTCCTCGGAATTCAAAAGAATGTAACGTATCTAATTTTCAAAAAGATGCGGATACTTCACTCCCCGGATGTTTTTATTTTATTTTATTTTTATTTTTATTTTTTTACCAGGAATTACATCACTTACCCTTTAAAAAGAATTTTTGTCCCCGGAATTAAAAGAATGAACGTACCTAATTATCAAAAGATGCGGATACTCCGCTCGAATAGACTCCTCTATCTCCCAATTAGCTTCCCGCTCCGAATAATTTTACCACAAGACTTTAACAAAAGGAATTATCTTCCTCAATTTTAATTTAATCAGTTATTTAATTATCTACAAAAAGAATTTAATTTTCCAAACAAAATAAGGAAGAAAAGAGGGAAACAAAATCATTTACCTTTTCCAATTTAAATACAATTGTATAAGATAAAATCAATTAATATTTAATTATTAAAAAAATAGGTTATTGCATTTTTCACCCCTTAAAAATAATTCCGTACTCGGAATTCAAATAAGCTATAAAAAATTTTATTTTTATTTTTATTTACATGGCATAATTATTCATAACTTTAGTTAAGATGTAACATCACCCTTTGTAACGATCAAGCCTGGTACGTCCATCGGTCCTCAATATTATCCATGTACTTGTAAAAGATTCGTCAGCTATCATATCAAGCCCCGTTAAGATTCTTCATTTCACATTGAATTAATTAAACCACATGCTCCACAGCTGGTGCGGGTCCTCGTCAATTTTCTTGATTTTCGTTCTTGTAAACGTATGTACTCTTCGTAAAATAATTCGAAAACACAAAATTTTCTCTTCATCTAAATACGATTCGAATACCCGAAATATTTAAAATTATATTTAATTTGTAAAATATTTATATTCCACACATGACTAAGATTTAACAAAGTATTTTATTTTTACTTATTTATTTTACATAAATTCATACAAAACTCCAATGACATCAGATAAACAAAACAACTATGCAAGCTATATTACTAACGGCTCTCCCTAAGTCCTCAAGAGCTTCAAAATATCTCATCCTCGATTTGAACTAGTCCTCAAATATACACAAAAGAATATACTACTAAGATCTCTTGATTACCATATAAAACTCCAATTCACATATTCTACCATTTATATGAGCAACTATAGTTATTCAAAATCTCTCAAAATCAATTAAATTTCATTACTTACTATCTAATCATTTAATAATTTAATCATCTCATAGTGCAAACTTTAACCCAACAAATTCAAGATCTCCTCTTACTATCACAAATAAATTTCAGATCACATAACTCCAATATCTTACTAGAAAATAGCCGCAAAAATTGATCATTAGCCTCAAATGATTAATCTAATTACCTCAATTATCTACAACTCAAATTTACAAAAGATCCTTTATACTTAATAATTTTTCATTTATCATATTATCTCATCAATACACATACCTCAAATTATCCCCAACTTAACAAAACTAAATCAACACCCAAATCAAATCCTTAATTCTAAGATCATAATAGATTATTACCCAAAAGCACTATAAAAAAAATCTCCAAAACCAAATTCTCATTGATACAAATAATCACATCATAATCGCATCTCATATATGATCATTTATTAACTGTACAAGGTATAACTTTATTCTCCTTAATGATCCAATCATAATCTTTAACTAATATTATTGCTCCAACACATAACCATAATAATCTTAACAAATTATCTCACCTTTCTCAGATCAACTACAACTCGAAAAGAGCATGACACTACATCAAAATCAAGACCAACCAAACAAAGAACAAAATTGAATCAAACTCCTACGTCTACCAAGTGCTTTACCTACAACTCACAAGTCAACCCTAAATAGGTTTTTTATAAGAAAGAACCTAAGTTTTGATACCATCTCTGTAACACCCCCTTCCCGAAAAGGAAAGGGAGGTCACGTGCAAAGCACAACAAACCTCAGAATAAGTAAACAGAGCACTAATAACTTCAAAATGTTAATAATGATATCTATCAATGAAGTACTAAACACAATTCTCCATCTAGAGTCAAAATAATCAAAACCAAAAATCGAATTAACCTAGATGGTCAAAGGCAACACTCTCATCACACTAGCCCTGAATCACCCCTGCAAACCTGCCGGAAGAAAAACACAGCATAAGTTAATTTCCCAGTACGGATACAGATATACAAAAGATATACAACTGATATACGAAAATAACTGAGACAAAATACTGAACAAGTGTAAATATAGACGAAAATATAATCTCCAAAGATCTGAATGGAATATATCTGAATCAACAGAATTGACGAAACAAATAGAAAAATAAAGAATAACGAACTGAAGTAACTAACTCAATGAATTGAACTGAACAGAAACAAACAAAACTAATACAATGAAATAATAAGCTGAATCAAATGGTTGGATGTTATTTCATACCGAATGAGCTCAGAAATATACATTGCCACACTGGCAAGTCAAACAATGCCATACATGCAAGTCAAAATAATGCCACACAGGCAAGTCAAAAGATGCCACACAAGCAAATCAAATGATGCCACACAGGCACTCACACATTGGACAGCGAATCCAAATGTATGTAAATCGGATAAGTGTGTTTGGCATAACATCACCAATCCGCAGAACAGAAAACTAGGGTTAACCCATACGCCTCCCACAACAAAACACCAAATGGCCCACTTCCTCTGGAGCCCAAACGAGACGCCAGTGGACTAATCACACCGCCACGAAAAAGTGTCATGCCTCTCGTAAGACGACATGCTCGTGGTACCCTTTACGGTGGTTATAGCTTCGGTATACCCTACTAAGTAAATTCTAACAAAAATACTATATCACAACACATGCGACATAATACCAACAAAAGGGTTCTATATGTATACATGTTAAACCAAATCAAATTATAGTCACAAGGTCTCAAAAAGAAGGTAGTAATAACGTATCATTTCTACAATTATCAAAAATAAATACTAAACATGATAACCTAATTTCAGAGAGTACAAATACGAGTCATATATATATCAACTCCAAAATGAAACTATTATATGAATTTCACAAGAAACAATTATGTGAAAGAATAACGAAATCTGAAATAAGGGACAAAACGAACAAATCAAATTTAATAAGAATGTCGCTGAAAGAGTACGGAATCCGTACCTTAATATATACCAAAATAATTCACTGAAGCCAAATATCACCCGATAGACCTTCTCAATCCATTCTATATAATCACCAAATTAATACAATGCCATAAATGAGATTACCAACTTTATATATTTTATATTTTTATAAATTCAACAAATTTAATATAAATATATTTTAATATCCAACATAACTTAATGTAATAGTAATAATAAAATACAATTTTATTAGTTCCATGACCTCCTGTACATATCACTAACTTTCCAATTTCAAAGTGTGATTTTCACTTTGTTTTATTAGCCATCATTCATGCCTTGAATTGTGTATTATTTCAAATATATAATATAATATTGATTTAGTTAACTATTCACTAACATTCAAAAGTCAGATTACTTCCCTTGAATGAATCCATGCTAGCATAAGTAAAGCACGTAAATTACAAATAACAACGATTATACATCACCTATTCTGAGTTGTCAATACATGGTACAGAAACAACTAGTTCTATTCCCCGATCTCCGCCAGAGATCATATCCCTAAGCTCTGATACCAACTGTGACGCCCCCAAAATAGGTATACATCACCTATACGAGTTGTCAATACATGTATGTAAAACAACTACAACTTTATTATTACAACAAGAAAGCGTGAGTTTGAATACAAATATTATCTTCTGCGATAATATCTATACTCAAATAAATCCTCATCACATTTATTGATACATTATTTTACAAAATGGTGAGGACTACTAAACAATTCTTTCTAAAACCTTCATTCCATACCCGACTGCGTACTCGCTTATATTCTCGCCTCCCGAGAAGAAAAAAATGGAACAAAAAGGAAAGGGTGAGCTCAACTAGCCCAATAAAGAATATTATGACTAAGATAATATACAACAAATTATCGTTAGTCTTCAACAGGAAAAATCTAATAGAATACAATAGACAACAAATTTTAAATCAATATTCGCAATGAAATAATAATTCATTAGAAGAGTTAAGTAGAGAATGCAAACTACTATCTTCTATGTATGAATTTAAAAGTTCATCGTCTATCTTTTATCCCTGTAACATCAATCAATATACATCTGGAATCAAATATTCATCTTTGCACTACAGGCCAAAGATATTCATCAGTTGGTCATGTTCATCTAAACACCTGTTCATCTTTTCACTACGGCCAAAGATATTCTTCAGAAATCATTCATCTTTGCACTACAGGCCAAAGATATTCAATAATATCATCATTTAAGACTGAGGATGATGAAAATATTTTTAAAGAAACGAATCCAAAGGAAACAAAATGACAAGGATTAAGGATTAAGGATTCGTACTTTGTTTTATCCATGTTCAAAAATACCTCAAAAATAATCATAGTGGTGTAAAATTCAAGAATGATCAAAACATGGATACAATCAAAGCTAGTATCCAGAATAGATATTTTGGACAAAAAGAAGAAATTTTATTTTTCAGTGAATAGTGCCGTATACGTGAATAGTAACTCCGACACCAAAAGATAGAAATTTCCCAAAAAACATATTCACGCTTCGTGAATAAGAACTTCATGAATAAGTAACTCATGAATAAGAACTCGTGAATAACTCTCATGAATAGTAACTCAGGCATGGAAAAGTTCCAAATTTGATAAAAAGTTTCAACCAATATTTCAAAGATAATGATATTGAAGAAATAATATCATTTGAGAAGAAAATAACATCCCTTACCTCGAAAGATTAGTACTTCAAATTTGGAATAAGGGGTATAGTCTTTGAAGGAACTTCAGACCGTCTAACAATACTCAAAGTATACTCAAAATACTCACAAGAATACGCTTCGATAATATAGAGAGAAAACTTGGATTTACGGTGTGATTTTCAATTCTAACCTAAAGACCTATTTATAGGAAAACGCTTTAGAAACACCAAAGCAGAAAATTTAATATAATATTATTATTAATAATAAAATTTCCTACGCCCACCTTCCAAGAACTGAATTCAGCTCATTCAACCCACATGTGTAGCACACCATAATGAAAAAAAACGTTTTTCTAATTTTAAATATTTTAAACTTCCAAAATCAATTATTTGAGACTTGAACTTCAATAATTCATAATAAATAGCCCTTTCATCAGAAAATTCGAATCTCATGAGTTTTTATAGGAAATTCAATTCTCTACAACTTTGCAGAAGAAAGTTTTTCCAAATTCCAAATAGAAATTGACCGAAATCCACAAACGGGTGATTTACTGTTTATAATCAAATTTCGACTAATAAATGGGGTCCACCGACATGTTTAACATATTTTAAATATTTATTGCAACAAAAATAATCTTCCTCCTCAGTATACTCATATATCCCACATTCGTTGTAAAAATATCACCATTATTATATTATTATAATATAATAATATATTTAAATAAATTATTTTATCGAGAAAAAGATAAAATTTCAATTTTCAACAATTGTCACATTAAAATTTTTTCCATCTATATCCACATAAAATCAATATTTTCCTTATCATATGAATCAATAATTAATTATTCACAAATAATATTACAAAATCACAATATCGACAACTGTGCGGCCCCAGGAAAGAGGGGCTTTCAATAAGAATTTCTCCTTCTTGGCGCGCAATTAGGTGACCAAACCTCTCCTTAGATGAGAACTTTCTAGACATTGCCAATAATGTTATCTAATAATATTATTCGAGATAATATGAATTATTGCTTCGATAATGAAAATACGTGTAATGACAATTATCAAACAACAAAGAATTAAATCAATAAAATATCGAGCGAAAGAATTATCGTAACCATTATTGAGTAGTGCCTTCTCACGTAAGAATCAATAATTGGTGCAATACGTGGTGTCTTCTTGTGTTTTAACCAACCGAGTATTTTTTAAAGATTAATCTGAATAATAACTTCTGTTATTTTTTAAACAACTTATATTTGTCGTTTCTTCATCCAATTGCTTTTCGTTATGGGGCCCACACACGGTCGGCTACCGTCAGCATTTAATATTCCCAAACAAGATCTTAATATTCCACGACCAAACGAATATTCCCGACAACAATGAATATTTTATAACCACTTGCTTATTTTGAAATATTTGCGTATTTTACCCCTAACTATCCACATTAATCAAATCAACCCTTACTATTTCAAAATAATAAATAAAGAAAATTAAATTTCATTAATAATAAGTTGGGGTGTTACACCCTGTATCTAAGGGTGTAAATGAATCGAACTGAATTGAAGATAAAGTTGCTCGAATTCGACTCGAAAAGTTAAATTCATACTCGAATTCAACTTCAGATTCGAATTGTATTTGAAAAACTCTACTCAGATTCGACTCGAATATTCATGGATGAATTACATATTCCATTATATTTTTAAAAATAATTATAACAATAGTGCACTCATAAAATCTTTACACAACTAATACACTTCCATATTTATTTACAATATTAGTGCAATTAGGATTCCTTAATTTAGGAAATTAGTATTCAATTAGAATTCCTTAATTTAGGGATTAGTTATACCCATGGCTTCTTCTCTCTCTCCTCATCTATAACAACTACAGTTAGTCATCACCCTTCTTCTTCATTCAACGTATTATCTCTCTCTCTCTCTCTCTCTATATATATATATATATATATATATATATATATATATATATATATTAGTTAGTCGTACATGCTTCTCATAAATCGTTGTCTTCTTCATTAATCATTTCTCCAATCACAGTCGTTGGTTCAATTATATTAATATTATTATTACCCCTCCAAATCTCCGCCATGAGGAGTGCCTCCAGTCTCACGTGAATTCCTCTTCAAGGTCACGTATTCTTTCTTTCTATATATATATATATATATGAGTCAACCAACTGTATATCTCCAGTAGCTTCTCAAAATGAAGGGTCAAAATGGAGGTGGGTATGAAGATTCAGGCGGTGGTGGCGGTGGATATGAATACTGGATGATGGTAACCAAACCTTCATACCAAGATAACCAAACGATCATATCAAAGTAACCAATCAACCTCCACACTTTAAATTTTTTCTTAGTACAGTTGGTTATCAAACCTTCAGATCAAGGTAAGCAAACCTTCGTACCAAGGTAACAAAACCTTCATACCAAAGTAACTAATTCACATTCACACCTGCAGTTTTTTCATAGTGTAGTTGGTAGCCAAATCTTCAGACCAAGGTAACCAATTCAATGTTATTAAGTTACCAATTTCGTTTGAATGTGATGCAGTTGGTAGCCAACCATTCATACAAAGGTAATCATTTTATTATTTATGAGTAACAAAATAGTTATAAATTTTTTTTAGAATATTAAAAGTTACATCTATTTATTTTTAAACTTTTTGTAGGGCGAATCTTCTTCTTATTCTCATTGGCGTTTTGGACAACGGAGATTCGCGGCGGTGTAGCGGCGGAGTATGTGAGGTGTAGCGGCGGACTATTATTTTAAAGTGTATGTGAGGGAGATGAAGATTTGAATTTGAATTTGTTTTTGTTGTTAGATCCAAATATTTGAATTTGAATTATTAATTATACCAGTTATTTGTCCTTGATTTTAGGTTTCCTTATTAATGTGAATTGTACTATTTTTGTAATATGAGTCCTAATTACACTATTTTTGTAATTATTTGGTTGATGCACTTTTTTTGTAATTACTTTCTATTTGTTGTATACTTATGTAAAGAACCCAATATTCATTACTCGAATTCGATCCGACTCAGATCGAATTATATTACAACTACTCGCGAGCTTCAAATTCGAGTCTCCATATAATAATTAGCTTTATAATAAATATAATTATAAATTAAATTTATTATTTTCCGTAGAAATGAAAAAATATATTTACTATTACACTTTACAAAAATAAAATGTATCAAATATATATTATAAAAAATATATCAAGTATTTAATCGAATATGTATCGAATCATAATCGAGAATTCGAGTAGTTTGAATCTTAAATGAGTCGAGTATAACCTTATTAAGATTATATTCATATTTTTATTTAAACTATTTTTTATTTTCTGTATCATATTATTAACGAATCTGAGTATTGCTCGTATTTTTTTAGTAGATTCCAAATCGAGCTCGAATGGTTTGTTTTTGTTTTAATTTATGGCCTTACATAGTTACATGTATCCCTAATTCCCAATTTCAAAATAGAAAAATAAATAAATTATGTAAATGTATTTTCTTATGAGAGAGACATTATTATATTTTAATTTTAATATTGTGTGTCTAATCCAAACATGGAGATTTTGGCTGTTTCTGAAGGGATAATATATACTCGCACAAATGACAAAACTACTGCTCAAAAGCCGCACCAAAAGGAAAATGAGCGGAGTGGGGAAAACGGTGTGTGTGACCGGAGCGTCCGGTTATATAGCTTCGTGGCTCGTAAAATTCTTGCTTCAACGTGGATACACTGTCAAAGCTTCCGTTCGTGATCCCAGTCAGTCTTTTTCTCTCTTTTACACACAATTTCGTTTTAGTGTTTTATATGGGCCTGTTTTTTGATGGATGTGTTTTTTCTATGTATATGTTTAAACTATGGGTTTTGGTCTCAATTGGGTTTCTCATTTGTTATCATTTTCTGATGAATGAGCGTTTATTTATTGACTATGATAATCGGATTAATGGTTTTGGTCAATTGTTTCTTTTGATGAATGTCTGTTTGTTTATTGACTGTGTTCATCAGAGCGTTGGTGGGTCGGCACAAGAGATTTTTAGGAAATGGTTTAGGAAAAAGGGTTTTTACGAAAGATGTGTTCTGGATTTTCTTTCAATTCTCTGGTATTTTTAGTTTGGTTTTTTTACAGGTCAATTACTCTACAAAGTCACTTGTATAAACTCGAATATGTTTTTATATAAAAGTTAGTAATTCTGTACTAGATTTAGTAAAGTTAATGGATAAACATAATATTGTTCAATAATTTTTCTCATTTATTTTCTAAGATTAAACTTTGTTATACGAAAAAATTACAAATAAAATTAAATATCGAGAAAAAGTTATTAGAAAAAGTCAAAAAGACAAGTATAGCTATAATTGGTAATGGAGCAATATTTTATGACTAATACTGATGAATTTCTTGAGGGATTGGGGGAGAACCGGTACATATTGTATTAGTACAGTGCAAATTTTGGGCCATTAGATTTTTTAAAACAGATCTGATGGTCACAATTAAATCCTCACTGTCTCAGCCTTTTCTTCACTCCAGTCCCCACTATTTTAAACCCTCACTCTCCCGCATTTCTTTAATCATTTACCAATTATTTTACCATAGTATACTTATATTAGTATGTTGAAAACTGAAAAGGTTTGACCACGAGTATATTTATGTGTGTATATTTAAAAATTTAAAATATATATAAGTAAAATAATAATAATAATAAAAATATTTTTTTCTTTCTTTATAATTAATATTTTATTTTGTATATTATTTTAAATGCGGTACTAGATATTCTACTAATGACCAAAAAAAAAAGAGTAAGCTATGTTTTAGTAGATTTTAAAAATGAATTATTATTCTTAAATATTACTATATATCTATAATTTGTTGCTCTTTAATTTTTTTAGTATAAAATTATCTTTAAAACGTAATATTATTGAAATTTTATAATTAATTAGATAAAATATTAATTTATTTTTTCTGACTAATTAAAAAAATGAACGAACAAAGGACAAAAGACAAAATTTCATATATGAAATTCTTATTAATCAGTCAAATTTCATTCATTTTTTAAGGTGTCAATGCCCTATCCGTCTCCACTGTTTAGCTTGTTTTCCGCAGTACTTCTTTTGTTCGCTTATATATTTTGACTTTTAAACAATTTACTAAATTTTAAATTTGATACTACTAACTTATTTAATATAAATATATATTAACTAAAAACAGAAAAAAAATCAATTTTTAAATTTTGTAAACTGTAATAAAAAAATTATATTAAATTTTATACATATGTAATGTAATTAATACATATTAGATGAAAAAATGGTAGATGGAGGTTGGACAATTATTCCTAAGAAGTGGCTTTATGCACCGTACTAATGACCGGTACAATATGTACCGGTTCTCCCTCCAATCTTTTCTTGAGAACTAGAAGATGTACAAAAAAGAAGAAGAAGATAGTATGAGTGTGATGTTTGTAGTCATCTTCTTGGCTTGATATGTAAGTTGGTCAACTAAGCACGATGGTTGGTACACCAACCCTTTCAATTTTGCTTCTTCCCCTTCTCATGAGATTGAAGTAAAGTTCCAACTGTATAAGCAGAAGAGTCAATTCACATAAGTACTTATTTAACCTGCATGTGGGATGGTTTTTACAAGCTCTGGAATGTTCATCTACAGGGGACAATGAGATTTAAAACTAGGTATTTTTGAATATACTTTTTTATAAAATAAAATACTTTGTCAAATTTCTATTAAAATTGGGAACTTTTTGCGCAAGTGAAACTTGATCAAGAAATGGACTAAACAATACAAATAGGCTATTTCTTTTAAGGTCCAATCTGTGCAGAGAAATACTCTAAGATAAACTTAAAGTCTTATAATATCTTCCCTGCTAGCATTTGAGTTTGAAGCTCCTTGCATCAGTTTTTCTTACCGAGGGAGGATGGGTTTCTTTGAGGTGAACACCATAATTATGATAGGTTCTTAGAGTGAGGATAGTTCTTATGTTGTAATCTTGCTCATTCAGCTAGTAGGGTTTTTGGTTGACCATAACTTTGTTATATTGTCTCTTCTGCATGATATTTCATAAATAGCTAGTTACACTTTTATATGTGTATTCTTGTATATGTTAGTGAAAGTTGTGTAGCAGACATTAGCAACATCATTTTATTAGATTACAAAAAAATTAGCAACATAATTTAACAACATTGTGCTCACAAAAACACGGCTCTTTTCATTTTTCAGCTCTTTCTTTTCCAGGGTTGTCATGCTAGTGAATTTACTAGATAACCACCTGTGCATCTAGATTTCTCCGGCTACAAGGAATAATATAGATTTACTAGATAATATAGATTTCACCTCTGCCTCATGTAGTTTTAGGGGTATTTGAATCATTCACGTTTTCCAAATATTGTCCTTGTTCTTGGATAAAAAAATTTGTTTTATTGATTTTTGAATGAAGTGAAAATACATTGCGTGAGTAGGTGTTTATGTAAGGCAGTTTGTAAAACATATTTATAATACATTAAAGCTTCTAGTCATCAGAATATATTTTCACTGAACCTTCAAGTATATCGTGAGGCCTCTGTTACATTGACACTGGTGTGGCTGTCGTTGTCAGTTGTAGGTATGCGTCCAGATGTTTACTTTCTTCAACGCCAAATTTAGGATAGGGAGACTTGCTTCAGAAGTTTCAAAATTTGGGGTAAGAATATGTCGGCACATGTTCCATAATTTAACTACATTATATGTAGTTATATAATTTTATACTAATTATAGTCAAAGGTATATCTTAGTAAGTCATATACTGATGTAGAAGATAGGATATATATAGTGAGGAAGATGGAGTTCCATTTTTTTTAGTGAAGAAACAAGTATCCTTGTTCATTATTGAATACAAGAATTTACTCTCTTTCCAATGTGTAACTAAAAGGATTGAAGCGTCCAATTTGGGTGTGGGTTACGAACACATTCAATACCCTTGTCCGTGGATCGAGTGTCGAGTGTCCAACGTGGGTAATTCAAACAATTCAGAAGAGTCCATGTAGCGTAGTGTTAGGTAAAAAAATGGAGGCACATGAGAAAAAAATACCCGCACTATGTACTTGTGAATTAATAAGGGTAATGTAAAAAATATACTTCCAGCATAAATGGAAACATCTTTATCATATTGTGCTTAAATAACTACCAAAAGTAATGGGAAGTCTTCTGTGTATCTTCTTTAGATGATCCAAAGAGAACAGACCACTTGCTTGCACTTGATGGAGCTAAGGATAGACTCCACTTGTTCAAAGCAAATCTATTGGAAGAAGGTTCTTTTGATGCTGCGGTTAATGGTTGTGAAGGTGTCTTCCATACAGCATCTCCTTCTACCCATGCAGTCGATGATCCACAGGTCCTCTCCATATTCTTATTTTACTGTTGTACGTACATGTATTTTTCATATCCATTATTTATGAGGGAGTGAAAAGTGGAAGAATTATGTAAATACAAATTTCAAATTTCTTTTAAAGGTAATAGATTTTCAAATATTATAGTTAGAATTAGGGCATGCCCTAAAAGTGTCCGAGTACAAATTTTGAAGATAGTGACACAACTGCTTCCCTTCTCATTTCAGACAGAATTGATCGATCCTGCGCTGAAGGGGACACTTAATGTTCTTGGGTCATGTGTTAAAGCTCCATCAGTCAAAAGAGTGGTTTTGACTTCTTCTGTAGCTGCAGTTGCATACAATGGTAGGCCTCGGACTCCTGATGTGGTAGTTGATGAGACATGGTTTTCAGATCCTGAGGTCTGCAAGGAAATGAAGGTGGGTAGCTTCTTTTTTTTCCATATAAGTCGATTCGGTTTGCACACGAGATACTACCTGTTACGTTTTAAAATAACCACTATGGTGCACCTTCACATGATTTGTGTCTATTTCAAAATTAGACAATCATTGGAGCGTCTCTTGTTTTTGGTTGGGTAATTATATTTTCAAAAAAAATATAAGTGGGTTGTTTACATAAATTTGTTAATGTTTGAAAACGTTAAAATAGGCACTGTAATGATCACTCTCCAGCATGTGAATCTCCATTCATCAGTTGAATATAGTTTTGACAGAAGCCAAAACTGCTTTGGCTGAAAGAGTAGCCAAAATAATTAGTCAGAAAGGATTAGTTGGAATAGGCAATATACTTAGTCAGTGAATTCTGTTCAGTTATATTAAACTCATGGTCCATAATAGCTAAAGAAATACTCTAGTGATTGTTCGCTTGAGCAATTTATGTGGAGAAGAAGTAAAACTTTATGAATTTTATTACTAGAGAAATAAAACTTTATAAAACTTTATGTGGAGATATTGAATCCGCATATTAATAGCTAAAGAAATACTCTAGTGATTGTTCGCTTGAGCAATTTATCGTAAAAATAGTAGTATGTGAAGTTGTATCTCTTGCCCTCAGAGGGTGATGCGTAGATTTCAAGTCCTAATTCCTGCAGTAAGAAAAAATTAATTTTATTAAAGTTTAATTTAAATATATTCAGTATGATAACAGTGGTTCTCTATGGATGACAACTGACACCTGTTATTTTATTGGAATGTCATTCCTCAATCCCTGAGGAAAGAAGTCGTCTAAATAGAAGACTTTTCTGTTCTATAGGGTCTATGGCAGCTTGCTAGATCTATGACTCAGAGATGGAATTAGCTTCTAAAAGATAGCCATTCAAGCTTATAACTATGTATTGATCCTTCTACAAAGCATTCTGTAGAACTAGCTAAGGAGTTGACGTTAATATATGCTACATTTGCAAACCAACTGTACAAGCTTATATATATACATTGATTATAACACCCCAGTCCCACACTCCCACTCACATCGAAACACGTGGGAAGAATTTGTTTGTATATAAGAAATTAAGTTACTAGCAATAGTACCTTCAATTATGACCTTTTGAGTGAGTTTATGGTAGGCTAAGATGACCCAAAAAGATATTATTGAGCTAGTGTTTTAAGGTCTTGTTTGGATGAATTTGATTTGATTTGATTCGGACTCGGGATTTGACCTGAGATTTGTTCTGGACTCGGAATTGACCCGGATTGTTACATTGATCCTTTATCAAAAAATCTCGTAGAACTAGAATTTCTTATACCGGGTTAAGGAGTTGACCTTAATATATGCTAGTTGCAAATTAAGAAGAGGAAATATTTCTATATCTAAAATTCTAGTGAGGCAACTCAGGCAAGTAACTCTGTTCATAGAGTTTCTATCTAAGAGCCCAGATCTAGTCCCCTTCTATTGAGTTGTGTAAATCAAGGAATGAATTATAACCAAAAGATTCCAACTTTTGGAGTCTTTTATAGGTTCCCAATTTATTCCCTAACGAATGCAAAACACAAAAGAGGAGAAAAAATTCAAGCTTCTGTAATAGGAGCACTGCACTTGAGCACTTCTAAATTGAGTTGACTGTGACACCTATACCCATGAAATGGAAACAGTACCACGTTGATTCCTCATAAGCCTCCAATTAGACAATGTTTTCCACGGTAATAATATCAAATTTAATATTGAGTTAAGTTGTGAATTTCCAATTTCTTAATTGAATAAAGTCCCTTGTTTGATTGGTAAAATATGTGTTATGTCAGTTACTTGGTGATTGAACTTGAAAGGCCCAAATGATCATCATAGGTGGAAGCCAAGTTAACATTTTGTAGCAGAGAATATACAAATTGGTTTCTTGCAAAGTGTTTTACCTAGTTAATATAAGTTTTGGAAGCTAACCTTTCAATATAACTCTAGTTGGCACGTAGCCTCGTTCCATCAACACCAATCTAGAGGAACATTAATGAGATCAGGTGATTCTAAGTTTTCTAACCAAATTAGTGAATCTTCCTCTCTTCTTTGCAATACACATTCTCATTGTACGATATGATGTTATCATTCATTGCATTTATTGGCTACCTTGGCTTCTTGCTTGTATTTCATACTATGTAGGGTGGGAAATAGCTATCCTATTTGGACAAAATTGTTTCTAACATGCTTGTTTGGTTGCTCTTTATTTGCATCGATAACACCCTTTCTTTTTTCACACTAGATTTTGAATTATTTTCCGCTCTCCTCTTTGTTTGTCACTTCTACCAGCATTGGTATGCGCTTTCAAAGACTTTAGCTGAAGATGCTGCATGGAATTTTTTGTAAAAGAAAAAGGCATTGACATGGTTGCAATCAATCCGGCAATGGTTATTGGCCCTCTTTTACAGCCAACTCTGAACATAAGTGCTGCTTCAATTTTGAACCTAATTAACGGCATGTGCCCTTTTTAAGATATATTGACAACTTTGTCTGCAATTAATAGTATTTTGAAAAGAACTACTTTAATCTTTGATGAAGTATATCTTCTGGAATGATGTTGCTATAATAGCATATTCATGTGAGTTCGGAGTACTGTTTTCTTTTCCTCCATCCCATCTGGAAAATGTGGGCCCAGAGAGAATCTATGCCCTTTTGCCTTTTCTTTTTATTGCCCATTCCATAATACAAAATGACGGGAACTTCTTTCAAGCCCTCTCCTTTCCTCTTTTCCCTTTTAATTCTGTTTACCCATGGAATCATGAGTCTTGAAGCACTTTCTGATATGAGATATCTAAAGTGATAGTAACAAACTGACATACAATTTTGCTGGTATGTCGGACTAAAGTTTCTTAACTGACTTGATATAAATATCTGGTCATGTTTATTTACCATTTTACTTATGCAGGAGCACAAACATATCCAAATGCTAGCTTTGGATTCGTTAATGTTAAAGATGTTGCCAATGCTCATATTCTAGCATTTGAGATTCCTTCGGCTAGTGGAAGATATTGTTTAGTTGAGAGTTCTGCACATTATTCAGAACTTGTTGATAAATTACGCAAGCTATATCCTTCTCTCCAACTTCCAGACAAGTAAGTTCGTAAAAATTACTGCAACTCCATAGGTATTATGCAGTCCAAATAAAAATTGATGCCTATCTACTTGAACTAGTTGTGATTGTTATCTCCATTTGTTTGACCAAATAAATTTAGTCTAGTGATTACCTCGTTTACAACTACTGAATTCTGTTTTATTAGACCCTTCTTTCTTGGAGGGTTTCTTCATATGCGATCTATGTTCTGGGGTGAAGAACTCCGAATTGAGGACAATCAAACTTCAATTAGAGATGCACTCTATTTTTTCCATAAATATTCTTCAATACTAGAGCTGTAAACGAACCAGGCTGGCCGCAAGCCCGGCTCATAATATGGTTGAAGTAAGCTACACAATGTCAACGCCAAATATTATGGAAACCTGAACTTTGTTTTATGCAAAGTAATGCGTTTATCTTCTATGGTAATTAGTCTCCCTCCATAACCGGAAAGGGGTCTTTGTTAAAGTTTAAACGTCTTTTAGAAAGCTTCTGTATTGATTACCTTGTTTCATTTATAATATTATGAACCACCAAATATACATAATCACTTACTTCCTATGTACAAGGTTTTCCACTTTTCTGTATGTATTATTACTTTACCACCAAGTCTACTTCATATAATACCGTCTTTTATGTTGCATAAACTCCAAGCGCCATCTTTGAAAATTCACTGCATTACAATTGTAGATCATAACAAAAATGAGAAATACTCTCTTTGATTCTTTTTTGTTATCTTTATTTATGCTTTTTTTTTTTTATAAATTGCAGGTGTGCAGATGACAAACCGTTTGTCCCAACATATCAAGTTTCCAAGGAAAAAGCAAAAAGCTTGGGGATCGACTACATTTCGCTCGAGGATGGCCTAAAGGAAACCGTCGAGAGCTTGAAGGAGAAGAATTTTTTTGCAGTCTAAGCAAGCTATGTTAAAAGTCTACAAGAATAGTGTAAATGATGGTCGCAGTTTTGCCCAAATCTCTCCTGATATGAATAGTGAATAGACCACGTGAGAGACAGCGCTGTGAAAAAAAGGGCAAAGGGGCAAAAATATACCTGATGTTTTTCTCGAACCACCTTCATTTTGATTTTATTTTTTTGAAAGTACACTTAACGTTACAAAATTAGGGTGACTGTGTTCTTCCCTAAGAGACCTGTCACCTAGACTAATGTGACTTGCACTTGGATGAATTTTGTTGACGAGACAGACGCATGAACTCAAGCTCAACAACCACATGACTTTTGAAAAGGGCAAAAATGTAATAACAAATTTTATAATTTAAATAAAAAAAAATCTACAATTTCATCCTCCGTAAATTTGAACAAAGATCATGAAACAAAGATTTGATTATTGAAACACAACTTAAGATTTTAAAGTCAAAATAAGATCAAATCAATTTAAACTAAAATCATGGGAAGAAAGTAACCTAAATATGTATCATGAAAATAAAAACCCAATTGAAACATAAAATTCGACCCCGACCCTCTAGCATGAGATACTCTTGTTCAAATCAATTTAAACTAAAATCATGGGAAGAAAGTAACCTAAATATGTATCATGAAAATAAAAACCCAATCGAAACATAAAATTCGACCCCGACCCTCTAGCATGAGATACAGAGGGGCCCGACAACGATAATGGGGTAAATGGAGTGCTGAAATTCGAGACCCCTTTTCTGGTGAAAAGGATTTGGTTTGGTACTTATAGCACTGCTGAAGAAGCTGCTCATGCTTATAATGTGAAAAAGCTAGAGTTCATGCTCTACTTGCAGCCTCTGGGAAGAGTTGCAAGAACTTTAATTCGGTTGTTTTGTACAAGCCCCAAAATCAACTTGCTGGACCTGAGGAATTTGGGACTATAATTTCTCACACATCCCCATCTTCAGTCCTCGAAATAGAATCTTCATCATCGGTGAAAGAATTTGTTGCAGTGGAGAAGGATGTACTGGATATGGGTCCTGCAGATGATGCATTAGCATTAGCTAAAATTGGGCAAGGTCTAAACTTGGTAATGGAGCTTGATTCTCAAATGGGGCAAGGAGTGGACTTAGGTATGGAGCTTGATTTTGAAATTGGGCAAGGAATGGACTTGGGAATGGAGCTTAATTCACTTGATTCCTTTTTGGATACTTTGCCCAATCAATGCTTATTTTTATTTTCTCATTTAATCAAAACAGGGAGGGTTTATAACCCCATTAAACTAGCAATTATCAACATTGCTTATTTTCATTTTCTCATTTAAAGTTTCATTACACTTCCTCTCCGTGTAACTGATCTTTCAAAACTCACCCGAAATGAATCGAAGCGTTTCGCCCCAAATCAAATACAAAGTTCATCGGACCGTTACTTCAAAACTGTTTCCTTCACCACTGGTGGTGACCTCAAAAAATCAATTTTCAACCAAAAAGAGCCTTAAAACTCCAAGGGTTGTTTGGATTTACTACAATGACTGTGAAGCTACAGATTCTTCAAGTGATGAAGAAGAAGATTAAAAAAAGCCCTCAAAATTTCTGCAAAGTTAAAAGGTATATCAATTAAAAAATTGTGGCGAAGGATGAAGGGTTTCAGAGGAGGAATATGTGGCGAAGGAGAGAATGGAATTAGTAGGGTTTGGTGGGTCATCTTCTTCTTGAGTAGGAATTGGTGTGAGCTTTGTGCGTGGAACTGAATCGGAAACCATGGCTTGATTAGGGGTTTTCCCCTTTTGGCATATTCTCTCTTCAGCCTCGCCAGCAAAATTTATCCAAGTATCGGTCATGTTCGTCTACGTGGTATGTCTGTTAATGGGAGGGACACAGTTGACCTTAATTTTATAACATTAAGTGTATTTTTGAGAAAAAAAATTCAGGATGAAAGTAGGACTTCAGAAAAAACGTCAGGGACATTTTTGCCCCTTTATCCATAAAAAATTATCAAATCTCATTGTGAAAATATTTGTTTCCTAAATTTAATTGTATGTTTGAACCATGAGAACTGATTTCATATAAATTTCCTTAGTTTACTTCCCTAAATTTAACAAGAATTTTAGTTTAAATCTGAAAATTTGTGAATTTTTGGGAAAGATTGTAGAATATGGAATATTGAAATTGGTCAATTTTGAAGACAGATTGTAGAAACTTTATTGAGAAAGTAAGATGGTTGAGGCTAGTAGATGGTGATGCTAATACTAGGGCTGAGCAAGTAACTAAATTGGAACCGAAATCGCACCAAAAACCGCACGAATCGCACTAATTAAAACCGCACCAACGATTCCGGTGTATGTGGCGGTTTTAGGTGGGTTGAATAACCAAATTTACGGTTCCGTTTTGGTTAATAGCCAAAACCGCATGCATAAAACCGAAACTACACCATGAGTGTGTATGTATCTATTATCTCTAGTAAATTTTAAAGTTACTTTTCACTTGAACACGCTCATATAAAATCCTAGTCTTGCATTGTCATTTTTTCCCTAATTGAAAGAAGATGGTTAGAGGTTATAGAGTCAAAAATTAAGCATTTGAGTTTTAGAATTTCAAACTTGTTTGATGCGTTACTAGAGGGGCTTATAGCCGAGGGGCCAAATTCGTTGGTTCAAACACTTGATGCATTGGTTAAGGCCTATGCTATAGTAGTAATAATCTAATAGATTATTTTTCAAATTAGGTATAGTTAGGATTATATTTTATAAGTCCGCCTTGCAATATATAAGATATAATTTCATTCTATCTCTAGTATACACTTTTAATTTGTGGGGAACTAGATAAACCTTCTTGCTTGTTATTGAATATATGGTCTCCGTTATTTTATATAGCGTATGTTTTAGTTTTAAAGTATCATTCTTTTATTATAAACTAAAACTATTTTATGTGTCTCACTGTTCTATGATTTGATGGTGAATTTGACATGTTTGGCAGAAGGAGCTTTGTTTCTATGCTTGATATAATTCTCATTGCCGACTTTGTCACCAAGTTAATTACTCGATGTGAGCTCTGTGTTAAATTCTATTGAAGGTTTAGACCTTTTTGTTGTTTCAATTAGTTTTGGAACCGAAACCGCAATAATTAAAACCGCACCGCACCAATCACAAG
Source organism: Panax quinquefolius (assembly GCA_020205615.1). Taxonomy (NCBI): domain Eukaryota; kingdom Viridiplantae; phylum Streptophyta; class Magnoliopsida; order Apiales; family Araliaceae; genus Panax; species Panax quinquefolius. Next base: position 71,431,357 of record CM035159.1, on the reverse strand, counting down.
CGGTTTCGTGTGCGGTCTTAAATTTGTCAAACTGCACCTAAGCAGTTTTAGGTGCGGTTTGGATTTCAAACCATACCATGCTCACCCTTAGTTAATACTACTAAGAGTTATTTTGTGAAGGTCCAAAAGATTGATTTTAATTTTATTTTATGGTTATTATTATTGTTAATTATTTTTTTTATGCTATGGATTTAGATGTGAAAATCGATTAAAGAATTTGTACTATGCAAATGTTTTGTGAAGGTCAATGATTAAAGAGTTTTTGGTGATGTTGCATTTGACGCTACATACATAACAAATAATTGTAAATAAATGTGATGTGTCATTTTCTACTTTTGTAGAAATAAATCATCATGGTCAATCTAATATACATTCTAAAATTTATAATTATTCCTACCCATCTTAGCGTATATTATTTCGTTCCAAAATTAGAGGTAAAATTTAATTTTTGAGGTCAAACGACGACTGGGAACTGTCGTTAACACTCCTAAATTAACCTCACTTTCACTTCACAATTTATAATAATTAGCAAAGTAGCAAGTAAGGATCGATCCCACAGAGAGTAAAGTTGTTTTATAATTATTCAACTATTTCAACAGAAAATAAAGATGAGGGTTTTTGAAAATTATTTTTAAACTAAGAGAAGACGAATTAATGATGAAATTAACCAAATATGTAAAAACTTCAGTTCTGCAGTTCAGTTTCACCAAGTACAACAATCAATTAATCAAGTTATAATTATTTTCCCTTCAATGAAACTATTAGCCGTAGATAACAATAAGCTCTGCTATCCGAAATTCTCCTTAGATTTTCACCGAATGAAATAAGCTCTTCACCAGATTCTAACTAACATACAGCCTAGAACAAGCTCTCTAGATTTAATAAGATAGAAGCATTAAGAAATATAGAATTAGGCTAAGCCAAGCAACAAATATATAAGCTCGATTTGTTTAACTTGTTTTCCGATAATCTTAGCAATACACAAAAGCTTGCCCACAATTAGTATTACCAAGTTGCTACATATGATGAAGACAGATATCAATTATACGTAATACCAATCTTAATCTAGCAGATGATAATGATCAAATTAACTCAATTGGCCATATTAAATAAATTAGATCAGTTAGCATGCAATCAATGAAAACAGATTATCAAAAAAAATTTCACACAAAAAAGGAGTGAATAATTATACTCAATTAATCAATTACTTGTAACAAGGATTCACCTCCCTTTAGAACTGAATGAAAAGAACTAGTCTGACATGCTCTTAAGTCTGCACTCCAATAGATTATAGTTGATAATTGAATTAATAAAACCCTGACTCTCATCCTCTATTTATAGTGCTAGACAAAGTCCTAAATCCTATGGGAAATAGAAATCCAAATCCTAAAAAAAATTACAAATCATAACTAGTTTTCATAAAGAAATAGAATCTAATTTGGAAATAAATCTTAGTCTAAAAAAATCCTAAAGCTAATAGAAATATCAATCCAATTCCATGTAGAAGTCTGCCAAAATCTGCATTTATAAACTTTCCAAAAAACCCAAGATTTCCCAATTTTCCCTCTCAAATTCGCTGGGGCGAATTTCCATGTCCTGTTGCGACGTCCTTTGGTAAAACGGGCATAACGTTTGATCCGTTAGGAGTTACGGGGCCTGCTACCTATAAAAACCAAGATATCGACGAGATCTACAACTTTTATTCTTTGAGATTTGACAGATTCTAGCTGCATCAAGGTCGAAATTGTGCTCCAAGTGACTGTTGTGTAAATTGCAACTTCCAAACTTTGAGTTTCAACGTCCGTTTAGTAAAAAGATCATAACTTTTTCATATGACCTCTGATTGAAACGATTCAAGATGTTCCAGAAACCTAAGGAAGAGCTCTACAATAAAATCCAAGTCCCAAGCCAAGACCATGCATCCAACTTAATGTTAAAAATCCTGCAATTTTCCCTTTTTTCCTCATTTCAGCTCCAATTCTTCCTGAAATCATTAAACACCTTAATAAGCTCATATACACATAAAACATGTAATAAAACTAAACATAAAGGAATCAAAATAAATGAATAATATGCACTCATTAACGACATATTAAATTTTAAAATTACTATGACTCTTAAAAATTTAGAATGAAATAAATGTTGTGATTAATAGTTTTTGTTATATAATATGCGATTATAATAATTGTATCAACTAAAATTAAAAAAATTCACATTAATTTAAAGTGTCATTTCTAAGTTGTCATTTATCAAATCGCATAGGACATTCTCTCCTTTTATTGAAAGTGCTAGATCCTTTGTTAATCATTCACCTACCTCCATGTATACTTTATTATACCCGAACATACCCTACAACATAATTTTAAGTATTAAAGAATATGACAAAGTATAATTCAGAATACACAAGGTACTATAATGATCTCAAATTCAAGGATCATTTATACAAATATCACTATAGGAACTCCTATTGTCAGTCAAGTAAAACTCCATTAGGGTTCCTTTAAGCGAATCATGTTCAGTGAACTTAACTCTAATAAGCACCTATATACTTGTTTTAGTGTCTCCACACAAATGATTATGAGATCAATCATCCTCTTCGACAAAGCAAGCATAGTATGTACTAATCTATCCAGAATTAGTAACCTCACATTAGTGATTAATTACGATTAGGAATATTTTAGTTTTAGAACTATCTAGAATTTAAATCTCATTAGCATGATCAACATCATGATTCTAAAAGTATTGCTCCAAAACTATAAATTTATCACATTTATTAATCTAACTAATTAACATGGATAAAGAAAGCTTATTGTATTGTATAAATTCTATTATTAATAAATGAACAAGATTACAAAGTAAATGCTTATCACATCCAATGTGATTGGCTTGAGGGCATATTACTTTTAATCTGCCACTTACATTAAAGTCAATCTCATTGGTATGTCATACTCATCTTCTCTAATTGCGATTGTCTTACTGTTGGATAACGTTTCAATAAATGGATCTGCAATGTTGTTCTTGATATTCCACTATCTCTATAGTGACTTCTCATCTTTTAATGATTTCTGTAATCAAATGAATGTGCCGCAACACATGTTTGGATCGCAGATCGACGAGACTTAGTAACCATTCCTAGTTCTGTAATGAACTTTTCATCCAAACAACCAACTTTGCAGCTTTATTTACAGATATATACTTTGTCTTTGCCACTAAATCAACAAATCTTTGTTATTTGGAACTTTTTCAACTCACTGCAACATCGTTCAAGGTAACCATTTATCCTAAAGTGAATTTGTTGTCGTTTTGGTCAATCTGAAAAACTTGAGTCTGTGTAGCCCTCTAGTTTCTATTCAGACACACCATAAATCATTAACACATCCTTAGTTCTGGTTAAGTACTTTAGGATATTTTTCACTGTCTTATATTAATCTTTTTCAGAATATGATTGATCAACATCAGATCTCGTAGCTTTCATTGCAAACATGAAAGTTACTCATGCGATCTCTCTTTTTAGGTGTCATTGGAGATAATACAGAGAGATTCACTCCATGGCTCATCATCATGAAACCTTTCTTGGAGTTTATCATGCTAAACTCTTTTAGCATCGAATGAAAGTACGTTCCTTGGGTCAAGCCGAGCATCCTTTTAAATCTATCTATATAGATCTTTATCCCCAATAAATAAGATGTTTCTCCCAAATCATTCACAGAGGAATGTTTAAACAACTTTATCTTTACTGATTGTAATATTGGTATGTCATTCCCTGTCGACGTCGGGATTTTTACTATCCCTTTTCTGTTATTGTCTTTAGGTGTTCTCATGTTAGGTGAGATTTGTTTGAAAAAACAAGTTATAAAAATGTCCGACATTTATATATCGACGATTGGACTGTAAGATTCGCCAGTTTGTATTTTTAAATGGTTGTGTCAGGAATAAACATGTGAATGCTATTCCTATTTATATATGATTTGATTATGATATATATATGAATGAATATGCAAGTATGCTTGCATTAAGAAAAGCTGTAAAGTCCTTTGATAGATAATAGAAACACATGTACAAGGACTTAGAATGAATTGATCAAATATGTTAGGTTGATCCTACATAAGCAAAATAGCTTTGTAAAGTCCTTAAAAAGAAATGATATACAAAGACTATAAATATAGAAAGATTAAGCATGTTAGGTTGATCTTATGATGTAATAGATAGGCTTGTCTGATCGTCGAGCACTGCACCAGAATCGTAGTCTGCCAGGAGAGTCAAGGATAACTCGAGAGCTATCGAGGCAGAATCGTAGTCTGCTAGATAGTAGATCTCAGAGTTCGTAGACTTCCAGGAGAGACGAGGAAGGATCGTAGTGTGTCGAGTAAAGCTTCCTCCTGAGTAGTAGTCTGCTTTGAGGAAGTCGTGTTCGAATCGAGAGAAACTGCTTCGCCACGAGCCGACCGAGCATCTGCCAAAGTCAAGTCAAGAATAGTAGACTACACTCGGAGTCGTAGAGTCTATTAACAGCCAAGTCAAGGATCGTAGACTACACTTAGAATCGTAGAGTCTACTGATCGTATCAAAGGCAGAGATCATAGTCGAGCAAGATCAGATGAAGACAACAAGCACAACGACAGAAATCGTAGTGTCAAGATCTAATCTCGGAGTCGTAGTGTCTGCACAGCTGAAGCTGAATCATAGAGTGTAGAGCTAAGACCTCAATAGATGTGCTCATAAAGCCAAAGAAGAATCGTAGAGCAAACACGATTCTTAACAATTGAGCACTCCCAGAATATCCAAAAGAATGAAGCCTCTGGTTGGTACTGCAAAGATACATCTCACCTAAAGGAAGCAAGAGAACACTCAACGAATGACATGCAAGCTATTAGAAGATCTAAGCAGCAACCTAATCAGCATCCGGATTGAGTTGTGAATCCATTCAAGATGAAGTCTTCCACAAGATGATCATAAGAAGACTTCAATAGTTGACTAAGGAAAGTCAGCTTGTGCAGTAGCTGTCAAGTAGAAAGATGACAACGATCTTGGAAGTAACTAGGATTGTAGTGTTTGCCAAACAAAGAAGGAACTGATGGAGTATACACAGAGATACTAGTCAACCTCTGAAGAACAAGGCTAAAGTGATTAAGCATTGGGTCAGTCCATTGATGATAAGTGAATGGGAGATCATAAGGAGAAAGTGAGCTGGACACGCCACAAATCTAAAGTGTCTTGTTATTCAAAAGGGACCAGAACAAAGAGTCAAGCCATCAGTATCTGAGAGCAGTTGAGGCAAACAGAAGTGTTGAAGCATAGCATGAAAGAAGGAAGAGTTGCTCCTTACTAAAGATCAAGTGAACACTCTTCAAGATCGTAGTGTTGACTGTACATATCAATAAGCATCAGTCAATAAGACACTACGATCAAGTCTGAGAAGAAGTGCATCAGAATCATTGAGTTTGAACAATTGAGGATTGAAGCATTGGCAACGGTTCAATCTAAAGGTTGGCATTCAGACAAAAGCTTATTGAGAGCATCGATGCAAGGACAACCTCTGATCAAGAAATCAGAAGGGAGAAATAAATTCGTTGACCTGCCCGAGACATCAAAGTAACATATCTGACAGGGTAGGTGAAAAAGTAGATTGTAGAGTCAGAAAGTTAGAAAAAGTTGACATGTCACATCTGCAGTCTACACCGAACAACTCAAGATCTGTGAAGAAATTTGAATAACTTTCAACGACTACTTTCCAATGGGAAGATTGGGAAGGAGTATAAATCAGCTAGAGCTTCAAAGATCAAAGGTTACTAGAGTTGCTAAATTTAGAGAAATGGTGGATTGATCTAACCAACGTAAAATAGTGAGTGAACAATGAAGGTTCGAAGGCTCACTCTACGATTCACCAAGAACACTTAGAGACAAACAAAGAAAGAAGTAGAAGTGAGAGTTCTACAATGTAGAAGTGAGAGTTCTACTACAAAACGAGTGTTCTGAACTGCCGAGAGAAAGAAGAACATCATGTCATCTTGATGTCCATCATGGGAAGACTCTAAGTACCAGAGAGAAGAGCCTACAGTCATCTTAGCAAGTCTATCATGAGAAGGCATCAAGTATCAAGAAAGAAGATCACCAACGCCATCATGGTGTCAAGCATGAGAAAGTTTCTAAGTACCTAGCAGAAGAGCTTACAGTCATCTTACAAAACCATCATGTGCAACCATCAAGTATCAAGACGAATGATCTTCAAGGCAGTTCATCAAGGGATCATCAGAAGTGATTGAGTAACTGAAGAAGCTGATCATCATGCAACACTCAACTGCACTTCAAGGAAGATCACGCCAAGATGCTAAGTACAGAAGATGTTCAGAGCTTAAAGACATCTTAGCAGCTCAGCACCAACTCCAACAAACAAACAAATAACTCAACAACAAGAGGCCAGGGCCTGAGGGGTCCTTGTCCAGAGGGACTAAATGAAGTTCCAAGCCTGCTGGGCTTGAAGAGTTCCTAGGGAACTAGAGGAGTTCCAAGTCTGGCGGCCTGAAGAGTTCTTAGTGAATGAAGTCCCAAGGTCGCTAGCCTTGAAGGAATCTTTAGTGATTTGTATGACGCCTTCCTTAGTGGAAATCCTCGCTAGTTGAAAGCAAAAGAGTGGATTAGAGCTTGAGTCTCTCGAACCACTTAAAACCCCCGTGTCTTTTACTTTATGTCATTTACTTTATGTACATTAACCGCTATAATAAGCTATATATATGTTTAGCGCTTACTACTAAATTAACTCTATTTAACAATGTATGATTGATTATGAATATATCAATGAAGGGGATCTTTTACTTATTCCGCTGTGCTTGAAAAGATTCTTATGTTTGTCATATGCTACTTAATGAGCAATACAAAATAAACGAGAAAAAGTATTTGAAATTCAAAGGATCTATTCAACCCCCCCTTTCTAGATTTATATTGTGCCTACTGGGAACTAACAATTGGTATCAAAGCAGGTTCTCATGCTATATTCAAAAGCTAATCGCTTTAAGTCTGATCCTAGGCACAAACATTATTCTGAACTTAAATTTAGTAGTAAGTCACTTGTTATATGCAGATGAGCTCACACGTTGGAAATATTGTGTACAGGTAAATATGCATATACACCTGAAACTGCTCAAATTGGTCTATGTTCTTGATTGCCATATCAACAAGACCAATCCTTGCTCGTGGTCAATCTTGTAGTTTGAAGACCAGGCTAGAAATCTCAAGAGACATCAACAGAAAAAAATCAAACATCCACCAACCTGAAAAGATGAAAAGGCCATACATGCTAAGTAATGCTTATCCAGAGAAGAAAGAAGAACTTCTCAAACATGTGTCTGACCAACTTGCAGCTGGATGTAAACCTTTTGAACTCAAGGATGTCAAAGAACTAAAGATGCTGATACTCTATTAGCTTGCATCTTGAAGACCACGACTAATTGATTGAAGGTCAACTGGAGCAGCTAGTTGTCAGGAGAAATTGAGAAACTATGCACATCAATGCCTAAACTCAGTATATCTTTGAATAAATGACTGTTAAGAAACTGACAGTAAAAAGGTACGGTTCCTCATATATAAATATGTACATCATGATTGCACCCTTATGAACTATACAAAGATTCTTTCAAGGAATCATAATCTGCCTAAAAAGGTGAAGAGAGAAAGTACACTGAGGGTGGAAACTCAAATGCCTATAAACTTTCTCTCCATCCAAGTTTTAGGTTGAAGATGACATCTTGAAAGAAATCTGAAATGGGTCATAATAGCATCACAAGATTAAAATAATTTTATGTGAAGTAATCTTTGCTGATGGGCTAGTATGTGTGTACAACCTATGGTCTAAGTGTTTAATAACACACAGAGTATGATCAGTTCTACAAGAACATCTTGAGGATTCATAGAAACTGATCACCTCTATGAATCAACCAGATACAAACAAATTATAGAGTTGATTTTCACTCTGTGAAAATTTAAACAATGTGAACATAACCTAGCAAATGATGAAACCATCAAAGAAAAAGAGTATTTTTATTAAAATAGCAAATCTCACACACACTCACCATCATGCATCTCAAAATGTATTATCTAAATTAGTTACATGTATAAATATGATTGTTGGTGATAAATATGATGATTATCCAAATATATGAGGAACAGGGGTTTAGAAAACTAACCGAGCAGGACCTAGTTAACCATGGGTAACAAAAATTAAAATTTATAACCTGTAGGTATTTGCTCTATCTGGAGACACTAAGGAATGCTAAAGAAAAAAAAACTTCAGTTAAGAAGATTCAACCAGTAGAAGGCTCAGGACTGTTCAGAAATAATTTTGATAAAACTCATATATGTCAAAGCCCGTCCTTGAAGATCTGCTGAGACAATCTAAATGAAGCTCAAATGGCTGCTAACCTTTATATGAAAGCAGGCCACTCAACCAAAGATGAAAAAGGGTCTTAGATGTTCAAGCATGCAAAGCTTGTCCTCAAGGAAGCTCACATAAGAAGATCATCGAGCATCAAACATGAGGAACACATTACGAAAGTAGAACTCCACAAGTTCAAGCTGACAATATAGACTACGATCGTAGTATTGTCAAAGGATCATAGAGTGATCAGTTCTGGAGATATCAATGTCTACAGTGCAAATAGATTCAATTGTCAGTAGTGATTCTAGCCTTAAAGAACCATTCAAGGATACCTCCTAATGCACATGAAGAAAATGAAATCACACCTTACTGAAGAGACAACATCAACTATGGGGAAGCAATGATCTGCTAAGGGACAACAACACTAAGATATACTATGAAATAATGTACCAACTACAGAGTCCCAAAACTTTGTGGCTAATGAACCAAATGAAGAACCATAGTCAGTAGGAACATCTCAAAACGTACTACTGATAACCAATCAGCCACCCAACTCAAAATCGTGGAGTGCCTACAATCAAACATCCGATCGTAGTGTAAGAGCAGGAGGATACCATGATTACGACAAAGGCAATTGTCTAAAGTTGATAAATGACCTCCCCAGCAGAAAAGACCAAATGATAAAGCGCAATTCACTTCTAAAGTTTTTTCATCTGGAAAGCGCCTCTGGGACAAACCTGACCCTTAGCTCACTCTAAGAGGTTGGCCCTTCCTGAGCCACCTTAACCCAGAAGGATTTCTTAGTCAAGTTCATCTCAAGGATCAAGATAGTCAACGATCATATAGTAGAGTTTGAAGAGAACTCAACGATCATAGAAGCAAACTCGACGATCGTAGTCTTACAAAAGGATACTCTAGCTCATGAGGAGCTTGGAAGAACGAGACAATTGCTCAACCATTCAGATTATGAGGAGATAAATTCGAATGCTGGTTGGAAAGATGTCCTGCTGAAGAAAAGTGCCCAAGGCTTCATGAAGTACATCAGTGGTTGAGCCATGCAGGTTCAAAATGAGAAGTAATGTCAAAACCATCCACTGCAACATCTCTCAAAAGTTGATTGTTGAGTCAACAAAAGAAAACGTAGAGTCCACAGCTGCCTTACCATACTATTCTACGAACCAAAAAGGTCAACGGTAAATCCACGTCAGTAATGTTTATTCTCTTAAAAGGAATATAAAACCGAAAAGGTTATGGGGAGTTACAGCTTATTACTAGACATCGTGCAACCAATGGTTGGTTGACACATAACTGCTTATGCAGAGTCAGAGGGAACTGCCATAAAGACAAATTCAAAATTTGTAAATAGTTATCAGAAACTATCGAACCTCTCTCCCTCCCATTCTAAAACCCTAGAATCCTCTTCGAAACCAAAATCAATTAAACCTCCAAGAGCCCAAATCACAATCAACTATCTCTCATAAATCTTTTTGAATCAAATACCTATATTCCTCGAACCATTCTAATGGAAGATTGACGAGTAATCACTGGCATTCAGCTCGGAACCAAGTCGTTTGAGAAATCTGAAAAGAAGTTCAGAGACATTCTTGAACTTATGAAGAAAGCTGGATTCTCAGAATGTCTTGAGGCAAGCACTCGAGTCTATACAGATCTAGTAAAGCAGTTCTACTCAAATGCTTCAACGAATTCTGAGGTTCTGACCACTAAGGTGAAAGGATCAAGTCTGAAGATAAGAGCATCAGACATCAATCAATGTTTAGGGTTTCCTAATCAAGGTCTGATAAACCTGGATAAAGTCAACATTGAAGAAGGCAAGAGGCTAATGCAGTACCAAAGAAACTTTAGCCTGAAGGACATGAAGAAGAAGGAATTTCCTGAGGAATTCGAGTTCCTTTCTGAGATAGTGGGAAAGTGTATCCTATGCAAGGATACTGCACATGACACTGTGCTTGATCAGCAGTTGAAGATTATGACTGCAATAGTTATGAAGAAGCGAATCAACTTTGGAGCTATCTTATTCGATCAGATCTCCAAATGGGTGGAAAGGGCTGAGGTAAAGAAGTCTACAGATAGACCCCTAACTAAGGTCTTTCATGGAAGATTGATGAGTATTGTGATGAAGAAGAAGCTGGGAGGCAAAATCAAGGATGATGAAGGAGAGCCTCTAAATGTTCATAAAGTAATGTCTCCACAGCTGTTCGTGAACTGGAAGAAGAACCCAAAGGAAAATAGGAAGCTAACAACAACTGGGAGAAGAAGCAAGGTCTCTGTAAAGCAGAGGAAGGCGAAAAAGGTGGAATGTTCTGAGTCTGGTGACTCTGCACCAGTAGCAGCCACACCAGTAAGGAAGAGATCCAGAGGTATAAAGAAAACAGAGGCTCCACCAAAGAGTCTCTCCACTGAAGACAAAGATGAAGGTGAAAAGGTCTTAACTACACCAGAAACCACAAAGAGAAGAAGCAACAGACTGCTTCAAGGGCCATCAAGAAAGAGAGATAAGGTGGAAAATAAACCAACCCCAGTTTCCCAAGAAAGTACATCTGACGAAGAAGAGTACATAGAGTCAGAAGAAGAGGAGGGAACTGATGGTCTCAAGACTGAGTCCCCAAAGAACAAATCCAGCGATGAAGGTGAAGCTGAATTCATAAAAAAAATGTAAACCTTGCTGATGAAAAAGAATACGCAAACCTTATGGCTAAATCTTAGAGCATTCACTCTGATGATGAAGAAAAGCTACAAGATGACCCAATTGCATCTCCAAATGCAAATACTCCAACAAGCCCAGATGATGGGTCAAATGATGTTGATTCGAAAGAAGAAGGACCTGCCCTTGTCTATACTGAACGACAAGGAAGGTTGCCTGGTGATTCAAAGGCCTCAGAGTCTGAAGAGGAAGAAGAATCTGACTCTCCCACAGCTGAACCCCCAATGAGAAGAAAGAGCTACAAACTACTATCTAAATTTGCCTACAAGAAGAAAACTCTACTGCAGTCATTGAAGTAAGTGATGATGAATCTGAATCAAAGGAAGAAAGTGCTGAAGAAGGTTCTAAAAATGAAAACCAACAAGAAGGATTCACTAATGAATCTAATCAGAATAATTCAGGCTCCAATAGAGAAGAAATGGAGAAAGATTCTGATTCTGCACATCAAAAATCAGAGGAACCAGAATACTATCATGTTCTCTCTCCAGCTAGAATTAGCAGAAGAACAGTGGTGGAAGTTTTTGATGAACCACCAGCTGAACCAACAGCAAGATGGATAAGTCATGGAAATGAACAACTTCGAGTTGTAAGAATGACTACATATGAAGTGTTTCACAATTGGAAAAATATGGAGTTAGATAGCACAACAATATTGTATAACTCTGAAGATCTTCTGATGAGATGGTTCTTCCCGTGGATGCTGTGGTTGAAGGCACATACTAATACTGATGAGAGCTACTTCAGCTGGTGCTACTCTCAATTTCCAAATCTGGAACTGGTATCACAAAACTTCCACAGGGTAAAGAAGTTTGCAACCATGATGATAAATGACCAGCCCCATTACAAAGTCTACAGACATGCTGGCAATCATTATATTCCCTACGATCGTAGAGTGGACTCGAAAGGCAGAAGGTTTATGGCCAAGGAGACAATCGTAGAGTTGGGTCACTCTACCAATGATGGCGTTCAAATCCAAAATGAGGAGCTTTCATATGCCTAAGCTTAGATATTCGACATTCCTTCATCCTCCAATCACGATTGGTATTTAACGATTCTTCAAATTCTCACTGCTTTTGAAAATCTGTCAAAGGATGAAAATCGTAGAGTCTAATTTGGTGTTCAAGAAGAGGCTGCCCAACCAAATGACCAAATTCTTATGAAGCAGGAACTATTGAAGAATTTTGATGAGCTGATCAAGAAGATATCTCAAATCACTGAAGAGTCAAAGATGTTGACAGCAATAGAAGATAACTCAGTTCATGATAGATAACAAGCCACTATGGCTGATGTATCTCTCAAAATCAACGAGAGAGATCACATCTATCTAAAAGCCATAAATGATCAGAAGGCAGAAGCTCTACGAGCACATAAGGCCAATGAAGAGAAACTCCAAGTCCTCCCTGACAAGATTGACAACATGAATCAGTCTTTCTCTATGCAACTTGAGTTAAGTCAACAAGAACTCAAGATTGAAGTTGGTAACTCCTCTTATCTGATGGAGCAGCTTATGTCCAACATGGAACAACTCTCTCAAGTGATTAATGACAAAAAGGGGGAGAAAAAGAGACATAGAAAGAGGCACAGTAAGAAGTATTCAAGAAAGGGCAAGAAGAGCAGAAGGAAACAAGAGAAGAAGACAGTAGAAGAAGAAGTTGGGTCATCATCTGAGGGGGAGCCAAATGATGATGAGCCTGTGTTTGCAACGGCTGAGGGGGAGCCAGAAGAAGAAGAGAAGCATACATCTGAGGGGGAACAGACAAAAGAGATGAAGTCCACATCCCAGGGGGAGCAGGTACAAGAAAATCAAATAGATGGATAAATGATCAACAGACATCTTGGAAGCATACATGGAGCCAAAGAGGTACATCTCTAACCAGTTAGGTATGTTCTGGATCCAGGATGTAAAATGTCAGTGTATGTTAGTGTATTAAATTTCACATCATTATAAATGACATTCATGATTATCTGTTTTAGAAATACAGTTGCTCACTATATATAAGATTCATTCATAACATGCATATGCACTTATTGTTTTTGTCATAATCAAATAGGGGGAGATTGTCAGGAATAAACATGTGAATGATATTCCTATTTATATATAATTTGATTATGATATATATATATATGAATGAATATGCAAGTATGCTTGCATTAAGAAAAGCTGTAAAGTCCTTTGATAGATAATAGAAACACATGTACAAGGACTTAGAATGAATTGATCAAATATGTTAGGTTGATCCTACATAAGCAAAATAGCTTTTGTAAAGTCCTTAAAAGAAATGATATACAAGGACTATAAATATAGAAAGATCAAGCATGTTAGGTTGATCTTATGATGTAATAGATAGGCTCATTCGATCGTCGCCGAGCACCGCACTGTAAATCGTAGTCTGCCAGGAGAGTCAAGGATAACTCGAGATCTATCGAGGCAGAATCGTAGTCTGCAAGATAGTAGATCTCGGAGTTCGTAGACTTCTAGGAGAGACAAGGAAGGATCATAGTGTGTCGAGTAAAGCTTCCTCAGAGCCGTAGTCTGCTAAGGAAGTTATGTTCAGAATCGTAGAGACAACCTGCCTACAAGCCGACCGAGCATCTGTCAAAGTCAAGTCAAGAATCGTAGACTACACTCGGAGTCGTAGAGTCTACAAACAGCCAAGTCAAGGATCGTAGACTACACTCAGAATCATAGAGTCTACTGATCGTATCAAAGGCAGAAATCGTAGTCAAGCAAGATCAAATAAAGACAACAAGCACAACGAAAGAAATCGTTGTGTCAAGATCTAATCTCGGAGTCGTAGTGACTGCACAGCCGAAGCTGAATCGTAGAGTGCAGAGCTAAGATGTGACGCCCCCAAAATAGGTATACATCACCCATTTTGAGTTGTCAATACATGGTACAGAAATAACTACAACTTTATTATTACAACAGTAAAACTGTGAGTTTGAATACAAATATTATCTTCTACACAATATCTATACCCAAATAAATCCTCATCACATTTATTGATACATTATTTTACAAAAATGGTGAGGACTACTAAACAACTCTCTCTAGAACCTTCATTCCATACCCCGACTAGTACTCGCTACATTCTCGCCTCCTTAGAAGAAAAATGGAACAAAAAGGAAAAGGGTGAGCTCAACTAGCCCAGTAAAGAATATTATGACTAAGATAATATACAATAAATTATCGTTAGTCTTCAACAGGGAAAAAATCTGAGAGAATACATTAAACAACAAGTTTTAGAGCAATATTCGCAGCGGAAAATATTAATTCATAGAAGAGTTACGTAGAGGATGAAATCTACTAATATCTATGAATTTAACAGTCCATCATCATTATTTTATCCCTGTAACATCAATCAATATTCATCTTGAATCAAATATTCATCTTTGCACTACCGGCCAAAGATATTCATCAGTCGGTCATGTTCATCTAAACACCTGTTCATCTTTGCACTACGGCCCAAAGATATTCATCAAGAAATCATTCATTTTTTCACTACAGGCCAAAGATATTCAGTAATATCATCATTTAGGACTGAGGATGATGAAAAATATTTTAAAGAAAATGAATCCAAAGTGAAACAAAAGAACAAGTATTAAGGATTCAGATTTCAAATTTATTTCATGTCCAAAAATACCTCATAAATAATCATAGTGGTGTAAAATTCAAGAATGATCAAAACATGGATACAATCAAAGCTAGTATCCACAATAGATATTTTGGACGAAAAGGAAAAATTTTATTTTTTTGTGAATAGTGTCGTATTCATGAATAGTGTCAGATATCGTGAATAAGTGCAGTACACGTGAATAAGAACTCTCAAGCACAAAAAGTTCCAAATTTGATTAAAAGTCCAGATCAATACTTGAAGATAATGATATTGAAAGAAATAATATCATTTTAAAATAACATCCCTTACCTCACAAAGACTTGCATTTCGATCGAAAAAGCGGATGTAGAAAGGAACTTGCAGACCGTATAACAACACTCAAAGTATACTCACAAGAATACGCTCAATATATCGAGAGAAATAGAGGGAAACTTCAGCTTCGATGTGATTTTTAATTCTAACCTAAACACCCTATTTATAGGAAAATGCTTAGAACAAAGAAAGTAGAAAATTGAATATAATATTAATATATTTTTCACATTTTCCTTATCCCACCTTAGACAACCGATCTCAGCCCATTTGAATCACATGTGAGGCTAACTTAGTTGTAAAAACGTTTTTCTCAAAATAATTAACTAAAACTCCCAAAATTAATTATTTCTAACTTCTAACTTCAATAATTCATAATAAATAGCCCTTTTATCAGAAAATTCGAATCTCGTGATTTTTATAGAAAATTCAATTCTCTACAACTTTGCAGAATAAAGTTTTTTCAAATTCCAAATAGAAATTGACCGAAATCCACAAACCAAGCGATTTTACAGTGCTATAATCAAATTTCTATCAATAATTGTGTCCACCAACACACAAAACATGTGTTAAACATTTAATGCCAAAAAAATACTCTTCCTCCTCATATACTCATATATCCCACATTCATTGCAAAAATATCATCGTTAATATATTATTAAAATAATATATTCAAATGAATTATTTTATCGTAAATGAGATAAAATATTAATTTTCAACAATTGTCACATTAAAAATTTTCTCCATCTATATCCTCATAAAATCAATATTTTCCTCATCATATAAATCAATAATTAATTATTCATAAATAATATTATAGAATCACATTATTGACAAACTGCGGTTCCTAGGATAGAGGGGCTTTCCAATAAGGATCTCCTTCATTGGGCGCATGATTTGATGACCAAAACCTCTCCTTGTATGTAACTTTCTAGACATTGTCAATAATGTTATCTAATAATATTATTCAGATAATATGAATTATTGCTCCGATAATGGAAAATACCGTAATGACAATTATCAAACAACAAAGAATATAAAATATCAACGCAAGCAATTATTGAATCAATAAAATAAAATATCGAAATAAGAATTATCGTAACCATTATTGAGTAGTGCCTTCAATAATTGGTGCAATACCGTGCCATCAAGCAACAACGCCAGACATCGTGTGTTTTAACCACCGGGTATTCCAACAAGTGTTAATTGTGAATAACAACGCCGTTATTTTTTAAACAACTTATATTTGTCATTTTCTTCATCCAATCGTTTTTTGTTATGGGGCCCACACAAGGCTGCGCCGTCGTACGAATATTCTCCGACAGTAAGAATATTCCACGACCAAACGAATATTCCCCGACAAAAATAAATATTTTATAACCACCTGCTTATTTACAATATTTGCGCATTTTACCCATAACTAACCACATTAATCAAATCAACCCTTACTAATTAAAAGAAATAATAGAGGAAAATAAATTTCATTTATTAATTATTTGGGGTCTTACATAAGACCTCAATAGATGTGCTCACAAAGCCAAAGAAGAATTGTAGAGCAAACACGATTCTCAACAATTTAGCACTCCCAGAATATCCAAAGGAATGAAGCCTCTGGTTGGTATTGCAAAGATACATCTCTCCTAAAGGAATCCAGAGAACACTCAACGAATGGCATGCAAGCTATTAGAAGATCTAAGCATCAACCTAATCAGCATCCAGATTGAGTTGTGAAGCCATTCAAGATGAAGTCTTCCACAAGATGATCATAAGAAGACTTGATGGTTGACTAAGGAAGTCGACAGGCAAGAAATTGTCAAGTAGAAAGATGACAACGATCTTGGAAGTAACCAGGATTGTAGTGTTTGCCAAACAAAGAAGGAACTGATGGAGTATACATAGAGATACTGGTCAGCCTCTAAAGAACAAGGCTAAAGTGATTAAGCATTGGGTCAGTCCATTGATGATAAGTGAACGGGAGATCACAAGGAGAAAACGAGCCGGACACGCCACAAATCTGAAGTGTCTTGTTATTCAGAAGGGACCAGAACAAAGAGTCAAACCATCAGTATCTAAGAGCAGTCGAGGCAAACAGAAGTGTTAAAGTACTGCATGAAAGAAGGAAGAGTTCCTCCTTACTAAAGATCAAGTGAACACTCTTTAAGATCGTAGTGTTGAATCTACATATCAACAAGCATCAGTCAATAAGACACTACGATCAGGTCCCAAGGCTTGAAGAGTTCTTAGTGAACTGAAGTCCCAAGGCTGCTGTCCTTGAAGGAATCTTAGTGATTCAGGGCGCTGCCCTTCCTTAGTGGAAATCCTACTAGTTGAAAGCAGAAGAGTGGATTAGGAGCTTGAGTCTCTGAACCACTTAAAACCCCCTGTGTCTTTTACTTTATGTCATTTACTTTATGTACACTAACTGATATAACTGCTATGTATGTGTTAACTACTTAATACTAAATTAACTCTATGAACAATGTATGATTGATTATGAATATATCAATGAAGGGGATCTTTTACTTATTCCGCTGTGCTTGAAAAGATTCTTATGTTTGTCATATGCTACTTAATGAGCAATACAAAATAAATGAGAAAAAGTATTTAAAATTCAAAGGATCTATTCAACCCCCTTCTAGATCTATATTTTGCCTACTGGGAACTAACAGGTTGCACCAACTCAACTGAGAAAAGGTTTACACATTGACCACATGATATAACACTGTTAAACTGGTTTGTGAAACCGAGATTCATTAGGGTCCGGGGACTTGCTTATGCGAAGGGAAGGTGTTAGGCACCCCCCGACATCCGTGTTACCACGGTGACCACCACTTTTCAATTAAAATGTTATATGAATGTGTGTGTGTGTGTGTGAGTCAATGTGCAATTATTTGGAAGTAGTGTTATGCCTCGTTCACACATATATACAAAGGGTTTGAATTTTGTATAAAAATTCAATTTTAACAAGATATAGCAGTGATGTTTTGTAAAAGAGGTTTTTTAAACCCTTATGCTCAATAGTAATTGAGTCCTTTGATACTTCCATTTTATTAAGTGTTCGGCTTAATTGCTTTTATTTTCGAGATGCGAAGCATTTTCGAGAAAAATAATATACATAGCAATGCTGAACTCTTTATGGGCATAAAAGCCATCCAAGGAAATTCAAACACCGTGAAATAATCTACAGGCTAATTACAGCTGAAAAGGTCCATCACGGGAACCTCATCTAGATTCAGAAGACTGAATCTATGATCACATGATTCCTAGGGTCACATGATGCTGCAATTTATATGAAAGCTGTAAGAAGTTATATGTATAAAAGCTGTAAATATATATATACAGACTGTCAACCACCACGAAGCGAACTTCATGGGGGACTGAAAATGTAAATATATAAAAGCGATATATATATATATAGGGACAGTTAACCGCCTGATACCCATTAATTGGGCAAGTTTAAGTCCCATAATACAACCTTCATACTACCGTGTTGTTGGTCTTCGATAAACTACAATTTGATTGGCTGACGGATCCGCTTCCCCGTACCAAATACTAGAACTGCTCCATCTCCAGAACCTTCCATATTAACAGCTCCATCAAAATATATTTTCCATGATTGGTGTGTATCGCACTGATGGTGTGGCTGCACTGTCATTACCCCTTCATCGGGGAAGTATGTTTCTAAGGGTTTGAAATCCCATGAAGGTGCGGCGGCCAATTGATCCACAATTCCTTGACCTTTAATAGACTTTTGCGTCATGTAGACGATGTTAAATTGCTGTAGGATCAACTGCCATCTGGACAACTAACAATTTAACATAGGTTTACTGAACACGTACTTGAGAGGATCCACGCGGGATATGAGATGGGTTGTGTGACCATGAAGGTAATGTTGTAACCTCATGGAAGCCCATGCTAAAGCACAACAAGTCTTCTCAATCAGAGTGTACTTGTGTTAACTGCTGTTGAATCTTTTGCTGAGGTAGTAGATAGCTCACTCTTGTCCTCTATCGTCTTTCTGTCCTAGCATACAACCCATGACATTGTCATTAATGGATAGGTACATGAACAGGGGAACATCATCCCTGGGTGGTACCAAGACAGGAGCATTGACCAGCTTCTCTTTGATTGTAAGGAAGGCTTTCTGACACTCATCGTTCTATTTCATGGAGGAGTTCTTCTTTAACAGCTTGAAGATAGGCTCACAGGTTGTTGTGAGCTGGGAAATGAACCTGTTGATGAAGTTGATTCTTCCCAAAAATCCTCGAATTTCCTTCTTTGTCTGAGGAATGGGTGTGACGCCCCCAAATCCAGGTCCCTTCGAACCTCGGATCCGGTCCGCCATGACACTACTATCGTCAAACTATTTATATCTCTTATTCATAACTTAATGAATATAACTTTACTTATTACAATTTAGAAAATAAATTCTTTCCATTTCCAGGATCTATACAATGAACCCAAACTTTTATAAGTTTCAAATCCTGGTCATTTACCATTCCTGTTTTACATCATATTCGATGTTATAAAAATATGAAAAATAATTTAAATTTTTTCAATCTCCTTTGAAAAATAATCTTTTATTGATTTCTTACCTTGAATCAATTACAAATCCCTGAATCAAATTATGATATGATTCATTCTATTCAATTACTGTATAAATTTTTAGATCTCAATTCGAATTCCTTTATGTACCGCCTAGTACAACTTTACAACTTAACATGTATTACACATCGTAATCTACTATCATGTACATTTCCTAGAACCTAAACATGGTTCAAGAGTATATATTTAAACAAATGAATCAATCTCCTTTGATATTATTGATCTTTATCAATCAAGTAGCACGTAATCTTTACAGTGTGTCCTTAACCTGTAAAAGTGGTTATTTGCAAGTGTGAGCTCGATAGCCCAACAATTCTAACAGTTTTCATACAACACATAGCATATAATAGCATATTCAGTTCATGCATTCATAATCAATTAATATTTACTACTCATGTTACTTCTCACATAACAGGCATAGAGATTTACTTCATAAGCATATCATCAAAGATCAACTTTCAAATTTCATACATATCTCATATGCATTTCATATATATACATCAACATTTGCATAACATAATATAGCTCAACTAACAGTTATCGAATTTATATATCAAATAGGAACTAAAAGACTTGTCTGATTCGTAGTTTATCAACTATGACTTAACTGCTTAACGCTTATCTGCACTTCGTGTATTCCTACACAGTTATATAATCATGGATTCATATCCATTAGTCATATATTCATACATTCTCAATGTAATAATAATGTTACATTATTTCCTAAATAGGTTCGTAAAACCTACACTTCACTTTCTCATCATATTCTTAGAATAGCTAGGTACGTATTGGTATACCTTAACCACTCGTACTTGACATCAACATTCATAAATCTATCACACACTTGACTCGCTACGTGTTCGACACATTTAAAACTCATATAGGTAAGTTCAAACGTACACATAAACGTCTAACTTAGTTGTAACTTCATACCACATCATCTATCCTATATTTTCATAGCACAAATCAGATGGTAAGACATTATAAATTTAAACAATGTATCATTGTTCTATATCTTGAAAACATTCTTTTGGATTTAACATTTGAAAGTCATAATTAACATTCATCCCTATCACATAGCATGCTTCCTACACATTACATAGTATAATGGTCACATATTACAAGTTAAAGAAATCATATAAGCATGCCTCAAACTTCAGATCAAAAATAGAAACTATTCATGACTGCAGGATGTCGTAGCTGCGCCCAGTCTAGGCTTAGGGATGGCGCAGCTGCGCTGTCCCCTGGCCAGATCAAGGTTGAGCTTTGCACTTCCTGTTTCTGTCTAATTATTATACACCTATGTACTAATACTCTATCATATATACATGTCAGAGGTTCTCACATAAGCATAGGACCATTCTTGAGTTCACTTGAACAAGTTTGAACTTACAACTTATATGGTACTAAAGCATAACAAGATCAAATGGTTACCATATCTTATAACTTGGCTATATGTCCACATTACACAATCTGTCAATACTCATGCTTATAGTATTCATATTGCTTATTCACCATTATCATTGTCTAACACTTTAAATCATGCTTTAAACTCATGTTTGGTTTAGTTATCATCATGTTCAATACACATAAATCATATCTAGGGATATTATAGACATAACATGACATATTAATCCTTTAGAATCTAGATATCCATGTGATGCAACTAGATTTTGAAAATATGTTCAAGTTTGCTTTTGAAACCACTTTAAACTTGAACAATGCCATTCAACACATACAAGACAACTTTAAGGCTCTATTCATATGTAGTCAAGTCATGTTAACATGTTCGCAAGATCCGAATGTATAGCAAGTAGCACTTATGCACCTTAGTTCTTTTATACTAAGTTTTCTTAAAAACTTCTTTCACACAAGGTCTAACGAGTTTGATTATGAACAAAGGAACTATGTACACTATAGCATGCTCATTTATGTGTAAAATCAGTCATGTGTATAGACCACTAAGTTCAAAATCTGCAAAACATGAATTTAATAAAGTTTGTTTTCAAAACTCCAAGTTCTTGTTAAAGATCTTCTACTAATTTATGTTGGACACTTCCTAACTCATAAGGAAACCTTATAACACAAGTTATACCTCTTTTGAAGGTGTACATAAGTCATAAAACCAAATTAGCAACCACCTAGCATAACAGAATCCAACAACTGGTTCTGAGGTACGGCACAGCTGCGTTGCACCCTAGTACAAACAGGGCGTAGCTGCACCACGTCGAAGTCAGAAGCATTAAGCAGACTCTGTTTTTTAGGGTGTTACCCAACTTCATTTCCCTTGATTCAAACATAATTCAACCCATCATTAAAAAGTTCATACATGTTAGTAAACTTCTTAAACACATTATAACCGATTAATTCCTATCTATTAACATATAAATTCAAGAAATTTCAAGAATTAAACTAGACCCATTTCAAGAACATAGTTAGAATTTATATCTTCCTGATCTTGAATTAGACCTCCTACACTCTGAGTATGCTTCTATAGTAGCTCAGCAACTTATAATCTCCAATTAAACTATCAAAAAACTTCTTAGCAACACAAAATCTGAACCTAAGCTCGTATTTATAGAAGAAGCATGGACTAGACATTGGCATTACACTAAGGTTGGGTTCATGGTGTAATGGAAGGATACATTGGTTAATCAAGAGTGGTTTAACAACCCACCACCAGCCATTGGCTTTACAATCATCACCTATTCTATAGCCTTTTGGAAAATACGTGTTTTAGCTTCATGTTACTGTTCATGTACCTTGTGACACTCAATTTGGGACAAGAGCAAATATCTCAGCATTTGGTCATGTAAGGCTTGGTTTGGTTCTTTTAATTCCCATAATGGAATATTAAGGTACAATTGTTACCATATTAGGAATTTAAAGATAAATTTTATACTCACATCATATAATCCATGTACATTAAATACATGTAATAAAATAACATTGTGACGCCCCCAAAATAGGTATACATCACCCATCTTGAGTCGCCAAATACGTGGTACAAAATTCAAATACAACTTAATTATACAACAGTCGTGTAAAATACGACAAAACATATGCTGTGAGTTTTAATACAAATATTGTCATCTAGACAATATCCACACTCAATTGAGTCCTCATTACATTTATTATCACACTATTTAACAGAATAATGAGGACTACTAATGCTATTATCTGGACCGTCACTCCGTTCCCCGACTAGTTCATGCTATGTTCTCATTTCCTGAAGAGAACAATGAAAGTAAAAGGGTGAGCTCAACTAGCCCAATAAGAAATATTATGACTAAGATAATGCAGAATAAATTATCGTTAGCCTTCAACAATGTTAAACTGATACAATATAACAAACATCAAGTTTAAGCTGCGGTATGAACAAGCGATCCATTAAAAGAGTCAAGTAGAGAATAAAATCTACTATCTTTTATGATTTAAAAGTTTTTTCATCACTTTTATCGCTGGGACTCAGCTTACTAAATAATCCACATCATCCCTGCACTACGGCAAAGGATATTCATTAGTATTACAACCACAAATTATCCATGCACTACGGGCCAAAGATATTCGTGTATTCATCAATGGTCATGATCATACCAACAACTTTCCATCAATGCACTACGGGCCAATGAGGACTTTTACCACATCATTTGTAACATTACTACCATGATTATACCGATTAATCCTCGCCATAATCATACCAAGTCCATCTATGCACTCTGAGCCACGAGATGACTTTCAACATAATATAAACATGAGGATGATGATAACGTTATAAGAATTCAATAAAACAAGTTCAAGAATTAATTTATCCAGAACCAATAACGTCAAATTGTCAACATGATCTTTGCTTTGTAGAGTAAAATTCAAGAATGCTCAGAAGAATATTTCCATGAAAAGATACTAGATAAAGTGTAAATATCAAGGATATTCCACTAATTTCATGGAGTATAGAAGTCAAAGCTTTAACCAACTGAGTATAATAGAATATATGAAACTGCAAATGGATTTTCGCCCGCCATGCGGTAATGCACGTAGACATATCATTTCCACAATTTAATAAAGAATGAATATAAAGGATCATTCACTATGCATGTGGTAATCCACATAGACAGGTTTTTCTAACAGAATAATAAAGAATGGAATAACCGAAGGATTCACCATGCGTGCGATAAACTGCACAGACAGGTTATTCCCAACAGAATAATAAAGAATGGAACCAGGTCATGTGTAAACGCACGCACGTGATATTCGACAAAATAATAAAAAGCGGAACCGTGTCAAATGAAATTGACCGGCAAGCGGGATATTCCAATGTAATAATAAAGAATTGAATAACAACAGAAATCACCATGCATGCGATAGACCGCACAGACAGGTTATTCCAACAAAATAATACTTAATGGAACTAGGTCAGGCGTAATACGCACCGACATGATATTCCAACAGAATAATAAAGAATGGAATAACAGAAGAATTTCACCATATATGTTGTACTTCGCATATACAGGTTATTCCAAAATAATGATAAAGAATGGAATAACATAAGAATTTCACCAAGTATAGGGTAGCCCTCGTATACAGGTTATTCCAACAGAATAATAAAGAATGGAATAACAGAAGTTCTCTTCATGAATACGAAAGAAATAATACCCTTACCTAAAAAGGAACTGGATATAGGAGTAGTGAAGTAGCGAGAATACTTTTTTTTCTTCTCTCTATAGTTTTCTCTACAGAGTTTGATCAATTCATAAGAAATAATGAAGGAATGAGCTTACATTTATAGGAGAATGGGGTGAATAGTAACTAATTCATGAAGCGGTCCAGTTGATTTACTTTTAAGCGGACGGTCCATATTGATTTCTTATGCATTATTAATAAAATATTCTAATAAAATAAAATATTTTAAATAAAATATAATATATTCTATTTATAGTCTAATAAAATAAATAACTTTATAAAAGTATTATGTTTTATATAAAAAGATTTACTATATGAAACACTACGCAGCACTTTATGCTGAAACACTATGCATAATAAAATATAATATATTCAAATTATTGTCTAATAAAATAAATAACTTTATAAAAATATTTTATTTTATATAAAAAAAAATTTACTATACAAACACTATAAAGGCACTATGCAAACACTATGCATAATAAAATATAATAAATTCTAATTATTGTCTAATAAAACAAATAACTTTATAAAAGTATTACATTTTATTTATAAAAAAAAATTACTATGCAAAACACTATGCATAATAAAATATAATATATTCTATTTATAGTCTAATAAAATAAATAACTTTATAAAAGTATTATGTTTTATATAAAAAGATTTTACTATGCAAAAACACTATGCATAATAGAATATAATATATTCTATTTAAAGTCTAATAAAACAAATAACTTTATAAAAGTATTACATTTTTATATAAAAAGCTTTTCTATTTTATTACATTAATAAACTAATAAAACAAAATTTATATATATATATATATATATATATATATATATATATATATATAAACTTAGTGACTTCATAAAAAGACACCTCAATATATTTAACAACATTTATCATCATTATTATAATTCACAATATTAATCGACCCGTGGTCGTTCCCAAGAAAGAGGGGCTTTTCAATAAGGATTTCTCCTATGGCGCATGCAATTAGGTGACCAAACCTCTCCTTGGCAAAACTTCTAGACATCGTTAATATTGCAAATAATAATATTAATAACTCTGTCATCTCAATTATTGATTTAATAATATATAAAATATCGACAATAATTGAATCAAATAACGTGAGATCTTATGCAACAATTATTCAAGCAATAATTGAACAAAGCTGAGTGACTTCTCATGTAAGCATCAATAATCAATACCTGGTAGTGCTACTATGCAACCACGCCAGTATTATTATTACTTACTTTAACACCGGGTGTTTCAACAGTTAACGGTAAAACTTCCGCCGTTATTTTAATAAAAATATTTTTGTCGTTTTCTCAATCCAACAATAATTCTGTTGTGGGGTCCACCAATGATTATGCCGTCGTACGAATATTCCCTGTTAAAATGAATATTCCTCGCCCAATCGAATATTATATAACAACTTGCATACTTTGCAAAATTTATAAATATTACCCACAACTATAACATTATATCAAATCCACACCATAATTTAAAAAAAAATATTTCGAGAAATTTAAATCTTTATTCATAAAATTTGGGGTCTCACAAACACAGTTAGGTATTATTGTCCGTGTAGTTGCCCATAATTATTTTTACTACTCGTATAACCACATTATAACATTATCTAATATTAATATTTATTTAAACACTTAATCTCCTTCCCAGTTTCTAGAATACATAGATATTTAATTATTTCTGTATTAAAAGTTACATATGACTTCACTGTACTACTTAGTACCTTATATCATTAGTCCCAATTAAATGTCACACTTCATGTATTCTTAGGCCATAAGTATTATATATTACTACTGCCCACATTTTTCATATAGTAATATTATTAATATTTTAATTGGGCTAAATATCAACCAGTTGGGTACTTTTAACCCATTATCACCTTTTAATATCACAACGATTAATTAATATTAATCATTTATTTTCTTTCCAATAATTATTATGCACTCCACTAATTAATAGAATATAATATTCCATAATATCACTTAATTAACCAATATTTATTCCGGGTTAATTAATTAAATCTTTATTCAAGTCATGTTTTGCTAGCTAAATTCATTCATGAACATTTAGTCACCATTTATGACCTTTATATGAGTCTCTAGCCTTCATTCCTTGAAATTTAAATTCCACAGACTTACTCAAAATTTTCTACAGACTGCCGCAACTGCGCTGGTCATAGGCTTGGAAATGGCACAGCTGTGTAAGACCCCAACTTTTATAAATAAAGATGAATTTTCTATAAATATTATTTTTGAATATTATGGAATAAATTTGATATAATGTTATAGTTGTGGGTAATATTTATAAATTTTGCAAAGTAAGCAAGTTGTTATAAAATATTCGTTTGGTCTGGGAATATTCTTTTTTTGGGAATATTAAATGCGACGACTCTATCAATCATCAGTGGACCCCATTAATGGAAGTGTTGTCGTAGTTAGAAACGACAAAATTATCTTTCTATAAAAATAACTAGCAGAGGTGTTACCATTAAAACCGTTGAACTACCCCTTAGTAAAAGTACAAAGAATACGCGTAGTCAGATATAGTAGCATTACCAGTATTGATTATTGATGCTTACGTGAGAAGTCACTTAGCTATACTCAATTATTGCTACAAGAATTGCACGATCATATCTCTTATATTATTGATTCAATTATTGTCACAAGATTATCATCGTATAATATGTTATATTATTAATTGAGACGACAAGTTATAAATGATTAATAATTATTGAAAGATTAAAAATGTGTTGATTAAAAATAAAATGATTTGTGGTAATATTTATTCAATCCTTAATGTATATAAAGAGTCCATTATGAGACGTTTGTGGTAAGTTTGATTATTTTATGGGGGCCCATATGTCATCATCTAAGAGTCTCTTCGTCAATAGTAATTACCTTTGTGAATAGTAATTACCTTCGTCGATAAGTATTTACCTTCATCAATAGTAATTACCTTCGTCAATAGTAATTACCCTTGTGAATAGTAATTACCTTAAATCAATAGTAATTACCTTTACCAGACGTCAAACCACTTGCCGTTTCACATTCAAAGCGTCAAACCACTTGTCGTTTCACATTACTAAAAGGCCGAACCACTTGTCGTTTCACATTACAAAGCGCCGAACCACTTTTCTTTTCACATCACCACGTCAAGCCACTCGCTTTTCACATGGTAGGTGCTAAGCTAGAAATCTTCTATAAATAGAGGCCTAGTGCTTCATTATTTTTCACTTAATTCATTCAAGCTTTTAGAGAGAAAGTATAGAGAGAATAAGAGAGAAAGAAGAAGAGTATTTTGTTACTACACTCACCGCAAAGATTCAATCTCCTACCAAAAGTAAGGTGTGTTATTCTTTCTTATTCATGAAGAGAACTGTTGTTATTCCATTGCTTATCATTTTGTTGGAATAACTCAGATAATGCTGATTTACCCTATACTTGGTGACATTCTTTATTATTATTCATTTGGAACATCACGTCTGCGTGTGTTTTACAGGACTGGTTCCGCTTTTTATTATTATTCTGTTGGAACATCCCGTGCTCATGTGTTTTACAGGACCGGTTCCGCTTCTTTATTATTATTCATTGCTGGAACATCTGCATCATGTGTTTTACGGATTTGACCGGTTCCGCTTTTTATTATTATTCATTTGGAACATCCCGTCTGCATGCGTTTTTTTACGGACCGTTAAGATTATTTATTATTCGTTGAATAACCTTCCGTGCATTCTATCGCATTTATGGTGATTTCTTTTGTTATTCCATTCTTTATTATACCCAAATAAGTTAAAACTTTAACTTCTATACTCCATGAAATTAGTGGAATATCCTTGATATTTGCGTTTCATCCAAAGATCTTTTCATGGAAATATTCTTCTGATCATTCTTGAATTTTACTCTACAAAACAGTATCATGTTGATAATTTGGACGTTAATAATTCCTAGATAAAATAATTCTTGAACTTGTTTTATTGAATTCTTATATCATTGTCATCATCTTCATGTTTATATTATGTTGAAAGTCATCTGTATTCAGAAGTGCATAGATGGACTTGGTATGATTATGACCAGAGACTATTCGGTGTAATCATGACCGTAATGTTACAAATGATGTGATAAAAATCCTCAGTGGCCGTAGTGCATTGATGGACAGTTGTTGACATGATCATGACCATTAATGAATACACAACTATTCTTGGCCGTAGTGCGAGAATAATTGTGGTCGTGATACTAAAGAATATCCTCGGGCCAGAAAAGTGTAGGGTGATTCGATGATGTGGAATATTTATTAAAGCTGAGTCTCAGCTATAACAGTGATGAAAAACCTTTTAAATCATAAAAGATAGTAGATTTTATTTTCTACTTGACTCTTTTAATGGATTGCTTGTTCATTGCAGATTAAACTTGATGTTTATTATATTTTATCGCTTTAACATTGTTCAAGGCTATTGATAATTTATTCTCGCATTATCTTAGTCATAATATTTCTTATCGGGCTAGTTGAGCTCACCCTTTCTTTCTTTTCATCGTTCTCTTCGTGAAATGAGAACATAGCCGGGACGAAGCCTGGGAACGGAGTAATGGTCCAGAGGATAGCATTAGTAGTCCTCACTATTCGTGAAATAGTGTGATAATAATTGTAATGAGGACTCCTTTTGAGTTTGTATAATATCTAGTAGACAATATTTGTATTCAAACTCACGATTTATGTCGTATTGTATACTACGCAGTTATATTAGTAAGTTGTATTTAATTTACGCACCATGATATCGACTACCCAAGATGGGTGATGTATACCTAATTTTGGGGGCTTCAAGGCTGGTATCGTGAGCTTAGGATATGATCCTCAGCTAAGATGTGAGAATAGTACTAGGAGGGAGAGAGCGGGAATACCTTCGCTAGTATGACCTACCTAAGTTTATGTGCTATTTTATTGGTTGGTCGAAGATAGGGATAATTTGTGTTACATGTCAATTAACCTTTTGTTTTGTGGCAAGATTCGAAAATGACATCCGAGAATGTTGAGAATATAATGGAGCATGAGCGATCGTTGATTCACCACATATCAATAATCGAGGATAATGTGCATCGTGAAGGCGATAATCCTCATGCAAAACAACAACACCGACCAAATGATGAATGATCAAATGTCAGAGGCTTTATGTAATTTATGCAACAAAGAAAGTAGAGAGCGACTCCGTCCAAAACGTAGGTGGAAACACGGAAAACTCTCAAGCGGTCACCGCTAAACAATTCAAGGAGCTGGGACCACCGGAGTTTAAGGGAGAGCCAAAACACACTTTTGGCGGAAGCACTGGATAAAGCAGATTACCAAGATATTTGATGTCTTGGGATGCTCCGAGGAGCAAAAGGTTCCTTTCACGCGCTTTTATGTCATGCGGAGAGGTGACATTCTTGGTGGGAATCCAGAAACGACTCAACCTCTTTGATCTTGAAGATATCTTGGGAGAAGTTCCAGAGTTGTTCAACGACAAATACTTTCCGAAAGTATTCGCCACATGAAGGAGGTGGAGTTTATCAAGTTGGAACAAAACAATATGACCGTGTC
This sequence comes from Panax quinquefolius, assembly GCA_020205615.1. Classification (NCBI taxonomy): domain Eukaryota; kingdom Viridiplantae; phylum Streptophyta; class Magnoliopsida; order Apiales; family Araliaceae; genus Panax; species Panax quinquefolius. Next base: position 71,401,449 of record CM035159.1, on the reverse strand, counting down.
GCAATACGAGGCAAAATTTATGAGTTATCACGGTTTCGTCCCCTTGGTGGATAATGAAGAGAGAATGGCGCGAATGTTTTTAAGAGGTTTGAAGTCGAGATACGTCAACATCTTATTTCTCATAAACCGTGTTTGTATTCAGATGTTGTAAATAGGGCTCTCCCCGATTAGTGGAGTAGCGATAATGAGTCAACGCAACTAAAAGAGAGCAAAATTTAAAAATTATAATACCAATGAGAGAGTAGTCATCAAGCGGTGACAACAAGCGTGGAGGAATCAACGGGCGAGATATGGTAACCACGCCGGTGTTAATCAGGGCCAAAACAATAAGAATGGACATTTCAAGAAAAGGAGATTCAACAATGATGGAAAGACGCCAAGACCAAAGACCCGTTGTTAAGGAAGGAGAAAGACCACCTATCATATGCTTCAAATGCGAGGAGAGAGGACACATCGCCCAAATCGCGCCATGCCAGTCAAAGCATGTTATAATTGTGGAAGAGAAGGTCACTTAGCTCGATTTTGTCATTTCATCAAGACAAATTCAGCCTAGGATGGAGGCACCAAAGTAGTCGTAAAATTCAAAACCTAGAGTGGTAAGGAGAGCGTTTGTTGTGAGACTCTCCAGAGAGCAAGGAACCCGAATGAGGTCATCACAGGTAAGCTTATCATAAACTCTAATGAAGTCTATACTTTATTTGATACTGGGTTCTACCCATTCTTTTATTTCTCCTACTTGCGCCATCGATTAAATTTGACCGGAGAAATTAGACTTTGACTTATCTCGTGGAAACTCCGTTGGGAGAAACCTTCATTACATCCATTTGTTTATAAGTCTTGTTTTGGTTCAAATCGGTACCTCACATTACCGTCGATCTTATTTCATTAAAAATACTTGCATTTGACGTGATTCTAGTGGATTGATTGGTTAACTACTTATCATGCAAAATTGATTATTTTCGTAAGGTTGTTAGCTTTTATATTCCTAATCAACCTATTATGCTAATTCAAACGACCAAACCATTAAAATCAATCACGGCCATCTCAAGCCATAAAGCTATTCGTTTATTGAAAAATGGATGTCAAGCTTTCTTAGCTCATGTCACAGATTTAAACAAAAATACGCCGCTTTTGAACGATATTTCTATTGTTAATAAATTTCACGACGTATTCCTCAAGAACTTCCTCGCCTACCCAGAGCGTGAAATTGAATTTTGTATCGACCTTGAACCCCAGACAAAACCTATTTCCAAAGCTCCATATCGAATGGCTCCTATTGAACTTCGTGAGTTAAAGACCCAACCGCAGGAATTGTTAGACATGGCTTTATTCGTCCCTAGTACTTCTCCTCGGGGTGCTCCTGTTCTATTCGTGAAGAAGAAAGATGGGAGTATGCGACTTTGTATTGATTATCGGGAGTTGAATCATGTCACCATCAAAAATAGGTATCCATTGCCACGTATTGATGACCTGTTTGAATTACAATTGCAAGGAGCCAAATTCTTTTCAAAGATCGATCTTCGTTAGGATATCACCAATTGAAGATTAGAAACCACCGACATTCCAAAGACGGCTTTAACTTGGAGACGGCATTATGAATTCCTAGTCATGTCCTTTGGATTGACTAATGCTCCCCGCCGCCTTCATGGATATGATGAACCGAGTATTCAAGGAATATTTAGATCACTTTGTGGTCGTCTTTATTGATGACATCCTTATTTATTCCAAAAGCCGTGAAGATCATGAGCAACACTTGAGGTCGACACTCCAAAAGCTTTCGTGAATATAAGCTTTATGCCAAGTTGAAGAAATGTGAGTTTCGCTTGAAGAAGTAGCATTCCTTGGGCACGTGGTATCAAGTCATGGAATATCTTTTGACCCAAAGAAAGATTGAAGCTATTCAAAGTCGGGAACAACCTAAATCGATGGATCAAGCACGTAGCTTTCTGGTTTAATTGGTTATAATCGGAGATTCGTGGAAGGATTTTCTCTAATCGCTACTCCATCGACTCAAATTGACTCGGAAAGATACAAAGTTCGGTTGGAGCGAAGAATGTGAGAGGAGTTTTCAAGAACTCAAGAGGAGACTTATTTCAAAGACTGCTACACAATACCATCCTGCTCGGAGGGATTTGTCATCTACAATGATGCTTCTAGCAAAGGGTTGGGATGTGTTCTCATGCAACATGGAAAAGTTATAGTTTATGCCTCGCGACAACTCAAAGAAAATGAGAGGAATTATCCTACTCACGATCTAGAGTTAGCGGTACCGTTATCTTCAGACTTAAAATTTGGAGGCATTACTTGTATGGGGAGAAAGTGGAGATCTTTACGGATCATAAAAGCCTCAAATATTTCTTCACTCAAAAGGAACTCAACACGCGACAACGACGTTGGCTTGAACTGCTGAAAGATTATGATCATAACATCCAATACCATCCCGAAAAGCGAACGTGGTAGCCGACGATCGAAAGTAAGATCGTATGCAAGCACGAGTGCGTTATTGTCAACACAAAGGCCCATTTTGTGTGACTTGCAAAGGATGGAGATAGAGTTAAAGACTCGTAGGGACGCATGTGATGATAGCGAGTATATACGAGTAGAACCGACTTTAATCGATAAAGTTAAAGCCGCTCAAGCTATCGACACGGAGGCGATGCGATGAGGAAGAAAGTGCAAGAAGGTGCTACGCCTAAGCAAGAATCGATGAAGAAGGAATACTTTGAGTCAACTCCAGACTTTGTGTTCCTAACGACCTCGATTTAAAGTATAATATCATGATGGAGGCGCACAACACACCATTTGCAATCCATCACAGGAGTACCAAAATGTATCATGATATTAAATCATACATTTTGGTGGAGCAATATGAAGAGAGAGAAAGCGCTGTTTATCTCAAGGTGTCTAACTTGTCAACGAGTTAAAGCGAGCATCAAGTACCAAAAGGTCCATCAGAACCACTTGAAATTCCGAGAATGGAAGTGGGAGCACATTACCATGGATTTCAAATTCTACGGCCTTCCTAAGGTTTCTCAAGGCATTGATGCGATTTGGGTCATTGTTGATAGATTGACCAAGTCCGCTCATTTTACTTACCGACACGAGAAACTTATACACTTGAACGCCTTGCTCAGTATGTACATAAACGAGATTGTAAGATCGCATGGTATGCCTAAGATCCATAGTTTCTCGATCGAGACCCAAGATTCACTTCACGATTTTGGGTTAGTTTGCAAAAAGCTATGGGCATAGATTTCACGATTTAGCTCTCTAAGATATCATCCTCGCACGGACGGACAATGGAGAGGACTATTCAAACTCTTCAAGATCTATTAAGACTATGTGTCCTTGATTTCAAGGGAGTTGGGACAAGTTTTTACCATCGTGGAGTTTTCCACAACAACAGCTTATCAAGCAAGTATCGCATGGCTCCATTCAAGCGTTGTATGGAAGAAAGTGTCGTCGCTCCAAAGATGGGATGAGGTGGGTGAAGCAACGTTGTTGGGACCGGAGAGTTGGTACGTATGACTACGGAAAAGATTCAAACGATCCGACAACGTATAAAAACCTCACAAAATCGATAAAAGAGTTATGCTGATCTTCATCGAAAGGATGTGGAATTCGATATAGGAGATCATGTGTTGTTAAGAGTTGCTCCATGGAAAGGAGTTACAAGATTTGGAAAGAGAGGAAAACTTAATCCTCGATTCATCGGTCCATTTTTAATCCTCGATCGAGTAGGAACTGTGGCCTATAGACTCGCTCTACCGCCAAATATGTCTCGTGTTCATAACGTTTTTCACATATCCATGTTACGTAAATATGTGAAAGACCCGAACCATATTATTGAGTTAGAACCGGACGAAATAACGGAAGATTTGACGTATAAAGAGGTTCCTGTTCAAATCTTGGATAAGAAGGAACATATTCTATGCTCCAAGGTTATACCTCAAGTCAAAGTTTTGTGGAGGAACACGATGTATGAGGAAATGACTTGGGAGTTAGAATCAAATGAAATCAAGGTATCCTTACCTCTTGACATACCAGTAACGTATTCTAATTTCGAGGGCAAAATTTCATAAGAAGGGGAGGTTGTAAGACCCCAACTTTTATAAATAAAGATGAATTTTCTATAAATATTATTTTTGAATATTATGGAATAAATTTGATATAATGTTATAGTTGTGGGTAATATTTATAAATTTTGCAAAGTAAGCAAGTTGTTATAAAATATTCGTTTGGTCGGGGAATATTCTTTTGTTTGGGAATATTCATTTACGACTACTCAATCATTGGTGGACCCCACAACGGAAGTGTTGTCGTAGTTAGAAAACGACAAAATTATCTTTCTATAAAAATAACGGCAGAGGTGTTACCGTTAAAATTGTTGAACTACCCGGTAGTAAAAGTACAGTAATACGCGTAGTTGTATAAGTAGACACGGTATTGATTATTGATGCTTACGTGAGAAGTCACTTAGCTATACTCAATTATTGCTACAAAGAATCACGTGATCATATCTCTTATATTATTGATTCAATTATTGTCACAAGATCATCTCAGATAATATGTTATATTATTAATTGAGACGACAAGTTATAAATGATTAATAATTGTTGAAAGATTAAAATGTGTTGATTAAAAATAAAATGATTTGTGGTAATATTTATTCAATTCTTAATGTATATAAAGAGTCTGTTATGAGATGTTTGTGGTAAGTTTGATTATTTTATGGGGGGGGCCCATATGTCATCATCTAAGAGTCTCTTCATCAATAGTAATTACCTTTGTGAATAGTAATTACCTTCGTCAATAAGTATTTACCTTCGTTAATAAGTAATTACCTTCGTCAATAGTAATTATAGTAATTACCCTTGTGAATAGTAATTACCTTCGTCAATAGTAATTACCTTTACCAGACGTCAAACCACTTGCCGTTTCACATTACAAAGCGCCAAACCACTTGTCGTTTCACATTTAAAGCGCCGAACCACTTGTCGTTTTTCACATTACAAAAGCGTCGAACCACTTTTCTTTTCACATCACCAAATGTCAAGCCACTCGCCATTTCACATGGTAGGTGCTAAGCTAGAAATCTTCTATAAATAGAGGCCTAGTGCTTCATTATTTTCACTTAATTCATTCAAGCTTTAGAGAGAGAAAGTATAGAGAGAATAAGAGAGAAAGAAGAAGAGTATTTTGTTCTTTACACTACCGCAGATTCAATATCCTACCAAAAGTAAGGGTGTTATTCTTTCTTATTCATGAAGAGAATCGTTGTTATTCCATTGCTTATTATTCATTGGAATAACTCTGATAATGTGGTTTACCCTATACTTGGTGACATTCTTTATTATTATTCCGTTGGAACATCCCGTCTGGTGTGTTTTTACGGACTCCGGGTAAAATCTTTATTATTATTCTCATTGGAACATCCCGCTCATGTGTTTTACACCGGACCGGTTAAAATCTTTATTATTATTTCATTGGAACATCATGCTCAGTGTGTTTTACACCGGACTGGTTCCGATTTTATTATTATTCGTTGGAACATCCGTCATGCAGGCGTTTACTGTGGGACCGGTTCCGTTATTTATTATTCTCATTGAATAACCTTCCCGTGCGATCTATCGCATTTACGGTGATTTCTTTTGTTATTCCATTCTTTATTATACCCCATTAAGTTAAAACTTTAACTTCTATACTCCATGAAATTAGTGGAATATCCTTGATATTTGCGTTTCATCCAAAGATCTTTTCATGGAAATATTCTTCGATCATTCTTGAATTTTACTCTACAAAACAAAGATCATGTTGATAATTTGGACGTTAATAATTCCTAGATAAAATAATTCTTGAACTTGTTTTATTGAATTTTATATCATTGTCATCATCCTCATGTTTATATTATGTTGAAAGTCATCTGCATGGCTCAGAAGTGCATAGATGGACTTGGTATGATTATGACCGAGAGACTATTCCGGTGTAATCATGACCGTAATGTTACAAATGATGTGATAAAAATCCTCAAAGTCCGTAGTAGTGCATTGATGACGAGTTGTTGATATGATCATGACCATTAATGAATACACAACTATTCTTGGTCAGTAGTGTAAGAATAATTGTGGTCGTGATACTAAAGAATATCCTCGTCAGTAGTGCAGGGGGTGATTCGATGATGTGGAATATTTATTAAAGTCGAGTCTCTAAATTATATAATGATGATGAAAAACCTTTTAAATCATAAAAGATAGTAGATTTTATTTTCTACTGACTCTTTTAATGGATCGCTTGTTCCGCTACAGCTTAAACTTGATGTTTATTATATTTTATCGTTTAACATCATCAAGGCTATTGATAATTTATTCTCGCATTATCTTAGTCATAATATTTCTTCTGGGCTAGTTGAGCTCACCCTTTCTTTCACCGTTTCTTCGTGAAATGAGAACATAGCCGGGACGAAGCCTGGGAACGGAGTAATGGTCCAGAGGATAAGATTAGTAGTCCTCACTATTCTCGTGAAATAGTGTGATAATAATTGTAATGAGGACTCCTTTTGAGTTTGTATAATATCTAGTAGACAATATTTGTATTCAAACTCACAGTTTATGTCGATTGCATACCTACGCTTATATTAGTAAGTTGTATTTAAATTCTGTACCATGTATCTGACTACCCAAGATGGGTGATGTATACCTAATTTTGGGGGCGTCACAGCTGGGCCATACCAAATTCAGAGGTAGATAGGTTTTGCCTTAGTAGAAATGAAACCTATGCTTCTAAATACTTTACACATCTTCCTTAAGTGTTAACTCGTCTAACATCAATCCCCTCTTTGATTTTCACATCATCGGTTACTATTTTCCTTAACAATTCAAGGACCACACTTCAAGTTTTAAAACTCTATTTCCCTTATTATTTTAACCAACTATAACATCTCCTTTACGGTTTCTTATCACCAATAACACAAAACTCGAATATAACACATACATACATTCCTTAATCCTTACTTCTCGCCGTGTATCAAATTACTTAATAATTCTCTAACTAATTTAAAGGTATATTGATTTTCTTCTCTTTTCATCAACGTACATATATACAAGTCTAAACCTAGCACGTATCAAATCTTTAATAGTATTCAATATAGTACATTGAGTGGTTTCCCATAAACAACCAACAAATTAGTTTCCGTCTCGTCTACACTGTTTTCACAGGGAGTTAGATCGGTTACTAATTCGTATATACCTCCGCTCTCTGAAGGAATTGTTTAGCCCAGCTCCTATACATCCACCATTAAAGGTACGGTTGCACTGCCTTAGACTTGATACTCACTCGTACATATACTCAAGAAATTGGTGATTATCAAAGATATTTTAATGTCACCAACTTACTATTATAAAATAACTATTTAATATCAATAGATAAATTTTATCCATCTTCTTTACTAATTCATTTATATAATTTATAACAAATATATAATAACGATATATATTTATTAAACACAACATCACTTATTACATAGCTCATATTACCCTATGTAACACAATACCACATACCTCGTAACACGTTTATATATTCTTGTTTGAACCCATCTCATGCTTATTTTAATGTTTTCTGAAAATTCGGGTTCTTATAATGGGCATTTTCGTGATGGCCTAGATTTTGGTGGGATCCAACTCAATCCCTTTGTGCCTGACTAGGAAACCTAGCAACTTGCCTGATTTAACGCCAAAGGCGCACTTGGCTGGATTCAACTTCAAGTTGTACTTACGCAACCTGTTGAAGAGCTTTTTGAGATGGTCTAGATGATAATCTTCCCTTTTGGATTTGACAATGATGTCATCCACGTAGACCTCTATCTCTTTGTGCATTAAGTTATGGAAAAGAGCCATCATAGCTCGCTAATAGGTTGCTTCGGCATTGGTGAGGCCAAATGACAACCGTCTATAGCAAAAGGTTCCCCAAGGCGTGCTGGATGTAGTTTTCTCACGATCCTCTTCAGCAACCATAATTTGATGGTATCCCACAAATGAATCAGCAAAGGAGTACATGTCTTATTGAGCAGTATTGTCACTGAGTATGTGGATAAATGGCACATGAAAGTTATCTTTAAGACAAGCTTTATTCAAATCCTGGTAATCCACATAAACTCGCACCTTTCCTCCCGGTTTAGGTACAGGGACTATGTTCGATAGCCATTCAGGGTATGTGGACACCATGCTGATGCCGGTTTAAAATTGTTTCACAATTTCTTCTTTAACATTTAAACTCCACTCAGGTTTTAATTGCCTGAGCTTCTGCCTGATTGGCTTGAATCCCTCTTAAATGGGAAGACGATGGATGAAGATATCAGTGGACAAACCCACCATGTCTTCGTGAGACCATGCAAACACATCCTGAAATTGGGTTAATAGTGCAACCATGTCATTCATTTGGTTTAGAGTGAGGTTCGTACCAATCTGGATTAGCTTAGGATTTTCTAAGGTCCCAAGGTTAAACGAGGCGGTTTGATCAAGATTTGGTTTGGGCTTATCTTTGACCCATTCTTTGATCTACTGAGGTATCTCAATGTCCTCTTGTATTTCCATCAAGTTTGAGTCTAACTTTTCATCAAAGTTACAGTCCTTGTGGAGAAAAGGCACCTCATTAGCAAGTATAGGCACATCTAAGTTCAGAGTCCTGAAACAAAATATGATTTCACTTAATATATGAAACTGCTCAATCATAGAAAGTGTTAGCATGTACAGACAAAACAACTGTTAATAATATGCAAAAAAGTAAGCAGTTAAAGCTATCTATAGGGCAGATGGAGTTTCTGCCCTTTTTACCCTTGTCGACAAATGTAAGGAATGCTACTCCAATTATCAAGGGTAAAATATTGATGGATGGCAGTGATGAAAGGGCTGTCATCGCCCTCCTTCTCCCGGATAATGACCATAATGTCTAGACAATCATCGTCTGGAGTGTATCTATTTGTGTGCTCATCATGGAAAATGACGCGTTGGTGAGACAATCTCCTGGCGATGTCTTGTTTACTTCTCTGTTCCTTTTCTTCCACTTCGGGATCAGGAATCAGGACCTCTTTTCCTTTGACCGGTATAGATTTGGGAAATAACATAACCATTACATGGGCAGGAACCCCTTACCGGAGACTGTACAGGCTCAAGATTTGTAGGTTGAGATAATCGCCGTGTGGCTGAAGATGAAGGAATCTGTTAGTGTTTATGAGGATTCATGTGACTGGAGTTAACAGAATAGCCTAATCCAGCTGTCCCTGTTTGACTGGGAACTTGAATCAGGCGCTTAATGCCCTGTTAATTTTTACCCAACCCTTGTCCAGGTTGAGGAACCAATGACATCATCTCTTGAGTGGCCGACATTACTTTGACAAAAATTTTGGGTGTGAGAGGTGGCTCCCCAATAGGATGGTAGTGAGTGTTGCTCACCTCCAGGGCATGGAAACTGACCGGCTCAACTTCTGCATTGAAGTTGATAAGTGGTATGTCACCTTGTTCAGGACATTCCGCCTCAAGATTGACAGTGATTAAGCTATTGTTGATTATGTACTTGAGTTGCTAATGAAGGGTGGAAGGGAAGGCTCCAGCCATATGAATCCATGGTCTTCCCAAGAGCAGGTTGTATACTATGGCTATTTTGAGCACATGAAAGGATACATTGAATGTGTAATAACCAATTATTTTCAATAAGAAATTTTGCGAATTTTTTTTTATATATAAAGGTGGGAATATGTGCAAGGTAAAGTATATGTATATATGTGATAAATAAAATTATTTATTAGATGAATAATTATAAATAAATTCTTTTTAAGAATTATTAATCATTTTCTTACAATAAATTTATTTTGTAATAAAAGTATTTATTATTTATTTTTCATGAAATTATGATTATGGTATATATGATATGATCATTAGAATTATTATAATATGTATTTTATTATATTAGTTAAGTTAATTATTTTAACTTAATTAATAATGGTAGGTATGAAGGTTATGTCAGATATGAATTCAAAACCCTAAGTGTGGATTTTGAATAAGGAATGAGAATAATAATATAATATTATTTATATTTCAATGCTATAAACAAGCATGATATGTGTGTAATGTAATTTGTGGAACAGTTATGGTGAAACAGTACAAACCCTAGCATTACTGATAAACTATAGTACAAAAGTTAATTTATGATTGTAAGGTTTGTTAAGTTATGTGTTATGTAATTAATGACCATTATTATGTTTAGTGTTAATTAGGTAAACACTAATTAATATTTAGAAACCCTAACTACTAAATTAAAACTCTAATTACTAAGTTATAAATCCTAATTATTAATTTAGCAAGCTTAATGGTAAATAATATATTATAAAGCCTAACTGATAAATCTTAAGTGATTAGGAACCCTAATTTAATTAGGGAACCCTAATTCACATTTTTAGAAATTGAGATTCCCATTTTAGCCCTAATTACATAATCCTAGATAATGAACTTATGGAACCTTAGGGTTAAACCCTAAGGGTCAAACCCTAAGGGTTAGAATAAATTGCCAACTTTGCCACTAAAAGTAAAAGCCAAATGACATAATTGCCCTTTTGAATATTTTAATAAGGTGGAGTGTAGATCTAGCCCTAGTAAGTGGTTGGTGACCAACTCTAGCTAGCCATGTGGTCTAGTAATAAACTTTACTCATTCAAAATCTGATAAACATGATCAGCTTTAAGTATTTCACCATATTATAAATAGAATTGGAGAGAGAAATCATTTTTACAAGCTCATTTGTGCTCATATCCTCAGCCAAAGTTTTTTCTCTCTAAACCTTCAAAAAGCTTTAGTAAATCAGTCCCACAAACGAGCCTCACTAACATTCATAGCAGATCAGAAGCTCAGATTCTTGAATTGATCATAGAAAGATATAACCCTAAACCAAATTTTCAATCTTGTATGCTATGTTAGATGTTATGTTTAAATGTTTAAATATGTTGTTTATAGTGTCTATAAGTGATCTGGGTTGGCACATGTTAGATTTATAACATCTAAGTGCACAAATTTGAAGTTTTTAAGAATCTGGAAATTTTTGTTTTTGTTGTCTGACAACAAATGTCAGACCTCCTAGATCTCATCTTGTTTATATTTTTGTATGTTTAAATGTTTGTATTGGTAGTATGTAATGTAGGCTTGGATCTGAAACTTGATTCAAGGTCAGATTATAAGCAGATTGCATGTTATTGATGGTCAAAGGCCGTTGACCGGCCATGACTGTATGAAATCTGGGTAACCCAGATCATGCCCAGAAACGTCTGACAAGATGTTCTTGGGCTCTGATCTGTCAGGTTATTGATGATTTGGCCATGCTGTTGTAATAGGTTTATAGTTTGCTATATGGACTATATGATTATGCTCTTATATCACTTAATAAGTAAACAGATTGAATGTGGGTGATGGTCAAACCAAGCAGAAAACTCACGGTTTGTGTTTTCTGGGTAACCCAGAAAACACAATAGCATGATTTCTGACATGGTTTGACCGAACCTTATCTGCTCGATGTGTTGTTGTTAGATGTGTTTTCTGTAATATATCTCTTTATTTACATGTTGGCTACACACTAGAACCTCTAGATCACAAAGAGGATACAAGAATAGTAAGCAGTGGAAGCCTAAAGTAGGCCTCACGAACTGTTCTTCATTTCTAGGTAACCCAGAAAATGAAGAACATCTCTGATAGCTTGTTCAAGGCTTCAGATCTTGCTCAAGTGTTATGTTTTGGTCCAGAACTTGTTTGATAATTGTAGTATTACATTAGTACTACAAGATCCATGTTATAGATTGCCCAGAAACAATTTACACAACGAATTACACTTGGTCAAAGTAGGTCACTTGATAACTGCCTTTGAATGTTCTTGAGCCTCAAGAACACCTAAGGCGACACTTCCTATCGCTAAAGGCTATAGCGACAGACTTATTAATTTTAATTAATTAAATTTCTAAAAATTATTTAAAAATAGTAAATAAATTCCAAAAATTATAAAATTAGTTTTAAAAATTATTTTAAGTTATAAAAATTAACTTTTAATAATTTGACATATTTTCCATAAATATTAGTAATTATTTGAATATTATTGATATTTAATTTATTTAATAAATACATTAAATAAATTAACTAAAAATGATTTTTATTATATTAAAAATCATTTTAAATAATAATAAGGTATTTAAAAATATTTTAAGTTATAAAATGTAACTTTTAATATTTTAAAGCAAATTTCATTAATTATTTAATATTAATGATATTAGATTTATTTAATAATTATATTAAATAAATTAGTTTAAAAATGATTTTAATATTATAAAAATCATTTTAAATAAAAATAAAAAGTTTAAAGATATTCTAAGTTATAAAATATAACTTTTAATATTTTAAGATAAATTTCATTAATTATTTAATATTAATGATATTAGATTTATTTAATAATAATATTAAATAAATAATTTAAAAATAGTTTTATTGATTGAAAAGTCATTTAAAAATGATATAAATGGTTTAAAAATATTTTAAGTTATTATAAATGACTTTTAATATTTTAGTAAATAATACCTTAATATTTAAATATTAATGGTAATTGTTTAAAAATGATTTTTAATATTTTAAAAATCATTTAAGGATAATATTAATACTTTAAAAATATTTTGAGTTATGATAAATTACTTTAATGGTTTCATTAATATTTGGATATTATTTAAATATTAATGATAATAGAATTATTTAGTATTTAAATTATTTAATAATGATTCTAGAGTTTGAAAAATTATGATAAATTATAATAATTATTTAAAAATTATTATAAGTCATTTAAAAATAATATGACTGGTATTTAAAATATCCAGGATAATATTGAACTACATGATAGAGTTTTTAAACTCAATAATTACCCGATAAAGCCGTCGGTACACCAAAATGATACCGAAATTGATCCGAACCTATATTGTTTGACTATATAAGTATTTGTTTGTGTCTTAATGACTGATATAACTATATGACAATGTGATTAGGTTATGTGTTGACTATAAATAACTGTGAGGACCCCAAAATAGGTCTACACGACCCATTCTGAGTCGCCAGATATCACACTACAGAAATCAAATACAAACTTCATTTATATTTGTTGAGCGTCTGCTGCAGAGTAGTATGACAACATATAAGTTGTGAATTTTAATACAAATATATGTAACTCTCATGGTACCTCGACCACAACACCTTACAATGGTACTTTACATAAAAGTACAGTCAATAACTGTTTTAAAAATTAAAATCTTTAGAAAATGCTCAAGGAAACCTTCGTATATGGGAGGCCAGACATCTAAGTTATGATAAATATCATATGACTCGAGAATTATCCTTGGTTGACCCAATAGACCCCAAAGAAAAATGAGAAGATTATTTTCATGTTCTTTCCAATGGTGAGTCTTCTCTTGACATATAATTATCTCCATTGTCTCTAATTGAGAATTATATTTCAACCAAACTCCAAGATTATATAGGTAGTGCTCATAGATATAATCAGCAAGTGCATGTGCACAACCCTGTCTTATGATAACACGAAGTCATCTGTCATTAGACATCTTGTATGATAGTGGCAAAACACCCTTCCAAAGTTGGGTTCGCCTCACCCTATTTGATTCACCAAATATAACTATTAAATGACGTATAAAATACAACATGCTTATCTAAAGTTCTCAATAAAAATTATTTCCATACTGTTTAGGGAGATCCTCAACAGCTATATACCACCGTTTTAATCCCCTGTTACCCCCGCTCGACCCAGCTACACTCTTATTGCCTGAAAGAAATTGTGAAGCAAAAGGGAGAGCACAACTAGCCCAGTAAAGAATATCATGACTAAAGATAATTAAATTATCAATAGCCTTCATCAATAATAAATCAGAGATTTAGAACATATGGTAGATGATAAAACTTTTCAACCATAGTTGCAGTGGAACGAGCAATCCATTAGAAGAGTTAAATAGACCATTAGGTCTATTATCTTCTCCATGTTAAAAGTCCACCAACAATGTTTTATCCCTGTAACATCAATCAACAATTTCTGTCCACAATCATGTGAATAACTCATAATCATAATTGTGATTCTAAATTCCTCTTTGCACCCAGGACTAAGATAATTTTCATCACCTGTCTTTACCTGAAACATCAAAAATCATGGTTATACCAAATCACAATTCTTGTTCATAATCATACTAATAAATTCATCTTTGCACTATGGGCTAAAGATATTCATTAACAATTCATCTTTGCACTACAGGCCAAAGACATACAACTGTATTTTAGAAGAGTCAAGTAGAGCATGATATCTACTATCTTCTATGAATTAAAAGTGTATTATCAATATTGTATCTCTGAGACTCATCTTAATAAATAATCCACATCATCGAATCATCCCTGCACTACGGCCAAAGATATTCATTAGTATTATGACCATAAATTATCCATACACTACGGGCCAAGGATATTCGTGTTTTCAACAATGGTCATGATTATACCGAATAATCTCTGGTTATAATCATACCAACAACTGTCCATCAATGCAATACGGGCCAATGAGGACTTTTACCACATCATTTGTAACATTACAGGTCATGATTATACCGAATGATTCCTGGTCATAATCATACCAATCAACAGTTCATCTATGCATGTAAGCCAAACATGACTTTCATCACAATATAAGCATGAGGATGATGACAATGATATAAGCATTAATCAAACGAAATCAAGGATAAATATTAAAGACTTTAAATTTATCCAGAGTTTTAAAATATCCAAATTATCAACATGATACTGCTTTGTGTAGTAAAATTCAAGAATAATATTCATGTATCAAAAATAATTTGGACATAAAAGAAATATATTTTTCGGGTGAATAGTACCCCGTGAATAGTACTTTGGGAATAGTACTTCGTGAATAGTATCCCGGCATAAAAAGTGTCCCAAATACCCGAGTGAATAATATTTGAGTGAATAGTAACTAGGTGAATAGTAACCCATAAATAGTAATTTATGAATAGTACTCCGGCATGAAAAGTGCCCCGAATACCCGAGTGAATAATATTTGAGTGAATAGTAACTAGGTGAATAGTAACCCGTAAATAGTAACTCATGACTAATATTTCGGTATGAAAAGATCAATAATTATCAAGAAAGCTCAGAATGATATTTCCATGAAATGATACTGGATGAAGCGCAAATTTCAAATATATTCTACTAATTTCACGGAGTATAGAAGCAATACTTTAACAAAATGAGGGTATAATCAGGAATATGAGACGAAATAATATTACTCACATACTACAGAGTATGGAAGAAGATATTATTCCTTATGAATACTGAACAAAAATAATATCCCTTACCTCAGAAGAAGACTGGATACTGGAATAGTGAAGTAGCAGAATACTCTTATTCTTTCTCTCTATAGCTTCTCTCTCTATAATTGCTCTTGTGAGTCTTAGTGAATTGGTGAGAATGAAGGAAGAATGAGCTTCTATTTATAGGAAAACATAGTTTCGATAATTGCACGTTTTGGGGCTCAAAATATTACAGTATAATACCTTCATTTTTTCCTTCATTTTTTAATTTAGTCCTGCAAGTATTATCAAACTTGCACCACCTCCCCTAATAGCACATCATGTGAATCAATATTACATTCATGTGAATCAATAGTTCTATACATGTAAAAAAAACAATTACAGTATAGTACCTTCATCTATATCTCCATTTTTAATTTAGTAATGAGAGTATTATCAATCTTGCACCACCTCCCCTAATAGTACATGCATGTGAATCAATAGTACACACATGTGAACAAATAGTTATAAGCATGTGAATTAATAGCAATTAATTGCTCATTTATCCGATTAATTACCCAATTGGTCAACATAACTTCCAGACATCAATTATTATCGAAATAGATGTCGATTTCCACTAACACTAATAATCCCAGCACAATGAAAATATTAATTTCATCTTTAATCAACACTAACTTATTCATCATTAATATTATAACTCATAATATTTAACAACCAGATCATTCCCAAGAAAGAGGGGGCTTTCCGATAAGGATTTCTCCCTATTGGAGCGCAATTAGGTGACCAAACCTCTCCTCGATAGAACTTTCTAGACATCGTCAATATTGCAAATAATAATATAAATAATTTTATCGTCTCAATTATTGATTTAATAATATAAAATATTGATACTGTGACAATAATTGAATCAATAATATGAGAGATATTATGCAGAGTTTAAAAGTATCTGAACTATCTTTTACATTGTGCAAGTATCCTAACCTTTGCATTTCCTTTATGCAATGGACATGAGTAAGAAAGTTTCAGAATTATATTATCGTTGTGCCAGATTATTAACTCTATTGTTATTGATTAGGTATCCAAATATTCGTATTCATGCAAGTTCTCGAACTTTATTCGTTCATTGTTTATCAATACAGTATTACTGTAAGATTCAGATATATATATATATATATATATATATATATTGTTCGTTAAATTCTAAGTATGATTATACAAGAGTCCTCACTTGGATAATTATTGTACATGTTGATACATACTTGTTAAATTCCAGTATGTATACCTTAATTAAAAGTTTTCTAAGCTATTTGACTCGGCTAGACACAGATTTAAAAATATCGTTGAACATGATAGAACCCTATTAATATCCAACCAAATTGTTTTGGTTCGGATTTAGGCTAAGTGTGAACATCCCGAATCTGGGAAACTTTTGTGCGCCCAAGGCGGATAAGATGAACGAGAATATCGTTCTGGTATGTAGTATTGATCAATCTGAGGCATAATGGGATGATCACCTCCGCGCGCTAGTAAGTTATGCATTTCACATGATGAAGTTCATTAAACCTTTCAAAAATAGAAAACAATGTTCAGTGAATCATCGAATTGATCTCTATTTATAGTCATTACGTAGTTTCAAAAATTTGAAATAGAATTGTTATGTTGATTAGAATTGTTTCAATTACTTCACAACTATTGCTTCGTTGTAGAAGTGTCACTCAAAGAAAATATTTAATCCTTTCAGCTAATGTTTATTGTTGCTATTACTTGTTGGGCACTCAAATGCTCATTCTTGCTTAATTTAAATGTTTTCAGCCTATTGTGATCAACCTGAAGGTTCATGCAGAAATAAAGGAAAGGGAAAGCAAACAGAATAAGATTTGTGGTATTTTATGTAATAATTAGATTTTATTAAGACTATGATAACTATTAAGTATCATGTAATGAAATATTTTAAGGTCGCGTACCTGGGATTTAGACAACTCTGATATGTAAATTAAGTTTGATATTTATGACAACATTATTATTATTCCACTCAAAGAAATGGTATCGTGAAGCACTGAATTCGGGTTTCAAGTACACGAATTTGAGGCGTCATGAGTTGGTATCGAACTTTAGGGTTAGAAACCATAGGTGGGAGTAGACCTTAGGCTGTAACCTTAGAGTAGAGGAAAACGTTGAAAGTACAAATAACTCATATAGAGTTTAAAAGGAGATGAATCGAATAAATTCATCGTCAAACAAAAATAAACGATAACTTAAATAAAACTATTATTTTTTGTGTGTATACACTATATGCTAATCAGGATAGTTTATGTGTGTAGATGTCAGGAATAAAAGGCTTATTATATACTCATAACATGAAGAAGGAGCCAATATCAAAGCCAATAGCTAAAATAGAGGCTCATGTTGAAAGCAACTCAGATGAGGTAGTTATTTTGGAAAATATAGTACCAGACCCAGAAATTATGGAACTAACAGATAGTGATTCGGACACCGAAGTTAGAGCTGATCAAGCATCAACTGAAGTGCAGAATCTGAGGAATAAGGTTTCTTCTCTGGAAAAGTTGTGGGAAATAGAAAAGCTACTGAATGGTCAATTGCGAAAGGTGTTAATCGAAATGATGGAAGAACAAGATAAGCTTAAGATCCAAATTAATCAGATGGGAGCCAAAAGCAACATATCGTATGCAGCTCCAAATAAGAAGGGGAAAAGAAAGATACAAGACCATGACTTGGGAAAATTCGATAAAAACCAAGGGAAAAAGATATATTTTATATGCGGCCGTGAGGGACATACCTCTCCTCATTGCCCCGACTTTAAGATAGGTGCATGTTTTATTTGTGAGTTGGAAGGTCATCGGGCGAAAGGTTGTCCAGAATTATAAAAGAGGTGTAGGAAATAAGTAGAATTAGTATTTGATTATGTATGTTTAGTAATGTGCATGTGTAATGTAATATTCCCAACTTTTGTATAAGTAGTAGTAGCGAATCCCGACTTTGGTGGTCATAAAGGGATATCAGATGTTTAAAGCAGTATGTGTTATGCTATGTAAAGTATTTTGAAATCGCTAAATGGATATGAATCTATGTTTGGTTAATGAAACAGGTTTAATATATTAAACTTATACGATAAGGTTTAGAATGTAAGTTAATAAAATATAGATTCTGTTTTATTTAACCAAAAAATGCCGCCAAGACGTCAAACTCGAAACCAAAGGGCAGAAGAATCTGTCAACAATGCTGGAGGAAAACAACCAGACCTGATGTAGAATTTCACGAACATGGTAGCTCAGGCCATACAGAATGGAATGCTAGCGGCGAAAAATCAGCCAGACAATTGATTTGTGAACTTCAAGGATTTTAAGGCCGTAGAACCACCACAATTTAGATGTACCACTGACCCGATAGAAGCCTAAACTTGGGTTAAGGAAATAGAAAAAGCATTTGTAGTCACTAGGGTAGATGAGGGGCAAACGACAGCTTTTTCCACCTATATGATGCAAGGAGAGACGAATTTCTGGTGGGAGGCAAATCAAGCTAGGGCAGGAGAAGGAGTGATAACATGGACTAGGTTTAAAATGTTGTTCTTTGAGAACTATTTCTCGTCTAGTGTGCAGGCTAGGATGGAGATGAAGTTTTTGGAATTGAAGCAGGAGAACTTGACAGTTGCGGAATATGCCGCAAAGTTCAATGAGTTAGCTAGGTTCGCTCCACACCAAGAGGATACGGAGGCTAGAAAGGCAAGGAGGTTTGAGCTAGGCCTAAAACCCTGGCTCTACAATAAGGTGACAGTATTGCAGATCAATCAGTTTGTCGCACTCTTAGAAAAGGCAATCATAGCTGAAGGGGAAAGTGAGGCCATGAGCCTCTACAATAAGGAGAGAAAGAATAAGGGTGAGGGAGCCGGGAAGGTAGAAGTAGGTAGTGGAAGTAGGGGTGAGAAAAGAAAGTGGAATAATATTGGGAATGTTCAAGTCAAGAAGGAAGGTGTGAAAAAACAGACTGTGCAGTGTAAGAATTGTGGGAAGAATCATTCAGGTGACTGTCTTAAGGGTAAGTTTGTGTGCTACAAGTGTGGGCAGGAGGGACATATCTCTCCTAACTGCCCTAATCCTAGGATGAGCAATGGGTGTTTTCTGTGTAGATCAACGGAGCATAAGGTGAAGGACTGTTCAAAAAGGAGAATTAATATAGGGAGCGTGAATGCGGGAAAAGGCAGTGGAACATTGGCAATAACGGGACCAACTTCAACAAAATCAACCACAAGAGTCTTCAACATGACGATTCAAGATACCGTAGCAGCCGGGGATGGAACTCCAGGTATTATTCATATGAATTTTATTTTCATATATATGATTTTTCTTAAAAATAGTAAATTATGTTATGAAGAAATTTTGAAGGAGAAATTTGAGTTCTATTAGAAATCAAATTTCCGTATAATCATATAGACAAGCTTTATGTTGAATATTTAAAGATCAGTTCGATCGAATCTGATGGAGATCTACTTAAAGTGACTGTGTATGCTATTTTCTCTAGTATCTATAAGTTTTAAAGCGGTGATTCCGAGGACGAAATCCTTATAAGTGAGGGTGGATGTAATAACCCAATATTTTCAATAAGAAATTTTGCGAATTTTTTTTTATATATATAAAGGTGGGAATATGTGCAAGGTAAAGTATATGTATATATGTGATAAATAAAATTATTTATTAGATGAATAATTATAAATAAATTCTTTTTAAGAATTATTGATCATTTTCTTATAATAAATTTATTTTTTAATAAAAGTATTTATTATTTATTTTCCATGAAATTATGATTATGGTATATATGATATGATCATTAGGATTATTATAATATGTATTTTATTATATTAGTTAAGTTAATTATTTTAACTTAATTAATAATGGTATGTATGGAGGTTATGTCAAATATGAATTCAAAACCTTAAGTATGGATTTTGAATAAGGAATGAGAATAATAATATAATATTATTTATATTTCAATGCTATAAACAAGCATGATACGTGTGTAATGTAATTTGTGGAACAGTTATGGTGAAATAGTACAAACCCTAGCATTACTGATAAACTATAGTACAGAAGTCAATTTATGACTTTAAGGTTTGTTAAGTTATGTGTTATGTAATTAATGACCATTATTATGTTTAGTGTTAACTAGGTAAACTCAAATTAATATTTAGAAACCCTAACTACTAAATTAAAACCTTAATTGCTAAGTTATAAACCCAAATTATTAATTTAGCAAGCTTAATGGTAAATAGTATATTATAAAGCATAATTGATAAATCTTAAGTGATTAGGAATCCTAATTTAATTAGGGAACCCTAATTCACATTTTTAGAAATTAAGATTCTCATTTTAGCCCTAATTACATAATCCTAGATAATGAACTTATGGAACCTTAGGGTTAAACCCTAAGGGTTAGAAAAAATTGCCAACTTTGCCAGTAAAAGTAAAAGCCAAATGATATAATTTCCCTTTTGAATATTTTAATAAGGTGGAGTGTAGATCTAGCCCTAGTAAGTGGTTGGTGACCAACTCTAGCTAGCCATGTGATTTAGTAATAAACTTTAATCATTTAAAATTTGATAAACATGATCAGCTCTAAGCATTTCACCATATTATAAATAGAATTGGAGAGAGAAATCATTTTTACAAGCTCATTTGTGCTCATATCCTCAACCAAAGTTTTTTCTCTCTAAACCTATAAAAAGCTTTAGTAAATCAGTCCCACAAACGAGCCTCACTAACATTCATAGCAGATCAAAAGCTCAGATTCTTGAATTGATCATAGAAAGATATAACCCTTGTTAGGTTTGTAATATTCATGAACGCAATCAAATTGCATAAATTAGCGGAAGCGAGTAAAAATCAGAGTTTAAAATTTTTTTTAAAAACCATATACCCGGATCACCCTTTATGCATAATTATTAATTAAACGAAAAGATAAAGAATAAAATCATACCCTTGAAGATCGAGCTTCCTCAGGTACAAGTTCACCTCCAAATCCTTTCGCGTTCAACTTGAATCCACCGGGTTTGGTTCCTTCCTTTGATCAACGTTAGCCACCCATATGTTTGGCCTCTAGAGGTGATCCACCAAGGAAAAATAAAGATTCAAGAAGAAGGGGTATTGGCTCAACCCTAGTTTTCTATCTCTATAGAAAGGGCGTACTCTCCAACAAATTGGAATTATTACGTACATCAAATATCTGATATAAGACTACTCTTATAAAGATATCAGGTAACCTTATTTAATAAAATAAGGTATTATTTATTTAATTAAACTCTTTTAATTAAATGGGCTCCCTAATCTTATTAGGGATAATTAATTAAACTCCTTTAACTAATTTTCCCTCCTAATCCTATTAGGAATAAATGAGAGTACTTATATTAAATTAATTCCTAAACTCTTTTAGAAATTAAAATAATAATAATTGTAATAATATTAATAAGACTCCTCTTATTAATTTATATTTAATATTTCTAAAATATTAAATAATAAATATTAAGCTATTTAATTTATTCTATCACCATAGATTAAATTAAATATACTTAACTATATTATTACGATTATGCCATTAACTTCTTAAATAATTATTCTTCCTTTTATGGTGTGACCCTTTAGGTTCTCCATATTAAACAGGTTGTGAATAAATCAATTAGAACAATTCTAATCTTATTTAAATAAATAAATTAAACAATTAATTTATTTAAATAAATAATATTTATTCTACAATAGGGATAAGCCTCCCTAATGATCAACGACTTTCCAGATAATATAGATTTCAACATTAATCATAAAAGAACCTTTGAGTAAATAGTTACCGCATAATTCAATCCTTCCACCATACAATGTCCCAATTAAATATAAGACATGGAATTCTTTGTCAAGTCTTATTTTATTTAATTATATGTATTTCGATCCTTAAATGCACAACTCAAATAATGCAAATTAGAAACTCCTTTCTAATTTCATTACGCCCGCCAAGGACTACTTTGGGTTGTCATTTATCGAATCACATAGGACATTTCTCTTCTTTTATTAGAAGTGGTAGATTCTTTATTGATCATACATTATCTCCACGCATACAACTTATTATACCCAAGCATAACCTTTGATATACCCTAAGGGTCTTAAGGAATAAGTCAAAGTATAACTCATCATCATACACGAGATCTTATGATGATCTCAAGTCCAAGGATCACTTGTACTACTATCACTACAGAATTCTTATTGACATGCAAATAAAACTCCTTTAGGTATTCCTTAGCGAGCCGCGTTCGGTGAACTTATTCTCTAATAAGCACCTACATACTTGCTTTAGTGTCTCCACACAAATGATCATGAGATCAATCATCCTCATCCAATGAGCAAAGCAACGTATGTACCAATCTATCCGGATTCACTAATCCCCAATTTAGTAATCCAACGATTGGGAACTATTTTAGTTTTAAGCTTTCAAAGAATTTAGATCTCATTAGAATGATCATCATCATTATTCTAAAAGCATTGCTTAAAACTATGGGTTTATCACATATTATAAAACAAAGATCATGTAGATAATTAAAAGCCTTTAATAAATTAATACTTTTTATTAATAAATGAATAAGATTGTTACAAAGTATATGCTTTATCATCAAACATGATTGGCTTGTGTGTATACTACTTTCAATCTCCCACTTGCACTAAAGCCAATCGTCATGGTATCTTATACTTCTTCTTCTACAAGTGGCGATTATCCTGTACATTGGATAAGTTTTAGTTAATGGATATGTAATGTTGTTCTTGAGAGTCCACTATCTCTATAGTGATTTCCCATCTTTCAATGATTCTAATAATCAAATGAAAATGCCACAACATATGTTTAGATCCAAGATGAGACTTGGGAACTATTCCTAGTTACGTAATGAACTTTTAATCCAAACAATCATCTTGCGACTTCATTTATAGCTATATACTTTGTCTTTATCACTAAACCAAAGAACTCTTTTCTTTGTTTGGAACCTTTCAATTCAACGCACCACCGTTCAAGATAACGCTTTTACCTTAAAGTGGATTTTTCATCATCTTGATCATGTCGAAAAACTTGAGTCTGTCATTAAGCCCTCTAGTTTTAATTCGGACCCACCATGTATGCTCACATCTTTAGTCTTGGGTTAAGAACTTTAAGATGTTTTCAGCGACTCATAGTGAACTTCTCCGAATATGGTGATCAACATCGGGTTTCGTATATTTCATTGCATACATGATAGTCACTCATGCGACCTCTCTTTTCAGGAGTCTGTGGGGACTATTAAGAGAGATACACTCCATAGCTCATCGACATGAGACTTCTCTTGGAGTTTGCCATGCTAAACGACTTTAGCATCAAATGAATATACATTCTTGGGTTAAGTTGAGCATCCTTTTAAATCTATCTATATAGATTTGCATCCCCAATAATGATACTCTTCCCAAATCATTCATGGAGGAATGTTTAGACAACTTTATCTTTACTGATTGTAGCATTAGTATGTTATTCCTCATCCGTAGTATATCAACATATAATACTAGAAATTTCACGACGCTCCCACTGACCCTTTTGTACACACTAGAAGTCTTACATCATCGCATGTAACTCTGGATCATCATCTTCTATGATGCGTACCTCATCATCATCATCCATGATGAATCCATACCTCCTAGGTATCTTGAAGATTATTTTGATTTACGATTGGGATTTGTGGTACAATAGGTCTATCTACAGGTTCCTCTTATTTAACTTATAGTGTTTTGTGGTTCTTGAACTCTTCAAGATCTATTATCCTCCCACTAGCCCTTTCAATGATAAACACCTTTATCTTAGAAGGAAGCGTGTTTCGCAATAAACACCTTTTGCTAAGTAGGATTATAGAACATTTACCCTAAACTTACTTTAGGATGTCCCACAAATCTGTATTTGTCAAATCTTGTCCCAAGCTTATCATTTGAAACCGTTTCACATAAGTTGGACAACCCCTTATCTTAATATACTTAAGATTAGGAATCCTCCCTGACCATAACTTTTATGGAGTCTTGGGGCCGAATTTAGAGGTTACCTTTTCGTAGGTATGCAGCCATTTCTAGGACATGACCCTAGAAGGATACTGGAATGTCGGTAAAATCATTATGGATCGCACCATGTTCAAATAGGTACAATTTTTCCTTTCAGATACATCAATCAATTATTATGTATCGAGAGGCGTCCATTATGAGAAAACCATTTGAGATGATTTAGAAACTTATTGCACAAGTATTCCTTCCTTGATTCGATCAAAGAATCCTAATACTTTGCCAATTTGTTTCACTTTTGAATTCTTTGAACCTTTCAAATAATTCACACTTGTATTTCAGCAAATACACACATTCAACTCTTTGAATGATCATCTCCTTTTCTTATACTAGTTTGTTCAATTTGCAAAATATATTTTTCACGTAAAGTCAGTATACAAAATCCATTAAGTAATATTCGATTCTATACAAAAACATTATTATTATAAATAGAACAACAATTGTTCTTAATTATAATACCAAAATTTTATTGTCAACAATAAAATGGAAATAATATTTTAACAAGAGCTGGAATACAATAACAACTTATTGACTTAATAGATTTGCGTAGGCATTGCTAAACTATAAGTTTCTATGGCTAATATGGCAACCTTTGCTACATTTCCATTTATAGGATTACTTATATTTGTTTAGCTTTCTATCGCTTGGTCCTTCATAAATCTATATTTATGATAACCAAAGTCGTTATCCAATACCCAAGTAGAACCTTGACTTAAAGAAAAATTTATTTCAAAGAATAAACAAAAATGTATTATGAAGAAACTTCACTAAGCTTCTTTGGTTAGCCTCTGCAAGATGCTTCTCAGATTTCTTTCCGATTGTCCGGGCTTATTGCAATTGGAAGCAAACTCTTTTTGCTATCCGTATCAGTTTTGCTCTTATTATCCTTTGTTTACGCCTTTCTATTTACCTTCTTTGAATCGTTCTTCTTTTCAGAAGATCCTTTGGCCCCTACCAGTAAGACATGGTCTTTCTTGGTTAGAAAGTGACTCTCATCATTTTTCAACATGTTAAGCAAATCAGTGAGGCTGATATCTAGCTTGTCCATATGAAAAATTCACAACAATTATGAAAGGAGTCCGGGAGTGAGTGCAAGATCAAATCTTAGCTCAACTCTCCATCCATGACAAAACCTGTTATCCTAATTGATCAATCAAATTGATAATGTTTAGGACTTTTGTCTGTACTATAGTGTCATTGGCCATTCTAGATCGGAAGAGTTCCTTAAATATCTGATATCTATCTATCCTACTTTCCTCACCATCAACTACTTGATGTGCAGGAATATAGTAGAAGCATCCATAGTTTCATGCTGACGCTGAATCTCGTTACTCATGGATGCGAGCATGATGCATTGAGCCAACTGTGCATCATCTTGCCACTTTCTAAAAGTAGTAATGTCTTCCTCAGAGGCATTGTCTGCAACCATTGTAGGGATAGACGTATTAAGGACATAAGATAGCTTTTCAGCTATGAGAACTATTCTCAAATTCCTTAACCAATCCGTTTAATTTGGTCTGGTTAATTTAGCATCTAATATGCTTCGCAGTGATATTAATTTTAGACATTGTAAAATTCTGTAAATGAATTGTAATTAGCAACATTTTAACATACATTCTTTTATTAATTACCAAAATAAATTAGGTCTTGTTTTAAATTGGTATCTCCCACTATTTTCTTCAAACTATATTACCCTCAATATATATAGTTCGGCAAAATCTAATTAAAGAATAAGGATCCCATTTCAAATGTATATAGCCTTGTGGTGACACAACAAACTATATATAAATAAATAGGTAGACAACTTTTGTCAATTACATCAACTATGCAACTCCTTTTCTTTTGCCTCTTAGATTATTTTGATCAAGTGGTGGCACATCCGAATCAAAATTATCCAAGTTAAGTCCGACCTAGCACTCCATATATTCAAAAAAGAAAAATATCATCCTTGTGGTGACACAACAAAACAATATTGTTCAATTTTCTTTATAAGCATCAAATGTGATAAATTAACATCTTAAATACTTAATACTTGCCTTGTGGTGACACAACAAACTCATATTAAATATTTAATACTCTATTAATTTTATCATGCTAGAAGGCGACGTTCGATATTCCAAATATCTTTGAACGCTTTAGGACTTAATATAAAAATTGAGGGGTTTGTTATTAATTTATCTCATCTTGTTTAAGCGGCATGCATATATATATATATATATATATAAAATATAAACGCCATTATATTAATGAACATGCGAAGCATGTTTGCATAATATATAATATATATAGTATAAGCATGCACATATAGAATATTATATTCTACTCGGATTGATTATGAACTTTTATTCTAGTTTGGTTCACTAGAGCCACCAAGTGAACCAAAAGGTCAAACCCCTAGGGGTGCAAGAATTAATATTTAAATATAACAATTACATTTAAACCCGGGCTCCATTACAAACGGGTCTTCAAGCACTCCTTGCTCCTTGATCTCTAATTTTTTTTTAATTAATTCTAACTATTCCTATTATAAAACTATTTAAAATAAATAAAAACCTTGATCGTGATCGAGGGAAGTACATAGGAGGAGATAGAATTTACATTCTAAAAATTAGAGAAGGCGAGTATACGCAGACCCCATTTAATAAAACCCATACATTCATGCATCCAACTAAAATAAAATCCAATCAGATTAATCAATAGTCCATAATCAATCCCATTTATTATCATACACATCACCATATGCATCAATAAATAACATTCATCTCATGAATAATAAACATTTAATATATATATTGATATCATTTAATGGGCAAATTTAGTTAGCATAAAATCTAATTTTGAATCAAAATAAACTCCTTTATTTTAATCCAAATTTAAATCAAAATAAAACTATTTTATTTTAATTTATCCAATTTTGAATAAAATAAACTATTTTATTTTAATCAAAATCTTTAATCAAAATAAACTCCTTTATTTTAATTAATTATGGAATCCAATTCCATATATATATATATATATATATAATTATTAAAGGAAACACGGATATTCTTTCCTATTCACAAATAAACTCCTTTATTTTGAATAATATGAAATCTTATTTCATATCTAAATAAACTCCTTTATTTAAGGAAACACGGATTTTTTTTCCAATTCACAAATAAACTCTTTTATTTTGAATAATATAAAATCTAATTTCATATCTAAATAAACTCCTTTATTTAAGGAAAGATGGAATACAATTTCAACTCCAATTAGTTATCATGGAATCCAATTCCAACTCTAATTAGTTATCATGAAATTTAATTTTAAAATTAAAATAAACTCTTTTATTTTAAAATTAAAATAAACTTTTATTTTAATTATAAAATAATTATATATATATATATATATATATTAAATATAATATTAAAATATATATATATATATATATATATATATATATATATATATATATACGGTATTTATATTAACCGCATAGCCTTTTGTGTAAAACACATTAACACGCTTCATGTTTTTTTTTTATAGTTTTATTTAAAATATGGTCATGATTACTTTAATCATTACATGCTAATGATTACTATAATCATTACAAGCTAATGATTATTGTAATCATTAAGGGTTTTTTTTTATATATAACATGGTCATGATTACTTTAATCATTACATGCTAATGATTACTATAATCATTACAAGCTAATGATTATTGTAATCATTAAGGTTAAATCATATATAAATTTTGTTAAAAAAAATTTCTCAGATAATCCTTGATTGCCCACGCCTTTAAGATTTCGTGGAGGACTTTTAGTTATTCGAGCACGCGATTCCTTGTATAAAAAAAAAATAGCATTTTTTTTTTTTTTTTTTTTAAATAAATTTTATACAATAAAATTATGCCCAATTAAATTTTTCTAAACACATATTAATATACATATCAAATTTGAACAATTAATAATTTGCATAAAGGTTTGGCTCTGATGCCACTGTTAGGTTTATAATATTCATGAACGCAATCAAATTGCATAAATTAGCGGAAGCGAGTAAAAATCAGAGTTTAAAAATTTTTTTACAAACCATATACCCGGATCACCCTTTATGCACAATTATTAATTAAACGAAAAGATAAAGAATAAAATCATACCCTTGAAGATCGAGCTTCCTCAGGTACAAGTTCACCTCCAAATCCTTTCGCGTTCAACTTGAATCCACCGGGTTTGGTTCCTTCCTTTGATCAACGTTAGCCACCCATATGTTTGGCCTCTAGAGGTGATCCACCAAGGAAAAATAAAGATTCAAGAAGAAGGGTATTAGCTCAACCCTAGTTTTCTATCTCTATAGAAAGGCGCATTTCTCCAACAAATTGGAATTATTACGTACATCAAATATCCGATATAAGACTACTCTTATAAAGATATCGGGTAACCTTATTTAATAAAATAAGGTATTATTTATTTAATTAAACTCTTTTAATTAAATGGGCTCCCTAATCTTATTAGGGATAATTAATTAAACTCCTTTAACTAATTTTCCCTCCTAATCCTATTAGGAATAAATGAAAGTACTTATATTAAATTAATTCCTAAACTCTTTTAGAAATTAAAATAATAATAATTGTAATAATATTAATAAGACTCCTCTTATTAATTTATATTTAATATTTCTAAAATATTAAATAATAAATATTAAGCTATTTAATTTATTCTATCACCATAGATTAAATTAAATATACTTAATATATTATTACGATTATGCCATTAACTTCTTAAATAATTATTCTTCCTTTTATGGTGTGACCCTTTAGGTTCTCCATATTAAACCGGTTGTGAATAAATCAATTAGAACAATTTAATCTTATTTAAATAAATAAATTAAACAATTAATTTATTTAAATAAATAATATTTATTCTACAATAGGATAAGCCTCCCAATGATCAACGACTTTCCAGATAATATAGATTTCAACATTAATCATAAAAGAACCTTTGAGTAAATAGTTACCGCATAATTCAATCCTTCCACCATACAATGTCCCAATTAAATATAAGACATGGAATTCTTTGTCAAGTCTTATTTTATTTAATTATATGTATTTCGATCCTTAAATGCACAACTCCAAATAATGCAAATTAGAAACTCCTTTCTAATTTCATTACGCCGCCGCCAAGGACTATTGGGTTGTCATTTATCGAATCACATAGGACATTCTCTTCTTTTATTAGAAGTGGTAGATTCTTTATTGATCATACATTATCTCCACGTATACAACTTATTATACCCAAGCATAACCTTTGATATACCCTAAGGGTCTTAAGGAATAAGTCAAAGTATAACTCATCATACACAAGATACTATGATGATCTCAAGTCCAAGGATCACTTGTACTACTATCACTACAGAATTCCTATTGATGAGCAAATAAAACTCCATTAGGTATTCCTTAGCGAGCCACGTTCAATTGAACTTATTCTCTAATAAGCACCT
The DNA here is from genome assembly GCA_020205615.1 of Panax quinquefolius. Classification (NCBI taxonomy): domain Eukaryota; kingdom Viridiplantae; phylum Streptophyta; class Magnoliopsida; order Apiales; family Araliaceae; genus Panax; species Panax quinquefolius. Next base: position 71,371,471 of record CM035159.1, on the reverse strand, counting down.
ACATATTTGCTTTAGTGTCTCCACACAAATGATCATGAGATCAATCATCCTCATCCAACGAAGCGAAGAACGTATGTACCAATCTATCCGGATTCACTAATCCCCAATTTAGTAATCCAACGATTGGGAACTATTTTAGTTTTAAGCTTTCAAAGAATTTAGATCTCATTAGAATGCTCATCATCATTATTCTAAAAGCATTGCTTAAAACTATGGGTTTATCACATATTATAAAACAGCATCATGTAGATAATTAAAAGCCTTTAATAAATTAATACTTTTTATTAATAGTTATAAATTTTGCTAAGTACGCAAGTTGTTATATAATATTTGATTGGTCGGGGAATATTCGTTTTAAATAGGGAATATTCGTACGACGATACAATCAGTGGTGGACCCCACAACGAAATTATTGTCGGATTGAGAAAACGACAAAAATATTTTATGAAAATAACGGCAAAAGTTTTATCGTTAACTATTGAAAAACCCGGTGTTAAAAGTATAGGAATACGCGTTGTTACATAGTACCACACGGTATTGATTATTGATGCTTACGTGAGAAGTCACTCAGTTTTGTTCAATTATTGCTTCAGTAATTGTTGCATAGTATCTCACGTTAATTGATTCAATTATTGTCAATATTTTATATATTATTAAATCAATAATTGAGACGACGAAGTTATTAATATTATTATTTATAAAATTAACGATGTCTAGAAGTTCTTTCAAGGAGAGGTTTGGTCACCTAATTGCGCGCCAATATGGAGAAATCCTTATTGAAAGCCCCCTCTTCCTCGGGAAGCGATTTGGTCGATTAATAGTGTGAATTATAATAATGATGATGAAGTTTTGTTTTATTAGTATTATTAATGTAATAAAATAGAAAAGTTTTTATATAAAACAGAATTCTTTTATAAAGTTATTCGTTTTATTAAACTATAAATAGAATATATTATATTCTATTACATAGTATTTTTCATAGTAAAATCTTTTTATATAAAACTCAATACTTTTATAAAGTTATTCATTTTATTAGACTATAAATAGAATATATTATATTTTATTACGCATAGTGTTTTTTATAGTAAAATCTTTTTATATAAAATGTAATACTTTTATAAAGTTATTCGTTTTATTGTACTATAAATAGAATATATTATATTTTATTACGCATAAAGTATTTGCATAATGTTCAGATAGTATTTGCATAGTAAAATCTTTTTATATAAAATGTAATACTTTTATAAAGTTATTCATTTTATTAGATTTTAAATAGAATATATTATATTTTATTAAAAGATTTTGTTTTATTAGAATTTTTATAGTAAAACAAAACTGGACCAAATCTGTTTAAAAGTAAATCAATCTAGACCGTTCAGGAATTAGTTACTATTCAGTCCATTCTCCTATAAGTAGAAACTCATTCCTTCATTATTTCTTACGAATTCACTGAAACTCTAGAGAGAAAGAAGAAAAGTATTCTGCTACTTCACTACTCCTATATCCAGTTTGTTCTACGGTAAGGGGTATTATTTCTTTCGTATTCATGAAGAGAACTTCTATTATTCCATTTTTTTATTCTGTTAGAATGACCTGTATACGCAGTCTACCCTATACTTGGTGAAAGTCTTTTGTTATTCCATTTTTTATCATTATGTTGGAATAACCTGCCTCATATCTGAAATATCGCATACATGGTGAAATTCTTCTATTATTCCATTCTTTATTATTACATTTGAACATCCCATTCTGTATGGCTTACGTATGAATTTGGTTCCGTTATTTATTATTCTATTGGAATATCTTATCTCTGCGTACACGCATGACCGGTTTCGTTATTTATTATTCATTGGAATAACACATGCATCTGGCCTATCGCATGCCCGGTGATTTCTTTTGTTATTCCATTCTTTATTATACTCGGTTAAGTTAAAATTTTGACTTCTATACTCCATGATATTAGTGGAATATCCTTGATATTTTTGCGCTTCATCCAAAGATATCTTTTTCATGGAAATATTCTTCCGAGCATTCTTGAATTTTACTCTACAAAGAAGTATCATGTTGACAATTTGGACGTTATTAGTTCTGGATAAATTAATTCTTGAACTTGTTTTATTAAATTCTTATATCATTGTCATCATCCTCATGTTTATTTTATGTTGAAAGTCATCTGTATTTTCGTAGTGCATAGATGGACTTGGTATGATTACGACCAAGGATTAATCCAGTATAATCATGACCGTAATGTTACAAATAATGTGGTAAAAGTCCTCATTGGCCCGTAGTGCATTGATGGACGCTTGTTGGTATGATCATGACCATTGATGAATACACGAATATTCTTGGCTCGTGAGTGCATGGATAATTTGTGGTTGTGATACTAATGAATATCCTTCGTCAGTAGTGCGGGGATGATGTGGATTATTTATTAAGTCGAGTCTCGCCGATAAAAGTGATGAAAACCTTTTAAATCATAAAAGATAGTAGATTTTATTCTCTACTTGACTTTTTAATGGATCGCTTGTTACCGCAGCTTAAACTTGATGTTTTTATATTGTATCAATTTAACACTCGTTGAAGGTTAACGATAATTTATTCGTATTATCTTTGTCATAATATTTTCATTGGGCTAGTTGAGCTCACCCTTTTACTTTCATTGTTCTCTTGTGAAATGAGAACGTAGCGAGAACTAAATGGGGGGCGAAGTGACGGTCCAGATAATAAAGATTAGTAGTCCTCACTATTCGTTAAATAGTGTGATAATAAATGTAATGAGGACTTAATTGAATGTGGATATTGTCTCAGATGACAATATTTGTATTAAAACTCACAAACATATGTTTTTGTCGTATTTTACACATCGTTGTATAATTAAGTTGTATTTGAATTTTGTACCATGTATTTGGCGACTTAAGATGGGTGATGTATACCTATTTTGGGGACGTCACAATAGATCTCTTTATTTACATGTTGGCTACACACTAGAACCTCTAGATCACAAAGAGGATACAAGAACAGTAAGTAGTGGAAGCACAAAGTAGGCCTCGCGAACTGTTCTTCATTTCTGGGTAACCCCAGAAAATGAAGAACAGCTCTGACAGTTTGTTCAAGGCTTCAGATCTTGCTCAAGTGTTATGTTTTGGTCCAGAACTTATTTGATAATTGTAGTATTACATTAGTACTACAAGATCCATGTCAGAGATTGCCCGAAACAATTTTACAAATCTAATTACACTTCGTCAAAGTAAACCACTTGATAATCGCTTTGAATGTTCTTGAGCCTCAAGAACACCTAATGCTTATTAACACTTCATATCGCTAAAGGCTATAAATGCAGACTTATTAATTTTAATTAATTAAATTTATAAAATCATTTAAAATAGTAAATAAATTCCAAAAATTATAAAATTAGTTTTAAAAATTATTTTAAGTTATAAAAATTAACTTTTAATAATCGACATATTTTCCATAAATATTAGTAATTATTTGAATATTATTGATATTTAATTTATTTAATAAATGCATTAAATAAATTAACTAAAATGAATTTTATTATATTAAAAATTATTTTAAATAATAATAAGGTATTTAAAAATATTTTAAGTTATAAAATATAACTTTTAATATTTTAAAACAAATTTCATTAATTATTTAATATTAATGATATTAGATTAATTTAATAATTATATTAAATAAATTAGTTTAAAAATGATTTTAATATTATAAAAATCATTTTAAATAAAAATAAAGAGTTTAAAGATATTCTAAGTTATAAAATATAACTTTTAATATTTTAAGATAAATTTCATTAATTATTTAATATTAATGATATTAGATTTATTTAATAATAATATTAAATAAATAATTTAAAAATAGTTTTATTGATTGAAAAATCATTTAAAAGGATATAATTGTTTAAAAAAATATTTTAAGTTATTATAAATGACTTTTAATATTTTAGTGAATAATACCTTAATATTTAAATATTAATGGTAATTGTTTAAAAATGATTTTTAATGTTTTAAGAATCATTTAAGGGTAATATTAATACTTTAAAAATATTTTGAGTTATTATAAATTACTTTAATGATTTTATTAATATTTGGATATTATTTAAATATTAATGAAGAATTATTTAGTATTTAAATCATTTAATAATGATTCCAGAGTTTAAAAAATCATGATAAATTATAATAATTATTTTAAAATTATTATAAGTCATTTAAAAATAATATGACTGGTATTTAAAATATCTAGGATAATATTGAACTACATGATAGAGTTTTTAAACTCAATAATTACTCGATAAAGCCGTCGGTACACCTAGACCTTGCAATTGAGGCCCAGGCCCGCGGGCCGGGCCGGCTCGCCCGTAGAAATATGGGCTATAGGACGCAATATTTTAGCCCGGGAAAATGCGGGCCATTTTGGCCCGTTTTTGGCCCGGCCCGTGGCCCGTGACATATTTTTTTTAACAAAATGTTGTTACTTGTGGGTTATGAGGCTTGAACACAAAACTTATAAGTACATAAATAAGAGTTCAAACCAACTGAGCTACAACAACTGCTTATTTTTAATGCAATCTTCAATATATTGTTTATTTACTTTTGTTCAAATTTTACTATTCTTAAAAAGTAAAACTTAAATCGTGTCTAATTTATAATATTTATGAGCATTACCATTTTAAAAAAGAAATTAATTGATTGAGATATATAAAGGAATCATTTTCTTCGTCTTTTACTCATCTGGAATTTTTATAACTTACACCCCTATTCCTATTCCAGTGTAGTGTAGTCAGTAGACAGTAGTGGAGCAAATGATTTACTCCACACAATACTTTTAACTAGGTAGCTAAATATTACTCCACACCATACTTTTACTGCAGCTGAGACAATTCCATTGAATTGGTCAAAGTCATTTAAGCTTGATAACATTAGGGGTTTCGTTATTCTAAATGGATCTACATTCATCCTCATCCCAATTTTTCATGTTAATTATGATTTTGTTACTATCATTGCTAGAAACTGTTGTGTCAATGCCTAATGTGATTTTTTTGTTGGCATCATTTTCATACTAAGATAAAGGAATTTTGTGAAGTAATTATAAGATTTTGCAAAAAAAAAAATTAAAAGAAGAAGCCCGCGGACTGGCCCGGCCTGGCCCAACTCGGGCCACAAGCCTCACAATTTCAGCCCATCAAAATCCGGGCCATTTTAGCTTTGCCCGCCATTGGCCCGGCCCGCCTGTTTGCCAGGTCTAGGTACACCAAAATGATACCGAAATTGATCTGAACCTATATAGTTTGACTGTATAAGTGTTTGTTTGTGTCTTAATGACTGATATAACTATGTAACAATGTGATTAGGTTATGTGTTGACTGTAAATAACAATACTATGTGTTATGATATGTTATTCTAATCAATAGAACAATCTTATAAATGATAGGTTGTTGAATTAAAAATAGAACTAAGTTATGTAAGCAGCAAACCAGGCAAGTATCTGAACTATCTTTTACATTGTGCAAGTATCCAATCCTTTGCATTTCCTTTATGCAATGGACATGAGTAAGAAAGTTTCAGAATTATGTTATCGTTGTGCCAGATTATTAACTCTATTGTTATTGATTATGTATCCAAATATTCGTATCCATGCAAGTTCTCAAACTTTATTCGTTCATTGTTTATCAGTACAATATTACTGTAAGATTCAGATATATATATTCTATTCGTTAAATTCTAAGTATGATTATACAAGTGTCCTCACTTGGATAATTATTGTACATGTTGATACATACTTGTTGAATTCCAGTATGTATACCTTAATTAAAAGTTGTCTAAACTATTTGACTCGGCTAGACATAGATTTAAAAATATCTTTGAACATGATAGAACCCTATTAATATCCAACCAAATTGTTTTGGTTCGAATTCAGGCTAAGTATGAACATCCCGAATCTGGGAAACTTTTGTGCGCCCAAGGCGAATAAGATGAACGAGAATATCATTCTGGTATGTAGTATTGATCATTACAGGGCATAACAAGCTGATCACCCCGTGCCCGTAAGTTATGACGGTTTACAGATGAAGTTCTGTTAAACCTTTTCAAAAATAGAAAACAATGTTCATAGTTTGTCGACTGATCTCTATTTATAGTCAGTACGTAGTTTCGAAAATTTGAAATAAAATTGTTATGTTGATTAGAATTATTTTAGTTACTTCACAACTATTGCTTCGTTGTAGAAGTGTCACTTAAAGAAAACATTTAATCCTTTCAGCTAATGTTTATTGTTGTTATTACTTGTTGGGTACTCAAATGCTCATTATTTGCTTAATTTAAATGTTTTCAACCTATTGTGATCAACCTGAAGGTTCATGCAAAAACAAAGGAAAGGGAAAGCAAACAGAATAAGATTTGTGGTATTTTATGTAATAATTAGATTTTATTAAGACTATGATAACTATTAAGTATCATGTAATGAAATGGTTTAAGGTCGCTTACCTGGGATTTAGACAACTTTGATATGTAAATTAAGTTTGATATTTATGACAACATTATTATTATTCCGCTCAAAGAAATGGTATCGTGAAGCACTGAATTCGAGTTTCAAGTACCTAAATTTGGGGGCGTCACAGAATGTATGTGGACCAATCTCCACAGGTAATTCAATCTCCCCAACAGCATTTTTTCGGGATCCATCAAAAGCTTTGATGACCGTATGGCTGCTTTTGATCCTTTTGGGATTGATATTCATCTTCTCCAAAGTGGCATAAAGGCAGATATTCAAAGATGATCCTCCATCTATCAGAACTCCTCCCACCATGTATCCGAAGGACAGAATCGCTATGTGCAACGGCTTGCAATGACCAGTTCCTTCGGGAAGTATGTCATCATCATTGAAAGATATCACATTATTGTTAAAAATGTGATCAACCAGATGTTGGAATTTTTCAACATCCACTGATTTCGGCAAATGGGCTTCTTCCAAGACCCTTAGCAAGATCTTCATGTGATCTTCGAAAGAGAAAACCAAGTCTAGTATGGAAATTTGTTGTGGAGCTTTTCTCAAGCTTAAAACAACCTTGGCTTCATTATGGCCCATAATAAGGAGGAATTCTTCAATTTTCTCCATGGGAACTTTCCCCTTTGATTTGATGGTAGGAATCATCACCCGTTGGGGAAGATACAATGGATTCTCTTTCAACACTATAGAAGTTATGTGTGAGGTAGATCCTTCAGCCTGTCCATAATTCCATGGTACTTTTTGTAGGCTGACAATAGGATACTGTGGCCTAGATGAAAATGTAATTGGCCTTGGCACAACCACTTTCAAAGGATTATCAACCCCTTTAAGTTGAATTTCTTGTATTGTGGGTGGTCTGGTAGCCAAATCATCCTCAACAGATATAACTGCTACGACGTCCTTCCATTTTATAGGACATGTGTTCCCACTCTCGAGTAACAAGGTGTCGTCATCTTCCATCTTCAGGACACCACAATCAATTAAATTTTGAATGAGATGGCGGAGTGCCCAGCAATCTTCTGTGTTGTAACCACGAGAATGGGAGTAATACTGGCATACTCTATTATAATTGAACCGTCTTGAACGGGGATTAATTGGAGGTAGATGGGATGTAATTCTTCCATTATTAATCAGCATCTAAAATATCTCCTCCATAGGTTGGCCCAAGTATATAAATTCCCTCTTGTTGGCAAAATTCCGACGGGCTTTGGCACTTGCTCTTTTTGCAACTTTATCCTCCAGTGTTTCACTTTCTGAAGGCGATGATGGAGTATTCATAACAAAAGGAAGGAGACTAGCATGCTCCTAACCGACTAATTGGCGTGTGACTTGGTGCTGATGGATCTCCAGTTTTGCCAATTGCTCTACTTGCTTACAAAGAGCTTTCATCTTTCATTCCATCACAAACTGAAACTGTGCTAAATCCCATATGTCGGCACCATCCTTACTGGTCTGGGGAGATTCAACAACGTAATTGGAACTTTTTCCACTGCTCCAATTAATCATATTAACCTCCTCTTCTCTGTGTTGAGGAAGAGGGTTGTCTTGCATATGAGGTTGGTCGGGTTTTGTCACCACGATCTCCCCATTTTCTATTAAATCCTTAATCTTATGATTCAAGGCCTAGCAATCCTGAGTATCATGTCCTGGAGCTTCAGCATGATAGACAGACTTCCGGGTAGCATTGAAACCCTTCCCATTCGGGTTGGCTAGTGGAAGAAGATACGTAATTTTCTTCTAAGTAGTCAGAAGATTGAGAATATTCTCAAGTGAATCCCCTAGGGGTGTGAACACTCGGTTGCGTCAGAATTCTCCACTCTTAGACAATGTTGGATTGGAAGACTGTTCTTGAAAGGGGGAGTAATTTCTCCTCTGGATAGGCAAGTTCTGACTGCCTTTTTGACCTTGTAGTATCAAGGAAACATCATCATATTTCTTCTTATGGACCCTCCGAGGTTGTTTCCATAAGTTTTGGACTGGATGTGCTCAGCAACAGCTTTTAGAGCGGCTAGGTCTTGGATCTTTCCTGATTTCAATCCCATCTCAGTCATCTCTCCATGATTGATCATTTCAGAAAATGGCTTGCCAATGCTAGCTAAGACTCTCTCATAGAAGGGAGCTTCTTGTATGTCTATGAAGGTCATTACCATTTCTGACTCAGTCATAGAAGGAGTAACTTAAGCAGCAAGGCGCCTCCACCTTTGAGTATAATCTCGAAAATACTCATTGGCTTATTTCTTGACCTTGGTAATTTGGTACTGTTCCGGAGCCATCTGAGACTGGAAGCTGTACTGACTGAGGAAGGCATGAGCTAGCTCCTTCCAGCTAAGGATCTTAGAATTTTCTAATCTGGTGTACCATGATCGAGCTTCTCCAGTTAGACTCTTTTGAAACAGCTGCATTCTAAGCTTCTCATCCTCAGCATAAGATCTGAGTTCTCCAATAAACACCTTCAAGCGTGTGTAAGGATCTCCCAACCTGTCATACTTTTTAAAGTCAGGAGTCTTGAACTTCTCTGGATAATGAACACCATGGAATATAAAGAGGTTAGCATATGAGACACTCCCGTGTACTCCAATCCCTTTTATAGACCGAATAGTCTCTTCCATTTGAAGGACTTTTTTCTTGATATCACCGTAGTCTGGATCTTCTTTGAGATAGGTGTTTTCAGGAATTTTGTTAGACTTATCCAACTGAAGCTCAGGTATTGGATTTTCTTGATCCATACCTTGTGTTCCTCCATGTACAGAGGATTCTGTATGTATGGGTATTCGTAGACCCTGAGTAGACTGGTGTAGTTCTTTAAGCAAAATAACCAAATCTATAATTTGTTTTCTTAATCCATCAAACTCTTCACGAGAGACAGAAGCAGGATTAGTTTGATCAGATGAAGACATAATTGGTTGTAGGCTCGTTGCCTCTTTGGATTTTGAATGGGTAACATGCCCAATTATTTCCCTACAAAAACTTATGTAGTTTAGTCTTAGGGAATGTATAAATATTTACATTCTATCATAATGTGTCCATTTTAATAGTATTATCCTGCAAAACGGATGTAAGTTATTTATAATACACGATAGCATGCTAGGCTTTAATATGCATGTACACATATTCTTCATATTTTCCATTACATAGAGATTGACATGGAATGAAATTACAAGTAATTTGGATTTACAAGTAATCGAAATGGGAACGTATGAAGAAACTTCCCTCCCCGTTTGGTTTATCAGAGGATGACCTATCTTAGGTTACCCTCGCGGCTTTTTAGCATGAAGGTTCCCAGATCATCGCAATTTACTTGATGGGAAGTTAATTCGGTCTTTCAACTGGAGCGAATCTGGGTGGTGCCTTTCCTGAGCCACGTTGGAATTAGTCTCCCCACGAGTCCAAAGAATCAGCCCCCAAAATAGGTATACATCACCCATTTCGAAAGTCGCCAAATACATGGTACGTAAACAACTACAACATTAATACAATTGTCATGCAAAAATACAACACATAAACTGTGAGTTTAAATACAAATATTGTCTTCTAGACAATATCCACACTCAAATAAGTCCTCATTATAATTATTGATACACTATTTTACAAAAATAGTGAGGATCGCTAAAACAACTATGCTCAGGACCATCACTCCATACCCCGACTAGTCCTCGCTATATTCTCGCCTCGAGAAGAAAAATGGAACAAAAAGGAAAAGTGTGAGCTCAACTAGCCTAGTAAAAAATATTATGATTAAGATAATGTACAACAAATTATCCTTAGTCCTCAACAGGAAAAATCTGATAGAATATAATAGACAACAAGTTTTAGATCAACAATAGCAAATGAAATAACAATTCATTAGAAGAGTTAAGTAGAGAATGAAATCTACTATCATCTATGAATTTAAAAGTCCATCATCAATATTTTATCCTCAGTAACATCAATCAATATACATCTTGAATCAAATATTCATCTTTGCACTACGGGCCAAAGATATTCATTTCAGATCACCACTGGTCATGTTCATCTCAACACTGCTCATCTTCAGCACTACGCCAAAGATATTCATCAGTAATCATTCATCTTTGCACTATGTGCCAAAGATATTCATCAAGTATCACCATTAAAGACCGAGGATGATGAAAAAATATTTTAAGAGAACGAATCCAAATGAGATAAAAGAACAAAGATTGTGGATTCAGACTTTAGATAATCAAGTTCAAAAATACTCCATAATAAACCATAATGGAGTAAAATTCAAGAATGAAGATCAAAACATGGATACAATCAAAGATAGTAACCATAATGTACATCTGGGACAAAGAAGAGAAAATTTTATTTTCTTTGAATAGTGTCAGATTCGTGAATAGTGTCGATATACGAATGTCAGATACGTGAATAGTAATCCCGACACAAAAAGGTAGAAATTCCACAATAAAATTCATACCAATATTTCAAAGATAATGATATTGAAAGAAATAATATCATTTACTTAAGAAAATAACATCCCTTACCTCAAAAAAGAATAAAGATTTCGAATCGAATATCTGATATAATGTTAAAGAAAACTTCAGACCTAATAAGCAACTCTCAAAGTATCTAAATACTCACAAAATATACTCGATATATATAGAGAGAAAACTTACTTATTTTCGTGTGATTTTCAATTCTAACTAAGCACCCTATTTATAGAAAATGCTGTAACGCCAAAAAGAGACTAAATTAATAAAAAAATATTTTTTTAAAAATTTCTACGCCCACCATCTTTGAAAAAAAAATATCAACACACCTTCAAGTGGGGCCCATCAAATCATCATTTTTCCACACCAACCAAAAGTGGTCCCACCATATTTTTAAATAAAAACATTTATTTTCAAACTTCAATAATTCATAATAAATAGCCCTTTTATAAAAAAAATATGAATTTTATGTCCATTCCATAGGAAATTAAATTTCTACAACTTTTTGTAGATTTAAGTTTTTTTTTCCAAATTCCAAACGAAAAAATGCCCAAATCCACATACTGGATGATTTTTAATACCTCCATTCCGATAAAATATCGATAAAACACCTCAAAGATTAATTCCTTCATTTATATCCACACAAAATAAATATTTTCCTATCCATCATTTATATCCACATAAAATAAATATTTTCTTATCATATAAATCAATAATTAATTATTCACAAATAATATTAGTAATCACAATTATGACAACCAAGTCGCTCCTCAGAAAGAGGGGCTTTTCGATAAGGATTTCTCCTCATCGGCGCGCAATTAGGTGACCAAACCCCTTTCCTAGATGTAACTTCCTTAGACATCGCCAATAATGCTATCTAATAATATTATTCAAATAATATGAATTATCGATCCGATAATGGGAAAATATCGCAAATGACAATTATCAAACAACAATAATATAAAATATCAACGCAAACAATTATTGAATCAATAAAATAAAATATTGAATAAAGAATTATCGTAATAATTATCGAGTAAAGGCCTTCACGTAAGAATCAATAATTCAAAAATACATGTAATAATACCGTGCTACGCGCAACCAACCATGCCAGACATCAGTATTTTAACCACTGTGTATTCCAAAAGTTGTTAATCTGTGAATAATTACGCCTGTTATTTATAAAAACTCAAACTTGTCATTTTCTTCATCCGACCATTATTCTCATTATGGGCCCACAAATGGTCATGCGCTGCCATCGCATTTAATATTCCCCAACAACAAGAATATTCCACACCAAACTAATATTCCCCGACAAAAATGAATATTTTATAACCACTTGCTTATTTTGCAAAATTTGCACATTTCACCCATAACCAAAGCATTATATCAAATTAACTCCTTATTATTTCAAGATAATGAATAGAGGAAATTCAATTTTATTTATAAAAAGTGGGGTCTTACAACCTCCCTCCTTATGAAATTTCATCCTCGAAATCGACGACGACGCACTGTGTGTTTCAAAAGGTGAGGGTACCTCGCTTTCATTTTCGATTCCAACTCCTGTGTCATTTCCTCAATAGCATGTTTCTCTCCACAAAACCTCGACTTGTGGTATAACCTTTGTTCGTAGGATATGCTCTTTCCTATCCAAGATCTTGACAGTACCTCCTCGACGTTAAATCTTTGGCTATCTCATCCTCGGGTTCTAACGCAATAATGTGGTTTGGGTCTTTCACATATTTACGAAGCATAGATATATGTGAAAACATTATGAACACGTAGACACGCTTCGAGGTAATGCGAGTCTATAAGCCACATTTCCTATTCGGTCAAGAATCTCAAATGGACCAACAAATCGTGGATCGAGCTTTTTCTCTCTTCCCAAATCTTGTAACTCCCTTCCATGGAGCAATACGTAATAAAATACATGATCTCCAATATTAAATTCCACGCCCTTTCGATGAAGATCAACATAACTCTTTTGTCGATCTTGTGAGGTCTTTTTTTATACGCTTTCGGATCATTTGAATCTTTTTTCGTAGTCACGCGTATTTAATTCCTGGTCCCAACAACGTTGTTTCACCCACCTCATCCCAACATATCGAGAACGACACTTTCATCCATACAATGCCTCAAATGGAGCCATGCCTATACTTGCTTCGATAACTATTGTTGTAGGAGAATTCCACCAATGGCAAGTACTTATCCCAACTTCCTTTGAAATCTAGGACACGTAGTCTTAATAGATCTTCAAGGGTTTGAATAGTCCTTTTCGATTGCCTCGTCCATTTGAGGATGGTATGCCGAATCAATCAGAACTGCGTCCATAGATTTTCGCAAGCTAACCCAAAATCGTGAAGTGAATCTTGGGTCACGATCCCAAACTATGGATACCGGCATGCCATGCAATCTCACAATCTCATTTACGTATATACGAGCAAGACGTTCAAGGAATAAGTCTCACGATAGGCAAGAAATGAGCAGACTTGGTTAATCTATCAACAATAACCCAAATCGCATCTATGCCTTGAGAAAACCTGGGGGAAGACCCATAACTAAATCCATAGTAATGTGTTCCCACTCCATCCATTTTGGAATCTCAAGTGGTTGCAATGGACCCTTTGGCACTTGATGCTCCGCCTTTACACGCCGACAAGTTAAACACCTCGAGATAAACTCCATGATCTCTCTCTTCATATTGCTCCACCAAAATGTATGTCAAGATCATGATACATTTTGGTACTCCTGTGATGGATTGCAAATGGTGTGTTGTGTGCCTCCATCATGATTCTATGCTTCAAGTCGTAATCGTTAGAATGCAAAGTCCGGAGTCGACTCAAGTATTCCTTCTTCATCGATTCTCGCTTCTCGAATAACACCTTCTGTACTTTCTTCTTCATACGATCATCTCTCGGTCTCAGGCTTGAGCAAACTTTAACTTTATCGATTAAAGTCGCTTCTACTCAGATGTTTGATATCATCACGCGGGGGTACTGGAGCCTTTAACTCTATCTCCATCCTTTGTAAGTCATACAAAATGGGTCTTTGTGTTAACAACATCGCACTCGCATTCCGCATACGATCTTCTACTCAATGCGTCACCACAACGCTTTTGCTTTTCCAGATGATATCAATGCTATGGTCGTAATCTTTCAACAAATCGAGCCAACGTCGCTCGTTGCCGCATGTCGAGTTCCTTTTGGGTGAAGAAATATTTGAGGCTTTTACGATCCAGATAAATCTCCACTTTCTCCCCATACATGTAGTGTCTCCAGATTTTCAACGCAAAAACGATCGCCGCTAACTCCGCATCATCATGAGTAGGATAATTCCTCTCATATTCTTTCGAGTTGTCGCGAGGCATAGGCTATGACTTTCCCATGTTGCATGAGAACACATCCTAACCCTTTTGCTCAAGCATCATCAGAGATAACAAATCCATCCGAACCAGATGGTATTGTCGTAACAGTGCCAAATGAGTCTCCTCTTAAGCTCTTGGAAACTCTTCTCGCATTCCTCGCTTCCATACTAATTTTGTATCTTTTCGAGTCATTGAGTTAAAGGAGTAGCGATTCGAGAAAATCCTTCCACGAATCTCCGATAATAACCACTAAGCCCGTAAAGCTACGACTTTGGTCACCGACTTTTCTTGCTTCCCAACTTCAGATTGCTTCAATCTTTCTCCGTCAACAGATACTCCATGTTTTGACACCACGCGCCCAAGGAATGCTACTTCTTTAAGCCGTAACTCGTGATTTCTTCAAACTTGGCATATAGCTTGTTGTCACGTAAGCCTTTCAAGTACCAAACTTTCAAATGGTGCTCATGATCTTCACGGCTTTTGAATAGATGAGGATGTCATCAATAAAGACAACAACGAATCGATCCAAATATTCCTGAATACACGGCTCATCATATCCATGAAAGCAAAGTAGGAGCATTAGTCAATCCAAAAGACATGACTAAGAATTCATAATGCCCGCATCGAAGTTCTCAAGGCGCTCTTTGAATATCCTCAATTTTAATCTTCAAATTGATGATATCCAGTAACTAAGATCGATCTTTGAAAAAGAATTGTGCTCCTTGCAATCGGGTCGAAACAGTCATCAATGCGAGGGTAGGGATACCTATTCTCGATGGTGACATGGTTCAATTCTCAAGTAGTCAATACAAAGTCGCATACTCCCCGCCTTTCTTCTTTACAAATAAAACAGAGCACCCCAAGGAGATGTACTAGACTAATGAAACCGATGTCTAACAATTCCTCAGTAGTTGGACTTTTAACTCAAGTTCAATAGAGCCATTCGATATGGGGTTTTAGAAATGGGCTTTGTACTTGCTCAAGATCAATAAAGAATTCAACTTCACGCTCGGGGTAGACCAGAAGTTCTTCAGAAATATACGTCAGAAATTCACTAACAATGTAAATATTATTCAAATCGACGTGTTTTTGTTCAAGTCCATAACATGGGCTAAGAAAGCTTGACATCCATTTTTAATAAACGAATGGCTTTATGGCTTGATATGACAAATGATCGATTTTAGTGGTTTGGTTGTTTGAATTCGCATAACAAAGTTGGTTAGAATATGAAAACTAACAACCTTATTTAAAATAATCAATTTTAGAATGATGAGTGGTTAACCAATCAATCCCTAAAATCACATCAAATGCAAGTATCTTTAAAGAGATAAGATCAATGTGTAATGTGATGGTGCCAACTTGGATCAAGCAAGATTTATAAACAAAGTGGATGTAATAAAAGTTTCTCCTAACTGAGTCTCCACAGATAAGTCAAAGTCTAATTTCTCCTGAGTCAAGTTTAAACGCTGAGCACAAGCAGAGAGATAAAAGAATGGGTAGAACCCAGAGATCAGTAAGGTATAAACTTCGCAAGAGTTCAAGATTAGCTTACCCGTGATCACCTCATTCGAAGTTCTTTCGCTTTTGGGCTACCACGACAAACGCTCTCCTCGAACCACCGACTTTGTTTTGTTCAGAGTCGCTTTTGGTGCCACCGTCCCACTTGGACTCGATTTCGCTACCGAGACAAAAATCAAGCTATATGACCATCTTTTCCACAATCGAAACACACCTGGAAGGTCAGGAATAGTTTGGACTTATGTGTCCTCCTCTCCGTGATCAGTAGAAGATCTAACCGGTGGTCGTTTCTCCTCCCTAGAATTTGTTGTTGTTGTGTCGGTGTCGCCGATGTCTTCCCATCATCATTGAATCTCCTCTTTGAAATTTCCACTGACTCACCTCTCCTATTATCACGGGCCACGATTACCACCCGAGTGGTTACCGCTTTTGTCTCAGATTTTTCCTCCTCGCCGGTTATCATCGCCCGATGACGATCGCCGCCACCCAGATGACCTCGGTCAGGGTCCCCTCATTGAACATACTCATTATCTCGCTTCTAATAATTGAGCCATGTTGACAACATCCGAATATAGAGAAAATTTGTGAGAGATAAGGTATCGATTTAATTTCGGGTTTTAGACCTCTCAAAACATCCGCCACATACGCTCCTCATTCTCTACCAAATGAGGTGCAAAACCGATAACTCGCTAACTTCACCTCCTCGCATCGGGACACCGCCATGTTGTTTCTATTCTAGTCTAATAAACTCTACCTCCTTCATATGATTTAATACTTTCGTGAAAGTACTTGTCATCGAACAGCTTTTTCAAATGTTTCCCAAGACATGTTGAAAAAAGTATTTGGTTGGTACGCTTCACAGATTCCCACCAAGAATCACTTTCACCACTTTAACATAAAGGTGGCGAATGGAACCTTCTTGTTTTTTCCGCATCCCAAGACATCAAATATCTTGGTAATTTTGTTTGACCCACATTTTCGCTTTAATCGGATCCCGCTTTCCCGTAACTCTGGTGGTCCCAACTCTTTGAAAATATTCTGGTCAGGATAAACCGCACGCCGCTATCATTTCCACCCGTATTTTGTACACGAAGTCTCCTCATCTCGATTTTTGCATGAACTACAAAAAGCTTCTAAACATCCCATCATTCATCGTTTGTTCTGTAGAGTGTTGTTTATAGGAGGAATATTGCCTTCCTCTGTTGCACGCTCTCCGGGTGGTGATTAAAGGTGTTCCACCACGGCCTCATACACTCCATTGTTAACGTTTTCTCACCGCCATTCTTAAAAATCGCCATAAAACAAGGGTTAATTAAACAAATTAACATATCACATAATATCCCTATATTACGACCGACCAACAAATAAGCTTAGTAGGACACACTAGCTAAGGATTTACTGCCTCTCTCCTCCTAGTTCTATTCCCCGATCTCCGCCAGAGACCATATCCCTAAGCTCGATACCAACCGTGACGCCCCCAAAATAGGTATACATCACCCATTCTCGAGTCGCCAAAAATACATGGTACGTAAAACAACTACAACTTCATTAATACAATTATCGTGGTAAAATACGACAAACACATAATCGTGAGTTTAAATACAAATATTGTCTTCTAGATAATATCCACACTCAAATAAAGTCCTCATTATAATTATGATACACTATTTTACAAAAATAGTGAGGACTGCTAAAACAACTGCTCAGACCATCACTCTATACCCCCGATTAGGTCCTCGCTATATTCTCGCCTCCCGAGAAGAAAAATGGAACAAAAGGAAAAGGGTGAGCTCAACTAGCCAAAGAAAGAATATTATGACTAAGATAATGTACAACAAATTATCCTTAGTCCTCAACAAAAAATCTGATAAATATAATGGACAACAAGTTTTAGATCAACAATTCGCAAATAAAATAATAATTCATTAGAAGAGTTAAGTAGAGAATGAAATCTACTATCATCTATGAATTTAAAAGTCCATCATCAATATTTTATCCTCGTAACATCAATCAATATACATCTTGAATCAAATATTCATCTTTGCACTACGGCCAAAGATATTCATTCAGATCACCAAGTTGGTCATGTTCATCTCAACACTATTCATCTTTTGCACTACTAGCCAAAGATATTCATCAGTAATCATTCATCTTTGCACCATGTGCCAAAGATATTCATCAAGTATCACCATTAAAGACCGAGGATGATGAAAATATTTTAGAGAAACGAATCCAATGAGATAAAAGAACAAAGATTAAGGATTCGTATTTTTAGATAATCCAAGTTCAAAAATACTCCATAATAAACCATAGTGGAGTAAAATTCAAGAATGAAGATCAAAACATGGATACAATCAAAGATAGTAACCATAATGTATATATCGGGACAAAAAGAAGAGAAAATTTTTTTATTTTCGTGAATAATGAATAATAATGTCGTGAATAAATGTCGATACGTGAATAGTAATCCCAGTACATAAAAAGGTAGAAATTCCACAATAAAATTCATACCAATATTTTAAGATAATGATATTGAAAGAAATAATATCATTTATTTAAGAAAATAACATCCCTTACCTCAAAAGAACAAGATTTCGAATGGAATATCGGATGTAAATGTCAAGGAAACTTCAGAGTGAATAAGAACTCTCAAAGTATCTAAATACTCACAAAAATACATTCGATAATATAGAGAGAAAAACTTGTTTCTGTGTGATTTTCAATTCTAACTAAGCACCCTATTTATAGGAAAATGCTAGAACGCCAAAGAGACTAAATTAATAAAATATTAATTTATTAAAAATTTCTACGCCCACCATCTTTCCCCAAAACTCAACACACCTCACTTTTGGGGCCCATCAAAATCACATTTTCTACACCAACCAAAAGTGGGGCCCACCATATTTTTTTAAATAAAAATATTTATTTTCTAAACTTCAATAATTCATAATAAATAGCCCTTTTATCGTAAAAATATGAATTTTATGTCCATTCCATAGGAAATCGAATTTCTACAACTTTGTAGATTTAAGTTTTTCCAAATTCCAAAAAAAAATGCCCAAATCCACATACTGGACGATTTTTAATACCTCCATTCCGACAAAAAATATCGATAAAACACCTCAAAGATTAATTCCTTCATTTATATCCACACAAAATAAATATTTTCCTATCCATCATTTATATCCACATAAAATAAATATTTCTTATCATATAAATCAATAATTAATTATTCACAAATAATATTATGTAATCACAATTATGACAACCTGTGTCGCTCCTGTGAAAGAGGGGCTTTTCGATAAGGATTTCTCCTCATCGGGCGCGCAATTAGGTGACTAAAACCCTTTCCTAGATGTAACTTCCTTAGACATTGCCAATAATGCTATCTAATAATATTATTCAAATAATATGAATTATCGATCCGATAATGGGAAAAATAGTGTGTAAATGACAATTATCAAACAACAATAATATAAAATATCAACGCATCAATTATTGAATCAATAAAATAAAATATTGAATAAAGAATTATCGTAACAATTATCGAGTAAAAGTGCCTTCACGTAAGAATCAATAATTCAAAAATAATGTGCAATACCGCGTGCTATCAGGAAACCAATGCAGACATCGTATTTTAACCACCAGGTATTCCAAAGTTGTTAATGGTAATAATTACGCCGTTATTTATAAAAACTCAAACTTGTCGCATTTTCTTCATCCAATAGTTATTTCATTATGGGGCCCATTATGGGGCCCATAAAATGGACAAAAAATGCTTGCTTATTTTCGCATTTAATATTCATTATATCGCTCCTTATTATTTCAAATAAGAATATTCATTAAAAAGTTGACCAAACAAAATTTAATATTCCTAATAAAAATGAATATTTTATAACCACTAAATGCTTATTTTATAAAATTTGCACATTTCACCCATAACCAAAGCATTATATCAAATTAACTCCTTATTATTTCAAGATAATAAATAGAGAAATATTCAATTTTATTTATTAGGTAATAGCTCATATGTCATCATCTAAGAGTCTCTTCGTCAATAGTAATTACCTTGTGAATAGTAATTACCTTCATCAATAGTAATTACCTTTACCAGCGGCCGAACCACTTGTCGTTTCACATTACAAAAGGCCGAACCACTTGTCGTTTCACATTACAAAAGCGCCGAACCACTTGTCGTTTCACATTACAAAAGCGCCAAACCACTTTTCTTTTTTTCACATCATCACCGTCAAGCCACTTGCCTTTTCACACTGAAAGAGTGCTAAGCTAGAAATCTTCTATAAATAGAGGCCTAGTGCTTCATTATTTTTCACTTAATTCATTCAAGCTATAGAGAGAGAAAGTATAGAGAGAATAAGAGAGAAAGAAGAAGAGTATTTTGTTCTTACACCGTCAGTAAAGATTCAATCTCCTACCAAAAGTAAGGGGTGTTATTCTTTCTTATTCATGTAAGAGAACTGTTGTTATTCCATTGCTTATTATTCTCATTGGAATAACTTTGTATACGTGGTTTACCCTATACTTGGTGACATTCTTCTATTATTTCGTTGGAACATCCCGTCTGTGTTTTACACCGGATCCGGGTTTAAATCTTTATTATTATTCGTTGGAACATCCTGCTCGTGTGTTTTACAGGACCTGGTTCCGCTTTTATTATTATTCTCGCTGAACATCCTGCTCTGTGTTTTACAACCGGACCTGGTTCCGCCTTTTTATTATTATTCTCGTTGAACATCCCGTGCATGCGCTTTTACGCCGACCGGGTTCCGTTATTTATTATTCTCGTTTGAATAACTCGCTGCGGCGGTCTATCGCATGCATGGTGATTTCTTTTGTTATTCTATTCTTTATTATACCCGGTTGGTTAAAACTTTGACTTCTATACTCCATGAAATTAGTGGAATATCCTTGATATTTGCGTTTCATCCAAAGATCTTTTCATGGAAATATTCTTCCGATCATTCTTGAATTTTACTCTACAAAACAAAGATCATGTTGATAATTTTGACGTTAATAATTCTCGGATAAAATAATTCTTGAACTTGTTTTATTGAATTCTTATATCATTGTCATCATCCTCATGTTTTTATTATGTTGAAAGTCATCTCGTGGCTCTGTAGTGCATAGATGGACTTGGTATGATTATGACCAAAGACTATTCGGTGTAATCATGATCGTAATGTTACAAATGATGTGATAAAATCCTCAAATGGTCAGTAGTGCATTGATGGGACAATTGTTGGCATGATCATGATTATTAATGAATACACAAATATTCTCGCCCGTAAAGTGCATGAATAATTGTGGTCGTGATACTAAAGAATATCCTGGTCAGAAAAGTGTGGGTGATTCGATGATGTGGAATATTTATTAAAGTCGAGTCTCAAATTTATAACAAATGATGAAAACCTTTAAAACCTAAAAGATAGTAGATTTTATTTTCTACTGACTCTTTTAATGGATTGCATATTCCACCGCAGCTTAAACTGGTTGTCTATTGTATTTTATCGTTTAACATTGTTGAAGACTATTGATAATTTATTCGCATTATCTTAGTCATAATATTTCTTCTTTGGGCTAGTTGAGCTCACCCTTTCTTTCACCGTTTCTTCGTGAAATGAGAATATAATTGGGATTTAGTCTGGGAAACGAGTGATGGTCTCAAGATAAGATTAGTAGTCCTCACTATTCGTGAAAAAAGTGTGATAATAATTGTAATGAGGACTCCTTTTTGAGTTTGTATAATATCTAGTAGATTTATATTTGTATTTAAACTCACGCTTTATGTCGATTGCATACACTTACGCTTATGTTAGTAAGTTGTATTTAAATTGCACCATGTAAGTGGCGACCCAAGATGGGTGATGTATACCTAATTTTGGGGGCGTCACATATATATATATATATATATATATATAAGCAGTAAACGCTCCGGATATAAAATCCAGGCTCATCGAACAGAGTCCACAATTAATTTATATATATGTATATATATATAAAAGCAATAAACGCTCTGGATATAAATTCAGGTTCATCGAACAGAGTTCGACCACAGTTTACATATAAGTATATATATAAAAGCAATAAACGCTTCGGACGTGAGTCCAGGCTCAATCGAGGCATAACTCGATAATTTTATTCCATATATATATATATATACAAAATGAAATAAAAGCCACAGATCGAAGTCCGGGCATATACACGCAACACGGCTCTTAACGTGAAGAACGGTGTGTGAAAAAATATGGAGAAAAGGCTTTGCAAGGTGTAAGAAGGCTTACAGTGGACTGCCAAAGAAGACTTCTATAACTTTAAATGGGTGAACACTCGGTTTGTAAGACCCCAACTTTTTTTAATAAAGATGATTTTTCTATAAATATCATTTTTAAATATTATGGAATGAATTTGATATAATGTTATAGTTGTGGATAATATTTATAAATTTTTCAAAGTACGCAAATTGTTATATAATATTCAATTGGTCGGGGAATATTCATTTTAACAGGGAATATTCGTACGACGTCACAATCATTGGTGGACCCCACAACAGAATTATTATCGGATTGAGAAAACGACAAAAATATTTTATAAAAATAACGGCGGAAGTTTTACCGTTAACTGTTGAAACACCCGGTGTTAAAAGTACAGGAATACGCATGGTTGCATAGTAGGACACGGTATTGATTATTGATGCTTACGTGAGAAGTCACTCAGTTTTGTTCAATTATTGCATCAGTAATTGATGCATAGTATCTCACGTTATTTGATTCAATTATTGTTGATATTTATATATTATTAAATCAATAATTGAGATGACAGAGTTATTAATATTATTATTTATAATATTAACGATGTCTAGAAGTTCTGCCAATGAGAGGTTTGGTCACCTAATTGCGCGCCAATAGGGAGAAATCCTTATTGGAAAGCCCCCTCTTTCCTGGGAACGACCTGGTCGATTAATATTGTGAATTATAATAATGATGATAAATGTTGTTAAATATATTGAGGTGTCTTTTTATGAAGTCACAGAAGTTTATATATATATATATATATATATATATATATATTTATTAGTATTATTAATGTAATAAAATAGAAAAGATTTTTATATAAAATAATTCATTTTATTAGATTATAAATAGAATATATTATATTTTATTTAAAAAATTTTGTTTTATTAGAATATTTTATTAATACTACATAGTAAATCAATATGGACCATCCATTAAAAAGTAAACCAACTGGACCGTTCATGAATTAGTTATTATTCAAATCCATTCTCCTATAAATATAAGCTCATTCCTTCATTTATTCTTTTAATTTCATCAAAAAATCTCTAGAGAGAAACTATAGAGAGAAAGAAGAAAAGTATTCTACTACTTCACTACTCCTATATCCAGTTTCTTCTAAGGTAAGGGGTATTATTTCTTTCGGTATTCATGAAGAGAACTTCTGTTATTCCATTCTTTATTATTCGTTGGAATAACTCAGATACCCTAAGTTACCCTATACTTGGTGAAATTCTTCGTTATTCCATTCTTTATTATTATGTTGGAATAACCTCGTTTATGCAAGCACCGTATACATGGTGAAATTCTTCGTTATTCCATTCTTTATTATTCTCATTGGAACATCCCGTTCTGCATGCGTTTACGCGTGACCGGTTCCTTTATTTATTATTCTCATTGGAACATCCCGCTTGCATTTAATTTTGCCCCGACATTCGGTTCCGTTATTTATTATTCTCATTGAATATCCCGTCTGTGCGTTTACGCATGGCCTAGATCCATTATTTATTATTTTGTTGGAATAACCTGTCTGTGCAGTCTATCGCATGCCTGGTGATTTCTTTTGTTATTCCATTCTTTATTATACTCAGTTGTTTAAAGTTTTGACTTTATACTCCATGAAATTAGTGGAATATCCTCGATATTTGCGCTTCATCCAAAGATCTTTTCATGGAAATATTCTTTCGAGCATTCTTGAATTTTACTCTACAAAGAAGTATCATGTCGACAATTTTGGACGTTATTAGTTCCTAGATAAATTAATTCTTGAACTTGTTTTATTGAACTCTTATATCATTGTCATCATCCTCGTATTTATATTATGTTGAAAGTCATCTATGGCCTATAGTGCATAGATGGACTTGGTATGATTATGACTGTGGATTATTCAAGATAATCATGACCGTAATGTTACAAATGATGTGGTAAAAGTCCTCATCGTCAGTAGTGCATTGATGGACAGTTGTTGGCATGATCATGACCATCGATGAATACACGAATATCCTCGCCCGTAGTGTATGGATAAATTGTGGTTGTGATACTAATGAATATCCTCGGCCGTAATGCAGGATGATGTGGATTATTTATTGTCGAGTCTCGCCGATAAAAGTGATGAAAACCCTTTTAAATCATAAAAGATAGTAGATTTTATTCTCTACTGACTCTTTTAATGGATTGCTTATTCACCGTAGTTAAACTTGATGTTTGTTATATTATTATCGCTTTAACATTGTCAAGGCTAACGATAATTTATTCTCGCATTATCTTAGTCATAATATTTCATCGGGCTAGTTGAGCTCACCCTTTTACTTTCATTGTTCTCTTCGTGAAATGAGAACGTAAGAGGACTAGTCGGGAAACGGAGTGACGGTCCAGATGATAAGATTAGTAGTCCTCACTATTCTATGAAATAGTGTGATAATAAATGTATTGAGGACTTATTTTGAGTTTGAATACCTGCCTAGAAGACAATATTTGTATTAAAATTCAAATTTCATGTTGTATATTTAAGATTGTATTTGTATTCTCGTATCATGTATTTGGCGACTCGTAATAGGTGATGTATACCTATTTTGGGGGCATCACAAGTTGGTATCAAAGCTTAGGATATGATCCCCGGCGAGAGATGTGAGACAAGAACTAGGAGGGAGAGACGGGAATTCCTTCGCTAGCATTGATGACCTACTTAAGTTTATTTGGTATTTAATTGGTTGGTCGAGTATAGGATAATATGTGATATGTTAATTAACCCTTGTTTTGTGGGGCGATTTGAAAATGGCATCCGAGAATGTTGAGATTAGCAATGGAGCATGGTGAGACCGCTGAGTCTCCACAGATCAATAATCGTGACAATGTGCATCAAGAAGGCGACAATCCTCATGCAAACAACAACACTGACCAAATGATGAACGATGGAATGTTCAGAGGCTTTATGCAATTCATGCAACATCAGGCAAGAGCGACTCCTGTCCAAAATGCAGGTGGAAACACTGGCAACTCTCGGACGGTCACTGCTAAGAAGTTCAAGAAGCTGGGACCACCGGAGTTTTTTGGAGAGCCAAACCCACTTAAGGCGGAGACGTGGATAAAGCAGATCAACAAGATATTTGATGTCTTGGGATTCTCCGAGGGGAAAAGGTTCCTTTGCCACCTTCATGTGCGGGGGAGAGGTAGATTACATTGGTGGGAATCAGAAAGCGACTCAACCCCGCCTCAGATCAAGATGTTTTGGGAGAAGTTCTAAGAACTATTCAACGACAAGTACTTTCCCGAAAGTATTTCGTCACATGAAAGAGGTAGAGTTCATTAAACCGAATAAAAAACAATACGACCGTGTCGCAAAGACGAAGCCAAGTTTGTCGAAGTTGTCCCGGTTTGCGCCCCATTTGGTTGATAATGAGGAGAGAATGACACGGATGTTTCTAAGAGGTTTGAAACCCGAGATACGCCAATACCTCATTCTCATAAACTTTGTTTGTATTCAGATGTTGTTAATAGGGCTCGCTTATTGAGTAGCGATAACGAGTCAACCCAACCAAAAAGAGAGCAACCGGTAAAATGATAATACCAGTGATAGCAGTCATCAAAGCGGTGACAACAAGCGTAGAGGGAATCAACATGCCAGAAATGTAACCACTTCGGTGGTAATCATGGTCAAAATAATAAGAGTGGACATTTCAAGAAGAGGAGATTAAACAATGATGGAAAGATGTCAGCATCAGCACCCGTCGTTAAGGAAGGAGAACGACCACCTATCATATGCTTCAAATGTGGAGGGGAGGGACACATCAGTCCAAACTGCGCGATGCCATCCAAAGTATGTTACAATTGTGGAAGAGAAGGTCACCTGGCCCGATTTTTTCGCAATAACCAAGACAAGTCCAAATGGGATGGAGGCATCAAAGGTCGCCCCTGCATAAGACAAAACGGTAGTTCAAGGAGAGCGTTTGTCGTGACCTCCCGTAAAAGCAAGAAACCCGAACGAGGTCATCACGGGTAAGCTTATCATAAACTCTAAATAAGTTTATACCTTATTTGATACCTGGGTTCTACCCATTCTTTTATTTCTCTTAATTGGCGCAATGTTTAAATTTGACTCTGAGAAATTAGACTTCGACTTATCTATTGAAACTCCATTGGGAGAAATCTTCATTACATCCATCGCTTATAAGTCTTATTTGGTTCAAATTGGTACCTCACATTACCCCGTCGATCTTATTTCATTGAAAATACTTGCATTTGATGTGATTCTAGGGATTGATTGGTTAACTACTCATCATGAAAAAATTGATTATTTTCGTAAGGTTGTTAGCTTTCATATTCTTAACCAACCTATTTTGCGAATTCAAGCAACGAAACCATTAAAATCAATCACTGTCATCTCAAGCCATAAAGCTATTCGTTTATTGAAAAATGGATGTCAAGCTTTCTTAGCTTATGTCATGGATCTAAACAAAAATACATCAGTTTTGAATGATATTTCTATTGTTAATAAATTTCCTGATGTATTCCCTGAAGAACTTCCTGGCCTACCCCCAGAGCGTGAAATTAAATTTTGTATCGACCTTGAACCTGGTACAAAACCTATTTCCAAAGCCCCATATCGAATGGCTCATATTGAACTTCAGGAGTTAAAGACCCAATTACAGGAATTGTTAGACATTGGCTTTATTCGTCCTAGTACTTCTCCTTGGGGTGCTCCTGTTCTATTCGTGAAGAAGAAAGATGGGAGTATGTGACTTTGTATTGATTATCGGGAGTTGAATCATATCACCATTAAAAATAGGTACCCATTGCCACGTATTGATGAACTGTTTGACCAGTTGCAAGGTGTCAAATTCTTTTCAAAGATTGATCTTCGTTCCGAATATCATCAATTGAAGATTAGAACCGATGACATTCCAAAGACGGCTTTTATAACTCGGTACGGGCATTATGAATTCCTAGTCATGTCTTTTGGATTGACTAATGCTCCTACTGCCTTCATGGATATGATGAACCGAGTATTCAAGGAATATTTGGATCACTTTGTGGTCGTCTTTATTGATGACATCCTCATATATTCCAAAAGCCGTGAAGATCATGAGCAACACTTGAGGCTGATACTCCAAAAGCTTCGTGAAAACAAGCTTTATGCCAAGTTGAAGAAATACGAGTTTCGCTCGAGGAAGTAGCATTCCTGGGGGCACGTGGTATCAAGTCATGGAATATCATGACCCAACAAAGATTGAAGCTATTCAAAGTCGGGAACAACCTAAATCAATGATCAAGCACGTAGCTTTCTCGGCTTAGTTGGTTATTATCGAGAGATTAGTAGAAGGGTTTTTTCTAATTGCTACTCCATTAACTCAGTTGACTCGGAAAGATACAAAATTCGGTTGGAGTGAGGAATGCTAGAAGAGTTTTCAAGAACTCAAGAGAAGACTCATTTCAAAGACTGACGACAATACCATATCCGGCTGCCCTTGAGGGATTTGTCATCTACAAAGTGATGCTTCTGCAAAGGGTTATAATGTGTTCTCATGCAACATGGGAAAGTCATAGCCTATGCCTCTCGACAAATCAAAGAATATGAGAGGAATTATCCTACTCATGATCTAGAGTTGGCAGCAGTCGTTTTTGCACAAAAGATTTGGAGGCATTACTTGTATGGGGAGAAAGTGGAGATCTTTACGAATCATAAAAGCCTCAAATATTTCTTCACTCAAAAGGAACTCAACACGCGATAAACAACGCTGGCTCGAAATCATTGAAAGATTATGATCATACCATCCAATACCATCCCGAAAAGCGAACGTGGTAGGCGACGCACGATCGAGTAGAAGATCATATGCAAACGAAAGCGATATTGTCAACGCAAAGGCCCATTTTGTATGACTTACAAAGGATGGAGATAGAGATAAAGACTCCAGAGACCCATGTGATGATTGCGAATATACGAGTAGAATCGACTTTAATCGATAAAGTTAAAGTTGCTCAAGCTACAGACCTGAAGCTGATGCGTATGAGGAAGAAAGTGCAAGAAGGTGCTATGCTAGAAGCAAGAATCGATGAAGAAGGAATACTTCAAGTCAACTCCAGACTTTGTGTTCCTAATGACCCTGATTTAAAGTATAAAATCATGATAGAGGCGCACAACACACCATTTGCAATCCATCCTGGGAGTACCAAAATGTATTGTGATCTTCGTCATACATTTTGGTGGAGCAATATGAAGAGAGACATAGCGTTGTTTATCTCAAGGTGACTAACTTGTCAACGAGTCAAGGCGGAGCATCAAGTACCAAAAGGTCCATTGCAACCACTTGAAATTCTAGAACGAAAGTGGGAGCACATTACCATGGATTTCGTTACTGGTCTTCCCAAGGTTTCTCAAGGCATTGATGCAATTTGGGTCTTTGTTGATAGATTGACCAAGTCTGCTCATTTCTTACCTATACGAGAAACTTATACACTTGAACGTCTTGCTCGTAAGTACATAAACGAGGTTGTAAGATTGCATGGTATGCTAGTATCCATAGTTTCTGATTGAGACCCAAGATTCACTTCACGATTTTGGGTTAGTTTGCAAAAAGCTATGGGCACGGATATACGATTTAGTTCGGCGTATCATACTCAGACGGACGGACAATCAGAGAGGACTATACAAACTCTTAAAGATTTATTAAAACTCTGTGTCCTTGACTTCAAGGGAAGTTGGGACAAGTTCTTACCATTGGTGGAGTTTTCCTACAACAACAGTTATCAAGCAAGTATTGGCATGGCTCCATTCAAGCATTGTATGGAAGAAAGTGTCGCTTCCAAAGATATCTTTGGATGAGGAGGTGGGTGAAGCAACATTGTTGGGACCGGAGTTGGTACGTATGACTACGAAAAAGATTCAAACGATCCGACAACGTATAAAAACCTCACAAGATCGACAAAAGAGTTATGTTGATCTTCATCGAAAGGACGTGGAATTCAATATTGGAGATCATGTGTTGTTACGTGTTGCTCCATGGAAAGGAGTTACAAGATTTAGAAAGAGAGGAAAGCTCAATCCTCGATTCATTGGCCCATTTTTAATCCTCGGTCGAGTAGGAACTGTGGCCTATAGACTCGCTTTACCACCAAGTATGTCTCATGTTCATAACATTTTTCACATATCCATGTTACGTAAATATGTGGAAGACCCGAACCACATTATTGAGTTAGAACCAGACGAAATAGCGGAAGATTTAACGTATAAAGAAGTTCATGTTCAAATCTTGGATAAGAAGGAACATATTCTACGCTCCAAGGTTATAACTCAAGTTAAAGTTTTGTAGAAAAACCACGATGTTGAGGAAATGACAATGGAGTTAGAATCTGAAATGAAATCAAGGTATCCTTACCTCTTCGACATACCAGGTATGTACCCTAATTTCTAGGGCGAAATTTCATAAGAAAGGGAGGTTGTAAGACCCCAACTTTTTTTAATAAAGATAATTTTTCTATAAATATCATTTTTAAATATTATAGAATGAATTTAATATAATGTTATAGTTATGGGTAATATTTATAAATTTTATAAAGTACGCAAGTTGTTATATAATATTCGATTGGTCGGGGAATATTCATTTTAACAGGAAATATTCATACAACGGCACAATCATTGGTGGACACCACAATGGAATTATTGTCGGATTGAGAAACCGACAAAAATATTTTATGAAAATAACGGTGGAAGTTTTACCATTAACTGTTAAAACACCCGGTGTTAAAATTACAGGAATACGCGTGGTTGCATAGTAGCACACGGTATTGATTATTGATGCTTACGTGAGAAGTCACTTAGTTTTGTTCAATTATTGCATCACTAATTGTTGCATAGTATCTCACGTTATTTGATTCAATTATTGTCGATATTTTATATATTATTAAATCAATAATTGAGATGATGAGTTATTAATATTATTATTTATAATATTAACGATGTCTAGAAGTTCCGCCAAGGAGAGGTTTGGTCACCTAATCAGCGCGCCAATAGGAGAAATCCTTATTGAAAGCTCCTTTTCGGGAACAAACTCGGTCGATTAATATTGTGAATTATAATAATGATGATAGATGTTGTTAAATATATTGAGGTGTCTTTTTATGAAGTCATGGAAGTTTATATATATATTATATATAAATTTTATTTTATTAGTATTATTAATGTAATAAAATAGAAAAACTTTTTATATATAAAAAGTAATACTTTTATAAAGTTATTCGTTTTATTAGATTATAAATAGAATATATTATATTTTATTTAAAAGATTTTGTTTTATTAGAATATTTTATTAATCTTTGCATAGTAAATCAATATGGATAAGATTCGTTTAAAAGTAAATCAATCTGGACCGTTCATGAATTAGTTACTATTCAGTCCATTCTCCTATAAATATAAGCTCATTCCTTCATTATTTCTTACGAATTCACTGAAACTCTAGAGAGAGAAACTATAGATAGAAAGAAGAAAAGTATTTTGCTACTTCACTACTCCTATATCCAGTTTCTTCGAAGCTAAGGGGTATTATTTCTTTTGTATTCATGAAGAGAACTTCTGTTATTCCATTCTTTATTATTCTATTGGAATAACTTGTATACGCAGGCTACCCTATACTTGGTGAAATTCTTCTCTTATTCCGTTCTTTATTATTATGTTGGAATAACCTGTCTATGCGAAGTAC
This sequence comes from Panax quinquefolius, assembly GCA_020205615.1. Classification (NCBI taxonomy): domain Eukaryota; kingdom Viridiplantae; phylum Streptophyta; class Magnoliopsida; order Apiales; family Araliaceae; genus Panax; species Panax quinquefolius. The sequence goes on along the minus strand of CM035159.1, from coordinate 71,340,621 downwards.
CGCATACATGGTGAAATTCTTCTGTTATTCCATTCATTATTATTCGTTGAACATCCGTCTGCGTGCGTTTACGCATGACACGGTTCCGTTATTTATTATTCGGTGGAACATCCCGTCGGTCTTAATTTCGCTCGAATTCGTTCCGATTATTTATTATTCATTTGAATATCACATGCGTGCGTTTACGCACGACCTGGTTCCATTACTTATTATTCATTTGAATAACCTCATCATGCGATGATCTATCGCATACCGGTGGTTTCTTTTGTTATTCCATTCTTTATTATACTCAAATTGTTTAAAGTTTTGACTTTATACTCCATGAAATTAGTGGAATATCCTCGATATTTCAAGGCTTCATCCAAAGATCTTTTCATGGAAATATTCTTCCGAGCATTCTTGAATTTTACTCTACAAAGAAGTATCATGTTGACAATTTGGACGTTATTAGTTCCTAGATAAATTAATTCTTGAACTTGTTTTATTGAACTCTTATATCATTATCATCATCCTCATGTTTATATTATGTTGAAAGTCATCTGTGGCCTGTAGTGCATAGATGGACTTGGTATGATTATGACTGAGGATTATTCGGTATAATCATGACCGTAATGTTACAAATGATGTGATAAAAGTCCTCATTCGTCAGTAGTGCATTGATGGACGAGTTGTTGGCATGATCATAACCATTGATGAATACACGAATATACTTGGCCCGTAGTGCATGGATAAATTGTGGTTGTGATACTAATGAATATCCTCGTCAGAAAAGTGTGGATGATGTGGATTATTTATTAAAAGTGAGTCCCAAATGATAAAAGTGATGAAAACCTTTTAAATCATAAAAGATAGTAGATTTTATTCTCTATTTGACTCTTTTAATGGATTGCTTTGTTTACCGTAGTTAAACTTGATGTTTGTTATATTGTATCGTTTAACAACTTTGTTGAAGGCTAACGATAATTTATTCTCGCATTATCTTAGTCATGATATTTTTCATTGGGCTAGTTGAGCTCACCCTTTTACTTTCATTGTTCTCTTCAGAAATGAGAACGTAGCAGGGACTAGTCGGGGAACGGAGTGACGGTCCAGATGATAGCATTAGTAGTCCTCACTATTCTATGAAATAGTGTGATAATAAATGTATTGAGGACTTTTTTTGAGTTTGAATACTATCTAGAAGACAATATTTGTATTAAAACTCACAGCTCATGTTGTATATTTAAGATTGTATTTGTATTCTGTACCATGTATTTGGCGACTTAGAATAGGTGATTTATACCTATTTTGGGGGTGTCACACGGTTCCCACCGGTAAAAATATAGCAATATATGAGCTCAAAAGTGTTTAAAATGAGAAAACACTTAATTTATAGTGTGTAAAGAGCAAATTGGACAGCGCTTCCTCGCCATTTTCTCTTACAAAATGGCCACCCCAAGTCCTTTATTTATAGAGGGGGGAGCCGCAGGTGCATCTGCGGCTGCCTGGGGTGTCCCGGGCTCCGCGGGTCCTGCCTTCTCGAAATACGTACAGGCATGCAACGTGATGTCCGCTCGAACATCATTTTTGGTGGCCGAATATGAAGAGGGATGTGGCTGAGTGTGTGGCGAAATGCTTAACGTGTCAGAAAGTCAAAGCTAAACATCAAAGGCCAAGCGGATTATTACAACCGTTAGAGATACCAGAATGGAAATGGGAGCATATCACAATGGATTTTGTAGTAGGTCTTCCAACGACTAAGCAAGGTTAGGATGCCATTTGGGTGATTGTCGATCGATTGATGAAGTCAGCACACTTTTTGCCAATCAAGATTTGATTTACTCTAGATCAGTTAGCAAAACTATACATCAAAAAGAATGTGTCAAGACACGGTGTACATGTGTCTATTATATCAGATAGAGATCCACGTTTCACATCTAATTTCTGGAAACGATTACAAGAGTGTTTGGGAACACTGCTGAGAATGAGCACGGCGTACCATCCTCAGACCGATGGACAAAGTGAGAGAACCATCCAAACACTGGAGGATATGCTCAGAGCGTGTATTATGGATTTCAAGGGAAATTGGGATAACCATCTGCCATTGGTGGAATTTTCTTATAATAATAGTTATCATGCAAGTATTGGCATGCCGCCTTACGAAGCGTTATACGGCAGGAAGTGCAGAACTCCATTATGTTGGGACGAGGTTGGTGAACGTCAGCTATTGGGTCCAAAATTGGTGCAACAGACTGTCGAGATCATCAAAGTAATTCAAGCGAGACTGATAGCTGCACAAGATAGACAGAAGAAATATGCCGATTAGCATCGACAGAATCGGGAATTCGATGTCGGTAGTTATGTTTTCTTGAAAGTATCTCCCTGTAAGGGGAAAATTCGATTTGGCAAGAAGGAGAAATTGAGCCCTAGATTTATAGGACCTTTCGAAGTGCTTCGACGTGTTGGCGAAGTGGCGTACGAGGTAGCCTTACCTCCGGAGTTGGAGCATATTCATAATGTTTTCCATGTCTCGGTATTGAGACCATATAAGCATGACTATAAACATGTTATAGAATATGAGCCCTTACAATTTGAGAAAGATTTATCATATGAAGAAGTCCTTGTTCAAATTGTTGACAGAAAAGAGCAAGTACTGAGGAATAAGGTGATACCTTCTGTTAAGGTAATCTGGAGGAACCACAATGCTGAAGAAGCTATATGGGAACTTGAAAGCGTTATGATGAGGAATTATCCTCAGTTGTTTGTTTGATTTTGTATAGCGATTCTGGGGACAGAATCTTGCTAAGGAGGGAAGAATGTAACGGATAAATTTTTCTTTTTCGAGTTGTGATTCTGGGGACAGAATCCTTTTAAGGAGGGAAGGATGTAACGATCGAGGAATTTGTAATTTAATTTAAAAATATTTATTAAATTAAATAAATATTTTAAATAATTTAGTTGTTGAGAAAAATAAATATTTGATGAATTGTGATGAATTAATTTAGTAACTAAATTAATTCATGTTAATTGAATCGAGTAATGATAATTTTATTTGATGGATTTAATTTAAGGAGATAATTAAATTAAATCAATTTCTTAATATTTAAGAAATTAGTTAATTAAATGAATTGTTTAATTTAATGAAAATGAATAAATTAAATAAAGTGATGTGTCTAATTTATTAATTAAATTAGATATATAATTATTTATTAATTTTAAGTATAATGATAATAAGAATTTTATTATTATTATAAGCTAAAATCAAAGTTATTTAATTAATTGAAGTAATGTGTGACAAGTATAACTATATAATATAAATATTATTTAAATAATTTAGTTATGGGATTTATGTGTTCAACTAAACATGGCCTTGTGGCCTTTGGCTTTTTCCAGCTGATTGCAAGGGTTGAAATGAGCATCTCCGGGGTTATCTCCGGAACTGCAACAACACTCCTCGGGGTTATCTCCGATGTTGAGACTGAAATTCCCAGTGTTATTTCTGGGATTAAATATCTAGGGGTTATATCCGAGATTGAAAAGGCTTCTCTGATGGGATTTTCGAAACTGGAACTATTTTGTCCTCCAGGGTTATCTTTGAAAGACGATTCTGCCCTCCTGCAATGTTAGTAACAGGAATGCAAAATTTTGAGTGTCTACATTCCCTATTCATAGTATATTAACATATAATACTGGGAATGTCTCAGCGTTCCCACTGACCTTCATGTACACACATGGTTCATCCTTATTTTTGATAAAATCAAACTCTTTTGATTATCTCATCAAAACAAATATTCCATCTTTAAGAAGCTTGCTTCAATCTATAAATGGATCATTGTAGCTCACATACATAATTTGCTTCAACCTTTGAAACAAATCAATCTGACTGTATTATACATACATTCTCCTTTAATCACCATTGAGGAAGGGCGTCTCCACGTCCATTTGCCAGATTTCGTAATAATAAACTGCAATTACAAGTAAAATTTGAATGGACTTAAGCATTTCTACCAGTATAAAGGTATCATAGTCAACTCCTTGACTTTATTTGAAACCTTTTCAATCAGTCTGGACTTATAGGTCTCTACCTTTCCATTTACTCTAGTCTTTCTCTTAAAGACCCATATACACCCTTTAGGCTTTATGCCTACCGGAGGGTTAACCAAAGTCCACACTTGGTTTTTCATACATGGAGTCCATTTCTAATTTCATGGTCATCTGCCATTTCTCGGAGTGTCTACTACACATAGCCTCATCATATGTAACTTCATCATCATCCTCTATGATGTGTACCTCATCATCATCATCCATGATGAATTCATACCTCCCAGGTATCTTCGGTACTTTTTTAATTTACGATTCGGTTGTGGTACAATAGGTCTATATATCTACAGATTCCTCTAGTTAACTTATAGTGCTTTGTGGTTTTTGAACTCCTTCAAGATCTATTACCCTCCCACTAGCCCCTTCAATGATAAACAACTTTATCCAAGAAGGCAACATGTTTCACAACAAACATCTTTTGCTCAGTAGGATTATAGAGCATATACCTTAAACTTACTGTAGGATATCCCACAAATCTGCACTTGTCAGATTTTGTCCCAAGCTTATCCTCTTGAAACCTTTTTCACATAAGCTGGACAACCCTTAATCTTAACATACTTAAGACTAGGTTTCCTCCCTGTCCATAACTCATATGGAGTCTTGGTGCCGAATTTTGAGGGTATCTTATTTAGGAGATATACAACCATTTCTAGGGCATTACCCCAAAAGGATACTAAAATTTTGGTAAAAATCATCATGGATTATACTGTTTCCAATAAGGTAAGATTTTTCCTTTCAGATACACGACTAAATTATGACGTATTAGGAATCCATTGTGAGAGACAACCATTTGAGATGATCTAGAAATTTATTTTGAACCTTTCAAATGATTCAGACTTATATTTCATCAAATACATATTCAACTTTTGAATGATCATCCCCTTTTCTTTTATTAGTTTTTTTAATTTGCAAAATATTTTCATATAAGTCAACTATATAAAGTCCATCAAGTAATCTTCCAGTTCCAAACAAAATATTATTATTATAAATAGAACAACCATTGTTCCTAAATATAATATCAAAAACTTCCTTGTCCAACAACGGAATTGTAACGATCGAGGAATTTGTAATTTAATTTAAAAATATTTATTGAATTAAATAAATATTTTAAATAATTTAGTTGCTGAGAAAAATAAATATTTGATGAATTGTGATGAATTAATTTAATAACTAAATTAATTCATGTTAATTGAATCGAGTAATGATAATTTTATTTGATGGATTTAATTTAAGGAGATAATTAAATTAAATCAATTGCTTAATATTTAAGAAATTAGTTAATTAAATGAATTGTTTAATGAAAATGAAAATGAATAAATTAAATAAAGTGATGTGTCTAATTTATTAATTAAATTAGATATATAATTATTTATTAATTTTAAGTATAATGATAATAAGAATTTTATTATTATTATAAGCTAAAATCAAAGTTATTTAATTAATTGAAGTAATGTGTGACAAGTATAACTATATAATATAAATATTATTTAAATAATTTAGTTATGGGATTTATGTGTTCAGCCTAACATGGCCTTGTGGCCTTTGGCTTTTTCCAACTGATGCTACCTTTTTGTTTTTCAACCTGACATTTGTGGGAGGCCAGTTATATTTTTCCTTCGCGTATTGTTTTCTAAGCTTGCTAACAGAGGAAGAGAGAATTGCTGAGTATTGAGGGTGAGGAATTGAGAGAATAATCTTTGTGAGTTTGTCAAGAGAAGGAAAAGACTCACCATCTTGTGCTAATCAAGAAAATTAAGGTATAATTAACTCCTAAATCTCTAAATTTTAGTTTTGTCTGTGTTCTCTATAAATTGATTTTGTTAAATTGTTGTTTCAAACGTGATTATGTGATATTGGTTATGTTGTATAATCTGTTGTCATCATGTATGCGTGTTATATCAGTTAGCAAATTCGAGAGAAATTGGTTGTAGGAAGAAAATGAAAATAGCAGTGTTTATTGTGTTAAAATATATCAACTATGGTTTTTGTAAATCGTGTTTTCAAAATTTAAGTTTTCTAAAATTTTTGTTTAATTGTTTAAATTGGTACATATATGCTTGGTAATATTTATGTGTACTTTACATGGATTACACATGTTAATTGGTGTTAGAAATTAAGACACAGTAGTTTGGTTTTGTTTCTGGTTTTGGGTGTTCTGTAATTCGGAGCCCCAACACCAAATTTCATGACCAAATACAAATTTAGCGCCTCGGCGCAAAAAAGGCCAGAAGTTCGTGCTTCAAATATAGAATTCGCGCCCGGCGCTATCGACTCGCCCTACGCTACCGAAAAGTGGTCTGGGTTGGACAGTTTTGACCTCCTATAGTAAAATGGCCTTAACCTTTTCATACGAACTCCGATTGAGGTGATTCAAGATGATTCGGAAAGAGGACGAATAGGCCTATAACTTTTATTCTTTAATATTTTCAATTTGAAATCGTTATGAAGGGTAAAAATGGCCATCTTTAGGACTATTGTGTATTTGGAGCCAATCGGAGGGCGCGGGACGCTTGTGAATGCAAGTGCAATCCTTTGTGTGTTAGTATAACTTAATGATAACATGTTGGACATGTAATAGGATGTTGTATCAAGTTGTTAATGTATATGTGGTGCAATGACATGATCACTTAAGTAGTTGTAATAAAGCTAAAAAGTAATGTTCATGAAAAGATGCGATATTGTTTAAACTTAAACTTAGTTAGTAGCTATACTAAAAGTAGAAAGCGACTCATGAAGGTAATGTTAGTGTAACTAATGTGTATTGTCAATACATATGGTATGTGTGGGATTTGTGGTGAACGTGAGTAGTGATTATTTAACCTACGCACGAGGCAAGTTCTCTAACCCTACTTTTATAATTGTGCAAGCTCTAAACCTTATCTCTTTACAATTGACCAAGCTTTCGAACTTTGTTCTTTTCATATCAAACGCAAGTTTCCATTCCCATATTATTATTCTGCAAGTTTCTAACATTCTTTATGAATTTGAGAAAGCTTTACCTATCTTGCGTATGTTTGTACAAGCTTATGTAACCTAATTCGTTACATTGAGCGAGATTTAGTTTCCTAATTATTATTCAAAGCATATAATGTTTTAATACATTGATTCAAGGGAGATTGTTTGAACTCTTCTATAGCGTTTTGCATGTATATCATGATTACTCAATTATATATTATTGTTATTCAATCTTTGACTTTGATAACCTTGTTCAAAGCTTTATCGTTGTATTAAACCTTCAAGTAGTAAGCAAACCTTTATTGATTGAATTAATCTATATTCGAATAGTGTTCTAAAATTTTAGAAACACTGATAAGCTAGTTCCAAACTAAACTTTCTTTAGTGAGGAAATTCTAAATCCAAACTGAGACGAACAACCCTAACATAGGGGATTTTTGTACGTGTAACGTTTAGATGTTTGTGCACAATACATGATACAAAGGGTTGATCCCCCTAAGTACGATAAGAAGGGTCCATATAGTCTAAATGACTGTTAAGGTTGGGTAATAATACCTAAGTACCGGGGACATAGTTCGTGGTCTTAAGACCCTCAGATAATTAAAGTTTGAACTTATTTTCTAGTTTGATTTGTAGAACAAGTTCCTTATTATTCAGCTTTCGTTGTTCACTCTCATGTTATTATCATTGCTACGTTCTATATCAGTGAGCATTTATTTGCTCACTCTTGCAATTAACACTGCAGCTAAAGTGGAGAAAGTTGATGAGTCATCGACTAGCAAAGGCAAGGGCAAGATGTCCAAATGATGAAGACTTATGATAATTTTATTTAAATGTTTTATGTTTCAAGACTTGTTTTAAATATGTGATGTATTCCGCAAACTGATGTAATAATTTTAAGGTTAGATTACCTGGGATTTAATTTGAGATGATGATGTAACCCTTTAATGGGAAAGATTATTGTTTAAATTATTTAAATTATGTATTTATCCTTTATTATGGGTAGTTAGATGTAATAGTTTTTGATAAGTGAGCACCAAATCCTGTGGGAATGAAGTATCTGGATTTGGGGGTATCACAAGAATGGAAATAATGTTTTTAATGAGAATTGGAACATAATAACAACTTATTAACTTAATATACGTGCCCGTAGGCAATGCTAAACAATAAGCTCCTACAGTTAATGTAGCAACCTTTGCTCCATTTCACACAAGCAGGAATATTACTTTTCTTTGTTTAGCTTTCGACTTCTGCTTGGTCCCTTCATAAAACTATATTTATGAGAACCAGTGTCGGTATCCAATACCCAAGTAGAACCTTGATTTACAGAAAGATTTATTTCAATCATGAACAAACCTATATATCTATAACTGAAGCTTCACTAAGCTTCTTCTGGTCAGCTTTTGCAAGACACTTCTTGTAGTTTTTTTCTAGTGTCCAGGCTTATTTCAGTGGAAGCAAACTCTTTTGTTATTCATATCAATTTTTTTCTTATTGTCCTTTGTATTTGCCTTTCCTTTTGCCTTCTTTGAACTGTTATTCCTTTCAAAAGATCCTTTGACCCTCTTCCGCTTCCTGAAAGAGTTATCTACCAGTAAGACTTGGTCTTTCTTAGTTAGAAAGTGAATCTCAACGGTTTTCAACATGTTAAGAAAATCAGAAAAACTGATATCTAGCTTGCTCATGTGAAAATTCACAACAAATTGTTAGAAGGAGTCCGAGAGTGACTACAAGATTAAATTTTGGCTCAATTCTTTATATGTAAAACCCCAACTTTTATGAATAAAGATTTAATTTTTCCTAAATATCATTTTGAATAATAAGGTGTGGATTTGATATAATGTTATAGTTGTGGGTAATATTTACAAATTTTGCAAAGTAAGCAAGTTGTCATAAAATATTCGTTTGATCGGGGAATATTTGGTTTATTAGGGAATATCCGTACGACGGCACAATCATTGGTGGACCTCACAACAAAATTACTGTCGAATTTAGAAAGTGACAAAAATAATCTTTTTATAAAAATAACGACAAGACTTTTACCGTTAAACTGTTGAAATGCCCTGTGATAAAAGTACAGTAATATGCGTGGTTGCACAGTAGCACACGATATTTTATCGTATCGGAAAGCCCCCTCTTTCCTGGGAATGATTTGATTGTTAATATTGTGAGTTATAATATTAATGATGAATAAATGTTAAAAGATTAAAAATATGTTTAATCAAGTGAATTGTGATAAATAAAAGGGGTTTGTCATGAAGTATTTATTATAAATTTGGCTTATTACATGGACCGCCACTTACTCATTTTTCAAAATCGTCGGTAGAAAGTTATCTCAGTTTTTGTTTTATCTTGCATAATGTTTGCATAGTACTTCATAGTGTTTGCATAGTACTACATAGTGTTGCATAGTACTGCAGAGTGTTTGCATAGTGCTGCATAGTAAAAATCAAGTGAAATCGTCGAATTTCATCCATGAATTCGTCCGAATTTTACTGTGAAGTTCGTGATTATTTCTTAAATAGTATCTTGCCATTCTCCTATAAATAGGATGCTTAGTTTAGAAATGAAAATCACACCAGAATCAAAGAATTCTTCTTCTATAATATTAAGCGTATTTCTTTTGAGTTTAAGGAAACTTTGAGTGTTACAAATAGTGCAAGTTTTCTTCAAGAATACCCCCGCTATACCAACCAGAAGTACTCTCTTTTTAAGGTAAGGGGTATTATTTATTTCATATTCGTAAGAGATATTATTTTTCATATTCGTAAGGAAAATGATTCTCATTTAATATTCGTAAGGAATATTATTTTCGTTCAATATTCGTAAGGGATATTATTTTCATTCAATATTCGTAAAAAATAATATTTTCTTCCATACTCTATAGTATATAAGTTGTGACGCCCCCAAAACAGGTATACATCACTCATCTTGAGTCGCCAAATACATGGTACATAAATTCAAATACAACTTAATTATACAACAGTCGTGTAAAATACGATAAAACATAGCTGAGAGTTTAAACAAGAATATTTTCATCTAGACAATATCCACACTCAATGGAGTCCTCATTACAATTATTATCACATTATTCTGTAGAATATTGAGGACTACTAAAGCCATTTATCCTGGACCATCACTCCATTCCCCGTCTCGTCCCAGCTATATTCTCATTTCCTGAAGAGAACAATGAAAGAAAGGGTGAGCTCAACTAGCCAGTAAGAAATATTATGACTAAGATAATGCAGAATAAATTATCCTTAGCCTTCAACAGTATAACAACTGATAGAATACAATAGACAACAAGTTTTAGATTAACAACTACAGCGGAATAAGCAATCCATTAGAAGAGTCAAGTAGAGCATAAAATCTACTATCTTCTATGATTTAAAAAGTTTTTCATCAACTTTATCGATGAGACTCAGCTTAATAAATAAACCACATCATCGAATCATCCCTGCACTACGGGCCAAGGATATTCATGTAATCATCAATGGTCATGATTATACCGAATAATCCCGGGTCATAATCATACCAACAACTGTCCATCAATGAACTACAGGCCAATGAGGACTTTTACCACATCATTCATTACATTACGGTCTTGATTATACCGAATAATCTCTGGTCATAATCATACCAAGTCCATTTATGCACGTAAGCCAAAGATGACTTTAATCACAATATAAGCATGAGGATGATGACAATAACATAATAATTCAATAAAACAAGTTCAAGGATAAATTTGAAAGATTTATAATTTAATTTATCCAGAAATCAATAACGTCCAAATTGTCAACATGATACTGCTTTGTAGAGTAAAATTCAAGAATAATATTCATGTACCAAAAATAATTTGGACAGAAAAGAAATATATTTTTCGGGTGAATAGTACCCCATGAATAGTACTTCGGGAATAGTACCCCGGCATGAAAAGTGTCCCGAGTACCCGAGTGAATGATACTAGAGTGAATAGTAATTGGGTGAATAGTAACCCGTGAATAGTAACTCATGAATAGTACTCTGGCACGAAAAGTGCCCCGAATACCCGAGTGAATAATACTAGAGTGAATAGTAACTAGGTGAATAGTAACTCATGAATAGTAACTCATAAAAGAAAAATACCAAAGAAAATGATATTCCATGACGAGTACAAAAGAAATGATATCTCATACGAGTATAATAGAATATACGAAACTGCAAATGGATTTTCACCCGCCATGCCATAATCCACGTAGACAGATCATTTCCATAATTTAATAAGGAATGAATACAAAGGATCATTCACCATGCATGCGGTAATCCACATAGGCAGGTTATTCAAACAGAATAATAAAGAATGGAATAATAGAAAAATTCACCATGCATGCGATACACCGAACAGACATGTTATTCCCAACAGAATAATAAAGAATGGAACCAGGTTATGCATAATCTGCACAGACAGGATATTCCAACAGAATAAAAAAGAATGGAACTAGGTCATGCGTAATCCGCACAAACAGGATATTCCAATAGAATAATAAAGAATGGAACCAGGTCATGCGCAATCCGCACAGACATGATATTCTAACAGAATAATAAAGAATGGAATAACAACAGATTCACCGGGCGTACGCGATAGGCGCATGCATGAGTTATTCCAATGAGAATAATAAAGAATGGAATAATGTAAGAATTTCACCATGTATGCGGTACTTGGCGCCATGTATAAAAGTTATTCCAACATAATAATAAAGAATGGAATAACAACCCTTACAGTATTGAAAGAAAATAAATCTCTTCATGAATACGAAAGAATAATACCCCTTACTTACAACGGTTGAACGAAAATAATATTCCTTACGAATATTGAACGAAAATAATATTCCTTACGAATATAATGAATATTGAATGATAATAATATTCATACGAATACAAATAATAATATCTCTTCAGAATATAAAAAAATAACAACCCTTACCTCAGAAGAAGACTAGATACTGGAGTAATGAAGTAGCAGACTACTCTTCTTCTTTCTCTCTATAATTTTTGTCGATAATAATTGCTCTTGTGAGATTTAGTGAATTGGTGAGAAATGAAAGAAGAATGAGCTTCTATTTATAGGAAAATATAGTTTCGATAATTTCACGTTTTGGGGCTCAAAATTTTACAGTACAATACCTTCATCTTTTCCTTTATTTTTAATTTAGTCCTGCCTGCAAGTATTATCAAACTTGCACCACCTCCCCTAATAGTAAATCATGTGAATCAATAGTAAATCATGTGACTCAATAGTTCTAAACATGTGAAAAAATTAATTATAGTATAGTACCTTCATCTATACTTCCATTTTTAATTTAGTCATGCAAGTATTATCAATCTTGCACCAACTCCCCTAATAGTAAATCATGTGAATCAATAGTATACACATGTGAACACATAGTTATAAGCATGTGAATTAATAGCAATTAATTGCTCATTTATCCGATTAATTACCCGATTGGCCAATATAACCTCCAGACATTAATTATTATCGAAATAAATATCGATTTCCACTAACACTAATAATTCCCACACAATGAAATTATCAATTTCATCTTTAATCAACACGAACTTATTCATCATTAATATTATAACTTACAATATTTAACAACCAGGTCGTTCCCAGGAAAGAGGGGATTTTTCAATAAGGATTTCTCCTATCGTGCCTTATGATTAGATTATCTAACTCTCCTCGATGTAACTTCTAGACATTGTCAATATTGTAAATAATAATATGAATAACTTTGTCATCTCAGTTATGGATTTAATACTATAATATATTATGCAGATGATACTGTGACAACAATTGAATCAATAATATGAGAGATATGATGCAGCAATTACTGTAGCAATAATTGAGTATAGCTGAGTGACTTCTCACGTAAGCATCAATATTCAAAGATATTTTACAATACTGTGTGCTATTATGCAACCATGCGTATTACTATACTTTTATCACTGATTATTTTATGACAACTTGCTTACTTTGAAAAATTTTCACATATCACCCTTAACTTTAACCTTTTATCAATTTAACCATTTACTAAATAGAATAATTATAAGAAAATTGGATACTTTCATTTCATAAAATTCGGGGTTTCACATAAGTAATATTATTTTGTTTCATATTCCTAAATCTACACTTATTTTGATAAGTATTGCTTCTATACTCCTTGAAATTAGTAGAATATCCTTGAAATTTTGCACTTCATATAGTTTCGTTTCACGAAAATATTTTTCTTAACTTTCTTGTTAAATTTTAAGCTTTTTCATGCCAAAGTACTATTTATGGGTACTATTCATACATACGACACTATTCATACATACGATATTATTCATACATACAATACTATTAATATGGTACTGTTCATGAGGTACTATTCACGATGTGACGCCCCCAAAATTAGGTATACATCACCCATCTTGGGTCGCCACTTACATGGTACAGAATTTAAATACAACTTAATACATAAACTGTGAGTTTAAATACAAATATCGTCTACTAGATATTATACAAACTCAAAAAGGAGTCCTCATTATAATTATTATCACACTATTTCACGGAATAGTGAGGACTACTAATGCTATCTTCAGACCATCACTGCGTTTCCCGACTAAATCTAGCTATATTCTCATTTCAAGAGAAAACGGTGAAAGAAAGGTGAGCTCAACTAGCCCAAGAAGAAATATTATGACTAAGATAATGCAGAATAAATTATCAATAGTCTTCAACAATGTTAAAGCGATAAAATACAATGAAACAACCGGTTTAAGCTGCGGTGAATATGAAATCCATTAAAAGAGTCAAGTAGAAAATAAAGTCTACTATCTTTTAGGTTTTAAAAGGTTTTTCATCATCATTATATAGTGAGACTCACTTTAATAAATATTCCACATCATCGAATCACCCCCACACTACTACGACGAGGATATTCTTTAGTATCACGATCACAATTATTCATGCACTACACGCCAAGAATATTTGTGTATTCATTAATGGTCATGATCATGCCAACAATCGTCCATCAATGCACTACTACCAATCGAGGATTTTTACCACATCATTTGTAACATTACGGTCGTGATTACAACCGAATAGTCTCTCGTCATAATCATACCAAGTCCATCTATGCACTACAGTGCCACGGATGACTTTAAAAATATAAACATGAGGATGATGACAATGATATAAGAATTCAATAAAACAAGTTCAAGAATTATTTTATCCAGAATTATTAACGCCCAAATTGTCAACATGATCTTGTTTTGTAGAGTAAAATTCAAGAATGATCGGAAGAATATTTTCATGAAAAGATCTTTGGATGAAACGCAAATATCAAGGATATTCTACTAATTTCATGGAGTATAGAAGTCAAAGTTTTAACCAACTAGGTATAATAAAGAATGAAATAACAAAAGAAATCATCATGCATGCGGATTGCCCATGATGACGAAGTTATTCAACGAATAATAATAATAATGGAAACCAGTCGGGTGAAATTCACACCAAGCGAGGATGTTCCAACAGAATAATAAAGATGGAACCGGATCCGAGGTGTAAAACACACGAGATAGGATATTCCAATGAGAATGATAAAGGCGGAACCGGTCAGGTGTAAAACACATGACAGGATATTCCAAATGTAATAATAAAGAGCGGAACCAGTAAAAGGTGTAAAACACATGCATGACAGGATGTTTCAACGAGAATAATAGAAGAATGTCACCAAGTATAGGGTAAACCAGCATGATACAAAAGTTATTCCAATGAGAATAATAAGCAATGGAATAACAACAGTTCTCTTCATGAATAAGAAAGAATAACACCCCTTACTTTTGGTAGGAGATTGAATACTGCAGTAGTGTAGTAACAAAATACTCTTCTTCTTTCTCTCTTATATTCTCTATACTTCTCTCTATAGCTTGAATGAATTCGTGAAAAATAATGAAGCACTAGGCCTCTATTTATAGAAGATTTCTAGCTTAGCACCTGCCGTGTGAAAAGGCAAGTGGCTTGACGACTGGTAATGTGAAAAGAAAAGTGGTTCGACGCCTGTAATGTGAAACGACAAGTGGTTCGACGCCTGTAATGTGAAACGACAAGTGGTTTGACGCCTGTAATGTGAAACGGCAAGTGGTTTGACGTCTGGTAAAGGTAATTACTATTGACGAAGGTAATTACTATTCACAAGGGTAATTACTATTGACGAAGGTAATTACTATCGATTGAAGGTAAATATTTATTGACGAAGGTAATTACTATTCACAAAGGTAATTACTATTGGCGAAGAGACTCTTAGATGATGACATATGGGCCCCCATAAAATAATCAAACTTACCACAAACGTCTCATAATGACTCTTTATATACATTAAGGATTGAATAAATATTACCACAAATCATTTTATTTTTAATCAACACATTTTAATCTTTCAACAATTATTAATCATTTATAACTTGTCGTCTCAATTAATAATATAACATATTATCTGAGATGATACTATGACAATAATTGAATCAATAATATAAGAGATATGATGCAAAGAATTCTTTGTAGCAATAATTGAGCATACCTTAGTGACTTCTCACGTAAGCATCAATAATTAATAATACAGTGTGCTACTATGCAACCACGCCAGACATTATTCTTTTTACTTTACCATAGGGTAGTTCAACAGTTTTTAACGGTAACACCTCACCGTTATTTTTTTTATAAAATATTTTTGTAGTTCTCTCAATCAAGCAATAATTATTTTGTGGGGTCCACCAATGATTGAGTAGTTGTATTAATATTCCTAACAAAAAGAATATTCCCCACCAAAGGAATATTTTATAACAACTTGCATACTTTACAAAATTTATAAATATTACCCATAACTATAACATTATATCAAATTTATTCCACAATATTCAAAAATAATATTTATAGAAAAATTCATCTTTATTTATAAAAGTTGGGGTCTTACAACCTCCCTTCTTATGAAATTTAGCCCTCGAAATTAGGGTGCGATACTGGTATGTCGAAGAGGTAAGGATACCTTGATTTCATTTGATTCTAACTCCCAAGTCATTTCCTCAACATCGTGGTTCCTCCACAAAACTTTGACTTGAGGTATAACCTTGGAGCGTAGAATATGTTCCTTCTTATCCAAAATTTGAGCAGAACCTCTTCATACGCCAAATCTTTCGCTATTTCGTCAGGTTCTAACTTAATAATATGGTTCGGGTCTTTCAAATATTTACGTAACATGGATATGTGAAAAACGTTATGAACACGAGACATATTTGGCAAGAAAGCGAGTCTATAGCCACAGTTCCTACTCGATCGAGGATTAAAATGAACCGATGAATCGAGGATTAAGTTTTCTCTCTTTCCAAATCTTGTAACTCCTTTCCATGGAGCAACTCTTAACAACACATGATCTCCTATATCGAATTCCACGTCTTTTCGATGAAGATCAAGATAACTCTTTTATCGATTTTGTGAGGTTTTTATACGTTGTCGGATCATTTGAATCTTTCCGTAGTAGTCATCGTACCAACTCCCGGTCCCAACAATGTTGCTTCACCCACCTCATCCCAAAGATTTCGAGAAGCGACACTTTCTTCCATACAACGCTTGAATGGAGCCATGCCAATACTTGCTTGATAAGCATGTTGTTGTAGGAAAACTCCACCAATGGTAAGAACTTGTCCCAACTCCCCTTGAAATCAAGGACACGAGTCTTAATAGATCTTCAAGAGTTTGAATAGTCTCTCCGATCGTCTGGTCCAATCGAGGATGATATGCCGAAGCTAAATCGTAAGTCTGTGCCCATAGCTTTTTGCAAACTAACCCAAAATCGTGAAGTGAATCTTGGGTCTCAATCGAAACTATGGATACCTGCAAGATACCATGCGATCTTACAATCTCGTTTATGTACATCTGAGCAAGACGTTCAAGTGTATAAGTTTCTCAGATTTCGGTAAGAAATGAGCGGACTTGGTCAATCTATCAATAATGACCCAAATCGCATCAATGCCTTAAGAAACCTTAGGAAGACCCAGAACGAAATCCATGGTAATGTGCTCCCACTTCCATTCGGAATTTCAAGTGGTTGCAATGGACCTTTTGGTACTTGATGCTCCGCTTTAACTCGTTGACAAGTTAGACACCTTGAGATAAATAAAGCCGCTATTTCTCTCTTCATATTGCTCCACCAAAATGTATGGCGAATATCATGATACATTTTGGTACTCCCAAGATGGATTGCAAATGGTGTGTTGTGCTCCTCCATCATGATATTATACTTTAAATCGTGGTCGTTAGGAACACAAAGTCCTGGAGTTGACTCAAGTATTCCTTCTTCATCGATTCTTGCTTCCTAAGATATGACGTTCTTGCACTTTCTTCCTCATACGCATCACCTCCGTGTGCGTAGCTTGAGCAAACTTTAACTTTATCGATTAAAGTCGGTTCTACTCAGTATATTCGCTATCATCACATGCGTCCCTCGAGTCTTTAACTCTATCTCCATCCTTTGCAAGTCACACAAAATGGGCCTTTGCGTTGACAATATCGCCTTTTCGTGCTTGCATATGATTTTCTACTTAATGCGTCGGCTACCACGTTCGCTTTTCCAGGATGGTATTGGATGGTATGATCATAATTTTCAGCAGATTCAAGCCAACGTCGTTGTCGCATGTTGAGTTCCTTTTGAGTGAAGAAATATTTGAGGCTTTTATGATCAAGTAAAGATCTCCACTTTCTCCCATACAAGTAATGCCTCCAAATTTTAAGTGCAAAGACAACAGCTGCCAATTCTAGATCATGAGTAGGATAATTCCTCTCATATTCTTTGAGTTGTCGCGAGGCATAAGCTATAACTTTTCCATGTTGCATGAGAACACATCCCAACCCTTTGCCCGAAGCATCACTGTAGATGACAAATCCCTCCAAGCCAGATGGTATTGTCAGAACAGGTGTTGAAATAAGTCTCCTCTTGAGTTCTTGAAAACTCCTCTCACATTCTTCGCTCCAATAGAACTTTGTATCTTTCCGAGTCATTTGAGTATGGAGTAGCGATTCGAGAAAATCCTTCCACGAATCTCCGATAATAACCATTAAACCGAGAAAGCTACGATTACTTGATCATCGATTTAGGTTGTTCCCGGCTTTGAATAGCTTCAATCTTTCTTTGGGTCAACAGATATTCCATGACTTGATACCACGTGCCCAAGGAATGCTACTTCTTCAAGCCGTAACTCGCATTTCTTCAACTTGGCATAAAGCTATATATTCTGAAGCTTTTGGAGTGTCACCTCAAGTGTTGCTCATGATCTTCTCGGCTTTTGGAATAAATAAGGATGTCATCAATAAAGCGACCACAAAGTGATCCAAATATTCCTTGAATACTTGGTTCATCATATCCATGAAGGCAAAGAGGAGCATTAGTCAATCCAAAGGACATGACTAGGAATTCATAATGCCCGTCTTGAGTTTAAAAGCCGTCTTTGGAATGTCGTGGTTCTAATCTTCAATTGGTGATATCCGGAACGAAGATCAATCTTTGAAAAGAATTTGGCTCCTTAATCGGGTCAAACAGTCATCAATACGTGGCAATGGATACTGCTTTTTGATGGTGACGTGATTCAACTCCGATAATCAATACAAAGTCGCATACTCCCATCTTTCTTCTTCACGAATAGAGCAGGAGCACCCCAAGGAGAAGTACTAGGACGAATAAAGCCAATGTCTAACAATTCCTCTGCAGTTGGGTCTTTAACTCACGAAGTTCAATAGGAGCCATTCGATATGGGGCTTTGGAAATATGTTTGTCTGGGGTTCAAGGTCGATACAAAATTCAATTTCACGCCTCTGGGGTAGGCTGGAAGAAGTTCTTTGAGAATACGTCGGAAATTTATTAACAATAGAAATATCGTTCAAAACCGGCGTATTTTGTTTAAATCGATGACATGAGCTAAGAAAGCTTGACATCCGCTTTTTCAATAAACGAATAGCTTTATGGCTTGAGATGACCGTGATTGATTTTAATGGTTTGGTCGTTTGAATTAGCATAATAGGTTGATTAGGAATATGAAAGCTAACAACCTTACGAAAACAATCAATTTTTGCATGATAAGTAGTTAACCAATCAATCCCAGAATCACGTCAAATGCAAAAAGATTTTTAATGAAATAAGACCAAAGCCGTGTAATGTGAGGGTACCAATTTGAACCAAACAAGACTTATAAGCGATGGATGTAACGAAGGTTTCTCCCAACGGAGTTTCCACGAGATAAGTCAAAGTCTAATTTCTCCGAGTCAAATTTAATCGATGAGCGCAAGTAGGAGAAATAAAGAATGGGTAGAACCGGTATCAAATAAAGTATAGACTTCATTAGAGTTTATGATAAGCTTACCCGTGGCGACCTCATTCGGGTTCCTTGCTCTCTCGGGAGGTCACAACAAACGCTCCCTCAGACTCTGGGTTTTGAATTTTCGGGACGGCTTTGGTGCCCTCCATCCTAATTTGAATTTGTCTTGATGGCGACAAAATCGAGCTAAGTGACCTTCTCTTCCACAATTATAACATGCTTTGGATGGCATGGCGCAGTTTTGATCGATGTGTCCTCTCTCCGCATTTGAAGCATATGATAGGTGGTCTTTCTCCTTCCTTAACAACGAGTCTTTGGTCTTGACGTCTTTCCATCATTGTTGAATCTCCTTTTCTTGAAATGTCCATTCTTATTGTTTTGGCCTTGATTACCATAGAAGTGGTTACCATATCTCGCCCGTTGATTCCCTCCACGCTTGTTGTCACCGCTTGACGACTACTCATTTGGTATTATAATTTTCTTAATTTGCTCTCTTTTAGTTGCGTTGACTCATTATCGCGCTCCACTAATCGAGCCCTATTTACAACATCGAATACAAACACGGTTTATGAGAAATAAGATGTTGACGTATTCTCGACTTCAAACCTCTTAAAAACATTTGCGCCATTTCTCTCTTCATTATCCACCAAGTGGGGATATAAACCGTGATAACTCCGCAAATTTTGCCTCGTATTGCGACACGGTCATATTGTTTTGTTCCAACTTGATAAACTCCACCTCCTTCATGTATGGCGAATACTTTCGGGAAAGTATTTGTCGTTGAAACGACTCTGGAACTTCTCCCAAGATATCTTGATGACAAAGAAGTTGAGTAAGTTTTACCGATTCCACCGAGAATCGCCTCTCCGCGCAGAACATAAAGGCGTGAAGGGAACCTTTTGCTCCTCGGAGCATCCCAAGACATCAAATATCTTGTAATCTGCTTTATCCATGCTTCCACCGAAGTGGTTTTGGCTCTCCTCCCTTAACTCCGGTGGTCCCAGCTCCTTGAATTGTTTAGCGGTGACCGCCGAGAGTTTTCCGTGTTTCCACCTACGTTTTGGGGCGGAGTTGCTCTACTTTCTTGTTGCATAAATTGCATAAAGCCTCGAACATTTGATCATTCATCATTTGGTCGGTGTTGTTGTTTTGCATGAGGATTGTCTCCTCACGATGCACGTTATCCGATTATTGATATGTGGTGAATCAACGATCGCTCTGCACTCCATTCTTATTCTCAACATTCTCGGATGTCATTTTCGAGACATCGCCACAAAACAAAAGGTTAATTGACATGTAACAAATTATCCCTATCTTCCGACCAACCAATAAAATAGCACATAAACTTAGGTAGGTCATACTAGCGAAGGTATTCCGTCTCTCCCTCCTAGTACTATTCTCACATCTTAGCCAGGATCATATCCCTAAGCTCGATATCAAGCATGGCCCCCCAAAATTAGGTATACATCACCCATCTTGGGTCGCCACTTACATGGTACAGAATTTAAATACAACTTAATACATAAACTGTGAGTTTAAATACAAATATCGTCTACTAGATATTATACAAACTCAAAAAGGAGTCCTCATTACAATTATTATCACACTATTTCACAGAATAGTGAGGACTACTAATGCTATCTTCAGGACCATCACTCGTTTCCCCGACTCGTCCCAGCTATATTCTCATTTCCGGAAGAGAAACGGTGAAAAAAAAGGTGAGCTCAACTAGCCCAAGAAGAAATATTATGACTAAGATAATGCGAATAAATTATCAATAGTCTTCAACAATGTTAAAGCGATAAAATACAATGACAACCGGTTTAAGCTGCAATGAATATCAATCCATTAAAAGAGTCAAGTAGAAAATAAAGTCTACTATCTTTTAGGTTTTAAAAGGTTTTTCATCATTGTTATAATTTGAGACTCAAACTTTAATAAATATTCCACATCATCGAATCACCCCGCATCTATGGCCGAGGATATTCTTTAGTATCACGACCACAATTATTCATGCACTCTGGGGCCAAGAATATTTGTGTATTCATTAATGGTCATGATCATGCCAACAAGCTTGTCCATCAATGCACTACTTACCATCGAGGATTTTTACCACATCATTTGTAACATTACGATTACCATGATTACAATCGAATAGTCTCTGGTCATAATCATACCAAGTCCATCTATACACACACTGAGGCCAGATGACTTTAAAAATATAAACATGAGGATGATGACAATGATATAAGAATTCAATAAAACAAGTTCAAGAATTATTTTATCCGAGGAATTATTAACGTCCAAATTGTCAACATGATCTTTGTTTTGTAGAGTAAAATTCAAGAATGATCGGAAGAATATTTTCATGAAAGATACTGGATGAAACGCAAATATCAAGGATATTCTACTAATTTCATGGAGTATAGAAGTTAAAGTTTTAACCAACTAGGTATAATAAAGAATGAAATAACAAAAGAAATCACCATGCATGCGGTACTTGCGCATGTAGTAAAGTTATTCCAATGAATAATAATAATAATGGAACCGTGTCGGGTGAAATTCACACCAAGCACGATGGATGTTCCAATGAATAATAAAGATGGAACCCGATCCGGTGTAAAAACACGAGATAGGATATTCCAACAGAATGATAAAGAGCGGAACCAGTGTCGGTGTAAAACACATGAGCAGGATGTTCCAACAGAATAATAAAGATGGAACCGGTCCGGTGTAAAAACATGCATGACGAGGATGTTCCAAATGAATAATAGAAGAATGTCACCAAGTATAGGTAAAATAAGCCATATCAAAGGTTATTCCAATGAATAATAAGCAATGGAATAACAACAGTTCTCTTCATGAATAAGAAAGAATAACACCCCTTACTTTTGGTAGGAGATTGAATCTTTGCAGTAGTGTAGTAACAAAATACTCTTCTTCTTTCTCTTATTCTCTCTATACTTCTCTCTCTATAGCTTAAATGAATTAAGTGAAAATAATGAAGCACTAGGCCTCTATTTATAGAAGATTTCTAGCTTAGCACCTTAGTGTGAAAAAGGCAAGTGGCTTCATTTAATTGGTAATGTGAAAAGAAAAGTGGTTCGATTTTGTAATGTGAAACGACAAGTGGTTCGGCCTTTGTAATGTGAAACGACGACAAGTGGTTTGGCGCTTTGTAATGTGAAGCGGCAAGTGGTTTGACGTCTGGTAAAGGTAATTACTATTGACGAAGGTAATTACTATTCACAAGGATAATTACTATTGACGAAGGTAATTACTATTGACGAAGGTAAATACTATTGACGAAGGTAATTACTATTCACAAAGGTAATTACTATTATTGGCGAAGAGACTCTTAGATGATGACATATGGGCCCCCATAAAATAATCAAACTTACCACAAACGTCTCATAACAGACTCTTTATATACATTAAGGATTGAATAAATATTACCACAAATCATTTTATTTTTAATCAACACATTTTTAATCTTTCAACAATTATTAATCATTTATAACTTGTCGTCTCAATTAATAATATAACATATTATACAGATGATACTGTGACAATAATTGAATCAATAATATAAGAAATATGATCACGCAAAGAATTATGTGAGTAATAATTGAGCATACCTTAGTGACTTCTCACGTAAGCATCAATAATTAATCACAGGTGTGCTACTATGCAACCATAGCAGTACATCGTATTTTTACCACCGGGTAGTTCAGCAGTTTTAGCAGTAACACCTCCATAGTTATTTTTTATAAAATATTTTTGTCGTTTTCTCAATCCGACAATAATTACATTGTGGGGTCCACCAATGATTGAGTAGTTGTACGAATATTCCCTAACAAAAAGAATATTCCCCAGAGCCAAACGAATATTTTATAACAACTTGCATACTTTGCAAAATTTATAAATATTACCCACAACTATAACATTATATCAAATTTATTCCACAATATTCAAAATAATATTTATAGAAAAATTCATCTTTATTTATAAAAGTTGGGGTCTTTACATGAAGTACTATTTACGAGGGTATTATTCACGACAAAAATTGAATTCTTTTGTGTCCAAATTATTTTTTATACATGAATATTATTCTTGAATTTTACTCCATAAAGTAGTTATCATGTTGACAATTTGGACATTCTTAAACTCTAGATAAATTAAATTATAAATCTTTAATATTTATCCTTGATCTCACTTGATTGAATTCTTATATCATTGTCATCATCCTCATGTTTATATTGTGGTGAATGTTATCTTTGGCCCGTAGTGCATAGATGGACTATTGATTGGTATGATTATGATTAGGAATTATTTATCGGTATAATCATGACCTGTAATATTACAAATGATGTGGTAAAAGTCCTCATTGGCCCGTAGTGCATTGTGGACAGTTGTTTGGCATGATCATAACCACTGATGATAATAATGAATATCCTTGGCCCGTTATGCATGGATGATTCATGGATGTGAAATTAATGAATATCCTTGGCCCGTAGTGCATGGATGATTCGTGGATGTGATACTAATGAATATCCTTGGCCCGTAGTGCATGGATAATTCGGCGATGTGGATTATTTATTTAGATGTGTTTCAGAGATAAAATATTGATAATGAACTTCTAAATCATAGAAGATAGTAGACATTATGCTCTACTTGACTCTTCTAATGGATTATTTGTTCCGCTGCAATTAAACTTATTGTCTATTGTATTCTATCGGTTTTTATACTGTTGGAGACTAAGAATAATTTATTCTACATTATCTTAGTCATAATATTCTTTACTGGGCTAGTTGAGTTCACCCTTTTCTTTCATTGTTCTCTTCAGGAAATGAGAATATAGCTGGGACTAATCGGGGAATGGAATGATTATCCAAGATGGTGGCTATAGTAGTCCTCACTATTCTATGAAATAGTGAGATAATAATTGTAATGAGGACTTCATTTGAGTTTTGATATTGTCTACGAGACAATATTCGTATTAAAACTCTCAGCCTACGTTTGTCGTATTGTGTAAATTAAGTTTGTATTTAAATTATGTACCATGTATTTGGCGATTCAGAATGGGTTGTGTATACCTATTTTGGGGTGTCATAGTTGGTATCAAAACTTAGGGATATGATCTCTGGCTGAGATTTGAGGCTAGAACTAGGAGAGGAGAGACGAGTAAATCCTTCGCTAGTGTGTCCTACCTAAGCTTATTTGTTATGTAATTGGTCGGTCGGAATATAGGGATAATATGTAGCATATCAATTAACCCTTATTTTGTGGTAGTGTTTAAAAATGACATATGAAACTTTTGAGACAAGCAATGGAGCACATGAGACCGTTGAGGCACTGCTGATCGATAACCAAGATAATGTGCATCGGGAAGGCAATAATCCTCATATAAACAACACGGACCAAGTGATGAATGATGGGATGTTTAGTAGCTTTTTGTATTTCAAGCAACACCAAACGAGAGAGATTTCTGTTCAAAATGTAGGTGGAGTCAATGGCAACTCTCGTCTAATCACCGCTAAGAAATTCAAGGAGCTGGGACCACCGGAGTTTTTGGGAAAGCCAGAACCACTTAAGGTAGAGACGTGGATTAAGAAGATCACCAAGATATTTGATGTCTTGGGATGCTTCGAGAAGCAAAAGGTTCCCTTTGCCACCTTCATGTTGCGAGGAGAGACAAATTATTGTTGGGAATCTCTAAAACGTACTCAACCTTCCGCACTAAAGATGTCTTGGGAGAAGTTCCAGGAATTGTTCAACGACAAGTAATTTCCTAAAAGTATTCGTCACATGAAGGAGGTAGAATTCATCAAGCTGGAATAAAACAATATGACCGTATCGGAATACGAGGCTAAATTTATGGAGTTATCCCGGTTTGCATCCCATTTAGTAGATAATAAAGAGCATATGACGCAAATATTTCTGCGAGGTTTGAAGCCCGAAATTTGTTAATACCTCATTTCTCACAAACTTTGTCTATATTCAAATGTTATGAATAGCGCTCAGTTATTGGAGCGCGATAATGAGTCAGCCCAACCAAAAGATAGCAGCCGACAAAATTATAATGGTCATACTAGTGGCAACAGTCATCGAAGAGGTGATAGTAAACGTGGAGGAAATCATCATGCCAGAAATGGTAACCACTTCGGTGGTAATCATGGCCAAGATAATAGAAGGAATGAGTCAAGTGAAAATTTCAAAAAGAGAATGTTCAATAATGATGGAAAGATAGCAGCACCAGCACCCGTACCCATTTTCAAGGAAGGAGAACGACTACGGATCGTATGCTACAAATGTGGAGAGGAGGGACACATCAGTCCAAACTATACACAGCAACCCAAACCGTGTTTCAATTGCTGAAGAGAAGGTCACTTAGCTCAATTTTTTCGTATAGTGAAGTCAAGTCCAACTGGGATGGTGGCGCTTGAAAAGGTCATCCCCTGCATAAGTCAAAATCGATGAGTTCAAGGAGAGTGTTTGTCGTGACCTCCCAAAAAGCAAGGAACCCAAACAAAATTATCACAAGTAAGATAATCATAAACTCTTGCGAAGTTTAATACCTTACTAGATACCGTTTCTACCCATTCTTTTATTTCACCTGCTTGTGCTCAACGTTTAAATTTGAGTTCAGAGAAATTAGACTTTGGCTTATCTGTTGAAACTCCGTTGGGAGAAACCTTCATGACATCCACTGTTTATAAATCTTGCTTGATTCAAATCGGCACCCTCACGTTAACTGTTGATCTCATCTCTTTGAAAATAATTGCATTTGATATGATTTTAGGGATTGATTGGTTAACTACTCATCATGCTAAAATTAATTATTTTCGTAAGATTGTTAGCTTACATATTCCTAACCAACCTATTATGCGAATTCAAGCAACCAAACCACTAAAGTCAATCATTATCATATCAAGCTATAAAGCCATTCGTTTATTAAAAAATGGATGTCAAGCTTTCTTAGCCCATGTCACGGATTTAAACTAAAATATGTCAGATTTTATTGATATTTCTATTGTTAATAAATTTCCTGACGTATTCCCTGAAGTACTTCCTGGCCTACCCCAAGAGCGTGAAATTGAATTTTGTATTGACCTTGAACCCGGTACAAAATCCATTTCCAAAATCACATATCGAATGGATCCTATTGAACTTCAGGAGTTAAAAACCCAACTGCAGGAACTGTTAGACATCGGTTTCATTCGTCCTAGTACATCTCCTTGGGGTGCTCCTATTCTATTCGTAAAGAAGAAAAATGGGAGTATGCGCTTTGTATTGTTTATCCGGAGTTGAATCATGTCACTATCAAAAATAGGTACTCATTACCTCGCATTGATGACCTATTTTGTGATGCCCCCAAAATAGGTATACACAACCTATTTTGAGTCGCCAAATATATGGTACATAATTTAAATACAAACTTCTTTTATACAATACGAAAAAAATGTAACTGAGAGTTTTAACATGAATATTATCTCGTAGACAATATCCAAACTCAAATGAAGTCCTCATTACAATTATTATCACACTATTTCACAGAATAGTGAAGACTACTATAGCAACCATCTGGACCGTCACTCCATTTCCCGACTAGTCCCAGCTATATTCTCATTTCATGAAAAGAACAATGAAAGAAAAGGGTGAGCTCAACTAGCCTAGTAAAGAATATTATGACTAAGATAATGCAAAATAAATTATCGTTAGCCTTCAACAGTGTTAAACTGATAGAATACAATAGACAACAAATTTAACTGCAGCGAAACAAACAATCCATTAGAAGAGTCAAGTAGAGCATGATATCTACTATCTTCTATGATTTAAAATTTCATCATCAGTATTTTATCGTTGTAATACAGCTCAATAAATAATCCACATCACTGAATTATCCATGCACTACGGGACAAGGATATTCATTAGTATCATATCCATGAATTATCCATGCACTATTGGCCAAGGATATTCGTTATTATCACCAGTGGTCATGATCATGCCAACAACTGTCCATCAATGCACTATGGGCCAATGAGGACTTTTACCACATAATTTGTAATATTATGGGTCATGATTATACCGATACATAATTCCTGGCCATAATTATACTAATCAACAGTCCATCTATGCACTACAGGTCAAAGATGACTTTCATCACAATATAAGCATAAGGATGATGACAATGACATAGGCATCAATCAAACGAAATCAAGGATAAATATTAAAGATTTTTAATTTATCCAGAGTTAAAAAATGTCCAAATTGTCAACATGATAACTGCTTTGTGGAGTAAAATTCAAGAATAATATTCATGTATCAAATATAATTTGGACAGAAAAGAAATCCATTTTTGTCGTGAATAGTACCCTAGGTGAATAGTACCCCGTGAATAGTACCCCGGCATGAAAAGATTAAAATTTAACAAGAATGTTCAGAAAAATATTCTTGTGAAACGATACTAGATGAAGCGCAAATTTCAAGGATATTCTACAAATTTCAAAGAGTATAGAAGCAATACTTATCAACATAAGTGTAAAATTAGGAATATGAAACGAAATAATATTACTTACATACTACAGAGTATGGAAGAAATATTATTTCTTACGAATATTGAATGAAAATAATATCCCTTATCTTAAAAGGAGAGTACTTCTGACTGGTATAGCGGAGATATTCTTGAAGAAAACTTATACTATTTTTTACACTCAAAGCTTCCTTAAACTCAAAAGAAATACGCTCAATATTATAGAAGAAGAATTCTCTGATTCTGGTGTGATTTTCATTTCTAAACTAAGCATTCTATTTATAGGAGAATGGCAGGGTACTATTTAGGAAAATCACGGATTGCACAGTAAGATTCGAACGAATTCACGGGCGCAGAAGGCTGAAAATTTTTGATTTTACTATGCTACACTATGCAAACACTATGCAGTACTATACAAATAATAAAATATAATATATTCTATTTTATATAAAAAATAAAACTTATATAATATATATATATATATAACTTATATATATATATTTATATAAGTAATAAGAAAAACTGAGATAACTTTCTCTTGACGATTTTGAAAAATGAGAAAGTGGGGGTACCCATGTAATAAGTAAAATTTGCAACAAATACTTCATAAAAAACCCCTCTATTTAACTCAATTCATTTGGCTTCTCAAAACACATTTTTAATAATATTTATTCATCATTACTATCATAACTTGCAATATTAACAACTAGATCATTCCCAGGAAAGAGGGGGCTTTCCGATAATAACTTCTCCTTATTAGCGCGCAATTAGGTGACCAAATCCCTTTCCTTGACAGAACTTTCTAGACATCGTCAATAATGCAAATAATAATATGAATAACTTTGTCGTCTCAATTATTCATTTAATAATATAAAATATTGTGACAATAATTGAATCAATAATGTGAGATACTATGCAGCAATTACTATGAAAATAATTAAATAAAACTGAGTGACTTCTCACGTAAGCATCAATAATCAAAGATATTATACAATACCGTGTGCTACTATGCAACCACGCGTTTAACTGTACTTTTATCATCGGGTATTTCAACAGCTAATGATAAAACTTTTACCGTTATTTTTGTAAAAAGTTATTTCTATCATTTTCTAACTCCGATAATAATTCCGTTGTGGGGTCCACCAATGATTGTGCCGTCGTACGAATATTCCCCGACCAAATGAATATTTTATGACAACTTGCTTACTTTGCAAAATTTATAAATATTACCCACAACTATAATATTATATCAAATCGACACCTTATTATTCAAAATAACATTTAGAGAAAAATTAATCTTTATTCATAAAATTTGGGGTCTTACATGTTTGACCAGTTGTAAGGTGCTAAATTCTTTTCAAAGATCAATCTTTGTTCCAGATATCATAAGTTAAAGATTAAAACTGATGACATTCCAAAGACTGCTTTCAGAACTTGGTATGGGCATTACGAATTCCTAGTCATATCTTTTGGATTGACTAATGCTCTTACTGCCTTCATGAATATGATGAACCAAGTATTCAAAGAATATTTAGATCATTTTGTGGTTGTCTTTATTGATGACATCCTCATATACTCCAAAAGCCGTGAAGATCATGAGCAACACTTGAGGTTGATACTCTAAAAGCTTCGTGAAAACAAGTTATACGCTAAGTTAAAGAAATGCGAGTTCTGGCTTGAGGAAGTAGCATTCCTTGGGCACGTGATATCGAATCATGGAATATTAGTTGACCCGACGAAGATTGAAGCAATACAAAGTTAGGAGCAACCTAAGTTAGTAAACGAAGTACGTAACTTTCTAGGCTTAGCTGGTTATTATCGGAGAATCATGGAAGGATTTTCTCGAATCGCTACTCCATTAACTCAGCTAACTCGAAAAGATACAAAATTCGGATGGAGCGAAGAATGTGATAAGAGTTTCCAAGAACTCAAAAGGAGACTCATTTTAGCACCTTTTCTGAAAATACCATCTGGTTGGGAGCGATTTTTCATCTATACCGATGCTTTAGGCAAAGGTTTAGGATGTGTTCTCATATAACATGGGAAAGTCATAGCCTATGCCTCACGACAACTCAAAGAATATGAGAGGAATTATCCTACTCATGATCTAGAGTTGGCAGCAGTCGTTTTTGCGCTAATGATCTAGAGACATTACCTGTATGGGGAGAAAGTGGAGATCTATACAGATCATAAAAGCCTTAAATATTTCTTCACTCAATAGGAACTCAACATGCGGCAACGACGTTGGCTCGAGCTGTTGAAAGATTACGATCATACCATTCAATACCATCTTGGAAAAGTGGACGTGGTAGCTGACGCGTTGAGTAGAAGATCATATGCGGGTACGAGTGCAATATTGTCAATGCAAAGGCCCATTTTATATGACTTAAAAAGGATGGAGATAGAGTTAAAGACTTCGGGGACCCACGTGATGATGTCAAATATACAAGTAGAACAGACTTTAATCGATAAAGTTAAAGGTGCTCAAGCTACAGACCCGGAGCTGATGCATATGAAGAAGAAAGTGCAAGAAGGTGCAATTCCAGAAGCAAGAATCGACGAAGAAGGAATACTTCGAGTCAACTCCAGACTTTGTGTTCCTAACAACTCTGATTTGAAGTATAAAATCATGATGGAGGCACAAAACACATCATTTGCAATCCATCTTGGAAGTACCAAAATGTATCGTGATCTTCGATATACATTTTGGTGGAGCAATATGAAGAGAGAGATAGCGGAGTTTATCTCAAGGTGTTTATCTTGTCAACGTGTCAAGGCAGAGCATCAAGTACCAAAAGGTCCACTGCAACCACTTGAAATTTCAGAATGAAAGTGGGAGCACATTAACATGGATTTCGTTATTGGCCTTCCCAAGGTTTCTCAAGGCATAAATGCAATTTGGGTCATTATTGATAGATTAACCAAATCTGCCCATTTCTTACCTATACGAGAAACTTATTGTGATGCCCCCAAAATAAGTATACATAACCCATCTTGAGTCGCCAAATACATGGTACAGAATACAAATAAAAACTTAATTATACAATTGTCATGTAAAATACGACAAAACATAAGCTGAGAGTTTTAACACGAATATTATCTTCTAGATAATATCCACACTCAATGGAGTCCTCATTATAATTATTATCACACTATTTCATAGAATAGTGAGGACTACTAAAGCCACTTATCATGGACCATCACTCCATTCCCCGACTCGTCTCAGCTATATTTTTATTTCCTGAAGAGAACAATGAAAGAAAAGGGTGAGCTCATGTAACGATCGAGAAATTTGTACTTTCATTTAAATATTTATTGAATTAAATAAATATTTTAAATAATTTATTTATTGAGGAAAATAAATAATTGATGAATTGTGGTGAATTAATTTAGTAATTAAATTGATTAGTGTAAATTAAATTGAGTAATGATAATTTTATTTGAAGATTTAATTTAAGGAAATAATTAAATTAAATCAATTGATTAATATTTAAGAAATTAGTTAAATTAAATAAATTGTTTAATTTAAAAGAAATAAATAAATTAAACAAAGTGACGTTTCTAATTTATTAATTAAATTAGATATATAATTATTTAATTATTTATTATAAGCATAATTATAATAAGAATATAATTATTATAATTATAAATTATAAGCTATTAAAATGGTTACATGTGTGACAAGTGTAACTATATAATATAAATATTATTTAAATAATCTAGTATGGGGAATTAGTGTGTAACCAAACGTAGCCTTATGGCTTTTGGGTTATTTTAACTGATGCAAACCTTTGGCTTATTCAACTGACGTTAGTGGGGGAAGTGGGAGTCAGTATATTTTCCTACGCGTCTTATTTTTCCCCAAGGCTAGTTAACAGTTTATTTGCGCATTATATCCTAAGCTAAGAGGAAACACAGAGGGTGAGAGAAGTTCAGTGGCTTTGAAGAGAGAATTCTTTGAAATTTCAAGAGGAAGGAGAGGATTGCTAAACCTTATTATCATCTTTTGCTAGCATATAATCAAGGATTAAAGGTATACTCTATTCCTATTTTTATTTTTAGTTTTGGTAGTATATGTATATATCTTTTTGGTATGATTTGGAAATCACGTGAATTGTGATAGATATATGTGCATATAGTTTTGCAAAATCTGTAATCGTCATGTATACTTGATACTTGTTGATCAAATTCGTGAGAAATTGGTGTGTAGGAAAGAAATTGAAATATCAGTGTTATTGTTCTTATAATATGGCTTAAAAAGTACAAATTTTCATTATCAATACTTGTTATAATCTGTAATTTGTTTGTGGATTGTGATAATATGTTAAGAAACGAAAGCGGCGTAGTTTAAATCATGTCCATTGATTAAGAAACGAATTCGTGGTAATCGAATTCGTTAAAAGTGTAAAAATGGAAGAAATTTGGAAAAACTAAGGTTTTGATTCCTCAAAATGATGTATATGTGATATTTTGTATATAGAATGGTGTATAGCATGCTTGACTAGGATATTACAAAGTTTTAGATGTTGAAGTGTGGTGAAATTCTGTGGAATTGGGATTTTTGGCCTATAATAGAGTCTAAGTTAGATTTCGCAAAACTAAAATCGTGTGCATCATGGTAGGTATTGTATGACGACAAGTCTTGTCACAGGCGCAGGAAGATCGCTGCTTGCATGCATGCGTGTATGATAACCAGTGTAATCTTGGGTCGGCGCCAAGATGTGATCCAGACAGTGAAGTCTGCTACTTCTGCAGACTTTGGTCATTCGTTATAACATGTCTTAATGATTATGTTAACGTGTTAAATGTGTAAAAACAAGGTTAAAGTAGAAGTGTATCATGTTTAGTAATTCTAAAATGCAAAGTTAGTAAGTGGTGAAAATGATATGTATGATTTAAGGAACTTAGTGAGCAATGAATAAGTGTTGAAAAATGTACACTTGTGGTTCTAAAATATGTATGGTAATGAAAGACTTGTGCTAAAATGATAAGATTAGCTAGAATTGTACATGTTATGGTATGTTAGCATATCTAATAGATATTATGATTCCACTAAAATGTGTAGGTGAACGTGAGTTGTAATATTATAGCTTACGCTTGAGGTAAGTTTCCTAACTCTACCTTGTGATTATTGAGCAAGTTTATTTACCCTATCTCAATTACAATTACGCATGTTTCATAGCTATGCTATCTTTAAGTCAAGCAATCTCTTTATTCCTAAATTTTACGTTGAAGTTAAGTAAGCCTATTGATTCCATCTCGTGTATGATTGTACAAGCTCTTGTAACCTAATTCGTTACATCGAGCGAGTTTTACTTTCCTTATTATCATTCGAAGCTTAGATGTTTGTGTACAATACATGGTACAAAGGGTTGATCCCCCTAAGTACGTTAAGAAGGGTTTGTATAGTCTAAATGACTGTTAAGGTTGAGGTAATAATACCTAAATACCAGAGACATAGTTCGTGGTCTTAAGAGCCTCAGATATTGATTTTGAACTTGTTTTCTATTTTGATTCATAGAAAAAGTTCATCATAGTTCAGCATTCGTTGTTTATTCTCATGTTGTTATCATTGCTACTTCCTATATCAGTGAGCAATTGTTTGCTCACTCTTGCATTTAACACTGCAGCCAAAGTTGAGAAAATTGATGAGCCATCCACTAGCAAAGGAAAGGGCAAGATGTCCAAGTGTTGAAGACTTATGAGAATTTTTATTTTAATGAATTATGTTAAAGACTTGTTTTAATATATGATGTATTCCGCAAACTGATGTAATAAATTTAAGGTTAGATTATCTGGGATTATTTTGAGATGATGATGTAACCCTTTAATGGGAAGGATTAATGTTTAAGTTATTTAAATTATGACTTTATCCTTTATGATGGGTAGTTAGATGTAATGGTTTTGGTAAGTGAACAATAAATCTTGTGGGAATGGAGTACCTGGATTTGGGGGCGTCACAGCTCAACTAGCCCAGTAAGAAATATTATGACTAAGATAATGCAGAATAAATTATCCTTAGCCTTCAACAGTATAACAACTGATAGAATATAATAGACAACAAGTTTTAGATCAACAACTGCAGCGGAATAAGCAATCCAATAGAAGAGTCAAGTAGAGCATGATATCTACTATCTTCTATGATTTAAAAGTTTATCATCAATTTTATCATTTGAGACTCGACTTAATAAATAATCCACATCACTTTGAATCATCCCAAAGACCACTACGAGGATATTCATGTAATCATCAATGGTCATGATTATACTTAGAATAATTCCTGGTCATAATCATACCAACTGTCCATCAATAAACTACAGGCCAATGAGGACTTTTACCACATCATCTGTAACATTACGGATCATGATTATACCGAATGATCCCTGGTCATAATCATACCAATCAATAGTTTATCTATGCACGTAAGCCAAAGATGACTTTCATCACAATATAAGCATGAGGATGATGACAATGATATAAGAATTCAATTAAAAGAAACAAAGGATAAATTTTTAAAGATTTATAATTTAATTTTTTTAGAATTCAATAATGTTCAAATTGTCAACATGATACTGCTTTGTGGAGTAAAATTCAAGAATGATATTGTATCAAAAATTATTTGGACCGAAAAGAAATCAATTTTTATCATGAATAGTACCCCGAATGAATAGTACCCAGGTGAATAGTACCCTGTGAATAGTATTTCAGGAATAGTATCCCATGAATAGTACTTTACGAATAGTACTCGTGAATAGTACTTCGTAAATAGTACTTTATGAATAGTACTTTGTGAATAGTACTCATGAATAGTATTTTTTTGAATAGTACCGCATAAATGAATAGTACTCATGGACAGTACTCCGGCATAAAAAGATTAAAATTTAACAAAAATGTGTAGAAAATATTCTTGTGAAACGATACTAGATGAAGAACAAATTTCAAGGATATTCTACTAATTTCACGGAGTATAGAAGCAATACTTTAACAGAATGAGTATAGAATTCGAAATCTGAAATGAAATAATATTACTTATATACTACAGAGTATGGAAGAAAATATTATTTCAAGTGAATATTGAACAAAAAATAACATCCCTTACAACTGTTAAACGAAAATAATATTCCAACGAATATTTAACGAAGATAATATTCCTACGAATATTGAACAAAAATAATATTCATACGAATACGAAAAATAATATCTCTTCAGAATATGAAATAAATAATATCTCATACCTCAGAAGAAGACTGGATACTAGAATAGCGAAGTAGCAGAATACTCTTTCTCTCTCTCTCTATAGCTTCTCTCTCTATAATTGCTCTTGTGAGTCTTAGTGAATTGGTGAGAATGAAGGAAGAATGAGCTTCTATTTATAGGAAAACATAGTTTCGATAATCGCACGCTTTTGGGGCTCGAAATATTACTGATTATAATACCTTCATTTTTCCTTCATTTTTAATTTAGTCCTGCAAGTATTATCAAACTTGCACCACCTCCCTAATAATAGTACATCATGTGAATCAATAGTACATTCATGTGAATCAATAGTTTATATATGTGAAAAAATAGTTCTGAAGACAAAGACCTTCATATATACCTCTATTTTTAATTTAGTCATACAAGTATTATAAATCTTGCACCACCTCCCCTAATAGTACATGTATGTGAATCAATAGTACACACATGTGAACAAATAGTTATAAGCATGTGAATTAATAGCAATTAATTGCTCATTTATTCGATTAATTACCCGATTGGTCAATATAACCTCCAGACATTAATTATTATCGAAATAGATGTCGATTTCCACTAACACTAATAATCTCAACACAATGAAAATATTAATTTCATCTTTAATCAATACGAACTTATTCATCATTAATATTATAACTCATAATATTTAACAACCAGGTCGTTCCCAGGAAAGAGGGGGCTTTCTGATAAGGATTTCTTCCTATTGGCAAGCAATTAGATGACCTAACCTCTCCTTGACAGAACTTCTAGACATTGTCAATATTGCAAATAATAATATGAATAACTTTGTCGTCTCAATTATTAATTTAATAATATAAAATATTATGCAGATGATACTGTGACAATAATTGAATCAATAATATGAGAGATATGATGCAGCAATTACTGTAGCAATAATTGAGTATAATTGAGTGACTTCTCACGTAAGCATCAATAATCAATATTGTGTGCTACTATGTAACCACGCGTATTACTGTACTTTTACTACCATGTAGTTCAACAGTTTAACGGTAAAACTTTCGCCATTATTTTATAAAAAGATAATTCTGTCATTTTCTAACTACGACAATACTTCCGTTGTGGGGTGCACCAATGATTGTGTCGTCGTACGGATATTCTCCGACAAAAGAATATTTCCCGACCAATCGAATATTTTATAACAACTTGCTTACTTTGCAAAATTTTCACATATCACCCTTAACTTTAACCTTTTATCAATTTAACCATTTACGAAATAAAATAATAATTATAAGAAAATTGAATACTTTCATTTCATAAAATTCGGGATCTTACACTTATTCACTTGAACTTCTTGCTCGTATATACTTAAATGAGATTGTAAGACTGCATGATATACAGTATCCATAGTTTCTGATCGAGACCCAAGATTCACTGCACGATTTTGGGTCAGTTTACAAAAAGTTATGGGCACGGATTTACGATTCAGTTCAGCATATCATCCTCAAATGGACGGGCAGTCGAAGAGGACTATTCAAACTCTTAAAGATTTATTAAGACTCTGTGTTCTAGACTTCAAAGGAAGTTGGGATAAGTACTTGCCATTAGTAAAATTCACCTACAACAACAGTTATCACGCAAGTATAGGCATGGCTCCATTCGAGAAGTTATATGGACGTAAGTGCCGTTCTCCAGTATGCTGGGACGAGGTGGGTGAAGCAACGTTGTTGGGACCAAAATTGGTACGTATGACTACGAAAAAGATTCAAATGATCCGGCAACATATACAAACCCCACAAGATCGACAAAAGAGTTATGTTGATCTTCATCGAAGGGACATTGAATTCAATGTTGGAGATCATGTATTGTTACGTGTTGCTCCATGGAAAAGAGTTACGAGATTTGGAAAGAGATGAAAGCTCAATCCTCGATTCATTGGTTCATTTGAAATCCTCGACCGAGTAGGAACTGTGGCCTATAGACTTGCCTTACCGCCAAGTATGTCTCGTGTTCATAAAATCACATATCTATGTTACGTAAATATGTGGAATACCCGAACCACATTATTGAATTAGAACCAGACGAGTTAGCGGAAGATTTAACGTATGAAGAGGTACCTGTTAAAATCTTGGATAAGAAGGAACATATTCTACGCTCAAAGGTTATACCTCAAGTCAAAGTTTTATGGAGAAACCATGATATTGAGGAAATGACCTGGGAGTTAGAATCTGAAATAAAAACAATGTATCCTCACCTTTTTGACAAACCAGGTACGTACACCAATTTCGAGAAAAAAAAAATTAAAAGAAGGGGAGGTTGTAAGACCCCAACTTTTATGAATAAAGATTTAATTTTCTCTAAATATCATTTTGAATAATAAGGTGTGGATTTGATATAATGTTATAGTTGTGGGTAATATTTACAAATTTTGCAAAGTAAGCAAGTTGTCATAAAATATTCGTTTGGTAGGGGAATATTTAGTTTATCAGACGATACAATCATTGATGGACCCCACAACGGAATTACTGTTGAATTTAGAAAGCGACGGAAATAACCTTTTTATAAAAATAATGGCAAAACTTTTACCGTTAAATAGTTGGAATACCCGGTGATAAAAGTACAGTAATACGCGTGGTTGCAAAGTAGTACACGGTATTGTACAGTATCTTTGATTATTAATGCTTACGTGAGAAGTCACTCAGTTTTATTCAATTATTACAACAGTAGTTGATGTATAGTATCTCATATTATTAATTCAATTATTGTCACAGCATCATCTGTACAATATTTTATATTATTAAATCAATAATTGAGACGACAAAGTTATTCATATTATTATTTGCATTATTGACAATGTCTAGAAAGTTCTGTCGGGGAAAGGGGTTAGGTCATCTAATTGCACGCCAATAAGGAGAAATCTGTATCGGAAAGCCCCCTCTTTCCTAGGAATGGTCTGGTTGTTAATATTGTGAGTTATAATATTAATGATGAATAAATGTTGAAAGATTAAAAATGTGTTTAGTCAAGTGAATTGTGATAAATAAAATGGGTTTGTCATGAAGAATTTATTATAAATTTGGCTTATTATATGGACCCCTAGTTACTCATTTTTCAAAATCGTCGGTAGAAAGTTATCTCAATTTTTGGTTTATATTGCATAGTATTTGCATAGTATTGCATAGTGTTGCATAGTACTGCATAGTGTTTACATAGTGCTTCATAGTAAAAATCACGTGAAATCGCCGAACTTCGCCTATGAATTCATCCGAATTTTACTGTGTAGTCCGTGATTATTTCCTAAATAGTATCCTGCCATTCTCCTATAAATAGGATGCTTAGTTTAGAAATGAAAATCACAACAGAATCAGAGAATTCTTCTTCTATAATATTGATCGTATTTCTTTTAAGTTTAAGGAAACTTTGAGTGTTGCAAATAGTGCAAGTTTTCTTCAAGAATATCCCCGCTATACCAGCCAGAAGTACTCTCTTTTTAAGGTAAGGGGTATTATTTATTTCATATTCGTAAGAGATATTATTTTTCGTATTCGTAAAGAATATGATTCTCATTCAATATTCGTAAGGAATATTATTTTCTTTCAATATTCGTAAGGGATATTATTTTCATTCAATATTCGTAAGAAATAATATTTTCTTCCATACTCTGTAGTATGTAAGTAATATTATTTCGTTTCATATTCCTAAATCTACACTTATTTTGATAAGTATTGTTTCTATACTCCTTGAAATTAGTAGAATATCCTTAAAATTTTGCGCTTCATCTAGTATCGTTTCATGAAAATATTTTTCTGAACTTTATTGTTAAATTTTAAGCTTTTTATGTCGGAGTACTATTCATGGGTATTATTCATACATACGACACTATTCATACATACGGTACTATTCACGAGGTACTATTCACGAAGTACTATTCACGGGGTACTATTCACGACAAAAATTGAATTCTTTTCTATCCAAATTATTTTTGATACATGAATATTATTCTTGAATTTTACTCCACAAAGTAGTTATCATGTTGACAATTTGGACATTCTTAAACTTTGGATAAATTAAATTATAAATCTTTAATATTTATCCTTGATCTCACTTGATTGAATTCTTATATCATTGTCATCATTCTCATGTTTATATTGTGGTGAAAGTCATCTTTGACCCGTAGTGCATAGATGGACTATTGATTGGTATGATTATGACCATGAATTATGTATCGGTATAATCATGATCTGTAATGTTACAAATGACGTGGTAAAAGTCCTTATTGGCCCGTAGTGCATGGATGATTCGTGGATGTGATACTAATGAATATCTTTGGCTCGTAGTGCATGGATGATTTGTGGATGTGATACTAATGAATATCATTGGCACGCAGTGCATGAATAATTCGGTGATGTGGATTAGTTATTGAGATATGTTTTAGAGATAAAATATTGATGATGAATTTCTAAATCATAGAAGATAGTAGACATCATGCTCTACTTGACTCTTCTAATGGATTGCTTGTTAAATACTGATTAAACTTATTCATACTATTGTATTCTATCAGTTTTTATACTGTTGGAGACTAAGGATAATTTATTCTACATTATCTTAGTCATAATATCCTTTTCTGGGCTAGTTGAACTCACCTTTTTCTTTCATTGTTCTCTTTAGGAAATGAGAATATAGCTAGGACTAGTCAGGGAATGGAGTGATGGTCCAAGATGGTGGCTATAGTAGTCCTCATTATTCTATGAAATAGTGTGATAATAATTATAATGAGGACTTCATTTGAGTTTGGATATTGTCTACGAGATAATATTTGTCTTAAAACTATCTGCTTATGCTTGTCGTATTATGTAAATTAAGTTTGTATTTAAATTATGTACCATGTATTTGGCGACTCATAATGGGTTGTGTATACCTATTTTGGGGTGTCACAGTTGGTATCAAAGCTTAGGGATATGATCCCTGACTGAGATTTGAGGCTAGAACTAGGAGGGAAGAGACGGGTAAATCATTCGCTAGTGTGTCCTACCTAAGCTTATTTGTTATTTAATTGGTCGGTCAGAATATAGGGATAATATGTAGCATGCTAATTAACCCTTGCTTGGTGGTAGTGTTTGAAAATGACATCTAAAATTTTTGAGACAAGCAATGGAGCACATGAGACCGTTGAGATACCGCTGATCGATAACCAGGATAATGTGCATCAGGAAGGCAATAATTCTCATGTAAAGAACACCGACCAAGTGATGAACGATGGGATGTTTAGGAGCTTTCTGCAATTCATACAACAACAAACGAGAGAGATTCTTGTTCAAAATGGAGGTGGAGTCAATGACAACTCTCAGCTGGTCACCGCTAAGCAATTCAAGGAGCTGGGACCACCGTAGTTTTTGGGAAGCCCGAACCACTTAAGGCAGAGACGCGGATTAAGCAGATCACCAAGATATTTGATGTCTTGGGATGCTCCGAGGAGCAAAAGGTTCCCTTTGTCACCTTCATGTTGCGAGGAGAGACAGATTATTGGTGTGAATTTGTAAAACGTACTCAACCTTCCGTGTCTTGGGAGAAGTTCCAAGAATTGTTCAACGACAAGTACTTTCCTGAAAGTATTCGTCACATATGAAGGAGGTAGAATTCATCAAGCTGGAACAAAATAATATGACCGTATCGCAATACGAGGCTAAATTTGCAGAGTTATCCCGATTTGCATTCCATTTGGTAGACAATGAGGAACATATGACGCGAATGTTTCTGCGAGGTTTGAAGTCCGAAATTCGTTAATACCTCATTTTAGTGATAAATGATCCAATATACAACTTGTTTATAAGATTTAGGCTCAATAAAATA
The DNA here is from genome assembly GCA_020205615.1 of Panax quinquefolius. Lineage (NCBI taxonomy): Eukaryota > Viridiplantae > Streptophyta > Magnoliopsida > Apiales > Araliaceae > Panax > Panax quinquefolius. Next base: position 71,299,610 of record CM035159.1, on the reverse strand, counting down.
GAAATATGAGCAAGAAAATGCTGATAAGATGGCTTGAAATAAGAATAAGAAATATATTTTGTTAGGAGGATAAGAAACTGAGCTGGTAACTTGTGCTGCTTGAGGGATCCAATAATAAATGATGGTAGACGAGTGAAGTCTGTGTACTTGGCTGGTAGTTTCCTAATTCTAGGATCCAAACGAGAAGACAAGGTAGAAGAGGTATGTAATAAGGCAGCATGAGAGTGAATAGATATCTGAGGTGAGGAAACTGAAAATGGAGCTACAGAAGTAGCAGAAACAGATTCAACAGAAATATTGTCCTCAGCAAATACAAGATCCTCGTAAGAAGGAAAAAGTTGGAAGGAAGACCGGGGGACTGAAAACATGTAATTATCAGGTGTAAGGATGATGATTAGTGATTGTACATTTGTACTAAATAAGTTCGCAACGCAAATGTCGGGTAAAATAATATACTATCTAGTTTGTGTTTAACCAAAAAATTAACAATTTCATTTCATCTCCATACTTGATACAATTTTTGAAACTCAAAAAGGAAAATTATGATGCGCAAAAACATGTAAACAAACGAAATTCACCACAAAAGAAAAGAAAAGAAAATTCAATGTTTGGCACGTGGGCCACACTAGGATAATAGTCCGAAGTTGACTGATTCTAAATGGAAAGAATAAATACTCCAAATTAGTTCAATATTATAAATTGAGAGTCGAACAGCAGCAAATTCCAAAACAAAACCCACAAAAGTGACACACACCGGAGTACAGAGATCGGAAAAATGAGCGCGTTAGGGACGACGGTGTGCGTGACTGGAGCTTCCGGTTACATAGCTTCATGGCTCGTCAAGTTCTTGCTTCAACGTGGCTACACTGTCAAAGCTTCTGTTCGGAATCTCAGTAACTCCTCCTTTCTCTCTCTTAGACCTACACAATGTTAATTTCTTTAGGTGGGAATCATCTTTTTTATGAATATTTCTTGTATTTGGACTATGATCACAAGTTTTATGGTTTTTATTCAATTGGATTTCAATGTTTGGATGGTTATTGTTGTTTTGCGAAAATATTGCATATACCTCATCAAATTGCAAATCAAGTGGTATCATTTTTTGATGAATATTTTGTATATTTGGACTATGATCACAAGATCTATGGTTTTTATTCAACTGGGTTTCAATTTTTGGTGGTTATAGTATTGGGAAAATTATGCATATACCCTTATCAGAGTTTCCCCTGCAAATCATAATTATAGTATAGTTTTGACCACTGATGATGGGAACCAGGGATTTTTAGGAAATGAACGAGATAATTGTGCCTTTGTGACTTCTTATATTCTGTTTCAGGAAATAATTTTTTATTTTTTTTATTGGTTTTAATTCACGAATGTTTTATGATTTGTTCTTTTGCACCTAAACCACTCTACAAAATTTTCACTTACTTAAACTGAAAGTAATTTTTTATAGATAAATTAGTTCCCAGATTATACCCAAGTGGAAATCTTGTCCACTAAGGTTAGAAATTCACAATTATTGAAATCATAACATAAAAAGTGCATTTTGTGAGAGTCCATATCTACACTGTTTCATTCTAGTCAGCTGAAGCAGATTAGAGTATGTTTGTTTAGATTCGAACATGTTTCGCACATACATTTCCAGTTCTACAATTTAGTATTTTCTTAATCATTACGTATTATTAGAAAATTGATTACATGGCTAGTCTAGTAAGGTCACGTGGTTGAGTGATTCAAGATGAAAGATGTAAAGTCTCATTGACATATCCAAGGTTGATTATATTTGGCCCTCATGGTTTTGTTAAGTTTACTACTTGATGAATGTATATGTACCTACTATCTTACATTGTACTAAGTTACGAGGAATATTTGACTAAGAAAATTCATACACAAATTGAGCATCTTTTACCATTAGAAGTATTCTTGATTCACATTTTTTGGGGCAATAGATAGTCAAGTTGAATGATTAATATGCATATTTTCTTTATTTTTAACTTCAAGTAGTGGCTTTGTTACTAGAACACATATAATTGCATTCCTTGCTGGCAATGGTTTGGGCATCATTTTACTCCGTTTTCTTACTGAGGGATGATGAAATTTCTTTTAAACTGAGAACCATGGTTATGATTACTTGAGAGAGTGAGCAAAATCTTTGATTTGTGATGTTTCTCTATTAGATAATAGGTTTTCTGTTGGCTAATTGAACATTATTTATTATCTATCAGGTTTGAGGCTCAACATCTTATTTCTGTATAAGGTATCTTGATTTGGGTGTTTTCTATAATAACATATAATTGCATATTCTCGTAACATATTGATTGGAGCCTCTTTTTTTTATTGCTTACTTGAGGAGGATGAAATTTCTTTTGAAGTGATGGTCATGGTTATTAGTGCTTCAAAGAGTGACGATTGCCTCATCTATGTGATGTTTCTGAAATTCCTAATAGGCCTTTGTTGGTTAATTAAAAATTCACCTATTCATGGATTTGAAGGCAAAGAATCTTTCATTTTTTATATTCTTTAAATGCTGTTTTAGTTTGTTGTTCTGTTTATGTATTAGTGGTGCAAGTCATTAGCAACATCAATTAAAACAACATTGCGTTCACAAAGAAATGACTCCCTTCCTTTCGCTGATCTTTTTTCTTCCATGTTGTCATGCTTGTGTAATTTTATTGATGACCCTGGATATCTAGATTCCTCTAGAAATGGGAAAGTATATGAATTATCAATAAATGTCCCTAGAACTTTCTCTTGTGATATGGGGGTTTGTCCATATGCATTTTTCACCACATGTTTTCCAGAATTTTGATTATTCTTCCTGTTGATTTCGGGTGAAATTGTTGTATTTATTGTAGAAAGAAGATAGAATACAGTTTGTTCGTTGATTACCAATCAATAAAAGAAAAAGTAAGAGAAAAGTTTGTGCGTTGGTGTTATAATTATTAGAAAGGTTCTAGACATCAGAATATAGTTTCACTGAAATCCACCGCTTATATCATGATGCACAAGTATGGAAATCTGCTGAAGTATATACATGTGTATAAACTCATAAGAGAATACTACCCACTACACAATATACTTGTAGAAGAGTTCTGGTAATTTTGGAAAATATTCTTGTTAGCATAACTAGAAGGTCTTTATCATGCTATGGTTGCTTCAAAAGTTGTTCTGTGTTTTTCTTAGTGCCAAAAAGTAATTAAGGTGATCTTCTTCAGATGATCCAAAGAAAACTGAACACTTGCTTGCACTTGATGGGGCTAAGGATAGACTTCACTTATTTAAAGCAAATCTGTTGGAAGAAGGTTCATTTGATGCCGTGGTTGCTGGTTGTGAAGGTGTTTTCCATACAGCGTCTCCTTTTACCTTTTCAATTAATGATCCGCAGGTTCTTTCCATATTATACATACATATATTTTTATTTAGTTTTTATGCATGTATTCTCATATGCTTGAACTCAAGAGTGAAGTGACCAGAGTCTGAAAAGAAATTCTCAAGGAAATAAGTCTCGACCAATATTTTTAGAGTTTGGTCACTTGAGACAAGAATGGAATGACACATCACAGAAATATCTAAGTACAAAATTTGAAGAACTTTTCAAGGAGAGGTAGGTTTTCAAAAATTATTGTTAGAACTGAGGATCCAACCCGAAAATTTTATAACTTGATTGGCGCTAGTGGAAAGCAAACATGCATTTAGGGACAAAGGGATTTAATTTCTGACAAATATGTATAGACTTGACTTGCAGAAGAGCATTGTCAAGCACAAATTTATATCATAGTTGTCATGGCATCGCCTAGGCGACGCCTTGACGTCCAGGCGATGGAGAATTGGTACGGCTTCCGGTCGACTTAGCAGCTCTGGCCCTTACCACATCTACCACATCTACCCATCTTCTTACCCTTTAACCCATGGACCATAATACCCATGACCTATCGATTAAAAAAGGAGAAAAAGAGAAAGGCAAAACCCTTATCTACAGAATTGGACTCGACTTCATCGCATCGCAGCTTGAGTGTTCGACTTCATCGTGACCCATCAATTCGCAGCAAGGAGAGACGAAGATCCATCGCAGCCCTTCGCGACAGCATTTAGCCCTTCGTGACAACATCGCAGTCCTTCATGACAACATCGCAGCCCCGTCGCGATCGCGACTCCTTCACGACAACATCTTTGGACTCAATCGTGATTCGCGATTCCTTCGTGACAACCCATCTTCTCTCTCACACAGGTTTTTTTTTTTTTCTTGTTTCGCGAGGTCGGCTTCTCTGCTTCTCTACTTCTAAGTATTCATATATATGATATATCACGCTGCTTTGCTTCTCTGTTCAAGTCTGCTTTCGTTTTTTTACTCCAAGTACTTGCTTTATATTACACTTTACCCATACACATTATAAATATAATATATATTTGTAATTTTATATATATGTACTCTTTACATTTTATCCATTGACAGTGGTTACATTTTAAGTTTCATAATTGTGTATGTGATAATCTAATGGTTGTTCTGGATTAATATGTTTGCTACTAGTTGGATATTATTTAAGTTTCATAATTGTGCCTCGGATATTTTAATATCAAGTGTTTTATTTTTGAATTGTTATTGCCAAGTATTTACATAATTATGTTTTAAATGTTATTCTATAGTGTTATGTTTTGAGTTTTAATGTATATGAAATTTTATTGCAAATATACTTGTTAAATAAAATAAATAATATATAAATTGCACATTGTAAAAGACTTGTCGTCATACGGACGCCGTAGCAGTCGCCTTGTCGCTTAGGCGACCTGGCAGTCGGCTACCGCCATGACTCGCCGTGGCGCCGTAACAACTATGATTTATATGCTTAAGTCAATCTTTTGGTGTCCGTCCCAAATAAGTGATAGTATTTGACTGGACATGTACTTTACAGAAGAGAATCTTGGATCCAAAACAAAACTTAATTCCCATTATACTCTTTGTCGAGCAATATTGACACGAGAATGATTATCTGTTAAGATTCACTATAATTTATGTTTTGGTATATATGAACAATTTAAATATTTGATGCATTTTTATTTATTAATTAGGATAGCCTAGTAAATTTAATTATTTTGGGCCTTTTATGTTTTAGGCTTACTTTTAAAGTTTATTGGATTTTATTTAATTTTAGGGTTTAGGTACTATAAATAGTCTCTTAGGTTATTATTATGAAACGACTCTCATTATTATTTCAACTGTTGCTCATAGGAAAAAGGAAAAAGTAAGGGAAAAACTTTAGCTTGCCATGAAAATCAATAGCCCGAATTGTTGGCCGCCATACTCAGAAACTAAAAGGGAAAAAAAATATAAAGGTTCAGTGTTCTTGACTTATACACGTGCCTGCTGCATACCTCGTTTTTCTAGCGTGAATTTGTGCAACAACGTATGGTGATGTGGCAATCCAAGTCTGCAACAATGTTTTTACTTTGATCTCCATATGTGGTATGTGTTTTATTCCAATTAGTAATCTGACTTGAAGTTGAGGACTTCCATATTTATCAACAAATACCTAGTTTAATTACAGAGCATCCTTAGAGTTTTGTATAAGAAGTTTAATCCTTGCATCTTGGGAAAAAAGTGTCTCGAGATACAAAGGTAAAATATTTTACAAGTCAAGGATAAAATTTGTTATCTTAAAGATTGGTGTGACTTGTTGGAGTATGAAATTTATACGCGTCAGCATAAAAATTTGTTACCCGAATTTGATGATCTTTTGGAGGAATTGCAAGAAGCACATTATAGACTTAACAAGTTGAAATATCGGTATCAAGTTGAGAAAAGAATAACTAAAGAAGAGGGACAAAAGGAGATTTCTTTTCTAATTGATGAAGTTATTAGGTGTTCCAAAAATTTCATAGCCAACAGTGGAAATATTCAAGAAAGTTGTAGCACCATTAATCCTATTTCCAAGTCACGTGATTTGTCCGTTCTACTAGAGAGTGGAAGACACGGAGGAAGTTGAAGAAGAGTTTACAGTTAAAGACGAACCAATCTTAGTGGTTGAGGAGGATCATAATTTGGACTCAAAGCAACATAAAGATGCGGATATCGTGAAAATTGAGATTGATCGTAAGATTGTTCATATTCCTGTATACGCCAACTTGAAAAATCTTGATCTCATCATCCCAGAACATATGTTTGCGGTGCATGTTAATATGAAGCTTTTGGTTCTTGCTCAACTATTACCAAAAAATTTCTTTGAGAAGCAACATCGTGTACAAAGAAGATTGCGAACGTCTATTGGTTGGTGCTTGATATTATTTCATTTCAAAATTCGAGATCGAATTTTCTCTAAGAAAAGGGGAGTAACACGGATTATCCGTTAAGATTCACTATAATTTATGTTTTGGTATATATGGACAATTTAAATATTTGATATATTTTTATTTATTAATTAGTTTAGCCTAGTAGATTTAATTATTTTGGGTCCGTTTATGTTTTGGGCTTACTTTTTAAGTTTATTGGATTTTATTTAATTTTAGGGTTTAGGTAATATAAATAGTCTCTTAGGGTTATTATTATGAAACAACTCTCATTGTTATTGAATTATCTGATTATTCTGACAATTGTTCTACAATTTTTATCTCTCTTTTGTGGATTATTGTGATTGCAAAGTTCGAGATTCAATTCCTGTGATTGTTTCTTTTGATTACTACATCTTTCGCTTCGTCAAATTTTCAAATAAAAAGTAATGATGCACTTAGTTTTGAATGATAAGGGTATAATAGTCAAATGTACATGGATGCATAGTTTATTGAGACATCCAAAAATGGAAACCCTCTCACTCTACTTGGGACTGAGGGAGAAATTTTCCCAAGAATGCCAGGCTTCAAGTCAAATAAGTCTATATTTTTTGTTTTAAGTTAAACACAATTTAAATTAAATCCAACTTTTGTTTAAATGTACGAAAGATCAAGTCTTACTATCCCTTTGACTCCTCTTAACACCCTCCTAATCAGGATGAGGTTTTGTAATGGCATTTAGATTATTCTAATGGATGCGTATAAATGTGATTTATGATAGTGAGGACTAAGTTTCTCAGATTAATTCTTTGTTATATGTTTATAACTGTAAGTCCGTCATGCTTTTTGTATATGATTTTCAAAATCTGTTCATGTTCAATGTATTCCACTATTGTTGTTTGGTGATAATTGTTGCTTCTGGGCATGCTCTTCATGACATCTATAACTGATTGTCATGTAAGATTGATGCAAAATGGCACAGGCACCTTAACTGAACGGTGATACTTTTTATTTGTTTGTGGGAAACACTTTATTAGCTTACTGAGTTAAATTTTGTGATGGCAACTGTGTTCCTCATTTCAGGCAGAATTGATCGATCCTGCAGTTAAGGGGACACTTAATGTTCTTGGGTCATGTGCAAAAGCTCCATCAGTCAAAAGAGTGGTTTTGACTTCTTCTATGGCTGCAGTTACATACAATGGTAGGCCTCGGACACTGGATGTGGTAGTTGATGAGACATGGTTTTCCAATGCTGAGATTTGCAAGGAAATGAAGGTGTGTGGCTATTGCTTTTATGTTTTAATCCAACTCCATGCTCATAGAACCAAGCTGTTAGCTTTTGTAAAATACAACACAGTGCCACTTTAACATGAGCTTGTACTGGTACTATGACCTTAATTTCTACGCCTTCTATATTAAATATTTAAATTAAGCAAACATTGTGGCATATCTTTCTTTTGATTGGGTATTTATTTGTTTAAATAAATAATGTTATTTAGTATTTCATCTGCATATTCTCTATATCTGCATTCATCATTATTGCTTCGGCAGAAGCTAGAACTTGTTTGTCTGAAAGAGCAGCTAAAGTTAACCAACAATGTTTTCATTCCAAAAAAACATTGAATTTACATATAATGAAGGTCAGAAAATTTGGATCGACATAGGCTCAGAAATACTTAATTATCATTGTTATTACTGAAATAGTACATTTAACATTGTTAACTTGAGCTATTTAACCTGTGCATAGAAGTGCAGAATAGTGTGATACTCTGGTTAGAGCTGGTTCCTAGCTCAAGTTATATCTTCTGTGGTTGCAACCTGAAGTGGGAAGTGTCACAGTAAGGAAGTATTGTTCTTCTAATTAGTTTTAATTTAGAGAAACATTATGAAAGACAGGCGGGTGCTCTATGTATGATCATGTCTTTTTGGTTTGAAACTTCAGTCTTTTATCACAGAGAAAGAAGTCATATAAGTACAATACTTTTACGTTATAGTTATACTCTGGCAGCTCTCGAGAGTAAAAATCACAAGATAGTGTTCTATTTCTTAGAACATTTATTGAAACTGGAAGAGGAATAAATTTCGGAGTAGAATTAACTTCAGAAAAGTAGCAGTATATGCTTAAATTATCTAGGCGCAGTTCCTTCAAAGCATTCTGTTGAACTACCCCACTTGGCTAAGGAATTGACCTTCATATCATTTGTAGTTGCAATCAAATAGGAGTAAATATGTTTATATCTCACGAGGTCAAATCTATCTGCTCACTGAGTTTCTCTGTAAGCACAAGATCTAGTATCCAATTAGTGAGTTATCTGAATTAGTATATATAAGTATTACAACCAAAAGATTCCTGCTTCAGAATCCCTTTACTAGCCCCCCCCTCCTCTTCATTCAAAGACAGAAAACGCAGATAATGCAGTGAACAAATTGGTTTCGTGTGATGTTATTAAGATAGTAACAATTTTTGAAACTATATTGAAAACTTTGAAGTCTGAAGATGATTTGAGCTCAGAGTACCATCTGTTCTCTGGCTCCTTATACTTGTTAGTTCTTCTTTATATGTTGGCTTCCATCAAACACTCTAAAGAAACATAAAAGATCTGACCAAGTTATTTGGACCAAATTAAAAAGTACTTCCATCCTCCATTGCAATACACCTTTTCTCATTGTACGTAATAGATTTTTTTTGGTATTTAATGGACTACCTAAGCTTCTTGTTATTAATTTTCATAATTGTTAGAAATGAACTCTCTTTGTTAATTTTTCAGATTGAAAGTTACATAATTTATACACAAAGGTTAGCCTAATTCTTGGAGTAAAACAAGGAAACATATTGGAGTAAAACAAGGAAACATGTTAGCCTAATTCTAAGAGTAAAATAAGGAAACATGTTTAGGAGAAATAAAAGGAAACATGTTTTCCCTAATAAAAGGAATCATGTTTTCCAACATTCCCCCTCAAGCTGGTGAATGAATATTTTTTATTCCCAGCTTGAATACAAAACTCTGAAATACTGAGCTACTTAAGCCCTTAGTAAGTACATCCGCAAGTTGGCCATGTGTAAACACATAAGGGGTACAAATCAGCCCACTCTCTAGTTTCTCCTGCCTGTCAATTTCGATGTGCTTCGTGCAATCATGTTGCACCAGGTTGTGAGCTATACTAATTGCAGACTTATTGTCACAATAAAGTCTCATTGGGCCATCCCACTTGATTTTCAAGTCTCTTAAGATGACCTTCAACCAAAGTAGTTCACACGCACCTTGGGTCATTGCTCGAAATTCTGTCTCTGCACTAGACCGTGCCACCACGTGTTTCTTGCTCCTCCATGCCACGAGATTACCGCCAAGAAATGTACAATATCCTGTTGTTGACCTCCTGTCAACTATTGACCCAGCATAATCAGCATCCGCATATGCCTCAAGCACCAAACCTCTGTTTCTTTTGATAGAACACCTTTTCTCGGTGTCCCTTTGAGATATTGTAACACTTGGTGTGCTGCTTGCAGATGAACTTCCTTTGGGCTATGCATGAACTGGCTAATGACACTCACTACGTATGCTATGTCCGATCATGTATGAGACAGATAAATGAGTTTTCCTACCAGCTGCTGATACATTTCTTTATTTATGCAGCGTCTTCCTTTGCTATTCCTAGTTTAAGATTTTGGTCTATTGGAGTACTTGCTGGTTTGCATGTTGTCTTTCCTGTTTCTTTGAGGAGATCTGTAACATACTTCTGTTGGGAGATAAAAATGCCCTGCCTAGAGTGAGCCACCTCGATCCTAAGAAAATATTTAACCTTTCCTAATACTTTGATCTCAAATTCCTTAGTCAAACACTGACTTAGGAGTTGTCTCTCATTGTGTTACTTAGACTCGCCATTTTTGATGGAGTACCCGTGTCGACACGACACTGGTATGGGTGTGGGATTTGTATGGGATCCAGCCATAGAAATCCAGATACGACAGTTTTGGAACAAGAAGAAGAGACGCGAGAGGAGGAAGAAGAAGAGTCGCGTGAGAGAAGGAAGAAGAAGAGAGTAAGAGACGAGTAAGATCTAAGATGAGGAAGAAGAAGAGTCGCGCGAGAGGAGGAAGAAGAAGAGAGTAAGAGACGATTTGATCTCAGATCTGGAATATGAAATATCCCAAAAAATTACAGTTAGGTACCTCATAGTTTTTATAGTTTTTTAATTTAGTCTCCCAGGTTTTATGAAAGTTCAAAATAGCCCCTGGAAAATTACATATCAGTCCCTGTAGTTTTGTTTTTTCCATTTTAGCCCCTAAAGTTTCAGTTCTGTCCTTGTTTTTTATATTTTTACTATTCAGTCCCTAGAGCAAAAAATACTTGGTGATACAATTAGAAACACTATTGTTAAAAAATCATAACATACCATATTATCGCACCCGTGTCCAAATTCAGATCCATATCCGTGTATCCTCTATTTTTTTACTTTACGTGTCTGACACTTAGATTCGTACTCGCACCCGACACCCGCACTCGAGTTCGAGTAACACAGGTCTCTCATTATTAGCATTCCCCGTTACTATTATGTCATCAACATACACTAATAATGTTGTGTCTCCCCCTGAAGGTGAGTGTTTAATGAACGTGTGATCTCCTTGGCTTTGTTTATACCCCATTACAATCATAACTCTCGCAAATCTACCAAATAATGTCTGTGGCGATTGCTTAAGTCCATTCAAGGCTGTCTTCAATTTACACACAGTATGAACACCCAAGTTATTCCCATAACCTGATGGGACATCCATATAAATTTCTTCTTCTAGTTCTCCATGCAAAAATGCTTTCTTGACATCAAATTGTTGTAACTCCCAACCATAATTAGTTGCTAATGACACTAGGATTCTAACAATATTCAACTATTAAGCTTTGCAACCGGAGCAAAAGTCTCTAGGTAGTCAATCCCATAGGTTTGAGTATAGCCCTTGGCTACAAACTTTGTCTTATATCTCTCTATTGACCCATCTGCTATGTATCACTGTATAGATCCATTTACACCCTACGGGTTTCTTTCCGACAAGCAACTTCACTAACTCCCACGTTTTATTCTTCTCCGAAACTTCCATTTCTACATTCATGACTTGTCTCAATTTTTCATTGGTCAAAGCCTCGGATAAGGTGGTAGGGATGGTAATGGTGTTTAAGTTAACAAGGAAGGCTCTGTGTGATGGTGAAAAATGGTTAAAGGAAAGAAAGTGTGCAAGAGGATATAAGGGTCGTTTTGTGTACTCTCTAGTTCTTTTTTTTATTAGCAATGGGAAGGTCCTGGTCATTATTGTTTACATGGGATTCAGTTTCAGCTTGTAATGAGAATTAGAAATTGTTACCTCATTCTCAGGATCTGGGTTGGATTCTTAGACTTACACTGATTCCGGGACAATTGTCTTTTTCCTCGAATACATCTTACCTTTGTCAAATCTCACATTTTCAAGGGCAAAGTTGGGAGTTTTTGAAATTTTCGGCACGGGTTCAGACACAAGATTTGGCATGGAATCAAATACTGGCTCAGACACATGACTCGGATTACTAAAAACTGGTTTAGACATAAGATTTGGCATGGACTTAGATATTGGCTCAGACACATGACTCGGATTACTAGAAACTAGTTTAGGAAGTGACAACAGATCGAACAAGAAATCCATATCCTTATCTTCAAGTATTGAATTCTCCCTCTGAAGATAAGTTGAGGTGAAGTAAGGTGTTTCATTGAAAGTAACATCCATCGAGATATAATTTTTTTTAGATGGTGGTTGATAACACTCGTGCCCTTTTTGAGTTGAGGAATAACCCACATATACGCATTTAACTCTCTTGGGTCTAGTTTCCCTCTATTTTACTATGAGCATGGACAAATGATACACATCCAAATTTTTTAGGGACAAGATTATTTGTAGTGTGTATGTTTGGATAGAATGTTGAGAGTATATCCATTAGACTCTTGAATCCCAAGACTCTAGAAGGCAAACGATTTATAAGATGAGTAGTTGTAAGAATTTCTTCTCCCCAAAAAGATTTAGGCACATTTTTTTTGGAATAAGAAGGCTTGGGTCGACTAAAGGAGATGACCATTTTTCTTTCCGCGACTCCATTTTGTTGTGGCGTATTGACACACGATGACTCGTGTACTATTTCTTCCTTTTTGAAAATAAGGAGTTAGTACTTGATTGAAATAATCCCTGGCATTATCTGACCTAAGCTTTTTGATAGCGACTCCAAATTGGTTCTTAATTATGGAACAAAAATTTGGGAGAACAGTACTGACCTCAAGATTTATGTTCAAGTAAGAAAAGTTAAGTAATACGAGTACAATAATTAATGAATGACACAAACCATCTTATTCCAGAAACGTTAGGAATAGTAGATGGACCCCAAAATGAGATAAAAAAGAAGAGAGCTTTTATCACTACCTAGACAAGGTACACGTTTGTGTTTGGCAAGTTCACACACTTCACAATGAAAGTTTTTAACATCTAGACCTTGAAATAAAGACGGAAACATAATTTTAATGACTCTAAAAGACAGATGTCCAAGTCGGCGCTGGTGAAGCCAAATTTTTTCTTCATTGGATGAATAAAGTTCTGAAACAAAAGAAGGTAATTTTCTGTTTGTGATATTTGACTGGCTCAATGCTTCTAAGTAATAGAGCCCGTCCCGTTCTCTAGCATGTCCAATCATCTTCCTCGAATTCTGGTCCTGAAATACACAATAATTATGTTAAAAGATCACTCTGTAACATAAATCTTGAGTAAGCTTTTGTATGGAGACAAGGTTTGTGGATAATTTGGGGACATGGAGAACATTTTTTAAAGTCAATGATGAGTTTATTTTAACATCTCCTACACCTGCTATAGTGGTCAAAGAACTATCAGCTGTGAATATTTTCCTACTGCCAAGCAGGGTGAGTATGTGGAAAAGTCATTTGGTGAGTAGGTCATATGATCGGTAGCTCCTAAATCCATGATCCAGAAGCCGACACAGGTTGTATTCGAGACATTTAATCCAACAGAGGATGGAGACTTACCTGAATACGCCGATGAACAAGTACCTAAAGGTTTGTCAATGTTGTCAATTAGGGATCTCACCCTCTCGACCTCTTCTTTGTTGAGACTACCCGACTCCTTTGATGAGGCTATTTCTATAACTTCTGACATCTTCCACAAGTCACAAATTACTGACTATCAAGTCCAATCACTAACAGAATTGCAAAGCTGGTTTGATACCAAGAAGGGATTTTTGATTTATGCAAAGCTGTTTTGATTCACAAAATGTAGAAATGATAGAATTACAAATTTACAGAATTTAAAATGAATTACAAAGCTGCAGAACTTCAGAATTTGCAGAATTAAAATACTGCAGAATCACAGAATTTAAAAAATTGCAGAAAAATGAACAAAGGAATGGAAAAATCTGTTAGAATATCCTGGTAAAATATCCTTAGCTCTGATACCATGTTAGAAATGAACTCTCTTTGTTATTTTTTCAGATTGTAAGTTACAGAATTTATACACAAAGGTTAGCCTAATTCTAGGAGTAAAATAAGGAAACATGTCGGAGTAAAACAAGGAAGCATGTTAGCCTAATTCTAGTAGTAAAACAAGGAAACATGTTTAGGAGAAATAAAAGAAAACATGTTTTCCCTAATAAAAGGAACCATGTTTTCCAACAGTAATATCTGGAGTAGGCAATAACTAATCCTCTTTGGACATTATTGTTTCCATCCAGTAAACATGATTGTTTAATTTCTCTTTATTCGCATAGATGACACATTGACATAATTTCTTCTTTGACACTAGATTTTGAATGATATTCCTCTCTCCCCTTTCTTTTTTGCTTCTACCAGCTTTGGTATGTGCTTTCAAAAACTTTAGCTGAGGATGCTGCCTGGAAATTTGTAAAACAAAAAGGAATTGACATGGTTACAATAAACCCAGCAATGGTTATTGGACCTCTTTTGCAGCCAACTCTGAACACAAGTGCTGCTGCAATTTTGAACATAATAAACGGTATGTGTCCTTCATTAAGCTGAATGACTCTGATTTAGTTTTATCTGCACCCGGTTATCTAGAAATGAATTGCTGTTATTTTTGATGAAATCTATCTGCTAAAATGTTGTTGCTATGGTTTCAGACTCTTTCCATGATCACCTTCCGTCTCATCCCATCCCATTGCCATACCTACCCCCTCCAACCCCAAACTTATGGATTCTTCGTTTTCTTTTTCCTCAATATTTCTGGAAATCATAGGCCTAGGGTGAATCTCTACTTTTTTTTTCCTTTCATTTCCTTAATATTTCCTTTTCCAATGAAATCTCCATTCAACTCTCCCTTTCCAGTTTACTTATCCCGCTGTTCTCCCGTACGAAAGGATTGGTGAGAATTTAAGCACTTGCTGACACAATATCTAGCTTTGATAATGATTTGACATATATTTTTGCTGGAATATTAATATGTAGTTTCTTAACTTCCATAAAGCAGGAGCACAAGCATATCCAAATTTTAGCTTTGGATGGGTTAATGTTAAGGATGTTGCCAATGCTCATATTCTTGCATTTGAGATTCCTTCAGCTAGTGGAAGATATTGTATGGTTGAAACTGTTGCACACTACTCAGAAATTGTTGATATTTTACGGAAGCTATATCCTTCTTTTCAACTTCCAGACAAGTAAGTTTGTCAGTTCAAATTTTTTGTTGTTATTTTCAAGTACTAATTTATGTTGGGAAAAATCACCTCCCAAGAAACTCTTTGATAAATTGAACGGCAAACACACTAATATATGCCAAACAAATTAAATATGCATTCCCACCAAAATAATAAGCTCCGCAAAAAATAATAAGATGAAAATAACCAAGAACAAAACACCAAGATTTTACATAGAAAACCCTCTCCAATAAAGAGGTATAAAAACCACGGGACAATCTCCGAAAAATTCACTATAATTAGAAACTAAGAGAATACAAAGATATCTTAATTTGATTGACTACTCAAATTACCTCACCACAATAATATGCTATGCTGGAAACCCAAACAACACACAGTTGTTTAATCTTTTTCTCTCTCTATTTTCTCCAAGCTTAAGCCGAAGCTTTCTCTCTCTGTTTTTCTTGGCTGCCTCGGTAGTGCCTTGGCCTTCTTGTTTCTGTCTCCCACACTTTTTCTTGGCTGCCTCGATAGTGCCTTTTAAGCCAAAGAGTGAAGGGTTGTTGCCCATCTTGTATGCCCACCGATTATACCACATGGATGCATATATGTACTATACATATATTCCTCCTGCGACATGACTTGAGTCATTTACTTGCCATGTAGCCTGCCAAAGAAGTGAATGACTAATTCACCTTACTCCCTATGGTCTCACATGTTAACCTTCCTTCTTGTGTACACGGTTACTCAAATTGGAGACCAAATAATTTGGTAATAATCCCATGTGCCTCCAAACATGATAGGTTCAATGCATCACCAATTAAAATTGGTATAACTCATGGGTCTAGGACCCACAAACTGAACAATTTCAATTTGAAGTACTAACTTCACATGTAGAATACTGTACAAATTGGTTTGGTTCCATTAATTTTCTAGTTGAATTATTTGTGATTGTTGATCCCATATGTTTGACCAAATAAATTTATACAATTGTATTGGCGCGTTCTTTTAGAACTTTTTTTAATAACAATCATGGGTATTCCAACCTCTTAGAGCATTTGACTAATCTCACGGGCACGTCCCCCAACTAGAGCCGTGCACCTGGAAAATCAAAGCATAAGCTTGTGTTGACCCTTTGGTGTTGGTAATCTTTTATGACAGTGATTATGTGACCTTATTATGGCAGAGCACATGCAATTGAGCCAACCCTTGGGGTTCACTTTCTTAGAACTAATACATTATGTTTTACTAGATACCTCTTTCTTAAAGGATTCTACGTAGATACATATCTTAATATACTAAATATAAAGTCTTTGTGTGAGTTATGTTATGAAACCTATATATGATATATTGAATAAGAATTAAGAGTAGTGATAATGTCGGTTTCCAATTCCTATCCATAATTTCATAAGTACGTATACGTATCTTAACATTACTTGAGCTGCAACAGTACAAATTTTACATTCAGAAAAATACAAAAACAAAAAGGTTTGCCAAAGTGTGAATGTTGAGTTGAATGTGTGGTAAAACAGTGAACTATTTGATAGAAAATACTATTCAAAGATTTGGACTAATAAAATTTAGGGAATGCAAGTGCCCCAATAAAGATGAGAGCATGTGCGATTAATATTTAGCAATATTTGACAGTATGCTCTGGGGAAAAATCACTACCCAAGTTAACTTAGTAGGATATAGGGGAAGACATGATAACTTGTTGGATGGAATTGCAAAATAGGATTCATGTTTTTGTTTGGTTAGGGATGATAATTGATAGCTTTATTTAGTTGTTATATTATATTATATTCTAACTTCCATAATTGTTGAATATTAGTGCTTTCCTTGAAATTATACCTGTGCATGTCAGTGAAGAAGGTTTCATAAAGATCATATTTTTATGGTTGATTTTGAGAGTTAAGCTACATCAATGTCAATGCCATCAACTTCTTAGTTCTTGAACATTTTGTAACCACATTTATTATCGAAACCTGAACATTATTTGATGCAAACTTCTATTGCGACATTAATAACCTGAAGGACTTTAAATTTTGGAATTTGGGATAGAGGAAGTTGGCCACTTCAGCATCTTTTGCAATATTTGTGTCTGAGTTTTAGGTCCTCTCGGCCAGCCACAATAAGAAAAAGCAAAAATAAAAATAATAATTTAGAGTGCAATGTCAAATTTTATCAATAAGTAGTACAGTAATGTTCTGATTTTAGGAATTCGGTCCACTAACACTTGATAACCAAAATGAGCAATATTTCTTTTGATTTTTCTGATTATCTTTTTTTTTAGGAGAAGGGTAAACTCTATTGGTGATGATTCCGGCATTTCTCCTTATTTTTGCACTTCTTTACATTGCAGGTGTGCAGATGAAAAACCTTTCATGCCAACATATCAGGTTTCCAAGGAGAAAATAAAAGGCTTGGGCATTGACTACATCCCGATTGAGGATAGCCTTAAGGAAATTGTTGAGAGCTTGGAGGAGAAGAAATTTTTCGGGGTCTCAGCAGCTATGTAAAAGTCTAAAACAAGTAATTAGGGTGGCGATTCTATGCCTTGAACTCGGTTATAATTGGTTGGCAGCTTTTGCGTGTTTAGTTTATTGGGACCAATTTTTTATTTATTTTTTTGTTTTTTTTGTTTTTTTTGTTTTTTTTTTACAATGAATCCCATCTATGAAATGATGAAAATGGAAGTGCTTTTTAAGTTGTGAAATTGGAACCTTGAGGCCTTACAATTAGCATGTGTGACTTGTCTCAGGTTTTCTTACATACATTTTATAATGTATATTGTTTTCTGTATGAATGCTCAAATTGAGATACGTAGGATGATGAAAAAACGATGTCGTTTAATGTTTTTTTTTTTTCCCAAATCAAATCGTATAAATGATGAAATCATGAAAGAAGTAGAAATAAGAGACGTCGTCTTTTCTTGGAAACTTCTATAACGTAAGACCCTCTTATTTAAATTCAAAAGAGTTGATAGGTTTGTGCCATTGAAAATATACTGAAATTCAATACATAGATGAATGAGTTTTATTTTGTAAAATCATATAAAAATTGATAGATATCCATTATTGATATGTTTTCACTATCTATGCAGTTGGAGAATACCATAAAAAATGTCATTTTTATATTGTTTTGTAGCCAAATTTGGTTTGGCATCTTTATTATATATATAGAGTAATGATTTATAACATGTATTTATTATGAATTAAAAATAAGTATATATTATTATTATTATTCAATATAGAAACAAACGATCGAAGTTAGAATTGAAAATTTTACACCCGCTATTAATAGTAGCGAACGACGGTATAATTTTTAGCGTTCATTACTATTAGTAGCGGACGACACCCGTCATCCGCTACTATTAGTAGCGAACGTCGCGAACGTGAATTTTTCAGTTCTAATCTCAGTCGTTGATTTTTGTATTGAACATTAGGATATAAACTGTGATTTGAACCCTTTTTGATTTACATTTTATGATTCAATTCTTAGGGTATACTTGAGCTAACCACCTGTGCGGGTACCACATGCATGTCCTCTTGATACAAGGACATGACACCTTCCGTGACGGTGTGATCAGTCTACGATGTATGCTTTTGTATGCTCTAAGTATGAGCATTGACCATTTGATATATTTGTTCAGGATACGTATTGGTTGACCCAATATTTGATTTGATTTGAGTTGAGTTGTTTGGCGGATTAATGGCATGTGTCGTGCATACTATCCTATTTAATTTGCATACATCATGTTACCGATGTATTTTGTTAACATTTGTTTATTTGTATTTGAGCTCAGTATGAAATTACTACCTTATAAACCTTTGATTCAGCCTTATTTTGCTTGGGATTCTTTGATTATAGTTATCCATTTGACGGTGTTAATCATTTGTATCTTGCCTCACTGATTTAAATATATTCATAATTCGATCGTATTTGTTCGTTCATTCGGTTCTTTTGGGTACATTATGTATTGCTATATATATGTGCATATTTATATTCATACTAGACAATTAACTCATGTTGTGTTCTTTTTTCAGTAGATAATTAGGGGAATTAAGGACAAATATAACAAGAGTTCTCTTTTATTCAAATGCGATACATATTTTGTTAGATTATGATATATTGGTTATTTGGAGTTGTTATAAATATCTTAGACGGTGATTCTAGCTAGTTTGACAATTATTATGATTTTGTCTTGTAGTGTTTATTGATTATGAGATTATTTTATTCGTATAATAATTCACGTCACTTACCTTTTTGCCATAAGTGATAATAAAATAAAATAATAAATTACAATTCGTTACACACAGAGTTTTAGTAAAATATATATAAATATTAATAATGTATATTTGTTTCATAATTATCAATATCTAAATTTTAAAAATGATGTGTTATATATTTTTGTTTTATGTGAAAATAGTGCTTTGCAATACCAATTTTGTTTATTATATTACCAACTTTTTTCATAAATTAATTAAGAACATTCAAGACATGAATATTATTGATAACTAATTTTTTAAATATTTTAAAACATTCATAATATGTAAGGCGCTCTGACAACCATATCGTGATAGGTAGGGGCTGATGTAGGATTTTTGTCAAGGGAGACATTTTTATAATAAAAGTAAACAAACATTAATAATATTTAATAAAATTTCAAGTAAAAATACATAAAAGTTACTACAAAATTATTTTCTGAGACTTTATTTCTTATACTGAAATATGATTATTATTATTATTTGCTAAATTGAAACATGATTAATTGACTTTTAATTAGGTTCAACAAAGGAAAATTTTGATCAAGGACGTTTAGTAATGTAAAATCTTGAAGTGTGTGTGTGTGTGTGTGTATATATATATATATATATATATATATATATATATATATATAATTATTCATTCTAAAATTCAAAATATCAAATACAAATTGCAATATAATAAAAACAAATTAAAATATAAATTTAATTAGTGTAGTCCTAAATAAAAATTATATATTCATAATTCATGTCTTCAATGATTCAAATACAATATCCAATGACACGCATATTAAAAGCTTCAACATATACCGTAAAAATTAAAGAGTATGTATACATATACTAATTAACATAAATAAATAAAATAAATAAAAATTAAAACTAAGTAATTAACTAGACACTTAATTACAAAATGTAAATTTACATTTTTTTAAAAAAAAGAGGAAGAGATAATTTGTAACATATCATAAATTATATTAAATCGATCAACATTAATACTAATTTTTAAGTAATTATGTTTAAAATCAATAGGATATATAACTTATTGATAAGTTCTCTCCTTTGTTATGTATGATTACAATTTCAAGTTTATCGGACTGCATAATCAGAACTAAGTGCTTCATAAAAACAAGTTTTTCTAGGTTCTATGTACCTAGTTTCTCTCCCCTTTAGTATATACATTTGTTATGTATAGTTATAATTTCGAGTTTATAAGACTGCATAATTAGCTAGGTGCTAAATAGAGATAAGTTTACTTAGATTCTACATACCTAATTTCTCTCCCTTTTAGTTTAGTTTATAGTTTATTGATAAGTTCTTTCCTTTGTTATATATGTATGCTTATAGTTTCGAGTTTATCGGACTGCATAATCAACTAGGTGCTTCATAGAGATAAGTTTTTCTAGGTTATACGTACCTAGTTTCTCTCCCCCTTTAGCATATATATTTGTTATGCATGGTTATAGTTTCGAGTTTACATGACTACATAATTAGTTAGGTGCTTCATAGATACAAGTTTATCTAGGTTATGCGTACCTAGTTTCTCTCCCCTTTAGTATATAGTTTATTGATAAGTTCTCTCCTTTGTTATGTATGGTTATAGTTTTGAGTTTATCGGACTGCTAGGTGCTTCATAGATATAAGTTTTCTTGGGTTATACGTACCTAGCTAGTTTGTCTCCCCTTTAATATATAGCTTATTGATAAGTTCTCTCCTTTGTATATGTATGGTTATAATTTTGAGTTTATCGGACTGCATAATCAACTAGGTGTTTCACAGAGATAAATTTTCTTAGGTTATACATACCTAGCTAGTTTGTCTCCCCTTTAATATATAACTTATTGATAAATTCTCTCCTTTGTTATGTATAGTTATAATTTTGAGTTTATCGAACTGCACAATTAACTAAGTGCTAGATAACGATAAATTTTCCTAGATTCTACGTAACTAGTTTCTCTCCCCTTTAGATCCCTACTAGGTAGGCCCCTAGGATTGAATGAAATAGTATCATGTCAAGATTCTCAATTTATACATTTATTAGTTGTCTACCCATTTAATACTAAAAGAAAAAAAAGTCTATTTTCAACTAATTTTTTATTTATTAGAATTAGCCAAATTCTGTAAGAAATAGATTAATTTTAACAAAAAATTTCGTTTGTAATTCGGTTGAAAATAATTAACGCTATAAAATTGAATACATAAATTGTTTTAAATGAATAACATGCTACTGAGCGTTTTGATAATGCAATATCTCTAATGTAATAACATATCTGACAAAATGTAACATGACATATGCTTAAATAACTCATTTGAAGATTTTAAATTTGTTTATTAAGATAAATTGAAGAGTCACAATATATTTATATCAATCCCATTTGCTTGGTGAGAAACAAAATAGAATATAATAAATTCGTCCAATATTTTATAGGAACTATCTTACTAATGAACTTGCAAAATAGATAAATTTTAATATTGTTTATATCATTAGTCCAATATTTTATAGGAACTATCTTACTAATGAACTTGCAAAATGAATATACTTATAATGACTTCAACATTATTTTCATTTAAAGAGTTTAATCGTGTAAAACATGAGTGGTTAGTTTGAAGTTAATTTTGGTCAATTGATCAATACAATGTTGACACGCATGCTGAGAGATGATATCTGTGTGTGTCAGCACTGTATTTGTCAATTGACCAATTTACCATGAAGTTAACTTCATGGTAACTGGATCTGTGTAAAACGTTTTGACTCGATTGTAATTATTAAACACAATATTTAATATTATCAAGTCAACTCGATTGAATAATTAACCGAATAATATGAATGATTATGGAGTTAACTCGACTGATCCTGTAATTAATTGAAAACAGAACTCAATTTTAAATATAAGTATTGAAGTATTGATATTGATGTCCAATCCATTTAAATTTTATGATAAGTGTTAATAATCTTTTTATTTGATGGTTGAATTGGTAAAATCAGTCAAACTAACATTGTGCACCAGTTTTTCAATATTTTTAAAATATTTTTTTGGTATTAAGAAACTTATTATGTTAAAGATTAAAATACTTTTAGTAATATCTTAACACAATTTTATTATATATTAATTTATTAGAAAGTATAGATGTTTTAAAATGTATTAATTATTAATAATATTCCATCTGTCCACAAAAGGAAGTATATTTTTTTATACAAATTAAAAAAAAGTAAAATAGAGAAAAAAGAGAAAAAAAAAACCAAATTTTTCTTTAGTAGCCTACAAAATTACAGATACTAATACTTTTTATTTTTTTATATTAATAGACCCCTCTAAATGACATACTTACCATTCATTCATGTACCGTAACTCGTCTTTTTAAGGTCACAAAAATAAAAAATTGTACCTGCACTTATCCTTGATCACAGAGGGAGTATTTTTTACCTGCACTCATCCTTGATGATGGAAGGAGTAATTTTTATTTTATTGTATGTATTTTTGACATTACGATTTAATAATCATTCGATCATTATTTAAACTAGTGATCCATCCACCCGAATCTAAAAGCATTACTGTTATAAAAATTGCATTAAAATTCAAGATATTAATGTCAAGTTGCTATAAAACTCTCAAGTCCGACACAAAATGAAATCACATTACAGGAGAACCATTATAAATCGATACGGTTGGGACTGAATTTTTTTATTAATTTAGAGAATTATTATTTAATTAATAAAGTAATAATTTATTAATTTAAAGAGTATTTTTTTATTCGGTGAACATAAATTTAATTACATTAAAATTATTGTATTTTATTGATGTTTATATCATACTTTTTTTGATGTAATGTATCATACTTATTAAATTAATGTATCATACTTATGAGGATGATACAATACATTTGGAGCCAATAACGCGAAAGGAAGCACTTATAGGATCAACAATTCTTCACAAGTTTTTATTACAATTCGAGAATGCTACACCTGAACTTTTGAACGCAATGAGAAAAATTAAGGATGAAATTCAATTAGATTTGAATGTCAAGACAAAACAAACGAAAATAGAATCATATTTTACAAGAGTACCCTAGATATATTCGTAATTTAAAAGAATTATTAATTTATGATTTTGATGGGACCATATATTTATATAAGGGTCTTTTTAAAAGTTATTATTTTATCAAAATTATTAATTTATCCCATTAGCCCAAGTCGAAACTGGGGAAAAAAAATTATTTTAGATAAATTATTAATTTATCGAGTATTAATTTATAGAGGTTCTACTGTATGTTGTTTTGAAAATTTAAAATTTGGCAAATATATTTCAAAATATCAAAATGCCTCACTAAGTGTGACGCCCCCAAAATAGGTATACATCACTCATCTTAAGTCGCCAAATACATGATACAAAATTCAAATACAACTTAATTATACAACAGTCGTGTAAAATACGGCAAAATACATGCTGTGAGTTTTAATACAAATATTGTCATCTAGACAATATCCACACTCAATTTAGTCCTCATTACATTTATTGTCACACTATTTAACAGAATAGTGATGACTATTAATACTATCATCTGGACCGTCACTCCGTTCCCCGACTAGTCCCGACTACGTTCTCATTTTCACGAAGAGAACTTTGAAAGAAAGGGTGAGCTCAACTAGCCCGAAGAAGAAATATTATGACTAAGATAATGCGAATAAATTAGCATTAGTCCTCAACAAGTGTTAAAGCGATAAAATACAATAGACATCAAGTTTAAGCTGCAGTTGAACATCTGATTCATTAAAAAAGAGTCAGTAGAGAATAAAATCTACTATCTTTTATGATTTAAAAGGTTTTTCATCACTTTTATCATTTGAGACTCAAACAATAAATAATCCACATCATCCCACAGACTACGGCCAAGGATATTCATTAGAATCACAACCACAAATTATCCATGCACTACGGCCCAAGAATATTCGTGTATTCATCAATGGTCATGATCATGCCATAAAAACAATTCTTCTATGCTCCCTTGGCCGAAGAGAATCCATAGCCATAATCATACCAAAAATTGTTCATTAATGCACTACGGGCCAATGAGGGCTTTTTTCACATCATTTGTAATATTACGGTACCATGATTATCTTAGAATAATCTCAGTCATAATCATACCAAGTCCATCTATGCACTTCTGAGCCACATATGACTTTCAACAAAATATAAACATGAGGATGATGACAATGATATAAGAATTCAATAAAACAAGTTCAAGAATTAAATTATCCAGAACTAATAACGTCAAATTTTCAACATGATACTTCTTTGTAGAGTAAAATTCAAGAATGCTCAGAAGAATATTTTCATGAAAAGATAATGGATGAAGCGCAAATATCAAGTATATTCCACTAATTTCATGGAGTATAGAAGTTAAAACTTTAACCAAAGTGAGTATAATAATGAAAGGAATAACAAAAGAAATCACCATACATGCGGTGCCGCAGACAAAGTTATTCCAACGAATAATAAATAACGAAACCGGTCAAAGCGTAATGTCATGACCCAAGCGAGGATATTCCAACGAATAATAAAAATAGAATAACAACGAAATCACCATACATGCGAGACGTCGATAGATAGGGTTATTCAACGTAATAATAAATAACAGAACGAATGTCAAAGTAAATGAAAAGACCGACAAGATGTTCCAATGTAATAATAAAAATGGAACCGTGTCCCACAGAACGCATTTAGAGAGGATATTCAAATGAATAATAAAGAATGGAATAATGTAAGAATTTTACCAAGTATAGGGTAGCTCAAGCATATACAAAAGTTATTCCAATGAGAATAATAAATAGTGGAATAACAGAAGTTCTCTTCTTGAATACAAAAGAAATAATACCCCTTACCTTATAAAGAATAGTACTCCGACGGTAGGGTAGGAATATACTTGAAGAAACTTGCACTATGCTCAAAGCTTTCTTGAACGCTAAAGAAATACGCTCAAGATTATAAAAGAAGAATTCTCTCTACAATTTCTCTCTCTAGAGTTTCAGTGAATTCGTAAGAAATAATGAAGGAATGAGCTTCTATTTATAGAAGAATGGACTGAATAGTAACCAATCCATGAACGGTCCAGATTGATTTACTTTTAAACGGACGTTCCAGATTGGTTTACAATAAAATATAATATATTATGTTTATAATCTAATAAAATGAATAACTTTATAAAAGTATTTTATTTTAGATTTTATACTATGCAAACACTATGTAGGCACTATGCAAATACTATGCTTAATAAAATATAATATATTCTAATTATTATCTAATAAAACAGATAACTTTATAAAAGTATTATGTTTTATATAAAAAGATTTTACTATTAGCCTAATAAAACGAATAACTTTATAAAAGTATTCTGATTTTATATAAAAAACTTTTCTGTTTTTTACATTAATAATACTAATAAAACAAAACTTATATATATATATATATATATATATAACAATCAACAATAATTGAATCAAATAATGTGAGATACTATGCAGCAACTACTGTAGCAATAATTGAACAAAACTGAGTGACTTTTCACGTAAGCATCAATAATCAATACCGTGCTGTGACTCCCCCAAAATAGGTGTACATCACCTATCTTGAGTCGCCAAATACATGGTACAAAATACAAATAAAAATTTAATTATACAACTGTCGTGTAAAATACGACAAAACATAACTGAGATTTTAAACAGGAATATTGCCTTCTAGACAATATCCACTCTCAAATAGAGTCCTCGTTATATTTATTATCACACTATTTTACAGAATAGTGAGGACTACTAATACTATCATCTGGACCGTCACTCCGTTCCCCGACTAGTCCCGACTAAGTTCTCATTTCCTGAAGAGAACAGTGAAAGAAAGGGTGAGCTCAACTAGCCCAGTAAGAAATATTATGACTAAGATAATGCAGAATAAATTATCATTAGTCTTTGACAATGTTAAACTGATAAAATACAATAGACATCAAGTTTAACTACAGCAGAACAAGAAAACCATTAGAAGAGTCAAGTAGAGAATAAAATCTACTATCTTCTATGATTTAAAATGTTTTCATCAATTTTATTGCTGAGATTCAGCTTAATAAATAAACCACACATCCCTGCACTACTGCCAAGGATATTCATTAGTATTACAACTACAAATTATCCATGCACTACGGCCCAAGAATATTCGTGTATTCATCAATGGTCATGATCATGCCATAAAACAATTCATCTTTTCTCCCTTGGCCGAAATGAATCCATAGCCATAATCATACCAAAAATTATTCATCAATGCACTACGGGCCAATGAGGACTTTTTTCACATCATTTGTAATATTACGGTCATGATTATACCGAATAATCTCTGGTCATAATCATACCAAGTCCATCTATGCACTACAGGCCACATATGACTTTCAACAAAATATAAACATGAGGATGATGACAATGATATATGAATTCAATAAAACAAGTTCAAGAATTAAATTATCTAAGAACTAATAACGTCCAAATTGTCAACATGATACTTCTTTGTAGAGTAAAATTTAAGAATGCTTAGGAGAATATTTTCATGAAAAGATACTGGATGAAGCGCAAATATCAAGTATATTCCACTAATTTCATGGAGTATAGAAGTTAAAACTTTAACCAACTGAGTATAATAAAGAATGGAATAACAAAAGAAATCACCATGCATGCAGATGCAGATATATAGGTTATTCAATGAATAATAAATAATGAGAACCGGTGTCAAAGCGTAATACGCACCGGCTAGGATATTCAAATGAATAATAAAGAATGGAATAACAATGAAATCGCCATGCATGCAGACGTCAGATAGATGAGTTATTCCAGCAGAATAATAAATAATGAGAACCGTGTCGGGAGAAATTCGCACTTACGGGATGTTCCAATGTAATAATAAAAAGCGAAACCGGTCCCACAGAAACGCATGCATACATGATATTTCAACAGTAATAATAAAGAATGAAATAATGTAAGAATTTCACCAAGTATAGGGTAGCTCAGCGTATCTGAGTTATTCCAGCGAGAATAATAAATAATGGAATAATGAAGTTCTCTTCATGAATACAAAAGAAATAATACCCTTACCTTATAAAGAATAGTACTCAAACGGTAGAGAGAGGGGATATATGAAGAAACTTGCAGACTACGCTCAAAGCTTTCTTCAACGCTAAAGAAATACTTCAAGATTATAGAAGAAGAATTCTCTATAGTTTCTCTCTCTAGAGTTTCAAAGTGAATTGTGTAAGAAATAATGAAGGAATGAGCTTCTATTTATAGAAGAATGGACTGAATAGTAACCAATCCATGAACGGTCCAGATTGATTTACTTTTAAATGGACGGTCCAGATTGGTTTACAATAAAATATAATATATTCTATTAATAATCTAATAAAACGAATAACTTTATAAAAAGTATTTTATTTTATATAAAAAGATTTTATTATGCAAACACTATGTAGGCATTATGCAAATACTATGCATAATAAAACATAATATATTCTAATTATTGTCTAATAAAACAGATAACTTTATAAAAGTATTCTATTTTATAAAAAAAGATTTTACTATTAGCCTAATAAAACGAATAACTTTATAAAAGTATTCTGATTTTATATAAAAAAACTTTTCTGTTTTATTACATTAATAATACTAATAAAACAAAACTTATATATATATATATATATAACAATCAACAATAATTGAATCAAATAACGTGAGATACTATGCAGCAACTACTGTAGCAATAATTGAACAAAACTGAGTGACTTCTCGCATAAGCATCAATAATCAATACCATGTTGTGACGCCCCCAAAACAGGTATACATCACCCATCTTGAGTCGCCAAATACATGGTACAAAATACAAATAAAAACTTAAATATACAACTGTCGTGTAAAATACAACAAAACATAACTGAGAATTTAAACAGGAATATTGCCTTCTAGACAATATCCACTCTCAAATAGAGTCCTCGTTACATTTATTATCACACTATTTTATAGAATAGTGAGGACTACTAATACACCATCTCGGACCATCACTCCGTTCCCGACTGCGTCCAAATTTATATTCTCATTTCACAAGAAAACGGTGAAAGAAAGGGTGAGCTCAACTAGCCCAGTAAGAAATATTATGACTAAGATAATGCAGAATAAATTATCATTAGTCTTTGACAATGTTAAACTGATAAAATACAATAGACATCAAGTTTAACTACAGCAGAACAAGCAATCCATTCGAAGAGTCAAGTAGAGAATAAAATCTACTATCTTCTATGATTTAAAATGTTTTCATCAATTTTATTGCTGAGACTCAGCTTAATAAATAAACCACACATCTAATCATCCCTGTACCACGGTCAAGGATATTCATTAAATCATCAATGGTCATGACTATACCGAATAACCCCTGGTCATAATCATACCAAAACTATCCATCAATGCATTACAGGCCGCTGAGGACTTTTATCACATCATTTATAACATTACAGTTCATGATTATACCGAATGATCCCTGGCCATAATCATACTAAGTCCATCTATGCACGTAAGCCAAAGATGACTTTCAACACAATATAAATATGAGGATGATGACAATGTTATCAGAATTCAATAAAACAAATTCAAGAATTAGTTTATCCAGGAACTAATAACGTCCAAATTGTCAACATGATACTTCTTTGTAAAGTAAAATTCAAGAATGCTCAGAAGAATATTTCCATGAAAAGATATTGGATGAAGCGCAAATATCAAGGATATTCCACTAATTTCATGGAGTATAGAAGTCAAAACTTTAACCAACTGAGTATAATAAAGAATGGAATAACAAAAGAAATCACCATGCATGCGGTACTTCGCATAGACAGGTTATTCCAACAGAATAATAAATAACGGAACCAGGTCAGGTGTAATACGCACCGACATGATATTCCAACAGAATAATAAAGAATGGAATAACAACAGAAATCACCATGCATGCGGTACTTCGCATAGACAAGTTATTCCAACAGAATAATAAATAACGGAACCAGGTCAGGCAAAATTCGCACCGGCAGGATGTTCCAACAGAATAGTAAAGAATGGAATAACAATAGAAATCACCATGCATGCGGTACTTCGCATATACAAGTTATTCCAACAGAATAATAAATAATGGAACCAGTCCCGAAGTAAACGCTTACGATGTGATATATTCGACGAATAATAAAGAATGAAATAACAACAAAAATTACCATGCATGCGGTACTTCACATAGACAGGTTATTCCAATAGAATAATAAATGATGGAACCAGTCCCCGAAAAGCATGTGATGACGAGGATATTACGGCGAATAATAAAGAATGGAGTAATAGAAGAATTTCACCATGTATGCGGTACTTCGCATATACAGGTTATTCCAACATAATAATAAGGAATGGAATAACAGAAAAATATCACCATGTATGCGGTACTTCGCATATACAGGTTATTCCAACATAATAATAAGGAATGGAATAACAGAAGTTCTCTTCATGAATACGAAAGAAATAATACCCCTTACCTTATAAAGAAGAACTGGATAAAGAAGTAGTGAAGTAGCAGAATACTTTTCTTCTTTCTCTCTAGAGTTTTAGTGAATTCGTAAGAAATAGTGAAGGAATGAGCTTCTATTTATAGAAGAATGGAATGAATGGTAACCAATCCATGAACGATCCAGATTGATTTACTTTAAACGGACGGTCCAGATTGGTTTATAATAAAATATAATATATTCTATTTATTGCCTAATAAAATGAATAACTATATAAAAGTATTCTGTTTTATATAAAAAGATTTTTACTATGCAAACACTATGCATATTAAAATATAATATATTCTAATTATTGTCTAATAAAATGAATAACTTTATAAAAGTATTACATTTTATATAAAAAGATTTTACTATTAGCCTAATAAAACGAATAACTTTATAAAAGTATTCATTTTATATAAAAGCTTTTCTATTTTATTACATTAATATACTAATAAAAGCAGAAATGATCATCATTATTACAATTCACATTATTAATCGACCAGGTCGTTCCCAGGAAAGAGGGGGCTTTCCAATAAGGATTTCTCCCTATTGGCGCGCAATTAGGTGACCAAACCTCTCATTGGTAGAACTTCTAAACATCGTTAATAATGCAAATAATAATATTAACAACTTTGTTATCTCAACTATTGATTTAATAATATATAAAATATCGACAATAATTGAATCAAACTGAGTGACTTCTCACATAAGCATTAATAATCTATACCGTGTGCTATTATGCAACCACGCGTATTCCTGTACTTTTAACACCGGGTGTTTCAACAGTTAACGAAAAAACTTCTGCCGTTATTTTTATAAAAAATATTTTTGTCGTTTTCTCAATTCGAAAATAATTCCATTGTGGGGTCCACCAATGATTGTGCCGTCGTACGAATATTCCTTGTTAAAACGAATATTTCCCGACCAATCGAATATTATATAACAACTTGTGTACTTTGCAAAATTTATAAATATTACCTACAACTATAATATTATATCAAATTCACTTCATAATATTTAAAATGATATTTATAGAAAATTCATTTTTATTCATAAAAGTTAGGGTCTTACAATCTCCCCTTTTAATGAAATTTCATCCTCGAAATTAGGGTACATAGCTGGTATATCGACGA
The DNA here is from genome assembly GCA_020205615.1 of Panax quinquefolius. Lineage (NCBI taxonomy): Eukaryota > Viridiplantae > Streptophyta > Magnoliopsida > Apiales > Araliaceae > Panax > Panax quinquefolius. The sequence continues at coordinate 71,268,692 of CM035159.1, read as the reverse complement.
GGTAAGGATACCTTGATTTCATTTCAGATTCTAACTCCCATGTCATTTCCTCAACATCGTCGTTTCTCCATAAAACTTTGACTTGAGGTATAACCTTGGAGCGTAGAATATGTTCCTTCTTATCCAAGATTTGAACAGGAATCTCTTCATACGTTAAATCTTCCGCTATTTCGTCCGATTCTAACTCAATAATGTGGTTCGGGTCTTCCACATATTTACGTAACATGGATATGTGAAAAACGTTATGAACACGAGACATACTTGGCGGTAAAGCGAGTCTATAAGCCACAGTTCCTACTCGATCGAGGATTAAAAATGGGCCAATGAATCGAGGATTGAGATTTCCTCTCTTTCCAAATCTCGTAACTCCTTTCCATGGAGCAACACGTAATAACACATGATCTCCAATATCGAATTCCACGTCCTTTCGATGAAGATCAGCATAACTCTTTTGTCGGTCTTGTGAGGTTTTTATACGTTGCCGGATCGTTTGAATCTTTTCCGTAGTCATACGTACCAACTCCGATCCCAACAAAGTTGCTTCACCCACCTCATCCCAGCATACTGGAGAACGACACTTTCTTCCATACAACGCCTCAAATGGAGCCATGCCAATACTTGCTTGATAGCTGTTGTTATAGGAAAACTCCACCAATGGTAAGAACTTGTCCCAACTTCCCTTGAAGTCAAGGACACAGAGTCTTAATAAATCTTCAAGAGTTTGAATATTCCTCTCTGATTGTCCGTCCGTCTGAGGATGATATGCCGAACTAAATCATAAATCTGTGCCCATAGCTTTTTGCAAACTAACCCAAAATCTTGAAGTGAATCTTGGGTCTCGATCAGAAACTATGGATACTGGCATACCATGTAGTCTTACAATCTCGTTTATGTATATACGAGCAAGACGTTCAAGTGTATAAGTTTCTCGTATAGGTAAGAAATGAGCAGACTTGGTCAATCTATCAACAATGACCCATATTGCATCTATGCCTTGAGAAACCTTGGGAAGACCAGTAACGAAATCCATGGTAATGTGCTCCCACTTCCATTCTGGAATTTCAAGTGGTTGTAATGGACCTTTTGGTACTTGATGATCCGCCTTGACTCATTGACAAGTTAGACACCTGGAGATAAACAACGCTATCTCTCTCTTCATATTTCTCCACCAAAATGTATGTCAAAGATCGTGATACATTTTGGTACTCCCAGGATGGATTGCAAACGGTGTGTTGTGCGCCTCCATCATGATTTTATACTTTAAATCAGGGTCGTTAGGAACACAAAGTCTGGAGTTGACTCGAAGTATTCCTTCTTCATCGATTCTTGCTTCCTAAGATAGCACCTTCTTGCACTTTCTTCTTCATACGCATCGGCTCCGTGTCATAGCTTGAGAGCGACTTTAACTTTATCGATTAAAAGTCGATTCTACTTGTATATTCGCCATCATCACGTGGGTCCCTGGAGTCTTTATCTCTATTTCCATCCTTTGCAAATCATACAAAATGGGCCTTTGTGTTGACAATATCGCACTCGTACCCGCATATGATCTTCTACTTAATGCGTTAGCTACCACGTTTGCTTTTCCAAGATGGTATTGGATGGTATGATCATAATCTTTTAACAGTTCAAGCCAACGTCGCTGTCGCATGTTGAGTTCCTTTTGAGTGAAGAAATATTTGAGGCTTTTATGATTCGTAAAGATCTCCACTTTCTCTCCATACAAGTAATGCCTCCAAATTTTAAGTGCGAAGACAACAACTTCCAACTCTAGATCATGAGTAGGATAATTCCTCTTATATTCTTTGAGTTGTCGAGAGGCATATGCTATGACTTTCCTATGTTGCATGAGAACACATCCTAACCCTTTGCTTGAAGCATCACTGTAGATGACAAATCCCTCCAAGCCAGATGGTATTGTCAGAACAGGTGCTGAAATGAGTCTACTCTTGATTTCTTGAAAACTCTTCTCACATTCCTCACTCCAACCGAATTTTGTATCTTTTCGAGTCAGCTGAGTTAATGGAGTAGCGATTCGAGAAAATCCTTCCACGAATCTCCGATAATAACCAACTAAACCGAGAAAGCTACGACTTGATCCATCGATTTAGGTTTCTCCCAGCTTTGAATTGCTTCAATCTTTGCTGGGTCAACAGATATTCCATGACTTGATACTACGTGCCCAAGGAATGCTACTTCCTCAAGCCAAAACTTGTATTTCCTCAACTTGACATAAAGCTTGTTTTCACGAAGCTTTTGGAGTATCAGCCTCAAGTGTTGCTCATGGTCTTCACGGGTTTTGGAGTATATGAGGATGTCATCAATAAAGACAACCACAAAGTGATCCAAATATTCCTTGAATACTCGGTTCATCATGTCCATGAAGGCAGCAGGAACATTAGTCAATCCAAAAGACATGACTAGGAATTCATAATGCCCGTACCGAGTTCTGAAAGAAGTCTTTGGAATGTCATCAGTTTTAATCTTCAACTGATGATATCTGGAATGAAGATCAATCTTTGAAAAGAATTTTGCTCCTTGTAACTGGTCAAACAGGTTATCAATGCGAGGCAACGGGTACCTATTTTTTATGGTGACATGATTCAACTCCCGATAATCAATACAAAGTTGCATACTTCCATCTTTCTTCTTCACGAATAGAACAGGAGCACCCCATGGAGACGTACTAGGACGAATGAAACCGATGTCTAATAATTCCTGTAGTTGGGTTTTTAACTCCTGAAGTTCAACATGAGCCATTCGATATGGGGCTTTGGAAATGGGTTTTGTACCGGGTTCAAGGTCGATACAAAATTCAATTTCACGCTCTGGGGGTAGGCCAGGAAGTTCTTCAGGGAATACGTCAGGAAATTCATTAACAATAGAAATATCAGTCAAAACTGATGTATTTTTGTTTAGATCCGTGACATGAGCTAAGAAAGCTTGACATTCATTTTTCAATAAACGAATAGCTTTATGGCTTGAGATGACAGTGATGGATTTTAATGGTTTGATTGTTTGAATTCGCATAATAGGTTGGTTAGGAATATGAAAGCTAACAACCTTACGAAAACAATCAATTTTTTCATGATGAGTAGTTAACCAATCAATCCCTAGAATCACATCAAATGCAAGTATTTTCAAAGAAATAAGATCGACAGATAACGTGCGGTTACCGATTTGAACCAAATAAGAATTATAAACAGTGGATGTAATGAAGGTTTCTCCCAACGGAGTTTCAACAGATAAGTCAAAGTCTAATTTCTCCGGAGTCAAATTTAAACGTTGAGCGCAAGTAGGAGAAATAAAGGAATGGGTAGAACCGGTATCAAATAAAGTATAAACTTCGCTAGAGTTTATGATTAGCTTACCTGTGATCACCTCGTTCGGATTCCTCACTTTTTGGGAGGTTACGACAAACGCTCTCCCTTGAACTACTGGTTTTGTCTTATCTGGGACACCCTTGGATGCCTCCATCCCAGCTGGACTTGACTTTGGTGGACGACAAAATTGGGCTAGATGGCCTTCTTTTCCACAATTGTAACATACTTTGGATGGCATCGTGCAGTTTGGACTTATGCGTCCTTCCCCTCCACATTTGTAACATACGACCGGCGGTCGTTCTCCTTCCTTAACAGCGAGTGCTGGTGCTGACGTCTTTCCATCTTTGCTGAACCTTTTCTTCTTGAACTTTCCACTCCTATTGTCTTGGCCATGATTACCACCGAAGTGGTTATCATTTCTGGCATGTTAATTCCTTCCACGTTTGTTGTCACCGCTTCGATGACTGCTACCACTGGTATTATCGACTTGTCGGTTACTCTCTTTTGGTTGGGTTGACTCATTATCGCGCTCCAATAACTGAGCCCTATTCAAAACATCTGAATACAAACACAGTTTATGAGAGATAAGGTATTGACGTATCTCGGGTTTCAAACCTCTTAGAAACATCCGCGTCATTCTCTCCTCATTATCAACCAAGTGGGATGCAAACCGAGATAACTCGGTAAACTTAGCTTCGTACTGCACCACGGTCATATTGTTTTGCTCAAGCTTGATGAACTCTACCTCCTTCATGTGACGAATACTTTCAGGAAAGTACTTGTCGTTGAACAGCTCTTGGAACTTCTCCCAAGACATCTTCAGTGTGGCAGGTTGAGTACGCTTTACAGATTTCCTCCAGTAATCTGCTTCTGCACATAACATGAAGGTGGCAAAGGGAACCTTTTGCTCCTCAGAGCATCCCAAGACATCAAATATCTTGTTGATCTACTTTATCTATGTCTCCGCCTTAAGTGGTTTTGGCTCTCCAAAAAACTCCGGTGGTCCCAGCTCCTTGAACTGCTTAGCGGTGATCGTCCGAGAGTTATCAGTGTTTCCACCTGCATTTTGGACAGGATCCGCCTTCGCCTGATGTTGCATAAATTCTAAAAAGCTCCTAAACGTACCGTCGTTCGTCATTTGATCAGTGTTGTTGTTTACAGGAGGATTATCGCCATCCTGTTGCACATTATTCTGATTATTGATCTGTGGAGACTCAACGGTCTCCTGTGCTCCATTGCTTATCTCAACATTTTCGGATTCCATTTTCAAATACTGCCACAAAATAAGGGTTAATTAATATATCACATATTATCCCTATACTCTGACCGACCAATTAAATGCCAAATAAACATAGGTAGGTCCTACTAGCGAAGGAATTCCCCGTCTCTCCCCTCCTAATTCTTGTCTCACATCTCAGCCAGGGATCATATCCCTAAGCTTTGATACCAACTGTGATGCCCCCAAAATAGGTATACATTACTCATCTTGAGTCGCCAAATACATGGTACAAAATACAAATAAAAACTTAATTATACAACAGTCGTGTAAAATACGACAAAACATAACTGAGATTTTAAACAGGAATATTGCCTTCTAGACAATATCCACTCTCAAATAGAGTCCTCGTTACATTTATTATCACACTATTTTACAGAATAGTGAGGACTACTAATACACCATCTCGGACCATCACTCCGTTCCCCAGACTCGTCCCGCCTATATTCTCATTTTCAAGAGAAAAAAGTGAAAGAAAGGGTGAGCTCAACTAGCCTAAGAAGAAATATTATGACTAAGATAATGCGAATAAATTATCATTAGTCTTTGACAATGTTAAACCGATAAAATACAATAGACATCAAGTTTAACTACAGTAATGAACAAGCAATCCATTAGAAGAGTCAAGTAGAGAATAAAATCTACTATCTTCTATGATTTAAAATGTTTTCATCAATTTTATCACTTTGAGACTCGACTTAATAAATAAACCACATCTATCTAATCATCCTCGCACTACCAGTCAAGGATATTCATTAAATCATCAATGGTCATGACTATACCGAATAACCCCTGGTCATAATCATACCAAAACTATCCATCAATGCATTACAGGCCACTGAGGACTTTTATCACATCATTTATAACATTACAGTTCATGATTATACCGAATGATCCCTGGTCATAATCATACTAAGTCCATCTATGCACGTAAGCCAAATATAACTTTCAACACAATATAAATATGAGGATGATGACAATGTTATAAGAATTCAATAAAACAAATTCAAGAATTAGTTTATCCAGGAACTAATAACGTCCAAATTGTCAACATGATACTTCTTTGTAAAGTAAAATTCAAGAATGCTCAGAAGAATATTTTCATGAAAAGATACTGGATGAAGCGTAAATATCAAGAATATTTCACTAATTTCATGGAGTATAGAAGTCAAAACTTTAACCAACTGAGTATAATAAAGAATGGAATAACAAAAAAATCACCATGCATGCGATAGATGCCGACAGGCGAGTTATTCCACGAGAATAATAAATAACGGAACCGGTTAGGCGAATACGCGACAAGCGAGGATATTCCAAATGAGAATAATAAAGAATGGAATAACAATGTAAATCACCATGCATGCGGTACTTCAGATAGACGAGTTATTCAATAGAATAATAAATAACGGAACCGTGTCAAAGTAAATTGCACCGCATGGATGTCCCAATAGAATAGTAAAGAATGGAATAACAATGAAATGACCATGCATACGGTGCCGCATGAGACAAGTTATTCCGGCGAGAATAATAAATAATGGAACCAAGTCCCGCCAAAACGCATTGCATGAACGAGGATATTAAACGTAATAATAAAGAATGGAATAACAACAAAAATCACCATGCATGCGATACTTCAGATGACAAAGTTATTCAACAGAATAATAAATGATGGAACCAGTCCGCGTGCGAACGCACGAATGTGATATTCAATTGAATAATAAAGAATGGAATAACAACAGAAATCACCATGCATGCGGTACTTCGCATATAAAGGTTATTTCAACATAATAATAAGGAATGAAATAACATAAGAATATCACCATGTATGTTGTACTTTGCATATACAGGTTATTCCAACATAATAATAAGGAATGGAATAACAGAAGTTCTCTTCATGAATACGAAAGAAATAATACCCCTTACCTTATAAAGAAAAACTGGATAAAGAAGTAGTGAAGTAGCAGAATACTTTTCTTCTTTCTCTCTATAGTTTCTCTCTCTAGAGTTTTATTGAATTCGTAAGAAATAATGAAGGAATGAGCTTTTATTTATAGAAGAATAGAATGAATAGTAACCAATCCATGAACGGTCCAGATTGATTTACTTTAAACGGACGGTCCAGATTGGTTTACAATAAAATATAATATATTCTATTTATTACCTAATAAAACGAATAACTTTATAAAAGTATTCTGTTTTATATAAAAAGATTTTACTATCAAAACTTTATCAGATGCACTATGCATATTAAAATATAATATATTCTAATTATTGTCTAATAAAATGAATAACTTTATAAAAGTATTCATTTTATATAAAAAGATTTTACTATTAGCCTAATAAAGCGAATAACTTTATAAAAGTATATTACATTTTATATAAAAAGCTTTTACATTTTATTACATTAATAATACTAATAAAAGCAAGAACTCATCATCATTATTACAATTCACATTATTAATCGAACAGGTCGTTCCCAGGAAAGAGGGGGCTTTATAATAAGGATTTCTCCCTATTGGTGCGCAATTAGGTGACCAAACCTCTCCTTGGCAGAACTTCTAGACATCGTTAATTATACAAATAATAATATTGACAACTTTGTTATCATAACTATTGATTTAATAATATATAAAATATCGACAATAATTGAATCAAACTGAGTGACTTCTCACGTAAGCATTAATAATCTATACCGCGTGTGCTTTATGCAACCACGCGTATTCTCGCATTACTTTAACACATGTAACGGGTTTTTCAACAGTTAACAGTAAAACTTCCGCCGTTATTTTTATAAAAAATATTTTTGTTGTTTTCTCAATCCGACAATAATTCCGTTATGGGGTCCACCAATGATTGTGCCGTCGTACGAATATTCTCTGTTAAAAACGAATATTTCCCGACCAATCGAATATTATATAACAACTTGCGTACTTTGCAAAATTTATAAATATTACCTACAACTATAATATTATATCAAATTCACTTCATAATATTTAAAATGATATTTATAGAAAATTTATTTTTATTCATAAAAGTTGGGGTCTTACACATGTGCTACTATGCAACCACACGTATTACTGTACTTTTACTACCGAGTAGTTCAACAAGATAACAGTGAAACTTCACAGTTATTTTCATAAAATATTTTTGTCGTTTTCTCAATCCACCAATAATTCCGTTGTGGGGTCCACCAATGATTGTGCCGTTGTACGAATATTCCCTTCTAAAACTAATATTCTCCGACCAATCGAATATAATACAACAACTTGCATACTTTGCAAAATTTATAAATACTATCCACAACTATAACATTATCTCAAATTCACACCATAATATTCAAAAAAATATTTCGAGAAAATTAAATCTTTATTCGTAAAATTTGGGATTTTACAATCTCCCCTCCTTATGAAATTTCGCCCTCGAAATTTACGTGCATCTATCGCGATACCTTGTCTGTAGAATAGATGAGGACACTTCGTCAGATTCTAACTCTTGAGGTATAATCTTTAAGCGTAGAATATATTTTAGGATTTAAATAGGTACATCTTCATACGTTAAATTACCCGCTATCTCGTCCGGTTCTAAATCAATAATGTGGTTTCGGTCATCCACATATTTACGTAACATCGATACGTGAAAAATATTATGAACACGCGATATACTTGGCGGTAAAACGAGTATATAGGCCACAGTTCTTACTCGATCAAGGATTTCAAATGAGTCAATAAAATCGAGGGTTGAGATTTCCTCTCTTCATCGATTCTTGCTTCTAGAATAACGCCCTCTTGAGCCTTTTTTTTCACATTCATCAGCTCTGAGTATTTAGCTCTAGCGGCTTTAACTTTATCGATTAAAGTCGATTCTAATCGTATATTCGTTATCTTCACGTGGGTTCGTATATTCGCACTCGTAAACGCATACGATCTTTTACTCAACGCGTCAGCTACCACGTTCGCTTTTCCACGATGGTATTGAATGGTACAATCGTAATCTTCAACAGCTCGAGCCAACGTCTTTGGCGCATGTTACGTTCGTTTCAGTTGAAGAAATATTTAAGGGTTTTAGAAATGGGGTTTTGTACTGGGGTCAGTACAAAATTCAATTTCACGCACTGGGGTAGGCCAAGAAGTCTTCAAGAATACATTAAGAAATTTATTAATAATAGAAATATCATTCACAACTCTGACTCTCATCCAAGACTTGGATAACACGTCACATTGATACCTATCAACTTGCCATCGTTATTCACAACGTCCCCTACGAAAAGTCTGGCTTCGGTGCATTCCACACAAGGAAGTCAACAACGAAAGGACCGGGGCTCTTTACTTATGGCTTGATATGACAATGATTGACTTTAGTGGTTTGGTTGCTTGAATTCATATAACAGGTTGGTTAGGAATATGAAAGCTAACAACCTTACGAAAAGCATGATGAGAAGTTAACCAATCGATTCCTAAAATCACATCAAAGACAAGTATTTTCAAAGAGATAAGATCGACAGGTAACGTGAAAGTGTTGATTTGAATCAAACAAGATTTATAAATAGTGGAGGTAACGAAGGTTTCTCCCAACTGAGTTTCAACAGATAAATCAAAGTCTAACTTCTCCGGAGTTAAATTCAAATATTGAACACAACTAGGTGAAATGAAAGAGTGAGTAGAACCGGTATCTAACACGGTATAGAATTTGCAAGAGTTTATGATTAACTTACCCATGCTAATTTTATTCAGGTTCCTCGTCATGAAAAAAATGCTCTCTCTTAAACTACCGGCTTTAGCTCGTCTGGAACATCCTTTGGCATCACCATCCCAGCTGTACTTGACTTCACCATAAGACAAAATCAAGCTAGGTGACCTTCTCTTTCGTAATTAAAACACGCTTTGAATTGCTGCATACAGTTTGGACGGATGTGTCCCTCCTGTCCGTATTTGAAACATACGACCGGTGGTCGTTCTTCTTCCTTTGAAACGGGTGCTAGTGCTGCTGTCTTTCCATCATTATTGAACCTCCTCTTCTTGAAATTTCCAATTCTATTATCTTGGCCATGATTACCACCGAAGTGGTTACCATTCTTGGCATGATAATTTCCCCCACGATGGTAATCATTGTTCCGATGGCTGTTGCCACCGGTACGATTATTATCGTGTTGTTGTTTGTTACCTTTTGGTTGTGCTAACTCATTATCGCGCTCCAATAACTGAGCCTTATTCACAACATCTGAATATAAACAAAGTTTATGAGAAATGAGGTATTGACGTATATCGGGTTTCAAACCTCTTAAAAATATTCGCGTCATTCGCTCCTCATTATCGACCAAATGGGATGCAAACCGGGATAACTCCGCAAACTTAGCCTCGTACTGCGATACGGTCATATTATTTTACTCCATTGCTTATCTCAACATTTTCAGATGTCATTTTCAAACACTGTCACAAAACAAAGGTTAATTAACATATCACATATTATCCCTATACTCTGACGGACCAATTAAATACCAAATAAACTTAGGTAGGTCATACTAGCGAAGGAATTTCCGTCTCTCCCTCCTAGTTCTTGTCTCACATCTCACGGGGATTATATCCTAAGCTCGATATTAACCTGTGGACGCCCCCAAAATAGGTATACATCACCCATCTTGAGTCGCCAAATACATGGTACAAAATTCAAATACAACTTAATTATACAACTGTTGTGTAAAATACGACAAAATACATGCTGTGAGTTTTAATACAAATATTATCATCTAGACAATATCCACACTCAATTTAGTCATCATTACATTTATTGTCACAATATTTAACAGAATAGTGAGGACTACTAATACTATCATCTGGACCGTCACTCCGTTCCCCGACTAGTCCCGGCTACGTTCTCATTTCCTGAAGAGAACAGTGAAAGAAAGGGTGAGCTCAACTAGCCCAGTAAGAAATATTATGACTAAGATAATACAGAATAAATTATCATTAGTCCTCAACAGTGTTAAAATGATAAAATACAATAGACATCAAGTTTAACTGCAGCGGAACATGCAATCCATTAAAAGAGTCAAGTAGAGAATAAAATTTACTATCTTTTATGATTTAAAAAGGTTTTTCATCAATTTTATCGCTGAGACTCAGCTTAATAAATAATCCACATCATCCCTGCACTACGGCCAAGGATATTCATTAGTATCACAATCACAAATTATCCATGCACTACGGGCCAAGGATATTCGTGTATTCATCAATGGCCATGATCATGCCATAAAACAATTCATCTTTGCTCCCTTGGCCGAAGAGAATCCATAGCCATAATCATACCAAAAATTGTTCATCAATGTACTACGGGCCAATGAGGGCTTTTTTCACATCATTTGTAATATTACGGTCATGATTATACCGAATAATCTCTGGTCATAATCATACCAAGTCCATCTATGCACTACAGGCCACATATGACTTTCAACAAAATATAAACATGAGGATGATGACAATGATATAAGAATTCAATAAAACAAGTTCAAGAATTAAATTATCCAGGAACTAATAACGTCCAAATTTTCAACATGATACTTCTTTGTAGAGTAAAATTCAAGAATGCTCAGAAGAATATTTTCATGAAAAGATAATGGATGAAGCGCAAATATCAAGTATATTCCACTAATTTCATGGAGTATAGAAGTTAAAACTTTAACCAACTGAGTATAATAAAGAATGGAATAACAAAAGAAATCACCATGCATGCAGTACTTCGCATAGACAGGTTATTCCAATAGAATAATAAATAACGAAACCGGTCAGCGTAATAATGACAAGCTGAGGATATTCAATGAATAATAAAGAATGGAATAACAATGAAATCACCATAAATGCGATACGTTGCATAGACGAGTTATTCCAATGAGAATAATAAATAACGGAATTGGTCGGTGAAATTCGCCTCGACAACAAGATGTTCAACATAATAATAAAAAGCGGAACCCGGTCCCAAGGCGTAAGCGTATGTGACGGGATATTCTAACGAGAATAATAAAGAATGGACTAATGGAAGAATTTCACCAAGTATAGGTAGTGGCGATACAAAAGTTATTCCAACGTAATAATAAAGAATGGAATAATGAAGTTCTCTTTATGAATACAAAGAAATAATACCCTTACCTTATAAAGAATAGTACTCCGACGGTAGGGGGGATATACTTGAAGAAACTTGCACTACGCTCAAAGCTTTTTTAAACGCTAAAGAAATACGCTCAAGATTATAGAAGAAGAATTCTCTCTATAGTTTCTCTCTCTAGAGTTTCAGTGAATTCATAAGAAATAATGAAGGAATGAGCTTCTATTTATAGAAGAATGGACTGAATAGTAACCAATCCATGAACGGTCCAGATTTGATTTACTTTTAAACGGACGGTCCAAATTAGTTTACAATAAAATATAATATATTCTATTTATAATCTAATAAAACGAATAACTTTATAAAAGTATTTTGTTTTATATAAAAAGATTTTACTATGCAAACACTATGCAAGCACTATGCAAACACTATGCATAATAAAATATAATATATTCTAATTATTGTCTAATAAAATGATAACTTTATAAAAGTATTACATTTTTTATATAAAAAGCTTTTACATTTTATTACATTAATAATACTAATAAAATAAAACTTATATATATATATATATATATATATATATATATAACAATCAACAATAATTGAATCAAATAACGTGAGATACTTAAAGAACTCATTGTAGCAATAATTGAACAAAACCGAGTGACTTCTCACGTAAGCATCGATAATAATCAATCACATAGTGTGATATTATGCAACCACACGTACATCGTACTTTTACTACTAAAGAGTAGTTCAACAAGATTAACAGTGAAACTTCCGCCGTTATTATTTTATAAAAATATTTTTGTCGTTTTTCTCAATCGACAATAATTCCGTTGTGGGGTCCACCAATGATTGTGCCATTGTACGAATATTCCCTGCTAAAACTAATATTCCCCGACCAATCGAATATAATACAACAACTTGCATACTTTGCAGAATTTATAAATACTACCCACAACTATAACATTATCTCAAATTCACACCATAATATTCAAAAAAAAATCGAGAAAATTAAATCTTTATTCGTAAAATTTGGGATTTTACACTAAGTTTTGAAACCGAGTACATTTGTGCATAGCAAAAAAAAATAATAAAAAATACATATTATTGCATTACCAATTTGGTTATTTATGTATTTATATATTTTAACTTTATCAAGCGTCAATATAATCCTCAATTTTGTTAAGTTATATTCACTTTTCTAAAGCATAACGCATATAAAAATTTCAAAACAACTAATTAAATTAATAAACGCTAATGTAGAATTCCATTAAAAACTTCAATAAAATTAAATTAAAATTATTATTTGATCATAATCATAACTAAATAAATATGTATTACATTCAAATGTTTAACTTAATAATTGATTAAAGGAACCTTTAATAAATAATTCAATAATTTATTATTAAAATAAATATTTAATAATTTATTAACTATATAACTAACTTATCAAAATCATAATTAAAGATTTATCCTACTTTTAGTTAATTATTATCTTAATAATTAGTATAATAAATCATTATTCATGTCGCCCGTGTTTGGTACGGGGTTGGTGAACTTATATAATTAAAAGCACAAACTTAGTTTGATATCATCAATTGTTGGTTCAACTTTTCTATTCAGACTAGCCTTAATATTATCTAAATTTGTATTAATTAAATACTATAAAAAAAGAATATCTTTTTATTTTCTATTCAAATTAATACAAGTACTATATAAATTTATAATAACTATTATATACGTAGGCACGGATCCATATTTGGGCCAGGGACACCTGACCCTAAGGTTGTAAATTGTGACACCCCCAAAATAGGTATACATCACCCATCTTGAGTCGCCAAATACATGGTACAAAATTCAAATACAACTTAATTATACAACAGACGTGTAAAATATGACAAAACATATGCTGTGAGTTTTAATACAAATATTGTCATCTAGATAATATCCACACTCAATTGAGTCCTCATTACATTTATTATCACACTATTTAACAGAATAGTGAGGACTACCAATGCTATTATCTGGACCATCATTCCCCGACTAGCCCTTGCTACGTTCTCATTTCCTGAAGAGAACAATGAAAGTAAAAGGGTGAGCTCAACTAGCCTAGTAAGAAATATTATGACTAAGATAATGCAAAATAAATTATTATTAGTCTTCAACAATGTTAAACTGATAAAATACAATAGACATCAAGTTTAACTGCAGTGGAACATGCAATCCATTAAAAGAGTCAAGTAGAGAATAAAATCTATTATCTTTTATAATTTAAAATGTTTTTCATGACTTTTATCGCTGGGACTCAGCTTAATAAATAATCCACATCATCAATTCATCCCGCATCTGCGAAGCGAGGATATTATTTAGTATCACGACCACGAATTATCCATGCACTAGGGGCCAAAGATAATTGTGTTTTCATCAACGGTCCTGACCATGCCATAAAACAATTCATCTTTGCTCCCTTGGCCGAAGAGAATTCATAGCCATAATCATACTAAAAACTGTTCATCAATACACTACAGGCCAATGAAGACTTTTTCCACATCATTTGTAACATTACGGTCATGATTATATCGAATAATCCCTGGTCATAATCATACCAAGTCCATCTATGCACTACAGGCCACAGATGACTTTCAACAAAATATAAACATGAGGATGATGACAATGATATAAAAATTCAATAAAACAAGTTCAGGAATTAAATTATCCAGGAACTAATAACGTCCAAATTGTCAACATGATACTTCTTTGTAGAGTAAAATTAAAAAATGCTCAGAAGAATTTTTTTCATGAAAAGATACTAGATGAAGCGCAAATATCAAGGATATTCTACTAATTTCATGGAGTATAGAAGTCAAAACTTTAACCAACTGAGTATAATAAAGAATGGAATAACAAAAGAAATCACCAGGCATGCGATAGACCGCACAGACAGGTTATTCCAACAGAATAATAAATAACGAAATCGGGTTAGGCGTAATACGCACCGACAGAATATTCCAACAGAATAATAAAGAATGGAATAACAACAGAAATCACCATGCATGCGGTACTTCACATAGACAGGTTATTCCAATAGAATAATAAATAACGGAACGAAGTCAAAGTAAATTCAGACCGGCTGGATGTTCCAAATGTAATAATAAAGAATGAAATAACAACAAAAATCACCATGTATGCGATGACGTCAGATAGACATGTTATTCCAATAGAATAATAAATAACGGAACGTGTCAAAGTAAATTAAGACCAAGCGAGGATGTTCTAACGAGAATAATAAAGAATGGAATAACAATGAAATCACCACGCACGCAGCGGTATCAGATTATAGGCAAAGTTATTCCAATGTAATAATAAATAAAACGGAACCAGTCCCGTAAAAAACACACGTACAAGATATTCCAATGAATAATAAAGAATGAAATAATGGAAGAATTTCACCAAATATAGGGTAGCAGCGATATGAGTTATTCTAATGAATAATAAATAATGGAATAATGTAAGAATTTCACTAAGTATATAGTATCACAGAGCGTATAAAAGTTATTCCAATGAGAATAATAAAGAATGGAATAACAGAAGTTCTCTTCATCAATATGAAAAAAATAATACCCCTTACAGGTACAATAAATAATATCCCTTACCTTATAAAGAAGAAATTAGATATAGAAGTGGTGAAGTAGCAGAATACTTTTCTTCTTTCTCTCTATAGTTTCTCTCTCTAGAGTTTCAGTGAATTCGTAAGAAATAATGAAGGAATGAGTTTCTATTTATAGAAGAATGGACTGAATAGTAAACCAATCCATGAACGGTCCAGATTGATTTACTTTAAACGGACGGTCCAGATTGGTTTACAATAAAATATAATATATATTCTATTTATAATCTAATAAAACGAATAACTTTATAAAAGTATTCTATTTTATATAAAAAGATTTTACCATGCAAACACTATGCAGGCACTATGCAAACAGTATGCATAATAAAATATAATATATTCTAATTATTGTCTAATAAAATAGATAACTTTATAAAAGTATTATGTTTGATATAAATTTTTTTACTATTAGCCTAATAAAACGAATAACTTTATAAAAGTATTCTGTTTTATATAAAAAGCTTTTCCGTTTTATTACATTAATAATACTAATAAAACAAAACATATAATATATATATATATATATATATATATATATATATATATATATATATATATATCGACAATAATTGAATCCATTAACCTGATTTACAATGCAATAATTACTGAAGCAATAATTGAACAAAAACTGAGTGACTTCTCACGTAAACATCAATAATCAATATCGTGTGCTACTCTGCAACCATGCGTATTCCTGTACTTTTAACACCGGGTGTTTCAACAGTATTAACAGTAAAACTTTCGCCTTTATTTTCATAAAAATATTTTTGTCGTTTTCTCAATCTGACAATAATTTCGTTGTGGGGTCCACCAATGATTGTGCCGTCGTACGAATATTCCCCGACACAAAGAATATTTCCTGACCAATCGAATATAATATAACAACTTGCATACTTTGCAAAATTTATAAATATTACCCACAACTATAATATTATATTAAATCCACACCATAATATTTAAATCTTTATTCGTAAAATTTGGGATTTTACAATCTCCCCTTCTTATGAAATTTCGCCCTCGAAATTTACGTACGTACCTGGTATGCTGAACAGATGAGGACACTTCATCCGATTCTAACTCTTGAGGTATAATCTTTGAGTGTTGAATACATTCCAGGATTTTAACAGGTACATCTTCATACGTTAAATCTTCCGCTATCTCGTCCGGTTCTAAATTAATAATGTGGTTCGGGTCATCCACATATTTACGTAACATCGATACGTTAAAAATTTTATGAACACGCGACAAACTTGGCGGTAAAATGAGTCTATAAGCCACAGTTCCTACTCGATCGAGGATTTCAAATGGGCCAATTAAATCGAGGGTTGAGATTTCCTCTCTTCGTCGATTCTTGCTTCTAGAATAACGCCCTCTTGAACCTTCTTCTTCACATTCATCAACTCTGAGTATGTATCTTGAGAGGCTTTAACTTTATCGATTAAAGTCGATTCTAATCATATATTCGTTATCTTCACGTGGGTCCCTAGAGTCTTTAACTCTATCTTCATCATTTATACGAAATGGGTCTTTATGTTAATAACATCGCACTCGTAAACACATATGATCTTCTACTCAACACGTCAGCTACCACGTTCGCTCTTCCACAATGATATTGAATGGTACGATCGTAATCTTCAACAGCTTGAGCCAACGTCTTTGGCGCATGTTACGTTCGTTTTAGTTGAAGAAATATTTAAGGGTTTTAGAAATGGGGTTTTGTACTGGGGTCAGTACAAAATTCAATTTCACGCTCTGGGGTAGGCCAAGAAGTCTTCAGGAATACGTAAGGAAATTTATTAACGATATAAATATCATTCAAAACTGTGACCCTCATCCAAGACTTGGATAGCATGTCACATTGATACCTATCAACTTGCCACCGTCATTCACGACGTCGCCTACAGAAAGTCTGACTTCGGTGCATTCCACACAAGGAAGTCACCGGATAAAGGCTCGGGACTCTTTACTTATGGCTTGATATGTCAAATGATTGTCTTTAGTGGTTTGGTTGGTTGAATTCGCATGATAGGTTGGTTAAGAATATGAAAGCTAACAACCTTACGAAAAGCATGATGAGTAGTTAACCAATCGATTCCTAAAATCACATCAAAGGCAAGTATTTTCAAAGAGATGAGATCGATAGGTAACGTGAAAGTGTCGATTTAAATTAAATAAGATTTATAAACAGTGGAGGTTACGAAGGCTTCTACTAACGAAGTTTCAACCAATAAGTCAAAGTCTAATTTCTCAAGAGCCAAGTTCAAACATTGAACACAACTAGGTGAAATACAAGAGTGGGTAGAACTGGTATCGAATAAGGTATAGACTTCGTAAGCGTTTATGATTAACTTACCCGTGATAACTTCATTCGGGTTCCTCGACAAACGCTCTCACTTAAACTACCGGCTTTGACTTTTCTGGGATGGTCTTTGGTGCCTCCATCCTAGCTGAACTTGTCTTCGGTGAACGACAAAATCGGGCTAGATGACCTTCTCTTCCATAATTATAACATCCTTTGGATTGCTGCGTACAGTTTGGACGGATGTGTCCCTCCTATCCGCATTTGAAACATACGACCGGTGGTCGTTCTTCTTCCTTTGAAATGAGTGCTAGTGTTGTTGTCTTTCCATCATTATTGAACCTTCTCTTCTTGAAATTTCCACTTCTATTATCTTGGCCATGATTACCACCGAAGTGGTTACCATTCTTGGCATGATAATTTTCCCCACGATGGTTATCATTGTTCCGATGGTCGTTGCCACCAGTACGATTATTATCGTGTTGTTGGTCATTGCCTTTTGGTTGTGCTGACTCATTATCGCGCTCCAATAACTGAGCCCTATTCACAACATCTGAATATAAACAAAGTTTGTGAGAAATGAAGTATTGACGTATATCGGGTTTCAAACCTCTTAGAAACATTCGCGTCATTCGCTCCTCATTATCGACCAAATGGGATGCAAACCGGGATAACTCCGCAAACTTAGCCTCGTACTGCGATATGGTCATATTATTTTGCTCCAGCTTGATGAATTCTACCTCCTTCATATGACGAATACTTTCGGGAAAGTACTTGTCGTTGAACAATTCTTGAAACTTCTCCCAAGACATCTTGAGTGCGTCAGTCTGGGTGCGTTTTACAGATTCCCACCAATGATTTGTTTCTTCACACAACATAAAGGTGGCGAAGGTAACCTTTTGCTCATCTTGGTGATCTGCTTTATCCACATCTCTACCTTAAGTGGTTCTGGCTTTCCCAAAAACTCTGGCTGTCCCAGCTCCTTGAACTGCTTAGCGGTGACCAACCATGGGTTGCCATTATTTCCACCTATATTTTGAACAAGAGTCTCTCTTACCTGTTGTTGCATGAATTGCATAAAGCCTCTGAACATTCCATCGTTCATCATTTGGTCAGTGTTGTTGTTTGCCTGAGGATTGTCGCCTTCCTGATGCACATTATCCGATTAATGGAATGTGGAGACTCAATGGTCCTCCTGTTGTGGACGCCCCAAAATAGGTATACATCACCCATTCTGAGTTGTCAAATACATGGTACAGAAATAACTACAACTTTATTATTACAATTGTCGTGCAAAATACGACAACACTTAAACTGTGAGTTTAAATTCAAATATTGTCTTCTAGACAATATCCACACCCAAATAAGTCCTCATTACAATTATTGATACATTATTTTACAAAAATGGTGAGGACTACTAAAACAACTTCTAGAACCATCATTCCATACCCCGACTAGTACTCGCTACATTCTCGCCTCCTGAGAAGAAAAATGGAACAAAAAGGAAAAGGGTGAGCTCAACTAGCCCAGTAAAGAATATTATGACTAAGATAATATAGAAAAAATTATTGTTAGTCTTCAACAGGGAAAAATAGAATATAATAGACAACAAGTTTCAGATCAATATTCGCAGCGGAAATAATAATTCATAGAAGAGTTACGTAGAGAATAAAATCTACTATTATCTATGAATTTAAAAGTCCATCATCAATATTTTATCCCTGTAACATCAATCAACATACATCATAAATCAAATATTCATCTTTGCACTACAGGCCAAAGATATTCATCAGTTGGTCATATTCATCTCAACACCTGTTCATCTTCGCACTACGGGCCAAAGATATTCATCATAAAATCATTAATCTTTGCACTACAGGCCAAAGATATTCAGTTATATCATCATTTAGGACTGAGGATGATGAAAAATATTTTAAAGAAAACGAATCCAGTGAAACAAAAGAATAAGTATTAAGGATTCGTCTTTCGGTTTATCCGTGTCCAAAAATACCTCATAAATAATCATAATGGAGTAAAATTCAAGAATGATCAAAACATGGATACAATCAAAGCTAGTATCCATAATAGATATTTTGGACAAAAAACAAAAAAATTAATTTTTCTGTGAATAGTGCCGTATACGTGAATAGTAACCCTGACACTAAAAGACAAGAATTTCACAAGAAAAATACTCCCAATATTTCGTCATAATGATATTGAAAGAAATAATATCATTTTTAAAAAAAAATATCCCTTACCTCGAAAGAAGAATAGTACTTACCATTTGGAATCTTTGGGTATAGTCTTTGAAAGGAACTTCAGACCGTATAACAACACTCAAAGTATCAAAATACTCACAAGAATACGCTCAATATATCGATAGAGAAAGAGAGAGAAAACTTCAGTTTCTGGTGTGATTTTCAATTCTAACCTAAGCACCCTATTTATAGAAAATTGCTTAGAACACCAAAGCAGAAAATTTAATAAATTAATAATATTTATTAACCAAATTCTTACGCACACCATTGCCAACTGAATTCAGCCACCTTGCACATGTTAAAGATGCCCACAAAATAAAAAAAAATGTTTTTCTTTAAAAAAATATTTAAAACTTCAAAAATCAATTATTTCGGAACTACGGAACTTCAATAATTCATAATAAATAGCCCTTTTATCAGAAAAATTCGGACCACATGTCCTTTCCATAGGAAATTCCATTCTCTACAACTTTACAGAAGAAAGTTTTTCCAAATTCCAAACAGAAATTGATCGAAATCCATAAACGGGCGATTTTATAGGCTATAATTAAATTTCAGTCAAGAAATGGGGTCCACCGACACACAAAATATGTGTTTATCATTTAATGCAACAAAAATAATCTTCCTCCTCATATATCCCACATTTGTTGTAAAAATATCACCATTATAATAATAAATTTAAATGAATTATTTTATCAGAAAAAGATAAAATACCAATTTTCAACAATTATCACATTAAAAATTTTCTCCATCTATATCCACATAAAATGAATATTTTCCTTATCATATAAATCAATAATTAATTATTCACAAATAATATTACAGAATCACAATCATCGACAACCGTGCAGTTCCTCAGAAAGAGGGGCTTTCAATAAGGATTTCTCCTCTTTGGCCGCAATTAGATGACCAAACCTCTCCTTAGACAGAACTTTCTAGACATTGCCAATAATGTTATCTAATAATATTATTCAGATAATATGAATTATTGCTCTGATAATGGAAAATAATGTGTAGTGACAATTATTGAAACAACAGTAATATAAAATATCAACGCAGCAATTATTGAATCAATAAAATAAAATACTGAACAGTAATTACTGTAACAATTATTGAGTAATGTCTTTCTATGTAAGAAGCAAAAATTTGTACAATACCGTGTGCTACTATGTTTTAACCACCGAGTATTTCAACAGTGTTAACGGTAACAACTACGTCGTTATTTATAAACAACTTATACTTGTCGTTTTCTTCATCCAATCGCTTTCCATTATGGGGCCCACACAAGGCTGCGCTGTCGTACGAATATTCCCCGACAGTAAGAATATTCCACGACCAAACGAATATTCCCCGACAACAATGAATATTTTATAACCACTTGTTTATTTAAAATATTTGCGCATTTTACCCATAACTATCCACATTAATCAAATCGACCATTACTATTTCAAAATAATAAATAGAGGAAATTTAATTTTATTTATAATAAGTTGGGGTCTTACAGCTGTGCTCCATTGATGTTCTCAACATTCTCGGATGCCATTTTCAAACACTGCCATAAAACAAGGGTTAATTAACATATCACATATTATCCCTATATTCTGACCAACCAATTAAATACTAATTAAACTTAGGTAGGTCATACCAGCGAAGGAATTCCCCGTCTCTCCCCTCCTAGTTCTTGTCTCACATCTCAGCCAGGGATCATATCCCTAAGCCTTGATACCAACTGTGACGCCCCCAAAATAGGTATACATCACCCATCTTGAGTCGCCTAATACATGGTACAAAATTCAAATACAACTTAATTATACAACAGTCGTGTAAAATACGATAAAACATATGCTGTGAGTTTTAATACAAATATTGTCATCTAGACAATATCCACACTCAATTGAGTCCTCATTACATTTATTATCACACTATTTAACAAAATAGTGAGGACTACCAATGCTATTATCTGGACCATCATTCCCCGACTAGCCCTTGCTACGTTCTCATTTCCTGAAGAGAACAATGAAAGTAAAAGGGTGAGCTCAACTAGCCTAGTAAGAAATATTATGACTAAGATAATGCAAAATAAATTATTATTAGTCTTCAACAATGTTAAACTGATAAAATACAATAGACATCAAGTTTAACTGCAGTGGAACATGCAATCCATTAAAAGAGTCAAGTAGAGAATAAAATCTATTATCTTTTATAATTTAAAATGTTTTTCATGACTTTTATCGCTGGGACTCAGCTTAATAAATAATCCACATCATCAATTCATCCCTGCACTGCAGGCCAAGGATATTATTTAGTATCACGACCACGAATTATCCATGCACTAGGGGCCAAAGATAATTGTGTTTTCATCAACGGTCCTGACCATGCCATAAAACAATTCATCTTTGCTCCCTTGGCCGAAGAGAATTCATAGCCATAATCATACTAAAAACTGTTCATCAATGCACTACAGGCCAATGAAGACTTTTTCCACATCATTTGTAACATTACGGTCATGATTATATCGAATAATCCCTGGTCATAATCATACCAAGTCCATCTATGCACTACAGGCCATAGATGACTTTCAACAAAATATAAACATGAGGATGATGACAATGATATAAAAATTCAATAAAACAAGTTCAAGAATTAAATTATCCAGGAACTAATAACGTTCAAATTGTCAACATGATACTTCTTTGTAGAGTAAAATTAAAAAATGCTCAGAAGAATTTTTTCATGAAAAGATACTAGATGAAGCGCAAATATCAAGGATATTCTACTAATTTCATGGAGTATAGAAGTCAAAACTTTAACCAACTGAGTATAATAAAGAATGGAATAACAAAAGAAATCACCAGGCATGCGATAGACCGCATGCAGACGAGTTATTCCAATGAGAATAATAAATAACGGAACCAAGGGTTAGGCGTGTATACGACCGTACGTAATATTCCAACAGAATAATAAAGAATGGAATAACAACAGAAATCACCATGCATGCGGTACTTCGCATAGACAGGTTATTCCAATAGAATAATAAATAACGGAACCAGGTCAGACGAAATTCGCACCGACAGGATGTTCCAACAGAATAATAAAGAATGAAATAACAACAAAAATCACCATGTATGCGAGACGTCAGATGTATATGTTATTCCAATAGAATAATAAATAACGGAACGGTCGTCAAAGTAAATTCAAGACCGAGGCGGGATGTTCTAATGAATAATAAAGAATGGAATAACAATGAAATCACCATGCATGCGGTGCCAGATATAAAAGAGTTATTCCAACAGAATAATAAATAACGGAACCGGTCGGTGAAATTCGCGATCGTATACGATGTTCCAACAGAATAATAAAGAATGGAATAACAATGAAATCACCATGCATGCGGTACTTGGCAGATGTAAAGTTATTCCAATAGAATAATAAATAACGGAACCAGTCCAGCCAAAAGCGATGTAGACGAGGATATTCCAACAGAATAATAAAGAATGAAATAACAAAAGAATTTCACCAAGTATAGGGTAGCCCGCGTATACAAGTTATTTCAACAGAATAATAAATAATGGAATAATAGAAGAATTTCACCAAGTATAGGGTAGACCGCGTATACAGGTTATTTCAACAGAATAATAAAGAATGAAATAATAGAAGTTCTCTTCATGAATATACAACAAATAATATCCCTTACCTTATAAAGAAGAAACTGGATATAGAAGTGGTGAAGTAGCAGAATACTTTTCTTCTTTCTCTCTATAGTTTCTCTCTCTAGAGTTTCAGTGAATTCGTAAGAAATAATGAAGGAATGAGCTTCTATTTATAGAAGAATGGACTGAATAGTAACCAATCCATGAACGGTCCAGATTAATTTACTTTAAACGGACGGTCCATATTGGTTTACAATAAAATATAATATATATTCTATTTATAATCTAATAAAACGAATAACTTTATAAAAGTATTATGTTTTATATAAAAAAAATTTACTATGCAAACACTATGCAGGCACTATGCAAACAGTATGCATAATAAAATATAATATATTATAATTATTATCTAATAAAAAAATGATAACTTTATAAAAGTATTTGCATTTTATATAAAAAGATTTTTCTTATTAATTTAATAAAAGCGAATAACTTTATAAAAGTATTACATTTTTATATAAAAGCTTTTCTGTTTTATTACATTAATAATACTAATAAAACAAAACTATATATATATATATATATATATATATATATATAACAATCGACAATAATTGAATCCATTAACGTGAGATACTATGCAACAATTCCATCAAGCAATAATTGAACAAAATGAGTGACTTCTCACGTAAACATCAATAATCAATACCAGTGTGCTCTTATACTGCAACCATGCGTATTCTGCACTTTTAACACAAAAGGTGTTTCAACAAAGATTAATGGTAAAATTTTCGCCGTTATTTTCATAAAAATATTTTTGTCGTTTTCTCAATCCGACAATAATTCCGTTGTAAGGGTCCACTAATGATGATTGTCTTGGTCGCATTTGAATATTCCCAATTACGTAATATTTCAAAAACAAATCGAATATAATATAACAACTTTCATACTTTGCAAAATTTATAAATATTACCCACAACTATAACATTATATTAAATTCACACCATAATAAAAAAAATATTTCGAGAAATTTAAATCTTTATTCATAAAATTTGGGATTTTACATAAATGAACTGAGTCGATCCGAGTATTGAGTTACTCAGATTTGGTTCATAAAATTTATCGAGTATAAAATAAGGTTTGATTGAGGCTAATTTAACTACTGAGTCGAGCATGATTCCAAATCGAACCCGAGCAGTTTGAACTTTTCGAACGAATATGATCCGAGTGTCAATAGAAAATTATAATTTGAAGATGTTCGAGTAATTTATCGAACTTTAAAATGTGCTCATATTTGACTCATTTATATTTTGAGTCGAACTCAAATCAAACTTTTAATGAAATCGGACGAATCTGAATCGAATCTCAACTCATTTTTTCGTTTCTGATCTTACCCGCACCCATTTGGATTTTCAGGAGCCAGGGGGTTCTTGGGCCTCAGTTCAGCCCAGGAAAGACTACATCATAGTATTGAGGCCACATGTTTGCACTTGTAGCGCTTTTTTGATTGGGCTTTTAGTAAGTTTCAATCTTCTACTGTGAAATTCTATCATGGATTGACGGAGCCTTGACGAGCGTAATTCATGAAATTAAATTGTGAAAAAATATTTTAAAAGCACCACAAATTTGTTTTCACAAATTTTTATTTCAACTTTTCACTTTCCTATCCAAATTAGAATAAGTATTATCAAAATTAATAGTAACTAAATATATACTATTCAAATTTATAAAATATTTAAAAGAAATCCCAACCTGTCGGGAAAAGGAAGTTAAATAAGATCCCCACCGCATATAATCCTCAATTTTTCCTTCATTCTTAATTTTGTTATATATATATATATATATATATATATATACACGCTATTGTTAAGTTAAATTCAATAAATATTTATTTTTATAATTTTCATTCTTAACTGATAAGCTTCATCAACAGGTATTAATTATCTTAAGTGGTATTTACTTTTTTAAAAAAAGATAAATATAACCTAACAAGATCTTATAAAATCTATTAAAAAACAAACTCTCCTTTCCAAACTTATTTTCCAAATAAAACTCTGTTTTTCTTCTTTTCTCCAAAGTCTTAGCCGTGTCAATGTCTTCGCTAGAGTTTTCTCCAACAATGGAGCAATTCAAGCCGCAACTCGAGGAAAATCAAAACGTTAACCCTAATTTTAGTCTTACAAATCAACCAAAAGAAGAAGTAAAACAAGAAGATGAAGAAAATTCCAACAGTGCAGTTGTGGAAGTGAATATTAATGGTGAAGAAGAAGGAGAAGAAAACCCTAACCTTAACCCTAACCCTAACCCTAAAAACCAAGAAGATTCTGTGTGCCTTGATTGCCATTCAAAGCTTGAGTGCCCTAATTGCCATGCAAATCAGTTCAATAAGAATCAAGATATTCCAAACGTACCCGGGTTTCGGTTTAATCCTTTGGATTATGAACTGATTGTTTATTACCTGCAGAGGAAGGTCAGGAATGAGCCGCTGCCGCATAATAAGATAAGGGAGGTTGAGCTTTACAAGAGCAATCCGGACGACCTTGCTGGTAATTATTTTTTTTTTGTAAAGTTTTAAATTTTTGTTTGGATAGTTAAATCATATCATATAATTTAGATACTGCAAAACTAGCTTGGATCTACTCACAAAACTTTTTTAGGGGTTTTTTGTTTGCATGAAAATTATTATATATTTATACATGTCTATATATTAGATTTTGTACGTGAATGCATACAAGTTTTAGCGTATTTTAGGGTTTTTGTTTACTTAATACGCTTTTTCTGGGGAACTCTTTTTGAACACTAGATGGAGAAATCAACCTTTTTGTTCTAGTTAATGATTTTGCACCATATGACTATGAGAGTGGTTTGGGTTTAATAATCAATGCCTTTCTAGTGCTAGCTGAGGTATTCCTTTCTTTTGTTTTACTAATTTAATTTCTTTTGGTCTTGCAACAATTCCGATAGTGATCTTATAAACCGTGATCTTTTCCCAAAAAATAAATAATTAATTTAAGGTTTTTTTTTGTGTGTGAAGTCGAAGTAAGGAATGCCTAATATAGATATGATGATGATGATGACGACGACGATGGCGATGATACGATGATGATGATGATGATTCCAAATTTGTAGAATGTCACCATAGTTGAAGGAAAACAGGACATATAAATATGTAAATGGTAAATATACATATAGAAATAGATAGGTTAATCAAAAGGGGATCTTATATATATTTTTTAATGGAATGAAAAATAAAGTAAATTTATTTGTTAGTTCTTTATATATGCTACAATATTCATCATTATAGTTATATACCAATTATAGTCTGTAACTAATTAAGTTTTACATATTCATTTGCATATGAATTTAAAGTGAGCATGTTAGTATGTTACCAATTGATTATATAAATAAATGTTTTTATGAATTTTTAGCAATAATTATAAGAAGTATTAATATTATTATTTCTTTTGGTAAGTTTCTTAAGCAAAAGTTCTATTTCCATAGAAAGAGAAATCAGTATATAAAATATTATTAGCTTAATTATATGGGTAGTATGTATATATGTGTGTGTGTGTGTATATATATATATATATATATATATATATATAGGTCAGAGGATAGAGTAAAGGGATCCTCATTTTCTTAAAATGAGGGACTTTTTTTTTTGCTTTTTTTTAAAACAACTAAAAAAAGTTTAATATTTTATGGGCGAAATTTTTTCATATCTGAGTGTTTTGGGTGTGATTTGAGTGCGATTATAACAAAACATGTATATATGATCAAAAGCAATGCACCACCACTTTTTGGTATAAGTATTCAAAACACGCCCAAAAACATCAGTATTATGAAAAAATTTCAGCCCATAAAATATTAAACTTATTTTTAGTTGTTTTAAAAAAAACAAAAAAAAAAAAAAAAAGTCCCTCATTTTAAGAAAGTAAAGATCCTTTACTTATATATATATATATATATATATATATATATATATATATATATATATATATATAAAAAATATATATATGTATGTACAGTAATACATCGTAGAAGATATGACGACGGTTTTTGAAATATATATGACGGTTGCATCCGCTACATATATTATTCTCGATGGATAAACCGTCATTATAGGCTTCAACTTCTCGCCATAGCTTTAAATGTATATATATATATAGTATATATATATATATATATATATATATATATATATATATATATATATAAAATTTCTACCAGATTGCACGTTCTATCATACAGAAAGATTATTCCTATCTGTAACAACCAAAGGGAGGGTTACATAATTAATTTTTAAAGAACAAGTCGATTCCAAATTGTCGAGAGTACGTTGCTTAATATAAATTGACACCTCTTATTTATTTGTGTTATTTCAGGACAAAATTTATGTTGTTAGAGCAATACATGTCCTTTAATGTATTAAGTGTGGCTCTTTAATGATTAAGTGTAGCTCGAGCAATTGTTAAAGTATAGATAATTTTTTTATTTACTTTGAATTATCATTTTTGCTTTAATAATAACAACAACCATTACTTTTCAAATTTCTTTCTTTATGTTATTACATAACAATTTACTACAATTTATTGATAGTGTTTTCCTTTCTTATTTCAACAGAAAATTACCCTGGAATAGGGGAAAAACAATGGTACTTTTTCACACCAAGGGATCGGAAATATAAAAATGGAACCCGGCCAAACCGAGCCGCCGGTAGTGGTTATTGGAAGGCCACCGGAGCTGATAAGCCTGTGTATTATATGGGTGTACCAGTTGGACATAGGAAGGCATTGGTTTTTTATCATGGGAAAGCACCAAAAGGAGACAAAACCAATTGGATCATGCATGAATATAGGGTGGATGAACCCCCAAGGAACCGGACTAGTGACAATGACATGAGGGTAAATTCTCTAACGAAATAATCTCAAGTATTGGTCAAATTCGTAGTAATATCTCCCTTGCTTCTACTTCAATAATACTACTACTTATCCTAGCTGAGCTAGGCCTCTCCCTCACATTCCATGTTAACTAATTTATATTTATTGTTACCAAAAGGATTTTTGAATTAATAAAAAAAATACTTAGGGTAGAAGGACGTTTTGTCCGTTTCAATAATACTATCTATCCTAGCGAGTTATTAGGCCTCTCCCCCACATTTTTACTTACTTTAATTGAGATTTTTGTTTGTCAAGCGAGTTTTAAGGCCTCTCCTTATATATATATATATATATATATATATATATATATATATATATATATATAACAATACTCTTTCACTTTCCTCAACCACTAATCTATATAATAAAACAGAACCTATTTTAAATCTTCTATTTGACAAAGCACAAGAACGGTTCAGATTTCATCTCAATTCTTCTAACTTAATCTAAAGGCTCACATCTCTCACACTAAAAATTCCCGCCCAAATCAAATTCACCTCTAAAAAATTCCGCCCAAATCAAATAACAATAATAATAATAATAATGATAATAATAATAATTATAATAATAAAATAATAAAAATAATAATAACAATAATTATAATTATAATAGTAATAATAATAATAATAATAATAATAATAATAATAATAATAATAATATTTATAATAATAATTATTATTGCAATAATAATAATAATAATAATAATATAATAACAACAACAATAATAATGATAATGATAATAATAATAATAACTATAATAGTACTAAAAAAAATAATAATAATAATAATAATAATAATAATAATAATAATAATACTAATAGTAATAGTAATAGTAATAATAATAATTATTATTATTATCAAGTACTATTATAATTATTATAATAATAGTAATAATTATAATAATTAAAATTAATAATAATAATAATACTAGTAATAATAATAATAATAATAATTATTATTATTATTATAATAATAATTAATAGTAATTATAATAATAATAGTATTAATAATATAATTATAATAATAATAATAGTAATAATTATAATAATAATAATAATAATAATAATAATAATAATAATAATAATAATAATAATTGCTATTGTGGTGGTGTGGTGAATCATGAAAATTGTTATTGATGATTTGTAAGTTTTGTAGACAGGTTTACATTTTTTTGGATATCTATTTTAAAGGAAAATTAATTATTGTGGCGATATGGTGAATTATGATAATTTTTATGTGTGATTGTAAGTTATTTTAAGTTGCAAAAAGTCTTTAAGTAATATAGTATATTTCGAATTTTAATCTATTTTTTCGTTACGTCGTGCCTTCATGCACGAACAATTATTAGTTATAACATATAACAATACTCTTTCAGTTACCTCAACCACTAATTATAACATGTTTATCTTTTTGCAGCTAGATGATTGGGTATTATGTCGGATTTATAAGAAAGATGATAAAATCATTAAGGCCCCAAAACACAACGAAGAATCCAACCCACCATTCTCTGACCTCTCTGACCGAAGTTCTCCATTAACTGAAACGGATCTTGGAGAAAACCCTATCCTTAATCACAGTAGTATCGTCTCTAAAGGGTTTGCTAATCACAGTGGTATCGGAGAAAACCCTATCCTTAATCACAGTGGTATCTTCTCTAAAGGGTTTGCAGAAAATCCTATCCTTAATCACAGTGGTATCGTCTCTAAAGGGTTTGCTAATTACAGTGGTATCGTCTCTAAAGGGTTTGCAAATTCTGACTATAATCACAATGGTATCGTATCTAAAGGGTTTGCTAATCACAGTGGTATCGTATCTAAAGGGTTTGCTAGTCACAGTGGTATCGTCTCTAAAGGGTTTGCAAATAATTCATATATTAATTACTCTCATGAACTCGGTGCAATTCAAACAACCATCGACAATCATCTCCAACCAAATTTCAATCAACCACCTACAGTAAGGCATCCGGTTTTTCCATACCAATCAGTTTTTTACTCAGAGGATTGGGCTGCTCTTACGAATCTTGATACGTTGCCTACTAATTATATCGACCCTATGCTTAGTTTGGATAATATTTTACCTAACAATGGCGCTCAAACCAACGACAAATATCATCAATAGTCTTTGCTGTTTAGGGTAAGCATTTTGGTTAGCTATGAACATTGTTTTAATGTTTGGTTTGGTTTACCATGTAATTAGTACTCTTCCTTAGTAGCTTAGCAATTGAATTGTATCACAGTTTAAACTATTTCACGCTACACTCGAAAATTTTCTTGCATTGAATTTAGAAAGCATTTAATTTAGATCTTTCTATGTGATGTGTGTGGGCCCAAGTATTTAGATAATCGTAGCTAGTTATTAAACCTCTCCTTCACATTTGGAAAGGGCTAATGTAGAATACTAATTTGTGGATGCTAGATGAGGGAAAATAAGAAATTGCAAATGTTTGGTAACTTAACTTGATGGTAACTTAACTGTAATATGTTAAAATAATAGCATATAATTAAGAAATTGCATGCATAACATATACTGAGAAAGAGAATTATAATTTGCATCTGAGTATGCTCATGCAACATATATACTCTGTCCATACTAAAAAGCTAGTCGATATGATAAGCTCATAGTTCTTTGATATCTTAAAACTCTAAACCATGTTTTCTTTTTTAAAAAATAAAAATTTCTTCTGATTCATGGACTTGAATTGTTAACGCCAAGATCTTTCTCCACGTCTCAATCACCAAGACGCGTCCGATATCCTGCACAGTTCAATAAGTCAACACCAAAAGCTTCGACTACCGACCGAGTCGAGGATAGCTCCCGGCGTGAGAGTCAAGATTTCGGCGATCACAAGGTCAACAATGGAGAGAAATAATGTCTAATGTCCGAGAGAGAATAATAATATGAATGTGTGTAATATTTTGATACTTACCTCTTATGTGATCTTAGCCCCATACATACTCCAATCCCTTGCCTGCCATCGTGCCACTCATCATCTCCCCGACACCTTTTTCCCCACTCCTATCATTTCAAATAGAAAGTATGTAGCCTACTACTTCTCACTGCTACCACTATTTGCCTCCATAGTCATCTCGAGTCCCATCCTCATTAATGCCACGCAGAAAGGTGGCGTATATAGTAGTCAACTATCATTTGGCATAATGATTACCGGTCAAAGTTGGATTAAGTGACAATTTGTGTAATGGGTCAGTTCAATGACTAAACCCAAATAATAGAAATGACCCAAACGACCGGATCCAAGCGAAAGGACCCAATGAAATGATCAAATAACTGGGCCCAAATCATTCGGACCAACTAGGACAAGAGTAACATGATCCAAGGGAGGAGCCCATTAAGTCCGCCCAATAAGAAAAGGATTATGGCCCAACATCGCTTCTAGTCTTTTATTAAACAGATGTTTAATGAAAGACTATAAACAAGATAGCCCTTGACATAACGAAATTATGATAAATCACAAGAGGTCCAAAGTGAAACTCACCAAAGTCCAACAAAACCGGTCCAAATTGATATCGAAATAGAAATGGGAGGCCCAATAGACGCAAAGCCCACTCGGTGAAGATATTTAGACCAAAAATGGACGAAACCTCTTCCCATTCATCATCATTCGCATGAATTAAATGTGCCGCCTCGATTATCAGTGGTAAATCACAAGATAAAAGGTAAACTTTACCAATTTCACGGTTTTACTCGCTAATTTGAAATTTGAACCTTTGAGCTTTCTTTCTCCTCTGCAGAACTTCTTCCTCTGCTTTTATTTAATTCCCAACAATGGTGATCGTGAATGTGAACAACTCCCCCTTCGCGTGACTCCTTAGTAGTACTGCTCTCCCAACCCAAACCCTAACCAAGAGGGTTCGAGTTCCAACCCCAATCTTCAACAACCATGGGGAAATCCACCGATCCCCCCTCGTGATCGCCTTCCGACTTTTTCAAGGATCGGGAACAGTTTCCCCATGCCAACATCCTTCCTCCATCACGGAATCGAGATACGATCATCCCGGACTCGTTATCGATTCCCGACATGTATGCCTATAAGGGCTCCCGCGCTCCTCAAGAGCGATGTATCAATGACGACGGACGGTTTGTGTCGCCACGCCACCACCTTTTACGGAAAAGGGGTTCTACTTACCTCTCCATGCTTTTTGTCGTTACCCTCCTAGGTTCATAGGAGTGGGCTTTGCTCGATTAGTGCCCAATTCCTACATCCATATCCCGGCATTCATTGCCTTTCGTCATCATGAATTAGGGATTTCTCCCTCCGTTGACATCTTCTTCACCCTCTTCTCTGCCGGAAGGTCTCGAGAACGAGGCTTCAAAATGTTGAGTAAGCAGTCCCCCCGACCCAACACCAGATTCGAGAGGAGACCCCTGATGGATACCCCTTCCAGCAATAAGGGTTGGCACGAGAAGTGGTTTTTTGTCACGGGACCCGAAATCTCTTCTCTTCCAGATTGGACTACCTCTGATCGGGTCTCTGCTGACTTTGGAGACATCTCCGAAGAGCGTGTGAGGGAGATGGCAGACTTTTTAAAGAAGATTCCTCCAAAAGAATGGAGTTTTACACTTCTGACCAAACAAGCCTGGCTATATGACCACAAATGTGAGTTTCGAATAACTTTGTAACATAATTTTTGAGATATATAAGTGATACGGGTTCGATACATGGTTTTTTGCAAAGGTCTCTCGATCAAACCAACTTCTTCTAAGTGAAAGACTGGAAGATTTTTGGCGGGGAGAATACTTAATGCGAGCGAAGAGCACTGATCGAAGAATCTTCCGGGTTGATCCCCCGCCACCGATCCACCAACCACTTCTCTTCAAAATGATAAACCCCAGACCGATGAGCCTAACATACCCGAAGAATCCATTAGACCCCGCCGAAGAAGAAGATCCGCCAAAAAATCCAAATCCACCCAACCGGAAACAAACCCCGAAAGTGATCCAAAAATACTTCCCGAAGCAACCCCATCAACCAACCCCAATCTCAAGACCTTCCGAACCTACCCTGGTGAGGAGGAGTCTCGACATTCCTTTCGCACGATCGGGCCAAGGTTCTTCGTGTAAAGAAAATAAGGACGAAGATAACCCCCCTGACTGCCGAAGAGCTCTGAGTTCCCTCGTCTTCGACTGTCATCCCTCCGATAATCCCCACAGAAATCCAAGTGCCTGATGATGAACCGACCGGATCTGTCCCCACTCCATCCCGAAAAAGGAAACATCTATCAGACAGCCACCCCGGTTCATCTTCTGCACCTTCGCCAACCCCGAACCCACTCCTGCTCGGTCTCCTTCTCCCGAAACCATACATGTGGACTCCTCGCCAGTTCGCAATCAACCCCCGCCTTCTCCTCCAAGACAAACGACTGCCGAATTCCAGCAGGACGCTATGGCCTCTCCGACCATGTGGCCTCGATTTAATGCCCATTTTCCCTTTCAACTGTTCAACGCCTTCGTTCGTGAAACCGATGATCATCGATTCGGGAACAGTTCGAACGGAGATTTACTCAGCGAAGGCATGAGCTACTTGGCGAAGGTAAACGGTTTTCTCCTTTATTTCCGAATTTATCTTCATACCTATACATCTGAGAACTGATTAAATAATATTGGACATGATATAGCAAATGTCGTGGTTCAAGGCGTCTGCGTCCGAGGTCTCTCGAGGCTGAATCTGAGGAAGGGGCTCTGAGGAAGGAGAATGCCCTTCTGAAGTCTGCCTTGGCTAGGGAAAAGACTCAACGCGAATGCATTCTTCATACAAATGAAGGGCTTCAAAAAGAGTTAGCCCAAGCCAAGGGAGATGTGAAGGCCTCCAATGAAGAACTAAAGTCAACCAAAGCACAGCATGAGGAAATCATCAAAATGAATGTTGACTTGGTTCAGAGGAGCGAGATAAGGATGGAGAAGATCAAGGAATTAAAGGCTGATGCTAAACTCCTGACCAAGACCATCCAAAAATTAGAGCTGGCAGAGACTCGTCATCTGAATAAACGACAAAAGCTTGAAGAAGAAATCCGAGAACTCAAGGCTCTTCGGGACCTTGGGCCTCCTCTAACCGATGACCTTCGCAAACAAATCTGTGAAGAGTATCGGAACTCGGATGAGATCAATGGGGAGATAATGAAGATATATTCTGAGAGTAACGAGCTCTGCCGGAGTCGTGGCAAGGAGAAGCTGATTGCAGCCAACGCGGATCCATCTTTGCTCGACTCTTCAGATGACGAAGATGGCGCCTGAAGCTGATGCTCTTGTTTTTCCTTGATTTCATTAAAGAATATTTATGAAGATTTCTGTTATTTTTCTTTCTTTAATTTATAGAACTTGTAAAAATTATCTAATATTGTAATTAGATTGAATATCAATGAAAGGTGGTTTCATCCCTTATAACTTCGGTGCATTTACCTTCTGCCAATACTCCAATATTAATTTAACTAGAAAGATGCACAAACTCTTTCATGGACTGAACTCGAACTGTTAATTAACAACTAAACATGTCATATAACAGATAAGATGAAGTTAAAGAATGAGGCATTCCGAACTCGACACTTAGAAAAATTTTAGGTAATAAAGTAAAGGGATACTTATTAGTTACCGAAGTGTGAGATAGATCTGCTTCATTAGGAATTTGTTTACCCCGAAAGGTCTAACAAAACCAAGAGATGACATTTGCCTACCACGAAGGGCCTGACAAAGTCTAAAGGATGACACTTGCCTACCACGAAGGGCCTGACAAGGTCTAAGTGTCGATAATTACCTACCACACAGGGCCTGACAACGTCTTAAGGATGACACTTGCCTACCACGAAGGGCCTGACAAGGTCTTAAGGACCACCTACCGAAAAGGCTACCATCGAATGGTCAGCGAGTCCACCCGAACCTCCTAACACCAATGACGTTTTCCTACCACGAAGGGCCTGACAAACTCATAAGGACACACTTCATTAAAAGGCTACCATCGAATGGTCACGAGTCCACCCGAACCTCCTAACACCAATGACGTTTTGTACCACGAAGGGCCTAACAAACTCATAAGGACCACCGCCGAAAAAAGGCTACCATCGAATGGTCAGCGAGTCCACCCGAACCTCCTAACACCAATGACGTTTGCCTACCACGAAGGGCCTGACAAACTCATAAGGACCACTTGCCGAAAAGGCTACCATCGAATGGTCAGCGAGTCCACCCGAACCTCCTAACACCAATAACGTTTGCCTACCACAAAGGGCCTGACAAACTCATAAGGACCACTTCCAAAAGGCTACCATCGAATGGTCACGAGTCCACCCGAACCTCCTAACACCATTGAATCGATCAAAGAACAAAGACGAGATTTGTTCGAGAAAAAGGGAACTTTATTGATGATGACATAAATATTTACAGACTTCCAATGTATCGACATCATTTTTATTGAAAAGTACTTCCTAAGCCTCGCCAAATATGTCAAGTATTCTTAATTGTTGACCTCGTCTAATGCCTTCAACCGATAAGTCCCCGGCTTGGGCAGACTTCAATGATTTCATACGATCCCTTCTCGGTTTGGCATCGCTTTCCCAGATTCTCGAGGTGTAGATGCTTGGCTTTCTCCGAGGACAAAATCTCCTACTTCGAACCTTCGAAACTTTACCCCCTTGTTATAATGCTTGGCCACTCTTCGCTGATAGGCTGCCAATTTGATAATTTGATTAAGGCTGTTTCTCTTACTTCCTCAAGCAAATCAAGATTGGCCTTAAGCCCTTCCTCATTGTAGATCTCTCTGAACTGACTGACCCGAAGACTTGGAGATCTAATTTCAACTAGGACTAAGGCATCAGTACCATAGGCCAATCTGAAAGGTGAATCCACCGTTGTAGTCCTCGGAGTAGTTCGATAAGCCCATAACACGCTAAGTAGCTCCTTTGGCCATCTGCCCTTGGCTTCGTCCAATCTGCGCTTGATCCCATTCAAGCAATGCTCATTGGTCACTTAACTTGTCCATTTGATCGAGGATGAGCCATCAAGTCTTTCTCAGGTGCTGAATCCCCAGTTCTTTCAAAAATGCTTCAAATTTCGATCCCACAAACTGACGTCCATTGTCCGATATTACCACCTTAGGAATCTCAAACGAAATACTATCGATTCTTTCAAAATTTCAAGCATTCCTCGTTCGTTATTAACCTAAGTGGCTTTGCTTCTACCCACTTGGTCATATAGTCGATGACAACTATAACAAAACCGACTTGACCTTTTGCCTTGGTAGTGGACCCGAAGATATCAACCCCTGCAGAAATGAAGGGTATAGGAGATAAGATCGAGTATAGCTCTTTCCGTGGACGATGGGATCGGACCATTGAGTTGACACTTCTCGCACTTTCGACGTATTCATTTGCTTCTTTGAAGATAGTAGGCAAGAATACCCTTGTCAAGTACTTTATAGGCTAATGACTTAGCCGCCATATATGGTCGCCATGATGCCTTCATGTACTTCTCGAGAGCATATTCACCGGATGGAGTCGCATTTTAGTAGTGGAGATGAGAAAGCCCTTCGTAACAGATCCCCATCAATCAGAACAAAATTAGCACTCTTATACTTGATTTTCTTGGCTAGCATCCGATCCGAAGGTAAGACACCATCTGCCAGATACTCTATATATGGAGTCAACCAATAGTGGTTGGTTGGCCAATGCACATCACCGATTCATGATGGACACTAGGATGTTGCAAAATTTCTAAGTAAACCGACCCATCAAAGACGTTAACATCCGTAGTGGCTAATTTGGAGAGTGCATCAGCAATTGAATTGTTATTACGCTCGACTCCCTGAAACTCATAGGATTGGAAATATTGAAGTTGTTCCTTCAATTCTGCTAGATATTTGATCATTCTTGGGTCTCGAGCTTCGTACTCCCCAGAGAGTTGCTTAACGACTAACTGAGAATCACTGAAGATGACTATTCTTTGCACTTCAAGATTCTTTGCCAACAGAAACCTCGCAAGTACTTACTCATACTCAATTTTCGTTGTTTCGTCGCTTTGAATCGAAATCGATGGTCTCTGCTGCACTCAATCCTCCTCCGGACTCGTCGTAATAATCCTCGCCCATCGACGTCTGTGGTAGAAGACCCATCTCGCATCTGGCGCCCATTTAACTCGCTTTGGTTGAAGAATCAGAATCGCTTCGTCTGATCCTCACCGCCACAACTTCATCAACTTCAAAAACGAGCATTCAACTACAAAATCAGCCAAGGCTTGCCCTTTGATGGCGGTTCGGGATGATATTCAATAAAAAATTGGGACAACTCCATCGTCTATGCAATTTAATCTCCCCGATACCTCGGGTTTGCCCATAATCTTCTTCAAAAGGTCGATCGATCGTGTATACTATTACCAATCTACCCCGGAAGTATTGCTTAAGCTTTCGATTAGCAAATGATTAAAGCAAAAGCAAACTTTTCGATGTTTGGGTACCTTGTTTCAAAGATCTCAAGGACATAGCTTACATAATAAACCGGATGTCGCTTTATTTCAACTTCACGCACCAAAACCGCTTCCTACCGCCAACGAACTAGTCGCTAAGTATAAATATAGGGGTTCAGCAGGAGCGGGCTTCACCAACAAAGGCGCCGAAGATAAGTAGGTCATGATGCTCTGAAAGGCGTCCTCACACTCCGAAGTCCATTGAAACGTCTTTGCATTCTTCGGCCCTTTCAATGTATCAAAGAACGACAAACATCTTTTTCCGCCGACGGACATGAACCTCCTTAAAGTCGCAATCCTTCCAATGACGTTGAACATCTTTAAATGACCGAGGAGTCTTCATGTTTAGGATCGCTTGAATCTTCTCTGGATTGGCTTCAATTCCTCTCTCGATCGACAAGATAACCCGTAAACTTGCCAAACTCTCCTAATCAAGGTGCACTTAGTGGGGTTCAATCTCAAATTGTGATGACAAATTGTCGAAAGCATTCTTCTAAATCATCCAGATGTTTATGCACCAACATGCTTTTTGACAATCATGTCGCCCACGCACACCTCCACATTCCCGCCAGCCGATATCTCAAGACACGGTTCATCATCCTCCGGTATGTGGCTCGGCATTGATGAGGCCGAAAGTCATTTTCTTATAGGCATATACCGAACGATGCATAATGAACGCCGTCTTCGGTATATCCTCTTTACACATAGAAATTTGATGATATCCAGAGAATGCGTCCATAAAACTTAACAAAGCATACCCCGAAGTGGCATCGATGAGTTGGTCGATGTGGGGTAGCGGGTAGAAATCCTTTGGACAAGCTTTATTTAGATCGGTGTAGTCGATGCAGACTCGCCATTTACCATTTTGCTTCTGGACCAGCACCACATTCGCCATCCATTGTGGGTAGTCGATCTCGAAGATGAAGTCAGCTGCCAACAGTTTTGCAATCTCTTCATCAATGATTCGCTGACGTTCAGGTGCGAAGATCCTCCTCTTCTGTCGGACTGGTTTCTTTGACGGGTCCACCTCCAACCGATGCTCAGCGATATCCCTGCTTACTCCTGGCATATCCTGAGGTTCCCATGCGAAAATGTCAACATAGCATTGCAGGAGCTCCATGAGGTTCGTCCGGAGAGGTTCCGGCAGACCCGAACCTATTTTCACCGTCTTGTTCGCTTTGCCCGGGATGAGCTCTATCTCCTCCGTTTCTTCAACTGGCATGACCAATGGTTCGGAACTACTCTCTGTGAAGGGTTCGATCTCTATCGCCATGGTCTGCTTCTGCTTTGATACCCCCAATCCCGAAGTGATCATGACGTTCTATAATACTTTTCGCCGGATCTAAATCCCTTTCACCTCTTGACCCCACGAGCCAGAGGAAATTTGATTTTGAAATGAAGGATTGAGGTCACACGACTTGCAAAGCAATTAAAGTAGGCCTTCCCAAAATAGCATTATTATAAGCGTAATCTACATGCACAACATAAAATTTGCAAATAATTTGTACTGTTGAGGGACCGTTCAAGACGACTGGTAGTTTAATGGTTCCAACCACTTCGACCGGTCGTTACTAAAACCATATAAAGGAGCCTCTATCTATCTCCATCTTTCGCCCATCTAGGTGCATCCTCCGATAAGCGTGGGCATATAGAATGTCTACTGAAGACCCATTATCCACAATCATTCTTCATATCCACCGAAACCCACATGCGAACAAGACCAATGATCCCTCGTGCGAGTTCAATGACTTTCAAGGGTAATCTTCATCAAGAAAGGAGATTATCAGACTAGAATAAGGTCCGCTCGGTCTTGGAGGGTACCCACACCCATACATGATCGAATCAAATAACTTTTTGCTTCTTTTTCCAACGAAGTTTGCTGAAGTACTTCAAGTGATGACATCTATATCACATGCCTTCGCAGTTATTCCGGAGCCGGGCAACGCTTCTTTGAATCGGGTTGAGCTGCGGGAATGTGCCCTCTATCTTCATTGTTGATTAGTTATGGCGACCACATACCCAATTAAAGCCCCGCCTTGTACCTTTCTTTCAATAAAATCCTTCAAACTAGCACAAGTCGTCAGATATCGACGACCCAAGCTTGATGGTAATCACAATATTTACGAGAATTCCCTTTCCTGCTTAATGTTATCTCGAGGTGGCTCAAGATAGGTTGATTCTTAATTTGATCCAAGATAACATTCCCTCACATCGTGTTGAGAAGTGTGTCGTACGCCCTATTCACTCTCGGGTTGGAGGCGGATTAACGTCCTCCACCCCATCTCCAATTGCTATATTTCTTGACCCGCTTTCAGAAGCGATCTTTATTCCTTCATTCTTTTTCTGGTCTCTATCGGTTCTGTCCCGATCTGTCTCCTTAAGCCGGTCTGAAGAAGGACGCTTGAGGCTGTCCATGGCTTCCTCCACCACGATATAGCCTTCAGCTTTGTCGAAGGCTTCAGCGAGACTCTTCGGGTGATGAAACATTAACTTCTTCACCAACTTCTCTGATTTGACCAGATCTAACCCATTCTGAAACAGTCCAACGGCTTGTAGATCGTTCAGGTCTGTCACTTGGCCGACCGCTTCACGGAACCGCTTCACATATTGGCCCAAAGACTCATTCGAAAACTGTCAAACTGAGCCAACGAACCAGTTGGTTTTCCCTTTCTTTTGTTGCTCCCGAAGCGAGCATGAAACTTACTGCACATGTCTGCCCAAGATGAAATTGAATCCGAGGGCAAAGTCCCCATCCACTGCCGGGCATCCTTTTTGAGCGTTGTGACAAAAGTATGACACTTAGCAGCATCGCTAAAGTCATAATAATCCATCAGTCGATCGAACACCGATCAGGGTCATAGGGATCCCCGATCCATCATAACTCTCGATATGGGGCAACTTCTTGGTGGGGTCAACTTTTTCTTTAAGAATCTCCGCGGAAAAAAGGGATGCCTTCTTTCCCGAAGTATCCTTCATTTTTGTACTTTTCGCAAGTCGCTCAAGCTCTTTTAACTCTTTAACCAAATACTCCACACCTTCTGGTTGAGATGATGCTTCTTTTTTCGGTGACTCCCTCTTCTTCTGAGTGGACCGGTTTCTTACAATAGAGCCTTCAACTCTATAAGGACTTTTACGATGACGAGTGTCCACAGGGTGGTGTACCCTCAATAGACTCTCGGGAGTACGATCTCCAGATATACTTCGTCTCTGAACTCGGGCACTATGGCGAGAATGTGCAACAACAAGTGCTTTTTTGTGGTCTCAGAGTGTGATCTCCGGATCGACCTCTTCGTTTTTCCGACCTCGCTCCTTAGAATCGACAGGTGATGTGCCATCTTCGATCTTTGAGGGGTAGGGCTTGGGATCTTCTTCTTTCTCGATTTCTACCGAGATTCTCGTCCCTGAATGAAGCAGTTCTTTCCCACACGGTGCCCTCGCTCTTGGACCGATCATAACCGGACTCTTCATCCCTCAACTCGCTTATCCGAGCCATCCGCTTTCACCTATATATCCCGTCATTGTTTCACGAGTACTTCCATAGCTCTATCCGCTTCATCCGCCATCTTAGCTACCGTGAAGCTTTTTGTGTCTTAGTGGTCATCTCAGATCGAGTTCTAGGCGAGGTGCCTTCTACTGCTTCCCACCATGGCTGCACCCTTTCTTCGTCGGGAAGACTAGCCCACGCTTAGCCTTGCCCACCGCCTTCAATCGAAAATCTTCAGTGATCGTTTTGACGCCTTTGTCTTTAGCATGAACACTTATCACGGTCCCAAACGATCCTCGATGACACTCGTGGTGTCGATTCACCTGGCGACCCTTTCTACCGCCTTGATCTGTGTAGGTGTTCTACTTTACCATGAATATCGATGTAGAACAAACACATACCGTGATTGAAAATACTCGTGACACTAGAACTCGCCCTCCTTCTAAGCGCCAATGTTAACGCCAAGATCTTTCTCCACATCCCAATCACCAAGACGCGTCCGATATATCCCGCATAGATTCAACAAGTCAACACCAAAAGCTTCGACTTTACCGACCGTCGGGGATAGCTCCGGCGTGAGAGTCAGTATCGGCGATCACAAGGTCAACAATGGAGAGAAATAATGTCTAATGTCAGAGAGAGAATAATAATATGAATGTGTGTAATATTTTGATACTTACCCTCTTATGTGATCTTAACCCCATACATACTCCAATCCCTGCCATCGTGCCACTCATCATCTCCCGACACCTTTTCCCCACTCCCTATCATTTCAAATTGAAAGTATGTAGCCTACTTCCTCAATCGCTACTACCACTATTTGCTTCTCATGCATCATCTCGAGTCCCATCCTCATTAATGCCATGCAGAAAGGTGGCGTATATAGTAGTCAACTATCATTTGGCATAATGATTTACTGGCCAAAGTTGGATTAAGTGACAATTTGTGTAATGGGACGATTCAACGACTAAACCCAAATAATAGAAATGACCCAAACGACAATAGGATCCAAGCGAAAGGATCCAATAAAATGATCAAATAACCTACCAAATCATTCGGACCAACTAGACAAGAAAGAATAACGTGATCCAAGGGAGGCCCCATTAAGTCCCCAAATTTACGTAAGAAAAAGGATTATGGCCAACATGAATATTGAAGCAAGCAAATGGAGTATGTGTAAGCATGCAGAATATCAGCCAGGAAATGAGATAGTTTGCCCTTGAAATCTATCTAGCGAGTTATTAGACCTCTCCTTCACATTTCACGTGAGAAAATGATTTATATATCATTAATTTCATGTTGAAGGTAAACTGCAACTAATGTGGATTGGAAAGGGATAAAGTAGAATACTAATTTGTGGATCTCTTTTATACACTAATTTGTGGGTATATTTCATAATATCTTATATATCTACATACATTGGTACTAATACTGTATAATGTTTGGTCATTTATAACATCATTCACATACCTCACTGACTTAATACTCGCAACATGTTTATCTCTTAAGTCTTTTATTGTTGAGTCTTACTTGCCAACGCCATCTACCCGGATTACAATTGTGAAGGATAATAATACAAAGAATTAGGTAGGATTATAAGAGTGACATACCATATTACATATCTTTTTAAAAGAATTTTCACTATATTTATTTTTATATGCTAATGGCAAACAAAGAAATCGAGTCATCAAATTGTAAAATATATTATTTTCCTTTATTTTTTTGAAGTATTTTTACAATTGTGTAATCAATTACTATTATAACTTTCTTATGAAAATAATCTCGTCAAAAAATTCTATATTTAAAATGTTCCACATCACTGCAGCATTCCACCAAACAGACTTAGCTAGGGTAGTAAATCCAAGATAATTTTCCAAGTTCAAAAGATTCTTAAATGCTTCAACTTGCTAAATCTAATACACTGTTTACATTTCTAGAAGTCATTTCTCAGCCAGAAAAGATTATAAGAATTGAATAACTTCCATTTTACTTCTAAAGAGAGTACAAAAAAGCCAAACCCTCTCTTTTCTTCTTTTCCTCCAAATTGCTTAACTTTGATTTATTAATTTGATAATGAAATTAATTGTGATAATAACTTCAGAAATATTGTGTACTCCATTCATTGTCCTAATTGATTTTTTATGACTAAATTGACCATATATAAAATAAAAAAAAATTATTCTTTACTTTATTAGATATATAAGTACAAAAGTAATCATAAGAAAGTAAATAGAATATACTGTCAAAGTCAACTTATTTGGTTTCAAATTTTTTAATATATTTGTTAAATTATTAATCTTAAAATTGGTCAATTTGACCTTAAAAGTGAACTAAAACAAGTAAAGTCGGATGGAGGGGATATTTTTTTACTTGAAATTAATCCATTCTATCATAGTAATTTTTTTTCCCGTAAATAACGTTAATATTGGATAGAATGTAATTCTTGTTTCTTTTCTGATTTATAAGGATAAATTACAAAATTGTCCCATCATGTATACACTGAATTGCAACATAGATGCAATATTTTAATTTTTACAATGTCACAGCTAATATCTCAATATTTTGCAAAAATGTCCCCTCTAATCAATTTTGGTCAAAATTAGTATGATGTGTGTCGACGCCAAAATATTTTTTCCAGTGTTTCTACCCTTCAATAGATTTCTTTCTATTTTTATGGTTTTTTTAATTGAAGGGTGATGTTTCAGGAAAAGATCGACATAAATGTGGACGGGGTTTTGGAAAAGTTGATTTTAGTGTTGAGCCAATTAGACAGTGTCGATCGTCAGTTGGTATAAGTTCAAATTGATGTACCAACTCATCTAAAATTTTAAGATTTTCGCAATATAGCCCCGGTATGTGACTCCATAAAATTGGTCTCGAAACCAAGATTTATAGAGTTTGGGGACTTGCTTAAGTGAGAGGAAAGTGTTAGACACTCCCCGACTTTCGTGAAAATACGGTTACCGCATCTTGATATTTTTCTAAGTGTGAAGTGTGTGTGTGTGTGTGTTTTGAGAAAGTCTTGGATATCTTTGAATCGAAATCATGCTAGGTGTATTGTTTTGAAAGTA
Organism: Panax quinquefolius; assembly: GCA_020205615.1. NCBI lineage: Eukaryota > Viridiplantae > Streptophyta > Magnoliopsida > Apiales > Araliaceae > Panax > Panax quinquefolius. The sequence continues at coordinate 71,224,155 of CM035159.1, read as the reverse complement.
GTTCTAAGCCTCTTTTTAGCCTATGTGCAATGAATTCGTTTTGGATTTTGACAAAAGCATTTTGGGATGATGTTTTGGAAAACTCAATTTTCAAATCAAAACTTTTTGATATTTCTGATTTTTAACCTTAAGTTCGTCTAATATCCCAAGGCGATTGGATTTCAAAAAGATCTTTATTGTTTTATTCAAAAATCACTTTTGGTGATAATATATGAAATAAAGTATTGAAAAGGGCCAGGTCACTCGTGGGCATGAAAGACGTCCGTCTCGATAAACCAGAGCACCCATAATAATAATTTTCACTATTACGGAGCCATAAATCCTATCTCTCGGGACGACACACTCAAAGTCGTTTTAAGACCCAAAATTACATGTATAATTATTTGAACATTTATTATTACAATCGAAACCATGTTCATCATGAGAATCTAGTCGAGATACGGTTCGTGGATTTCGACTCCAATATTCCTAGGCTCACATCATAATATATCAAAACATAAACAAAAAAAGAGATCTAAAAGTGGGCTCCCATAAACCTATCTTTAATTTAGATTGCAAAATTGAAGCCAACATCGCGAGGGACAATGAATATTGACGAGATCTATTGAAGGGATTTAGAATTTAGGACACAAATTCATAGATCTAAGATGCCCAAGATTTGTATAATGACACAATCAAGATTTAAATGTGAATGAATATAAAAATGTATCACAGACCCATTATCAGGTGATTCAATTGTTAGAATTCCTTGTGCGAGTAGTTAGGATCACTACAAGAAAACCGACTAATTTTGACGGAGCTAAGTTCGACGGACACATTCCCTCGAAGATAATATGTATTCCGACAGATTATTCAGTTAAAGATACGTCAGTCGAAACTACTTTAATTTCGACGGATGTTCGTCGAAAATTTATGTATCCCATTGGCGCCAATGTTCCCGCCAGCGCGAACCTTATTTTTGACTAAATAGTGTTTATTTCGACGAAATATTCAGTCGAAGATACCTTAATTATGACGGAGGTAAGTACGAAGGACAGTCCGTCGAAAATAATCCTAAAATCTAATTAATCAGTACGTCTTCCGGCCGCCCCTCATTTCTCTCACTTTGCTCTCATTTCTCTCTCACTTTACGCGATCTCTCACTTGATTATCTCCCAGTCTCACTTCTCTCACTGCTCTCATCTCCACCACCACCATCGCCGCCGCCACCATCACGTATTGCCACCACCACCACCACCACCTTCGATTCCACCACCACGACGTACTGCCACCACCAACATCACTGTCGATCGGTTCCACCACCAGTAGAAGCCACCAGCACCGTCAGTTAAACCACCATCACTGCCACCACCAGCAGCCACCACCAGGCACCGCCGTCGGTTAGTTTGCACATTAATTCAATTTTAAGGTTAATTTTCTGTCAATCATTAGATTTTTAGGGTTAATTTGTTGTAAATTATGAAATTTGTGGCTTAATTTGTTTTAGGTTTAGTTTGAGTTTGAATATGAGATTAACCCAATTTGGATAATATGTTGTTGTTGTGAATTTGTGGGTTGAAAATTTGGGTCCTGTTGTTGGAATTGGGAGTGATCTGAAATCTGAAATTTGGGTCCTATTCTTCTTGTTTATATTGCTAAAATTGGAATTTTGATTTTGGGTTTGTGGACTGCATATTATTTAACTGCATATTATTTGGAATTTGGAAATTGCAGAATATTGATATTATGAAGTGTATAGCATATCAAATTTGGGTTCCTTATCATAATGTAACTAATTTTAGGACTATTTTTAATCTTGATATATTTGCTATTTTCGACTGAATAGGGCTAGGTCCGACGAAATATTCCGTCGGAAGTAAGCTTTTTTCTTGTAGTGGATCCCCTCCCCACTAGATATAGATCTGGGGTTTTGTGGAGTGATCAAAATCATTTTAAAACATTGAAAACAACTATATCTAAATTAGATCCTAGTCAATCTAGCATAAAGATTCAAACTTTAATCTTTAGAATTGGGTAAAAGGCTAGATCTAGCTAGATATAGGATAAATCCAATAAAATGATTCAATTTTTAACTACTTACAAGGAAAATAATCGATAAAATATAGTAGATCTAATGAAAATAATCGAAGATATATATAAAGATCGAAAACTTTAACAAGATTTAGGCACAATAATCAATAAAACATAAGAGATCTAATAGATTTACATTGAATATGCAAAACAAAAAGATTGAATTTTCCACCTTGAAATGAAGGAACAAGCTCATTTGCCTTGAATATATGCTATTACACTCAAATATATAAGAGATCTACATAACAAATGCTAAATCTATATTGAATCTAATGATTTTTCTATCTCAAATCTAACTCTTTCTCTAGAATGCTATTTCTCTCTCTAAAAATGAGTTGATCTCATCCATTTATAGGCCTTTGGGACCACCTCCATTGTACCTACTGCGGCTCCAAGGGGGCCTACCAACTCGATTTTTGTGTCACACGCAAAGTCAATTTTTCATGCTCCGCGTTGGAACGTTCATAACTTTCAATCTATGAGGAGTTAGAAAACGTGCCTTACTATTCTGGAAAGCTCTTTCCGAGAGCTTCGCTATGATATAAGATTTTTCCAATTTCAAGCTCTGAAAGATAGAGAAAAGGGAAAAAATCATCCCTTGACAGATGTCGACTAGTCATTCATCTTGTTTTGCGTAGTCGGTTGTTTAAAGACCTTTGTGGGAGATTCATATACTCGTTCTCAGCTTCTACTATGTAATGACATTAAGTTTAACCAATCCCGGGTCTGGAAAGATGGAGCAAAAAAGTAGAAAAGTATTTTTTGAAATATACCGGCTAGTCAACTGTCTTGCCTTGACTAGTCTACTATTCGGGAATTGTTATGATAGATTTATATACTCGTTTCCAACTAATGCTCTTTGCTCGACCATCTCGGTGTTGGAGTAAAAATGATGTTTTTGCCCTCCTGCCCTGCTGCCAAGGTTAGAGAACAAGTGCACAATTTCTGGTGTACAATGTGTGCATGTTATGTGAGTTTTATAAGGGCAAAATAGTTAATTCCAGCATAAAATTATTTTCTCTATTAATATAAGAGAAAATACATCCTTACAATAATAAATTAAATAGATTCATACATAAATAAATTTGATTTATTTTAATTAAATAAAATAATTAAAAAGAAATTAATTACAAAACTTAAAGATTTGTTTAACTGAAAATTTAAGTAACATATTTTGATTAAAAAGAAAAAATTAAATATTAAAAATTAGAATAAATTAAAAGGGAAAAAAAATAATTAATCATTTAACAAATAATTTACTTTTATATATGCACACATAATATATATATATATATATATATATATATATATATATATATATATATATAATAAATTGTTGTGTATGCGCCACGTAACGTGTGCGTATATAAAATTAATTATTCATAACAAATAATAATTCATAAACAACTACAAATATATATAAAGTAAAGTATTGTGTGTGTTGTGTAGGTAAATTACTTGTTAAATGAATAACTAATAATTTTTTTTTATTAAATCTAAGTTTTAGTGTTTAATTTTTCTTTTATATCAATCAAAATATGCTACTTAAATTTTTATTTAAAAGATCTTTGAGTTTTACAATTAATTTCTTTTTACTTATTTTATTTAGTTAAAATAAAATAAATTTATTTATAAGAGAATCTATTTTATTATTCTAAGGACGTATTTGTACTTTTATTAGGAGAGAAAATAATTTTGTGCAAGAATTGACTATTTTGCCCTTATAAAACTAATATGACATGCACATATCTTGTTAATTTTGACCAAAATTAGTTAGAAGTGATTGATTTTGCAAAAACTTGAGATATTAGCTATGACATTATAAAAATTGATGTATACATGACGGACAGTTTTGTAATTTACCCGATTTTGAATGATTGTGGCAAAACTTTTATTTTGATTTTTTTTTTGTTTTGCTAAGAGTATTGTTTTATAACCCTTGGAATTATGAAGACCACTAATTTGTTAACTAGGAAAAGTCCCAAAGGGCCACACTGAATCAATGATATTGGCCCCATTAATTCAGGCCGTATTTCACGTGAGCTGGAGGGGGTAGGGGCACATATGCAAATATGCAAGTATCGGTTCTTTTCGTCAGTTTTGGACCGCTTCACAATGATAAAAGCTGACCAGTACATTTACTTTATAAAAAGAGTTATGTTTAATAAGTACAAGTGGTTTGAATTTTGCATGCCAGTTAGATGGCATTAATGTTTATGAGTTTGGAATAATGAGATATGATGGAAAGAAGAAATATAGGAGGTGAAAGTAGGATCGTAAATGACAACCGAAAAAATTCGTATTCGTCCGTATTTATATTTAAAAAAAAATATTATTTGTATTCAGAAAAAAAGAATACATTCGTATTCGGTTTAAAGAAATCCGCACATAAATATAGGCGTATTCATATTCGTTTAACATTCGACCGTAAATATATTCGACAGATAACGAATATCCGAATTCGGATCCGTATCTGAAATTTGTATCCAAATAACTTATATATATATATATATATATATATTTTAATTATTTTATAATAAGCAAAATAATTTTTTTAAAGTAGCATTCCTTATATAATAATTAGTTTTCACTATCATATAAAAATTATTTTAAAAATATAATATTTCACTTCTAAAAAGTAGGAAATAACACTTTTATTCTAATATTAATAAACTAAAATAAATTGATTTAATTATAGTTAATATATTTTTACTATTATAAAGTTAAAATATCTAAAATGTATTATTTACCAAGAAAATTATATACTAGAAGAACAAAACTATAGTTATTAGCTTGTTATAAGTATTTTACTTTCAAAACTTATTTGCAATGTTGGGAGGTATGAACAATGAACAATATGATTTTAATGTTAAAATGTGTTAAGTCTGAATTAATTAGAATTAATCTAGAAGGAGGTTGAATAATTAATTCACATTTATGAATTTTCGGATGGAGGAAGTATTTATCACTTTTATTTGTCCAATTATTTAAAAATTAGAAGTCCAAATATTTTAAATAAGTCTAAATTAAGTAAATTTTGGATCAAGTTGAATTCACTATTTGTCATATATACATTATAACTCCCACTCTCCATAAATATAATGAAATAAAATAAATTTTTATAACTATGTAAATTTTAATCTATGTATTGAGGATAAATTATAAATAAAAGTTCTCATAAACATATTATTAAAATTTTAATCTACATAAATTTTCTTGGTAAATAATACATTTTAGATATTTTAATGTAATTTTTCTTGGTAAATTTTAGGATGTATTGAGAAAAATAATTAAATATTCAATGTAAACTTTTGAATATAGTTATAAATTATAAATATTCATACACACTACAATATTACTCTACACATAAAATGGAAAACTAAACATTAACAAGTAAAACATTCATTTTGAAATTTAAGATTTCAAAACTGTTGAACACTTATTTAAATTATAATTTAGAACATTGATTATTGTATTTAAAATTTATTAAAAATAAATAAATTAACATTCATTCATTAATAAACTATATTTTAAAGCTCATTATTTTTTTTAATTCTAGTTATAGTTAGGGCTGTAAATGGTAACCATAGAATTCGTATTCGTTCGCATCCGTATTCAGAAAAAAGTGAATATTATTCGTATTAAAAAAAATGAATATTATCCGTATTCGATTTAAAGGTATTCATAAATAAATGGATACGGATACTATTGTATTCGAATCCGTATATATCCATTTACACCCCTAGGTGAAATGATGGAAAAAGATGATAATGAATTATAATTTTTTGTTGTCTATTGTGAGTTTTAAAAAGGAATGAAAGTGATGTATTTTAATTACTCCATTCATTCCTAATTATTTGATGTTTTGGAGCTTTGTACAATTATTAAATAAGTTAAAACTCTTATAAAAACTTCACTAAAATTACTGTATTATAAAAAACACCATTGCATAGATAAATGAAAAAACTAAATTGTAGATGATAAAGATGAGAGAGAAATATTGTTAGAGGATAGAGAAAATATAAGAATTATAAGAGGGAGAAAGAGAGTATAACATTAAGATATTAAAAAAGGGAGAAAAAATAGCCTGGAAAAGTAGGAGAGAATTAAGTAGAGTATTAAATGTTTAGGGGTAATGTGACGCCCCCAAAATAGGTCCACACGACCCATTCTGAGTCACCAGATATCATACTATAAACATCAAATACAAACTTCATTTATTCAACTGTTGAACTGTCGTGCAGAATACGACCACAGTTAAACTGTGAGTTTTAATACAAATGTATGTAACTCTCATGGTGCCTCGACCATAACCTTACAATGGTACTTTACATAAAGGTATAATCAAAAACTATTTTAGAAATTAAAATATTTGGGAAGTGCTTAAGGAAACCTTCGTACATAGGAGGCCGTACGTCTAGGTTATGATAGATATCATTTGTCCACAGAATTATTCTTGGTTGACCCAATAGACCCCAAAGAAAAATGAGAAGATTACTATCATGTTCTTTCCAATGGTGAGTCTTCTCTTGACATATAACTATCTCCACTGTCTGCAATTGAAAATTATATTTCAACCAAACTCCAAGATCATATAGGTAGTGCTCGTAGATATACTCAGCAATTGGATGTGCACAACCCTGTCTTATGATAACACGAGGTTGCATGTCATTGGACATCTTATATGATAGTGGCAAAACACCCTTCCAAAGTTGGGTTCACCTCACCCTTTATTCGCATACACCAAAATTAAATATCAAATAGCGATACAATACGACACACTTATCTAAAGGTCTCAATAAAATTATTTCCATACTATTTAGGAGAACCTCAATGACTATAGACCACCGTTCTATTCTCCTGTTACCCCGCTCGACCAAACTACACTCTTATTACACGAAAGGAATTGTGAAGAAAAAAGGGTGAGCACAACTAGCCAAAGAAAAGAATATCATGATTAAAGAAGATAATTTACATCATTAATAGCCTTCATCGATAATAAATCGAGATTTAGAACATATGGTAGATGATAAAACTTTTCAACCATAGTTACTGTAAATGAACGAGCAATCCATTAGAAGAGTCAAATAGACCATCAGGTCTATTATCTTCTCCATGTTAAAAGTCCACCAATAATGTTTTATTCCTGTAATATCAATCCACAATTCCTGTCCACAATTATATGAATAACTCATAATCATAATTGTGATTCTAAATTTCTCTTCGCACCCAGGACGAAGATAATTTTTATCACATATCTTCACCTGAAACATCAAAAATCATGGTTATACCAAATCACAATTCCTGCTCATAATCATACTAATAAATTCATCTTTGCACTACGACCAAAGATATTCATTAACAATTCATCTTTGCACTACAGGCCAAAGACATACAACTGTATTTTAGAATAGTCAAGTAGAGCATGATATCTACTATCTTTTACGAATTAAAAGTGTATAATCAATATGTTATCGTTGAGACTCAGCTTAATAAATAATCCACATCATCAAATCATTCCTGCACTACGGCCAATGATATTCATGTAATCATCAATGGTCATGATTATACCGAATAATCCCTGGTTATAATCATACCAATAACTGTCTATCAATGCACTACGTGCTAATGAGGACTTTTACCACATCATCTATAACATTACGGGTCATGATTATACTGAATGATCCCTGGTCATAATCATACCAATAAACAGTTCATCTATGCACATAAGCCAAAGATACTCATTAATAAATAGTTCATTTTTGCACGTAAGCCAAAGATATATAACTGTAAAACTAATAATCAACAATCCATCTTTGCACGTAAGTTCAAAGATACTCCTTTGTAAAACTAATAATCAATAGTCCATCTTTTTGCACGCGAGCCAAAAAGATATACAATCGTAAAATTAATAATCAACAGTCCATCTTTGCACGTGAGTCAAAGATGACTTTCATCATAATATAAGCATGAGGATGATGACAATGATATAAGCATTAATCAAACGAAATCAATGATAAATATTAAAGACTTTAAATTTATCCGAGTTTAAAAATATCAAATTGTCAACATGATGATCTTTGCTTTGTGGAGTAAAATTCAAGAATAATATTCATGTACCAAAAATAATTTGGATGAGAAAAGAAATATATTTTTCGGGTAAATAATAGTACCCATAATAGTACCTATGAATAGTACTTCAGGAATAGTACCTCGTGAATAGTACCCCGACATGAAAATTAACCCAAATACCCGAGTGAATAATATTTGGATAAATAATAATTTGGGCGAATAGTAACCCGTGAATAGTAACTCGTGAATAGTACTCTGACACGAAAAGTATCCCAAATACCCGAGTGAATAATATTCGGATGAATAGTAATCAGGTGAATAGTAACCCGTGAATAGTAACTCATAAAAAAATACCAAAGAAAATGATATTCCATGACAAGTACAAAAGAAATGATATCTCATACGAGTATAATAGAATATATGAAACTGCAAATGGATTTTCACTCGCCATGCGGTAATCCACGTATACAGATCATTTCCATAATTTAATAAAAAATGAAAATGAAGGATCATTCACCATGCCTGCGGTAATCCACATAGACAAGTTATTCTAACAGAATAATAAAGAATAGAATAACAAAAGAATTCACCAGACATGCGATAGTCCACACAGACAGGTTATTCCAACAGAATAATAAAGAATGGAATAACAGAAGAATTCACCAGGCATGCGATAGAACACACAGACAAGTTATTCCAACAGAATAATAAAGAATGGAACTAGGTCATGCGTAATCCTCATAGACGGGATATTCTAACATAATAATAAAGAAACGGAACCAGTCGTGCAGAATCAAGATGCATGACGGAGTTATTCCAACAGAATAATAATGAATGGAACCAGGTCATGCGTAATCCGCACAGACAGGATATTCCAACAGAATAATAAAGAATAGAATAACAATGAATTCACCGAGGCGTGTGATAGATCCTTGCAGACGGAGTTATTCCAACGAGAATAATAAAGAATGGAATAATGAAGAATTTCACCATGTATGCGGTATTGCATGTAGACAAGTTATTCAACATAATAATAAAGAATGGAATAACAAACCTTACGAGTATTGAAAGAAAATAACTCTCTTCATGAATGCGAAAAAATAATACCCCTTACCTTAGAAGAAACTGGATACTGGAATAGTGAGGTAGCAAACTTCTCTTCTTCTTTCTCTCTATAATTTCTCTCTATAATTTCTCTTTATAATAAATTCTCTTGTCACACTTAGTGAATTGGTGAAAAATAATGAAGGAATGAGCTTCTATTTATAGGAAAATATAGTTTCCATAATTGTATATTTTGGGGCTCAAAATATTACAGTATAATACCTTCATCTTTTCCTTCATTTTTAATTTAGTCATGCAAGTATTATCAAACTTGCACCACCTCCCCTAATAGTAAATCATGTGAATCAATAGTAAATCATGTGACTCAATAGTTCTAAACATGTAAAAAAAGTTAATTATAGTATAGTACCTTCATCTATATCTCCATTTTTAACTTAGTCATGCAAGTATTATCAAACTTGCACCAACTCCCCTAATAGTAAATGAATTTGATTTAATAGTACACACATGTGAACAAATAGTTATAATCATGTGAATTAATAACAATTAATTGCTCATTTATCCGATTAATTACCCGATAACTTTCATACATCAATTATTATCGAAATAAATGCCGATTTCCACTAACACTAATAATTCCCACACAATGAAACTATCAATTTCATCTTTGATCAACACGAACTTATTCATCATTAATATTATAATTCACAATATTTAACAACTAGGTCATTTCCAGGAAAGATGGGGCTTTTCGATAAGGATTTTTCCTTATTGGCGCGCAATTAGATGACCAAACCTCTCCTTGACAGAACTTCTAGAAATTATAAATATTTCAATTTAATAATATGAATAACTTTGTCATCTCAATTATTGATTTAATAATATATCATATTATACGGATGATCTGATGACAACAATCGAATCAATAATATGAGAGATATGATGCAGCAATTACTGTAGCAATAATTGAGTATAACTGAGTGATTTCTCACGTAAGCATCAATAATCAATACCTTGTGCTACTATACAACCACACGTATTATTGTACTTTAACTACCGAGTAGTTCAACAATTTTAACGGTAACACTTTCGCTTTTATTTTTATAAAAAGATAATTCTGTCATTTTCTTACTACGACAATAGTTCCGTTGTGGGGTCCACCAATGATTGTGCCATCCTACGGATATTCCCTGACAAAAAAAATATTTCCCGACCAAACGAATATTTTATAACAACTTGCATACTTTGAAAATTTTTCACATATCACCCTTAACTTTAACCTTTTATCAATTTAACCATTTACTAAATAGAATAATTATAAGAAAATTGAATACTTTCATTTCATAAAATTCAGGGTCTCACAGGTAATTTAAGAAGTAATGTGATCAATATCTTCTACAAATCTACAAAAGTCAAATAAATAGGAATACAATTTGTTCTTTAAAACATCAATTAAATAGGAATAGAGGAAGTATATTTTTTCTTATTGTGAGTTTAGAAGGAGGAAAGGGAAAGAAACATATTTATATTTTTAAACTACACTATTATTACTTTCTTCCCCTAATACAAGTCATTTAAGAGTTGTGCACAAATATTAAAGAAATGATTGGATAATATTAAATATAGGTATCAATTGTCTATATTATCATTGTATTGGAAAAAGAGAGTGTTATTTATTAGATATAAAATAGTGAGAGATCCAATATTATATTTAATACTTGAGGTAATATTGGAAAGTAAGTAATTAATATAATGCTTACTTGAAATTTCCAAACTACAAATATTAAGAGACAAAATATTTTTCCCAAATTTCTTTTATTCCTCCCTAAAAAAACTCGTAAATATGAGATTTGGAGGAATACTATATTGCCCTTACATATTACCTAAATTATTCTTTTTTTTTTGGGTGGGTGGGTGGGTGGGGGGGGGGGATTTTGAGTCAAAAATGAAATAAAATTTAACACCAAATTTCTTTTATTCCTCCCTAAAAAAACTTGTAAGACCCCAAATTTTATGAATAAAGATTTATTTTCTTGAAATAATTTTTTTTTAATATTATGGTGTGGATTTGATATAATGTTATAGTTGTGGGTAATATTTATAAATTTTTCAAAGTATACAAGTTGTTATAAAATATTCGATTGGTCGGGGAATATTAATTTTATAAGGGAATATTCGTACAACGGCGCAATCATTGGTGGACCCTACAACAGAATTATTGCCAAAATGAAAAAATGACAAAAATATCTTTTTATGAAAATAACGGCGAAAGTTTTATCGTTAACTGTTGAAATACCCGATGGTAAAGTATATAATATGCGGTGTGGTTGCATAGTAATATTAATACCAGTATTGATTATTGATGTTTACGTGAGAATTTACTCAGTTTTATTTAATTATTGCTACAGTAATTGCTGCTTAGTATCTCACGTTATTTGATTCAATTATTGTTACAATAATTTATATTATTAAATTAATAATTGAGATGACAAGTTATTCATATTATTATTTGCATAATTAACAATGTCTAGAAAGTTCTGTCGAGGAAAGGAGTTTGATCACTTAATTAATTGCGCGCCAATAGGGAGAAGTCCTTATCGAAAAGCCCCCTCTTTCCTGGGAACGATCTGGTTGTTAATATTGCGGGTTATAATAATGATGAATAAATGTTGTTAAAAATGTTGAGGGATTTTTATGAAGTATTTGTTATAAATTTTGGCATATTATTTGGACCCCTATTTATCCATTTTTTAAAATAATCGGTAGAAAATTATTCAGTATAATGAAGGTGGGGGCCACATGTGGGGCCCACGTGTGGAAGAAATGGATGAAATGAAATGAGGGGGGTGGTGGGGAAATCTAGGGAATATATCTTATAAGTTTTGTTTTATATGAAAAATAGAATATATTATATTTTATTATGCATAGTGTTTGTATAGTGGCTGCATAGTATTTGCATAGTAAAATCAAATTTTTTTAAAATCAATTGAACGCCCGTGATTTCCTTCTCTGTTCACCCGTGAAAAACTTTTTCTAAATAGTATCATTCTATTCTCCTATAAATAAGATGCTTAGTTAGAATTGAAAATCACACCAGAATCAGAGAGAATTCTTCTTCTATAATATTGAGCATATTTCTTTAGAGTTTAAGGAAGCTTTGAGTGTAGAAAATAGTAGAAGTTTTCTTCAAGAATATACCCACTCTACCAGTCGGAATACTCTTCTTTTTAAGATAAGGGGTATTATTTAATTATTTTATATTCGCTTACGATATTATTTTTCGTATTCGTAAGAAAATTTTATTTCGTTCAATATTCGCAAGAAATATTACATTCGTTTAATATTTGTAAGGAATATTATATTCATTTAATATTCGTAAGGAATATTATTTTCGTTCAACAGTTGTAAGGGATATTATTTTTGTTTAGTATTCGTAAGAAATAATATTTTCTTTCATACTCATTAATATGTAAGTAATATTATTTCATTTCAGATTTCAAATTCTACACTCGTTTTGTTAAAGTTTTAGCTTCTATACTCTATGAAATTAGTAGAATATCCTTAAAATTGCGCTTCATCCAGTATCTTTTCATGAAAATATTATTTTGAATATTCTTGATAAGTTTTAACTTTTTCATACTGGAGTATTATTCACGGGATACTATTCCCAAAGTATTATTCATGGGTACTATTTACTCGGGTATTATTCACCTGGGGTACTATTCATGATAAAAATTGATTTCTTTTCGGTCCGAATCATTTTTGATATATTATTATTCTTGAATTTTACTCCATAACGCAGTATCATGTTGACCATTTGAACGTTTTTAAATATTGGATAAATTTAAAGTGTTTAATATTTATCCTTGATCTCTTTTGATTGAATTTTTATATCATTGTCATCATCCTCATGCTTATATTGTGATGAAAGTCATCTTTGGCCAATGGTGCAAAGATGAACTATTGATTGATATGATTATGACCAGGGATTATTCGGTGTAATCATGACCTGTAATATTACAAGTGATGTGGATTATTAAGCCGAGTCTCAGCGATAGTTATTGGTATGATCATGACCATGCGTTATCTTCGGCCAAGGGTGCAAAGATAAATTATTATTTGGCATGTTCATGACCATTGGTGAAAACACGAATATCTTTGGCCCGTAGTACATGGATAATTCGTGGTCGTGATACTAATGAATATTCTTTTCCCGTAGTGCATGGATAATTCAGTAATGTGGATTATTTAGTAAGTTGAGTCTCAACGATAAAATTGATGATAAACTTTTAAATCATAGAAGATAGTAGATATCATGCTCTACTTGACTCTTCTAATGGATTGTTTATTCTGCTGCAGTTGTTGATCTAAAATTTGTTGTCTATTGTATTCTATCAGTTGTTATACTGTTGAAGGCTAATGATAATTTATTCTGCATTATCTTAGTCATAATATTTTTTATTGGGCTAGTTGAGCTCACCCTTTTCTTTCACTGTTTTCTTCAGAAAATGAGAATATAGTTGGGACTAGTCGGATAATAGATTGACGGTCTAGATGGTTGTTTTAGTAGTCCTCACTATTCTGTGAAATAGTGTGATAATAATTGTAATGAGATTAAATTTGAATTTGGATATTGTTTAGAAGACAATATTCGTGTTAAAACTCTCAGCTATTGTGTTTTCGTATATTGCACGACAATTGTATAATTAAGTTGTAGTTGTATTTTGTACCATGTATTTGGCGACTCAGAATGAATGATGTATACCTATTTTGCGGGCGTCACAAAACTCGTAAATATGAGATTTGGAGGGAATACTATATTACCCTTACATATTAATATAATAAATGAAATGATTTATTTTGAAAGGTTACTTCAGGTATTATAAAATATCTAACTTTTCTATCATTTCTCATCTCTCCAAATTCTTCTTTTTTTTGGGGGGGGGGGGGGGGATTTTGAGTCAAAAATGAAATAAAATTTAACTCCAAATTTCTTTTATTCCTCCCTAAAAAAACTCTTAAATATAAGATTTGAAGGAATTTTAATTATTTTCTTTCATTCTCCCTTTCTTTTCCCTAAAAAATAAAGTTACAAACACAGTATAAACAACGACCAATACTGATCTCGAGGAAACAAAAAGAAAATTGATTTTCATTTAACAGAAATTAAAAAAGCTGTGCTAAAGATAAGCATTATAATAAAATGAAAATCACATGGTAACATGCGTTGAATATATAAATTAATTTTTTATTAAAAATAAAATAAAAAAGTTGTGCTAAAGATGAGGATTATAATAAAATAAAAATCTCATGGTAACACATTATTTAAATTTGCACAATTCAGAAAAATATTGTCTAAATAAAGTAGACAAGAACTATGTAATGACATACTATTTTTCTTATAAAATTGGTATATGTTCATAATAGTTAATATCAAAATTTATTCACGCGGCTCAATTACCAATAACACATTTAATCTTGCACATAAACGAAATCACACAAAAAAACTTGACGTTTGGGGCCACTGGGGGATAACTCCGATGTGAGAATAAATACATGATGAATAATGTTTAATAATGGAGGTATTAAGTTTTAGTGCTGGAAAATAATGAGATATTATGTGTGTACCTGAAAACCAAGGTATAACCTTGTATTTATATTGATTACACCTCCTCCTACATGCCCTTTCTTGTATGAAAATAGAATTCCTCATTAGGTCAGATTTTTTAATGGAATTAAACTTAATTTCCTTAAAGAAAAGAATTTAAGTCAGATTCTATACTGACTCTTCCTTAGGAATTGGAAGTTAAATATAGTTAGGAATATTAGATTACTTAAAGTTCTCCAACTGCCCAAACCAAACTCCTACGTGGGGAGACTTCCTCCACGTGGACTATGGTCCACTGAATCATCCGAACCCAAATAATCATCCCAATATTGTCTCATACTCTCTTATTATAAGGAACTTTAAAATAAGGGAGTACATCAATTTATTCATGGAGGACGCCAGTCGAAGAGCATTTAGTCCGATAGATGTTAATCTATTATGAAAAACACTATACTTTCGGGAGGAACTTATCCTTCCCGAAGAATGTTTATCTTTTCGGGAGGAACTTATCTTTTTCGAAGGACATTTATCCTTTCAGAAGGAATTTAGCTTTCTCAAAAGTCATTTATGGAGGAAATTGTGAGACCCCAAATTTTATGAATAAAGATTTAAATTTCTCAAAATATTTTTTTCAAAATTATGGTGTGGATTTGAGATAATGTTATAGTTGTGGGTAATATTTAGAAATTTTGCAAAGTACGTAAATTGTTATATAATATTCGATTGGTTCGGGGAATATTCGTTTTAACAGGGAATATTCGTACGACGGCACAATCATTAGTGGACCCCACAACGGAATTATTGTTGGATTGAAAAAATGACAAAAAATATTTTATGAAAATAACGGTGGAAGTTTTACCGTTAAAACTGTTGAACTACTCGGTAGTAAAAGTACAGTAATACGCGTGGTTATATAGTAGCACACGGTATTGATTATTGATGCTTACGTGAGAAGTCACTTAGTTTTGTTCAAATATTGCTTCAGTAATTGTTGCATAGTATCTCACGTTATTTGATTCAATTATTGTCGATATTTTAATTGAGATGAAAGAGTTATTAATATTATTATTTGCAATATTAACGATGTCTAGAAGTTCTACCAAGGAGAGATTTATTCACCTAATTGCGCGCCAATAGGGAGAAATCCTTAATGGAAATCCCCCTCTTTCCTGGGAACGACCTGGTCGATTAATATTGTGAATTCTAATAATGATGATAAATGTTGTTAAATATATTGAGGTGTCTTTTTATGAAGTCACAGGAGTTTATATATATATATATATATATAAATTCTGTTTTATTAGT
The DNA here is from genome assembly GCA_020205615.1 of Panax quinquefolius. NCBI lineage: Eukaryota > Viridiplantae > Streptophyta > Magnoliopsida > Apiales > Araliaceae > Panax > Panax quinquefolius. Next base: position 71,208,035 of record CM035159.1, on the reverse strand, counting down.
ATTATTAATGTAATAAAACATAAAAGCTTTTTATATAAAATAGAATACTTTTATAAAATTATTTTTTTATTATTAGACTATAAATATAATATATTATATTTTATTATGCATAGTATTTGCATAGTGCTCGCATAGTATTTGCATAGTAAAATCTTTTTATATAAAATGCAGAATAATTTTATAAAGTTATTTATTTTATTAGACTATAAATAGAATATATTATATTTTATTATGCATAGTGTTTGCATAATGCCGTATAATATTTGCATAGTAAAATTATTTTATATAAAATAGAATACTTTTATAAAGTTATTCATTTTATTAGATTATAAATAGAATATATTATATTTTATTTAAAAGATTTTATTTTATTAGAATATTTTATTAATAACGCATAGTAAATCAATATGGATAGTCCGTTTAAAAAAAGTAAATCAACTGGACCATTCATGAATTAGTTACTATTAGGTCCATTCTCCTATAAATAGAAGCTCATTTCTTCATTATTTCTTACGAATTCATGAAACTCTAGAGAGAGAAACTATAGAGAAAGAAGAAAATTATTTTTACTACTTCATTACTCTTATATCCAGTTTCTTCTAAGGTAAGGGGTATTATTTCTTTCGTATTCATTAAGAGAACTTCTATTATCCCATTCTTTATTATTAGTTGGAATAACTTTCAGTATCTGTGAGCTACCCTATACTTGGTGAAATTCTTACATTATTCCATTCTTTATCATTATGTTGGAATAACCTTTGTCATGCCAATAACGCATACATGGTGAAATTCTTCTGTTATTTCATTCTTTATCATTATGTTGGAATAACTTGTCTATGCAAAGTACCGCATACATGGTGAAATTCTTCTGTTATTCCATTCTTTATCATTATGTTGGAATAACCTGTCTATGCGAAGTACCACATACATGGTGAAATTCTTCTGTTATTCCATTCTTTATTATTATTCATTCATGACATCACAATACATACATTTACGCATGACCTGGTTCCGTTATTTATTATTATGTTGGAATATCTTGTTTGTGCATTTACGCATGACCTGGTTCCATTCTTTATTATTACGTGAAATATCCACGTACAATGCGTTTACAAATGACTGGTTCCATTATTTATTATTCATTGGAATAACTTTTATGCTGTGCGATCTCATCGCATGCACGGTGATTTCTTTTGTTATTCCATTCTTTATTATACTCATTTGGTTAAAGTTTTGGCTTTTATACTCCATGAAATTAGTGGAATATCCTTGATATTTGCGTTTCATCCAGTATCTTTTCATGGAAATATTCTTCTGAGCATTCTTGAATTTTACTCTACAAAGAAGTATCATGTTGACAATTTGGATGTTATTAGTTATTGGATAAATTAATTCTTGAACTTGTTTTATTGAATTCTTATATCATTGTCATCATCCTCATGTTTATATTATGTTGAAAGTCATTTGTGGCCTGTAGTGCATAGATGGACTTGGTATGATTATGACCAGGGATTAATCGGTATAATCATGACCGTAATGTTACAAATGATGTGGTAAAAGACCTCATTGGCTCGTAGTGCATTAATGGACAGCTGTTGGCATGATCATGACCATTGATGAATACACGAATATCCTTGGCCCGTAGTACATGGACAATTTGTGGTCGTGATACTAATGAATATCCTTGGCCGTAGTGCAGGGATGATGTGGATTATTTATTAAGCTGAGTCTCAGCGATAAAAGTGATGAAAAACCTTTTTAAATCATAAAAGATAGTAGATTTTATTCTCTACTTGACTCTTTTAATGGATTGCTTGTTCACTGCAGCTTAAACTTGATGTTTGTTATATTTTATCGGTTTAACTTTGTTGAAGGCTAACGATAATTTATTACGCATTATCTTAGTCATAATATTTCTTCTTTGGGCTAGTTGAGCTCACCTTTTTACTTTCATTGTTCTCTTTGAAATGAGAGCGTAGCGAGGACTAATCGAGGAGCGGAGTGTGACGGTCCAGATGATAGTATTAGTAGTCCTCACTATTTTGTTAAATAATGTGACAATAAATGTAATGAGGACTCCTTTGAGTGTGGATATTGTCTAGATGACAATATTCTTATTAAAACTCTAAGTTTATGTTTTGTCGTATTTTACATGATAGCTGTATTATTAAGTTGTATTTGAATTTTGTACCATGTATTTGACGACTCAAGATGGGTGATGTATACCAGTTTTGGGGGCGTCACAGTTGGTATCAAAGCTTAGGGATATGATCCCTGGCTGAGATGTGAGACAAGAACTAGGAGGGGAGAGATGGGGAATTCCTTCACTAATATGACCTACCTAAGTTTATTTGGTATTTAATTGGTCACGTAGTATAGGGATAATATGTGATATGTTAATTAACCCTTATTTTGTGGCAGTATTTGAAAATGGCATCCGAAAATGTTGAGATAAGCAATGGAGCACAGGAGACCGTTGAGTCTCCACAGATCAATAATCAGGATAATGTGCATCAGGAAGACAATAATCCTTATGAAAACAATAACACCGATGAAATGGTGAACGATGGGATGTTTAGAGGCTTTATGCAATTCATGCAACATCAGGCGAGAGCGGCTCCTGTCCAAAATACAGGTGAAAACACTGACAACTCTCGGACGGTCACCGCTAAGCAGTTCAAGGAGCTGGGACCACCGGAGTTTTTTGGAGATCCAAAACCACTTAAGGCGGAGACATGGATAAAGCAGATCAACAAGATATTTGATGTCTTGGGATGCTCCGAAGAGCAAAAGGTTCCCTTTGCCACCTTCATGTTGCGTGTAGAGGTAGATTACTGGTGGGAATCTATAAAGCGTACTCAACCTGCCGCACTGAAGATGTCTTGGGAGAAGTTCGAAGAATTGTTCAACGACAAGTACTTTCCTAAAAGTATTCGTCATATGAAGGACGTGGAATTCTTCAAGCTGGAGCAAAACAATATGACCGTGTCGCGAGGCGAGGCTAAGTTTGCAGAGTTATCCTGGTTTGCATCCCATTTGGTAGATAATGAGGAGAGAATGACGCGAATGATTCTGCGAGGTTTGAAACCCGAAATACGTCAATACCTAATTTCTCACAAACTTTGTTTATATTCAGATGTTGTGAATAGGGATCAATTATTGGAGCGCGATAATGAGTCAGCACAACCAAAAAGTAATGACCAGCAACACGATAATAATCGTACCGGTGGCAACGGCCATCGGAACAATGATAAGCATCGTGGGGGAAATTATCATGCCAAGAATGGTAACCACTTCGGTGGTAATCATGGCCAAGATAATAAAAGTGGAAATTTTAAGAAGAGAAGGTTCAATAATGATGTAAATACAGCAGCACCAGCACCCGTTTCAAAGGAAGAAAAACGACCACGGTCGTATGTTTCAAATGCGGACATGAGGGACACATCAGTCCAAAGTGCGCGATGCCGTCCAAAGCGTGTTTCAATTACGGAAGAGAAGGTCACCTAGCTTGATTTTGTCATGTAGTGAAGTCATGTCCAGCTGGGATAGTGATGCCAAAGGATGTCTCAGACAAGTCAAAGTCGGTAGTTTAAGTAAGAGCGTTTGTCGAGGAACCCGAACGAAGTTAGCACGGGTTAGTTAATCATAAATTCTTGCGAAGTCTATACCTTATTAGATACCGGTTCTACCCATTCTTTTATCTCTCTTTCTTGCGCTCAACGTTTAAATTTGACTCCGGAGTGATTAAACTTTGACTTATCGGTTAAAACTTAGTTAGGAGAATCCTTCGTTACCTCCACTATTTATAAATCTTATTGATTCAAATCGACACTTTCACGTTACCTGTCGATCTTATCTCTTTGATTTTTTTTGCATTTGATGTGATTTTAGGAATCGATTGGTTAACTATTTATCATGCTTTTCGTAAGGTTGTTAGCTTTCATATTCCTAACCAACCTGTTATGCGAATTCAAGCAACCAAACCACTAAAGTCAATCATTGTCATATCAAGCCATAAGTAAAGAGCCTTGAGCCTTTCGCTGGTGACTTCCTTGTGTGGAATGCACCGAAGCCAGACTTTTTATAGGCAACATCGTGAATGGCGATGGCAAGTTGATAGTTATCAATGTGACGTACTATCCAAGTCTTGGATGAGAGTCACAGTTTTGAATGATATTTCTATTGTTAATAAATTTCCTGACATATTATTGAAGACTTCTTAGCCTAACCCTAGAGCGTGAAATCGAATTTTGTATTGACCCCAATATAAAACCCATTTCTAAAACCCTTAAATATTTCTTCAACCAAAACGAAAGTATCATGTGCCAAAGACGTTGGCTCGAGCTGTTGAAGATTACGATCGTACCATTCAATATCATCGTGAGAAAAGCGAATGTGGTAGCTGACGCGTTAAGTAGAAGATCATATGCATTTACGAGTGTGATGTTGTTAACGTAAAGACCCATTTTGTATAACTTAAAAATGATGGAGATAGAGTTAAAGACTCTAGGGACCCACGTGAAGATAACGAATATACGAGTAGAATCGACTTTAATCGATAAAGTTAAAGGCCGCTCAAGCTACACACCCGTTGCTGATGAATGTGAAGAAGAAGGTTCAAAAGGGCGTTATTCTAGAAGCAAGAGTCGATGAAGAGAGAAAATCTCAACCCTCGATTTTATTGGCCCATTTGAAATCCTTGATCAAGTAGGAACTGTGGCCTATAGACTCGTTTTACCGCCAAGTATGTCGCGTGTTCATAACGTTTTTCATATATCAATGTTACGTAAATATGTGGATGACCCGAACCACATTATTGAATTAAAACTAGACAAGATAGCAGAAGATTTAACGTATGAGGAGATACGTGTTAAAATCTTGGATAAGAAGGATTGTATTCAACACTCAAAGGTTATACCTCAAGAGTTAGAATCTGAAATGAAGTCAAGGTATCCTCATCTCTTCGGCATACCAGGTACATACATAAATTTCGAGGGCAAAATTTCATAAGGAGGGGAGATTGTGAGACCCCAAATTTTATGAATAAAGATTTAAATTTTTCGAAATATTTTTTTCAAAATTATGGTGTGGATTTGAGATAATGTTATAGTTGTGGGTAATATTTAGAAATTTTGCAAAGTACAAGTTGTTATATAATATTCGATTGGTCGGGGAATATTCATTTTAAAGGGGAATATTAAATGACGACAAGACAATCATTAGTGGACCCCCTAACGGAATTATTGTCGGATTGAGAAAGCGACAAAAAAAATATTTTATGAAAATAACGACGGAAGTTTTAACCGATAAAACTGTTGAACTACTCTCAGTAGTAAAAGTACGAAGAATACGCATTGGTTGCAAAGTAGCACTACCGGTATTGATTATTGATGTAAGACCCCAACTTATTATGAATAAAATTAAATTTTCTCTATTTATTATCTTGAAATAATAAGGAGTTAATTTGATATAATAATTTGGTTATGGGTGAAATGTGAAAATTTTACAAAATAAGGAAGTGGTTATAAAATATTCATTTTTATTTGGGAATATTCGTTTAGTCGTGGAATATTCTTGTTGTTCGGGAATATTAAATTCGACGGCATATGACCATTAAATGGGCCTCATAATGAGAATAAGCGCTTGGACGAAGAAAATGACATGTTTGAGTTTTTATAAATAACAGGCAGTAGTTATTACCAAATTAACATTTGTTGGAATACCGATGGTTAAAATATAGTAATATGCGTGGTTTGCAAAGAAGCTACACGGTATTACCACGATATTTTGAATTATTGATTCTTACGTAAGAAGGCACTTACTCAATAATTATTACGGTAATTAATTTTCAATATTTTATTTTATTTATTCAATAATTGCTGCGTTGATATTTTATATTATTGTTGTTTCAATAATTGTCACTGCACAATATTTTCCATTATCAGATCAATAATTCATATTATTTGAATAATATTATTAGATAACATTATTGGCAATGTCTAGAAAGTTCTGTCAAAGGAGAGGTTTGGTCACCTAATTGCGTGCCAGTAAGGAGAAATCCTTATTGGAAAGCCCCTTCTTTCCTGAGAACGGCCTGGTTGTCATAATTGTAATTCTATAATATTATTTGTGAATAATTAATTATTGATTTATATGATAAGGAAATATTTATTTGATGTGGATATAAATGATGGATTTATTTATTTATGTGGTTATAATTGAAGGATTTAATGTTGAGGTGTTTTATCAGTATCTTTGTTGGAATGGAGGTATTAAAAATCAAATCAGTATTTTTACGATATATTACGTGAGTTATAATTTTTTAATCGACCGTTGGATCGTTGTGATTTTTGGATATGTTATACATATATAAGTTGGGTATATGTTCATAAATTTTGAACAGTTAAAAATGAACGTATGATTTGTTATGAATTTTAAGAGGTGATTGATTCGAAAATTAGGTTTACAAATGATTTTAGTGGAAAATTCTAGAATTGAGTGGGCCCCACTTGTGGTTGGTGAAGAAATGTGTTGAATTTTATTCCAAATGTGATGGGTGGCAATAGTAGCAGGTAAAGCCATTAGGTAGCAGGTCAAGTCTGCTTCGGCGTGCTAACATTTTCCTATAAATAGAGGGCTAAGTTAGAATTAAAAATAAACACCAAAAACATAAGCTTTCTCTCTTTCTCTCTTTCGCACTCTATATTATTGAGCGTATTTTGTAATTATTTAGATACTTTGAGAGTTGCTGTTTAGTACAAGTTTCATTTAGCATCACTTCCGACCTTTCATTCCGAAGTACTGATTCTTTGAGGTAAGGGATGTTATTTTCTTCTTAAATGATATTATTTTCTTCAATATCATTATGTTGAGATATTGTTATGAATTTTATTGTGGAATTTCTACCTTTTTATGTCGGGGTTACTATTCATGTATACGATACTATTCACGTATCATAATTACCTTATTCACAAATACAAGACTATTCAATTTGAAAATGAAATTTTCTCTTTTTCGTCCCAGATGTCTTTTATGGTTACTATCTTTGATTATATCCATGTTTTGATCTTTATTTTTGAATTCTACTTCACACTTGGTTATTATGGAGTATTATTGAATTTGGATAAACCGAAATACGAATCCCTAATATTTGTCCTTCTATCTTATTGGATTCGCTCTCTAAAATATTTTTCATCATCCTCAGTCCTTAATGGTGATACTTGATGAATATCTTTGTCCCGTAGTGCAAAGATGAATGATTACCTGATGAATATCTTTGGCCCGTAGTGCAAAGATGAATAGGTGTTGAGATGAACATGACCAACTGGTGATACAAATGAATATCTTTGACCCATAGTGCAAAGATGAATATTTGATTCAAGATGTATATTGATTGATGTTACAGAGATACAATATTGATGATGGACTTTTAAATTCGTAGATGATAGTAGATTTCATTTTCTACTTAACTCTTCTAATGAATTATTGTTTCCGTTGCAGTTGTTGATCTAAAACTTGTTGTCTATTGTATTATATCAGATTTTTCCCTGTTAAAGACTAAGGATAATTTTTTGTATATTATCTTAGTCATAATATTCTTTACTGGACTAGTTGAGCTCACCCTTTTCTTTTTGTTCCATTTGACTTCTCAGGAAGCGAGAAAATAGCGGGAAGTAGTCGGGGTGTGAAATGATGGTTCTAGACAATTGTTTAGCAGTCCTCACTATTTGTAAAATAGTGTGTCAATAATTTTAATGAGGGACTTTATCTGGGTGTGGATATTGTCTAGAAGGCAATATTTTTATTTAAACTCACAGTATGTGTTGTCATATTTTGCACGACAATTGTAATGAAGTTATAGTTTTCTTTCTGTACCATGTATTTGGGGACTCAAAATTGGTGTTTTATACCTATTTTGGGGGCGTCACAGTTGGTATTAGAGCTTAGGAATATGATCCATGGATGAGATGTGAGACAAGAACTAGGAGGGGAGAGACGGGGAATTCATTCGCTAGTAGGACCTACCTAAGTTTATTTGGCATTTAATTGGTCGGTCAGAGTATAGGGATAATATGTGATATATTAATTAACCCTTGTTTTGTGGCAGTATTTAAAAATGGCATCCAAAAATGTTGAGATAAGTTGATGGAGCATGAGAGACCGTTGAGTCTCCATGAGATCAATAAACAGGACAATGTGCAACCGGATGGAGATAATCCTCCTGTAAAAAATAACACGATCAAACGACGAACGATGGAGTACGTTTAGGAGCTTTTTAGAATTCATGCAACATCAAAGTAAGGCGGCTCCCGTCCAAAATGCGGTGGAAACACCGATAACTCTCGAAGCGGTCATCTGCTAAGCGAGTTCAAGGAGCTGGGACCACCGGAGTTTTTGGAGAGCCAAAACCACTTAAGGCAGAGACATGGATAAAGCAGATCAACAAGATATTTGATGTCTTAGGATGCTCTGAGGAGCAAAAGGTTCCCTTTTCCACCTTCATGTTACGTGCAGAAGCAGATTACTGGTGGGAATCTGTAAAGCGTACTCAACCTGCCGCACTGAAGATGTCTTGGGAGAAGTTCCAAGAGCTTTTCAACGACAAATACTTTCCTGAAAGTATTCATCACATGAAAGAGGTAGAGTTCATCAAGCTTGAGCAAAACAATATGACCGTGGCACAGTATGAAGCTAAGTTTTTCGAGTTGTCTCGGTTTGAGTCCCACTTGGTTGATAATGAGGAGAGAATGACGCGGATGTTTCTAAGAGGTTTGAAACCTGAGATACGTCAATACCTTATCTCTCATAAATTGTGTTTGTATTCAGATGTTGTGAATAGGGCTCAGTTATTGGAGCGCGATAATGAGTCAACCCAACCAAAAGAGAGCAACCGACAAGTCGATAATACCGGTGGTAGCAGTCATCGAAGCGGTGACAACAAATGTGGAGGGAATCAACATGCCAGAAATGATAACCACTTCGGTGGTAATCATGGCTAAGATAATAGGAGTGGAAAGTTCAAGAAGAGAAGGTTCAGCAAACATGGAAAGAAGTCAGCACCAGCACTCGCTGTTAAGGAAGGAGAACGACCGCCGGTTGTATGTTACAAATGTGGAGGGGAAGGACACATAAGTCCAAACTGCACGATGCCATCCAAAGTATGTTACAATTGTGGAAAAGAAGGCCACCTAGCCCGATTTTATCGTTCACCAAAGTCAAGTCCAGCTGGGATGGAGGCATCCAAGGGTGTTCCAGACAAGACAAAACCGGTAGTTCAAGGGAGAGCGTTTGTCGTAACCCCCCAAAAAGTGAGGAATTCGAATGAGGTGATCACAAATAAGCTAATCTTGAACTCTTGCGATGTTTATACCTTGCTAGATACTGGTTCTATCCATTCTTTTATCTCTTATGCTTGTGCTCAATGTTTAAACTTGACTCAGGAAATTAGACTTTAACTTATCTGTTGAAACTCCGTTGGGTGAAACCTTTGTTACATCTACAGTTTATAAATCTTGCTTGATCCAAGTTGGAAAAATCACATTACCTGTTGATCTTATTTCTTTAAAGATACTTGCTTTTGATGTGATTTTAGGAATTAATTGGTTAACCACTCATCATGCCAAAATTGATTGTTTCCGTAAGGTTGTTAGTTTTCATATTCCTAACCAACCTGTTATACGAATTCAAGCAACTAAACCACTAAAATCAGTCACTATCATATCAAGCCATAAAGCTATTCTTTTATTGAAAAACGGATGTCAAGCTTTCTTAGCCCATATTATGGACTTGAACAAAAATACGTCAGATTTGAATAATATTCCTATTGTTAATGAATTTCCTGACATATTTTCGGAAGATCTTCCTAGTCTACCCCCAGAACGTGAAGTTGAATTCTTTATTGATCTTGAACCGGGTATAAAGCCCATTTCTAAAACCCCATATCGAATGGCTCCTATTGAACTTCAGGAGTTAAAAGTTCAACTACAGGAATGGTTAGACATCGGTTTCATTCGTCCTAGTACATCTCCCTGGGTTGCTCCTATTTTATTTGTAAAGAAGAAAGACGGGAATATGCGACTTTGTATTGACTACCTGGAGTTGAACCATGTCACCATCAAGAATAGGTATCCACTACCTCGCTTTGATGACCTGTTTGACCAGTTGCAAGGAGCACAATTCTTTTCAAAGATCGATCTTCATTCTGGATATCATCAGCTGAAGATTAAAACTGAGGATATTTCGAAGACTGCCTTCAGGACTCGGTACGGGCATTATGAATTCTTAGTCATGTCTTTTGGATTGACTAATGCTCCTGTTGCTTTCATGGATATGATGAACCGTGTATTCAAGGAATATTTGGATCAGTTCATTGTTATCTTTATTGATGACATCCTCATCTATTCCAAAAGTCATGAAGATCATGAGCACCATTTGAAGCTGGTACTTCAAAGACTTCGTGACAACAAGCTATATGCCAAGCTGAAGAAATACGAGTTCTGGCTTAAGGAAGTAGCATTCCTTGGGCACGTGGTGTCAAAACATGGAGTATCTGTTGACCCGGCAAAGATTGAAGCAATCCAAAGTTGGGATCAGCCGAAGTCGGTGACCGAAGTGTGTAGCTTTCTGGGCTTAGCTGGTTATTATTGGAGATTCATGGAAGGATTTTCTCGAATCACTACTCCGTTAACTCAGCTGACTCGGAAAGATACAAAATTCGTATGGAGCGAGGAATGCGAGAAGAGTTTTCAAGAGCTCAAGAGGAGACTCATTTCGGCACCTGTTCTAACAATACCATCTGGTTCGGATGGATTTGTTATCTACAGCGATGCTTCAGGCAAAGGGTTAGGGTGTGTTCTCATGCAACATGGGAAAGTCATAGCCTATGCCTCGCGACAACTCAAAAAATATGAGAGGAATTATCCTACTCATGATCTGGAGTTGGCAGCAGTCGTTTTTGCGTTTAAAATCTGGAGACACTACCTATATGGTGAGAAAATGGAGATTTATACGGATCATAAAAACCTCAAATATTTCTTCACCCAAAAGGAACTCAACATACGACAACGACGTTGGCTCGAGCTGTTGAAGGATTACGACCATAACATTCAATATCATCCTGGAAAAGCAAACGTTGTATCTGACGCATTGAGTAGAAGATCGTATGCGGGTACGAGTGCGATGTTGTTAACATAAAGACCCATTTTGTATGACTTACAAAGGATGGAGATAGAGTTAAAGACTTCAGGGACCCAAATGATGATGGCAAATATACGAGTATAACCGACTTTAATCGATAAAGTTAAAGCTGCTCAAGCCACAGACCCAGAAATGATATGTATGAAGACGAAAGTGCAAGAAGGTGCTATTCCGGAGGCAAGAATTGATGAAGAAGGAATACTTAGAGTCAACTCCAAACTTTGTGTTCCTAACGATTCTGACTTAAAGCATAGAATCATGATGGAGGCACACAACACACCATTTGCAATCCATCATGGGAGTACCAAAATGTATCATAATCTTCGACATACATTTTGGTGGAGCAATATGAAGAGAGAGATCGCGGAGTTTATCTTGAGGTGTTTAACTTTTCAACGTGTAAAGGCAGAGCATCAAGTGCCAAAGGGTCCATTGCAACCACTTGAGATTTCAAAGTGGAAGTGGGAACACATTACCATGGATTTCATTACGGGTCTTCCCAAGGTTTCTCAAGGCATAGATGCAATTTGGGTTATTGTTGATAGATTAACCAAGTCTGCTCATTTCTTGCCTATATATGAGACTTATTCCCTTGAACGTCTTGCTAGTATGTACGTAAATGAGATTGTGAGATTGCATGGCATGCCAGTATCCATAGTTTCGGATCATGACCCAAGATTCACTTCATGATTTTAGGTTAGCTTGCAGAAAGCTATAGGCACGAATTTACGATTCAGTTCGGCATATCATCCTCAAACGGACGGACAATTGGAAAGGACTATTCAAACCTTGGAAGATCTATTAAGACTTTGTGTCCTAGATTTCAAAGGAAGTTGGGATAAGTACTTGTCATTGGTGGAATTCTCCTACAACAACAGTTATCAGAAAAGTATAGGTATGGCTCCATTTGAAGCCTTGTATGGATGAAAGTGTCACTCTCTGGTATGTTGGGACGAGGTGGGTGAAGCAACGTTGTTGGGACCAAAATTAGTGCGCATGACTAAAGAAAAGATTCAAATGATCCGGCAACATATAAAGACCTCACAAGATCGACAAAAGAGTTATGCTGATCTTCATCGAAAGGACGTGGAGTTTAATATTGGAGATCATGTATTGTTACGTATTTCTCCATGGAAGGGAGTTACAAGATTTGGGAAGAGAGGAAAGCTCAATCCACGATTTGTTGGTCCATTTGAGATTCTTGACCGAATAGGAAATGTGGCCTATAGACTCGCATTACCTCCAAGTATGTCTCGTGTTCATAATATTTTTCACATATCTATGCTTCGTAAATATGTGAAAGACCCAAACCACATTATTGTGTTAGAACCAGACGAGATAGCCGAAGATTTAACGTACAAGGAGGTACTTGTCAAGATATTGGATAGGAAAGAGCATATCCTACGAACAAAGATTATACCACAAGTCAAGGTTTTGTGGATGAACCATGCTATTGAGAAAATGACTTGGGAGTTAAAATCAAAAATGAAAGTGAGGTACTCTCACCTTTTCGAAACACCGGGTATGTACGTCAATTTTGAGGACGGAATTTTATAAGGAGGGGAGGTTGTAAGACCCCAACTTATTATGAATAAAATTAAATTTTCTCTATTTATTATCTTGAAATAATAAGGAGTTAATTTGATATAATACTTTGGTTATGAGTGAAATGTGCAAATTTTAAAAAATAAGCAAGTGGTTATAAAATATTCATTTTTGTCGGGGAATATTCATTTGGTTGTGGAATATACTTGTTGTCGGGGAATATTAAATGCGATGGTATGACCATCGTGGAGCCTCATAATGAGAATAAGCGCCGGATGAAGAAAGCGAAAAGTTTGAGTTTTTATAAATAATGACGTAGTTATTACCAGATTAACTTCGTTGGAATATCGATGGTTAAAATCTGAAGAATCGCGTGGTTGCATATAGTAGCTGCGGTATTGCATGATATTTTTGAATTATTAATTCTTACGTAAGAAGGCACTACTCAATAATTGTTACTGATAATTACTTTTCAATATTTTATTTTATTGATTCAATAATTGCTTCGTTGATATTTTATATTATTGTTGTTTCAATAATTGCCAACGCACAATATTTTCCATTATCGGATCAATAATTCATATTATTTGAATAATATTATTAGATAACATTATTGGCAATGTCTAGAAAGTTACATTCTAAGGAGAGGTTTGGTCACCTAATTGCGGCGCTTGATGAGGAGAAATCCTTATTGAAAGAAAGCCCCTCTTTCTGAGGAGCGGCTGGTTGTCATAATTGTGATTCTATAATATTATTTGTGAATAATTAATTATTGATTTATATGATAAAGAAATATTTATTTGATGTGGATATAAATGATGGATTTATTTATTTTATGTAGTTATAATTGAAGGATTTAATGTTGAGGTGTTTTATCAGTATCTTTGTCAGAATGGAGGTATTAAAAATAAAATCAGTATTTTTACGATATATTGCGTGAGTTATAATTTTTAATCCGACCGTTGGATCGTTGTGACTTTATGATATGTTATACATATATAAGTTGGGTATATGTTCACAAATTTTGAACCGTTAAAAATAAATGTATGATTTGTTCTGAATTTTAAGAGGTTACTGATTCGGAAATTAGGTTTATAAATAATTTTGGTGGAAAATTATAGAATTGAGTGGGCCCCACTTGTGGTTGGTGAAGAAATGTGTTGAATTTTATTTTAAATATGGTGGGTGGAAATAGTAGTAGGTAAAGCCATCGAAGTGCTTGGTCAAGTCTGCTTGGCGTCTTAACATTTTCCTATAAATAGAGGGCTAAGTTAGAATTTAAAATCACACCAGAAACATAAGCTTTCTCTCTTTCTCTCTATATTATTGAGCGTATTTTGTGAGTATTTAGATACTTTGAGAGTTCTTTTGTTCAAGACAAGTTTCATTCAAGCATCACTTGAGCCTTTCATTCAAAATCTTGATTCTTTGAGGTAAGGGATGTTATTTTCTTCTTAAATGATATTATTTTCTTCAATATCATTATCTTTGAGATATTGTTATGAATTTTATTGTGGAATTTCTACCTTTTTTGTGTGGGGTTACTATTCACGTATACGACCTAATTATTCATGTATAATGACACTATTCACAAATAAAGACTATTCTTTAAAAATGAAATTTTCTCTTTTTCGTCCCAGATGTCTTTTATGGTTACTATCTTTGATTGTATCCATGTTTTGATCTTTATTTTTAAATTCTAATTCACACTTGGTTATTATGGAGTATTATTTAATTTGGATAAACCGAAATACGAATCCCTAATATTTGTCCTTCTATCTTATTGGATTCGTTCTCTAAAATGTTTTTCATCATCCTCAGTCCTTAATGGTGATACTTGATGAATATCTTTGGCCCATAGTGCGAAGATGAATGATTACCTGATGAATATCTTTGGCCCGTAGTGCAAAGATGAACAGGTGTTGAGATGAACATGACCAACTGGTGATACAAATGAATATCTTTGGCCCGTAGTGCAAAGATGAATATTTGATTCAAGATGTATATTGATTGATGTTACAGGGATAAAATATTGATGATGGACTTTTAAATTTATAGATGATATTAGATTTCATTCTCTATTTAACTCTTCTAATGAATTGTTGTTTCCGTTGCAGTTGTTGATCTAAAACTTGTTGTCTATTGTATTATATCAGATTTTTTTCCTGTTGAAGACTAAGGATAATTTGTTGTATATTATCTTAGTCATAATATTCTTTACTGGGCTAGTTGAGCTCACCCTTTTCCTTTTTGTTCCAATTTTCTTCTCAGGAAGCGAGAACATAGCGAGGAAGTAGTCGGGGTGTGGAATGATGGTTCTAGACAATTGTTTAGCAGTCCTCACTATTTATAAAATAGTGTGTCAATAATTATAATGAGGACTTTATCTGGGTGTGGATATTGTCTAGAAGATAATATTTGTATTTAAACTCACAGTATGTGTTGTCGTATTTTGCACGACAATTGTAATGAAGTTGTAGTTTTCTTTCTGTACCATGTATTTGGCGAATCAAAATGGGTGTTGTACACCTATTTTGGGGGCGTCAATGCTTACGTGAGAAGTCACTTAATTTTGTTCAAATATTGTTTTAGTAATTGCTGCATAGTATCTCACGTTATTTGATTCAATTATTGTCGATATTTTAATTGAGATGACAGAGTTATTAATATTATTATTTGTAATATTAACGATGTCTAGAAGTTCTGCCAAGGAGAGGTTGGGTCACCTAGCTAATTCTTGGCATGATAGGAGAAATCCTTCTTTGGAAAGCCCGCCTTTTCCTAGGAAGACGACACAGTCGATTAATATTATAAATTATAATAATGATGATAAATGTTGTTAAATATATTGAGGTGTCTTTTTATGAAGTCACGGGAGTTTATATATATATATATATATATATATAAATTACATTTTATTAGTATTACTAATGTAATAAAACAAAAAGCTTTTTATATAAAGCGAGAATACTTTTGTAAAGTTATTTGTTTTATTAGACTATAAATAGAATATATTATATTTTATTATGCATTGTGTTTGCATAGTGCTGCGTAGTAGTGTTTGCATAGTAAAATCTTTTTATATAAATTAGAATACTTTTATAAAGTTATTTATTTTATTAGACTATAAATAGAATATATTATATTTTATTATACATAGTGTTGGCATATGCTTATATAACGTTTGCATAGTAAAAATCTTTTTATATAAAACATAATACTTTTATAAAGTTATTCATTTTATTAGATTATAAGTAGAATATATTATATTTTATTTAAATTTTTTTGTTTTATTAGAATATTTTATTAATATTGCATAGTAAATCAATATGGATAGTCCATTTAAAAGTAAATCAATTTGGACCGTTCATGAATTAGTTACTATTTAGTCCATTCTCTATAAATAGAAGCTCATTCCTTCATTATTTCTTACGAATTCTTTGAAACTATAGAGAGAAACTATAGAGAGAAAGGCGAAAAATTATTCTGCTACTTCACTACTCCTATATCCAGTTTCTCCTAAGGTAAAGGGTATTATTTCTTTCGTATTCATAAAGAGAACTTCTGTTATTCCATTTTTTATTATTTTGTTGAATAATAAACAAGCTATATACTTGGTGCGGCTACTTTCCTATACTTGGTGAAATTCTTCTATTATTCTATTCTTTATCATTTTGTTGGAATAACCTGTCTATACGAAGTACCGCATACATGGTAAAATTCTTCTGTTATTCCATTCTTTATCATTATGTTGGAATAACCTGTCTATGCGAAGTATCGCATACATGATGAAATTCTTCTGTTATTCCGTTCTTTATTATTACTGTTGGAACATCATATGCATCGTTTATCCATGACACTGTTCCGTTATATTTATTATTCTGTTGGAATATCTTGTTTGTGCATTTCTGAATGACTGGTTCTATTATTTATTATTCTCGCGTTTAATATCCGCCCATGCGTTCTACAAATGACTGGTTCCATTATCTATTATTCATTGGAATAACACATGCATCTTGATCTATCACATGCGTGGTGATTTCTTTTGTTATTCCATTCTTTATTATACTCGGTTGGTTAAAGTTTTGGCTTTTATACTCCATGAAATTAGTGGAATATCCTTGATATTTGCGTTTCATCCAGTATCTTTTCATGGAAATATTCTTCTGAGCATTCTTAAATTTTACTCTACAAAGAAGTATCATGTTGTGAGTTTGGACGTTATTAGTTCCTGGATAAATTAATTCTTGAACTTGTTTTATTGAATTCTTATATCATTGTCATCATCCTCATGTTTATATTATGTTGAAAGTCATCATGGCTCTGTAGTGCATAGATGGACTTGGTATGATTATGACCGAGGATTAATCGGTATAATCACAATAGTAATGTTACAAATGATGTGGTAAAAGTCTTCATCGTCAGTAGTGCATTGATGGACAACTGTTGGCATGATCATGACCATTGATGAATACACGAATATCCTTGGCCCGTAGTGCATGAATAATTTGTGGTCGTGATACTAATGAATATCATTGGCCGTAGTGCAGGGATAAAGTGGATTATTTATTAAGCTGAGTCTCAGCGATAAAAGTGATGAAAATCCTTTTTAAATCATAAAAGATAGTAGATTTTATTCTCTACTTGACTCTTTTAATGGATTGCTTGTTCATTACGCAGATTAAACTTGATGTTTGTTATATTTTATCAGTTTAACACTGTTGAAAGCTAACGATAATTTATTATGCATTATCTTAGTCATAATATTTCTTACTGGGCTAGTTGAGCTCACCCTTTTTACTTTCATTGTTCTCTTCAGGAAATGAGAACGTAGCAGGGACTAATCGGGGAATGGAGTGAAGGTCCAGATGATAGTATTAGTAGTCCTCACTATTCTGTTAAATAGTGTGACAATAAATGTAATGAGGATTCCTTTGAGTGTGATATTGTCTAGATGACAATATTCTTATTAAAACTCTCAGTTTATGTTTTGTCGTATTTTACACGACAACTGTATTATTAAGTTGTATTTGAATTTTGTACCATGTATTTGACAACTCAAAATGGGTGATGTATATCAGTTTTGGGGGCGTCACAGAAATATCTAATGACATACTATTTTTCTTGTAAAATTTTTATATGTTCATAAAAAATAAATTCAAAGTAATCATCAAATACAATTCTTCTTTTTAGTTTTTACCTATACAACTTTTTTTTTTATAAATTTTTTATCATATAAAATGAGAAATACAACTTGTTTATATATATATATATATAAAAGAGTTGCATAATATAACCTACCTTATTAAATTAGAGTAGGGCATAAACTAGATTTATTTTACTTCACAACCTAAGTACATGTTCCCTCATTTTCAAAATTAGTGATATTATAGTTTGACTTTTGAAATCAAGCGACTGCTTAAATTTTAAAATTGGTATGACTCATATCAGAGCCGTTCCTGGGCATGGGCCAACAGGGCAACCGCCCAGGGCCCAAAGTTAAAGGGGGGCCCAATTTTTTTTATAATCTATGTATTTATATGTATAAAAAAATAAAATAATAAAAAAGATTAGCGATATTATTAATTGAAAATAATATGTTAGAAAATATTAAATATGATAGTATAATTGATGATTTTGTATCTAAAAGTGTAACAAAAAAAAACATTTTAAATGATGTTTTCTGGTTTAGATTTCATTGGGCAAAACTAAAGAAATACCCACTGTAGTTGGTAGGTTTTACTGATTACACAATTGAACTTTTAATTTTTTAAATTAGATCACTAAACTAATTATTATTTTGAAATTGGGTTATTCCGTTAAAAAAAATAAACGGACGTTAATTTTTTATCTACAAAACTAATGAATTATCCACTGTAGTTGGAACATTTTACTGATTACATAATTAAACTTTTAATTTTTTAAACTACCCCATCAAACTAATTAAAAATAATTATTTTAAACATTTTAAAAATAATTATTATTTTAAGTAAAAATATTAGAAACTTTTTACTTCATAAAAGTAGAGTTTCATAAAATATAGATTCAAAAAAATTAAAGTGATTTTAAATTAAATTAATGTCTATTTAATTTTTAAAAGAATGACTCATTCTTAATATTATATTTTTTAAAAAAACTAAAATATAAATTAAATAAAAAATAGTAAAAGATAAATAAATAAAAACTGATTCAATTTTTTTCAAAAAAGAAATTAATAATTTTTATAAATAAATATTATTTTCAAGAAAAATTGGAAAGTTCTTCATATTTTAAAAAATAAGTAAAATTTTATAAAATATAGATTCAAAAATAATAAACTTTATTTTCAAAAGAAAAAATAGATTTTTTTTTTAAAATCAAGTAAGGTTTCATAAAACTTTAATTTTTTAAATCTATATTTTATGAAACTTTACTCATTTTATGGAAAAACTTAAAGTTTCTAATATTTTTTTACTGAAAATAATAACTATTTTTAAAAATATTTAAAATAATCTTTTTTTTAATTAATTTAATAGGGTAATCTGAAAAATTAAAAGTTCAATGATGTAATCAGTAAAACGTGCCAACTACAGTAGGTAATTCATTAGTTTTGTAGATAAAAAATTAACGCCCGTTTAATTTTTTTTACAGAATAATCCAATTTTAAAATAATAATTAGTTTAGTGAGATAATTTGAAAAATTAAAAGTTCAATTGTGTAATCAGTAAAACTTGTCAACTACAGTGTGTATTTCATTAGTTTTACCGATTTCATTGATATTTTTATTTTGTAGGTACATGTGATGATTCTTTGCTTCGATGACATTTTAAAGCGTTCTTCCTTATCTTTTGTAAATTCTTATAATTTTAATAAAATTAATTAGTTGATAATTTTTTTATTTAGTTTGTATAAAGGGGCACACTTAGAAAATTTTGTCCTGGGCCTTAAAAAATTCAGGACCGGCTCTGACTCATATAAGTGTATAATAAAATAAATTTTGCGATTAATTATTTTTGTTATATACTATACAATTATAATAATTGTATTAACCAAAATTAAATAAATTTACATCAATTGAAAGTTTATTATATCGTCGTTTAACTTCAAAAATTAAATTATATATCTAATTTTGAAACGCGTAGAGTAATATTAATTTTTCTTCTACTACTAATGTTATCCCATCAATTTTTTTTAGAGAATTTGGACAATCCCAATGCATGTATTTGTGTAAATTAAGAACCTAACAATGACAATAATATTATCCTTTAAAATAACAGTATCAAAACTAGAACACAAAAAATTACCTTCTAAATCCTTTCAAATAAAAAGAGAAGAAAACGATGGGACTAACTTCAAATAATTTTACCTCTTGAAATGATGATACATTATTTTCTTAGTTTTAGTGTAAAAACATGAAGCACAACAAAAACAGGAAACATACAACAAAACCTCTAGGGAACAAAAAATTGTATCCACAAATCCATAAACACCCTTAGCGAGAAGAAAG
This sequence comes from Panax quinquefolius, assembly GCA_020205615.1. Taxonomy (NCBI): domain Eukaryota; kingdom Viridiplantae; phylum Streptophyta; class Magnoliopsida; order Apiales; family Araliaceae; genus Panax; species Panax quinquefolius. The sequence goes on along the minus strand of CM035159.1, from coordinate 71,187,808 downwards.
GATTTGTGCTCATATACTGACCATTATCGTAGACTTTAATGGACGTTGTTACTATGAGTGCGGACATAAATAACATACTTTTGGCGGGAAGAAAGGATGTGAGCAACATTGAAAACTCATTATTCTTTGAAGATTTGATGCAGTAGACCTTTGAGTTGGTGCATCCTAAGTGTCTCTATCGGTATCAACTTTGTGAATAGATTTGTCAGGTATCAAATTTCTTGCACTTTGCCTTTGCTGCCTATTCAACAAGATTTTTTTTCCCAAGACCCCCTTAACCAAAAATGGAAAGGACCTAAATGTTTCCTCCATCTTCAGAATAAATAATTGACCCTTATCTATTTCATTCTCACTTCTTCCAACCAAACCCCAAATAACATAGAAAGAAGTCAGGTTGCTTCTTCTCCAAGTACATGGATTCATAAGAAAAAAAGTAAAGATATGCATATATAAGATTAGGAGCAGAGATAGAGAAAGAGATGAGAAAGGCAGCCTAGTTGCGAGGGGAAAGTTTGGTAGAGATTTAAGCATATTTATTAATTAGATTGATGGGAGAAAATTAATTTGTTTACTAGGAAAAGTCCATAAAAGCATACTGATGGGGCCTAAATTAAGGACGTATGCACGTGAATGGGCAGCTGTAGGGGACACATATGGAAGTACTGGGTTATTTAGTTTTCAGTTTTTGGATACATTTACTCAAGAGAAATCAAATTTGTTGTGTCATCTAGGATGACGATGTGTCTCGTTCCTACGATGATTTCCACGCTCCGTCTTAAATGGGACGATGATTTTGACTCAAATGGTATAAGATCGAGGATGAAGAATATATTGGGAGATGGAAAGATGGGGAGGGTATGATATTTGCTTCTCCCGCCTCGTATCTGCACCCGAATAATAATACATTAATTAAATTAATATTTATACTATTCTATATCATATAATTAAAATATATGCCATTGTATGTGTGCATATATTTATCATTTGATTTATTTTTTAATTTTATTATGTATGCGCTAATAAAATATGATTAATCTTCATGTGTGTATTATTATTATTATAACTAAGATTGAATTTTTTATTTAAACAAATTCATAAAATATTAATCCTCACGGTGATAAGAATTCCTGGTGGGGGTTTATATTTTTTGTGAGGATAGGGATAGTTATTAAGTTTTAATCCCCATAGAGAATGGGGTGGGTATGAGAAATTTTAATAAGAGCGGGGATGGGGGTGAGATGAGTCTAGGTCTGACAAAATATGGTTATAGGTTGATTTTGGTTTTCAAAATATGGTTATAGTTCCATTGATGAACTAAAACCATATTAACTATTTTTAATATGGGTTGTGTGGGTTGGAACTATATGGTTGAAAGTCACAATTAAATTAATTAAGTAATAATACGATATAAAAATTATTAATATAAATAATAAAATGCTAAAAAACTATACAAATAAAATTTTAAACAAGTAGTACTCCATGATCGTCATATATTTATATTAATTATGTAAAATTAGGTTTGAAATATTTTAATTATTGGTGATTTATTTGAATTAATTATTTAAATTTATTATACTTTCACCCTAATTAAGATTATATAAATTGATAATAAGGATAAAATAGTAAAATATTATATTCGGATTCTATTATAAAATTGATTATCAAACAACTCTTTTATATTTAATTAAACTCTATTTGAAAATCTTAATAAATATTTGTATTTTATATAGAACCTCAATTTTAATAAACTTTCATTACACAGCTTTTATCAAATAGTAAAATTTTAATTATTTATTTGTTTAAGAATCTAAACATAGTCTAAAAATACATTAGTTGTGTGGTTAGATAGAGGAATGAAAAGTGATACTGTAATGGTAAATAGTTCCATCTCCTTGGACCTTAAGATGAAATGAATGAAACAAGGAAAAAAATAATTCTCTAAAAAAGAAAAAAGAAAGTTGAATTGAGCTATTTATTTATTTAGGTAAAGTGAGACTGCGTTGTTTTAATTCTTCAATGTTGAAGGCTTCTTGTGGTCATGTTGTGCCACAACCCATGAGTGTTGATTTTTTTATAAATGTGCATACATTAATGCTTTGTTGATTATGGAAATAGAATATGAGTTAAAAAATGGTTAACAGGTTAATTAACTATATTTGTTTTAAAAAATATGGGTTCAAACTTTAACCAACATGAATAAATAAAAATGATTAACCAACCCATTTAGTTTCCAGTTAATATGATTTGACCTAACAGTTAACTAATTATTCTGCATTATTTTAGTCATAATATTTCTTACTGGGCTAGTTGAGCTCACCCTTTTACTTTCATTGTTCTCTTCAGCAAATGAGAACGTAGTAGGGACTAGTCGGGGAACGGAGTGACGGTCCAGATGATAGCATTAGTAGTCCTCACTATTCTATGAAATAGTGTGATAATAAATATATTGAGGACTTATTTTGAGTTTGAATCTTTATCACAGAAGACAATATTTGTATTAAAACTCACACTCTTCATTGTATATTTAAGATTGTATTTGTATTCTGTACCATGTATTTGGCGACTCAGAATAGGTGATGTATACTTGTTTTGGGGGCGTCACAGTTGGTATCAAAGCTTAGGGATATGATCCTTGGCTGAGATGTGAGACAAGAACTAGGAGGGGAGAGACGGGGAATTCCTTCGTTAGTATGACCTACCTAAGTTTATTTGGTATTTAATTGGTCGGTCAAAGTATAGGGATAATATGTGATATGTTAATAAACCCTTGTTTTGTGACAGTGTTTGAAAATGGCATCTGAAAATGTTGAGATCAGCAATGAAGCACATGAGATCGTTGAGTCACCAACGATCAATACCCAGGATAACGAGCAACAAGACGATAATAATCGTACCGGTGGCAACGACCATCGGAACAATGATAACCATCGTGGGGAGAATTATCATGTCAAGAATGGTAACCACTTCGGTGGTAATCATGGCCAAATTAATAGAAGTGGAAATTTCAAGAAGAGAAGGTCACCTAAAACCCGATTTTGTCGTGCACCAAAGTCAAGTCTAGCTGGGACGGTGGCACCAAAGGCGGATACGGACAAAACAAAGTCGGTGGTTTCAGGAAGAGCATTTTTCATGACTTTTTAAAAAGCGAGTAACCCGAACGAAGTTAGCACGGGTTAGTTAATTATAAATTCTTGCGAAGTCTATACCTTATTAGATACCGGTTCTACCCATTATTTTATCTCTCTTGCTTGTGTTCAACATTTAAATTTGACCCTAGAGAAGTTAGATTTTGATTTATCGGTTGAAGCTCCGTTAGGGGAAACCTTCATTACATGTGCTATCCAAGTCTTGGATGAGAGTCACAGTTTTGAATGATATTTCTATTGTTAATAAATTTCCTGATGTATTCTTGAAGACTTCTTAGCCTACTTAGAGCGTGAAATCAAATTTTGTATTGACCCCAGTACAAAACTTATTTCTAAAACCCTCAAATATTTTCTTCACCCAAAATGAACGTGTAATGTGCCAAAGACGTTGGCTCGAGCTGTTGAAGATTACGACCGTACCATTCAATATTATCGTGGACAAAGCGAACGTGGTAGTTGACGTGTTGAGTAGAAGATCGTATGCGGTTACGAATGTGACGTTGTTAACACAAAAACCCATTTCGTATAACTTACAAATGATGAAGATAGAGTTAAAGACTCTAAGGACCCACGTGGTGATATCAAATATACAAGTAGAATCGACTTTAATCGATAAAGTTAAAAGTCGCTCAAGTTACAGACCCGAAGCTGATGAATGTGAAGAAGAAGGTTCAAGAGGGCATTATTCTAGAAGCAAGAGTCGATGAAGAGAGGAAATCTCAACCCTCGATTTTATTGGCCCATTTGAAATCCTTGATCGAGTAGGAACTGTGGCCTATAGACTCATTTACCGTCAAGTATGGTCGCGTGTTCATAACGTTTTTCACGTATCGATGTTACGTAAATATGTGGACGACCCGAACCACATTATTGAATTAAAACTAGACGAGATAGCAGAAGATTTAACGTATGAGGAGATACGTGTTAAAATCTTGGATAAGAAGGATCGTATTCATCACTCAAAGGTTTTACCTCAAGAGTTAGAATTTGAAATGAAGTCAAGGTGTCCTCATCTCTTCAGCATACCAGGTACGTACTTAAATTTTGAGGGTGAAATTTCATAAGGAGGGGAGATTGTGAGACCCTAAATTTTATGAATAAAGATTTAAATTTCTCGAATTTTTTTTTTTTGAATATTATGGAGTAAATTTGATATAATGTTATAGTTGTGGGTAATATTTAGAAATTTTGAAAAGTATGCAAATTGTTATATAATATTCGATTGGTCGGGTAATATTCGTTTTAAACAGGGAATATCCAAATGCTGACGATAATAATCATTGGTGGACTCATAACGGAATTATTATTTCGGATTAAGAAAGCGACAAAAATATTTTTATGAAAATAACGACGGAAGTTTTATCATTAAGCTGTTGAACTACTCGGTAGTAAAAGTACAAAGAATACGCATGGTTGCATAGTAGTAGTACAGTATTGATTATTGATGCTTACGTGAGAAGTCACTCAGTTTTGTTCAATTATTGCTTGAAGAATTGTTGCATAGTATCTTCACGTTATTTGATTCAATTATTGTCGATATTTTATATATTATTAAATCAATAATTGAGATGACAGAGTTATTAATATTATTATTTGTAATATTAACGATGTCTAGAAGTTCTCGCCAAGGAGAGGTTTGGTCACCTAATTACGCTGCATGATAGGGAGGAATCCCTATTGAAAGCCCTCTTTCACAGGAACGACATTGGTTGATTAATATTGTGAATTATAATAATGATGATAAATGTTGTTAAATATATTGAGGTGTCTTTTTATGAAGTCATTTGATGTTTATATATATATATATATATATATACATATTATATATATAAATTTTGTTTTATTAGTATTATTAATGTAATAAACAGTAAAAGCTTTTTATATAAAATAGAATACTTTTATAAAGTTATTTGTTTTATTAGACTATAAATAGAATATATTATATTCTATTATGTATAGTGTTTTTGCATAGTAAAATCTTTTTATATAAAATGAATACTTTTATAAAGTTATTTATTTTATTAGACTATAAATAGAATATATTATATTTTATTATGCATAATGTTTGCATATAGTTCTGATAGTGTTTGCATAGTAAAATCTTTTATATAAAATGAATACTTTTATAAAGTTATTCGTTTTATTATATTATAAATAGAATATATTATATTTTATTTAAAAGATTTTATTTTATTAGAATATTTTATTAATAATTTGCATAGTAAATCAATATGGATCGTCTGCTTAAAAGTAAATCAATCTAGACCCTTCATGAATTAGTTCTTATTCAATCAATTCTCCTATAAATATAAGCTCATTTCTTCATTATTTTTATTTAATTCATTGAAACTCAGAGAGAGAAACTATAGAGAGAAAGAAAGAAAAGTATTCTCGCTACTTCACTACTCCTATATCCAGCTTTCTTCTAAGGTAAAGGGTATTATTTATTTTTCAGTATTCATGAAGAGAACTTCATTATTCCATTCTTTATTATTACGTTGGAATAACTTTTGTCTCGCCTTGGGCTACCCTATACTTGGTGAAATTCTTACATTATTCCATTCTTTATTATTATGTTGGAATAACTGCATACATCGCAAGTAACCGCATACATGATATTATTCCATTCTTTATTATTCTATTGGAATAACCTGTATATGTGGATTACCACATGCAAGGTGAATGATCCTTTATATTCATTTCTTATTAAATTATGAAAATGATCTGTTTACGTGGATTATGATGAAAGTCATAATATAAGCAATGGACTGTTGATTATGATGAAAGTCATAATAAAAGCATTGGTCTGATGAAAATCATGGGTATATGTAGTATTAGTAAGTGTTATGATGATTTGTGTTGATTATTATGTGAAAACATGAAAGTTTCTTAGAAATTACAAAGGGTTGAAAATCAGATTTTGGTGAAAATAGAATATGAAATTTAATTAACCATATCTCCTATTATATTTCGAATTTTTGAGTGTGGTCAAGTTCTAGAGTTAGATCTATGAGTTTTCTAACTTATCCAAGTGGAAACCCTGGAAAAGGTGTTGTAGATTTTTGTAGGGACTATTTTTTTACAAAGCATGAAAAAGTGAAAAAAAAGAGAAAAAGCTACTGCCCACAATTTTGTAAGGGCTGTTTCGACCACTTAATTTGTGAGAAAAATTTCGGCCTTTTGGGACATGGAAATATATGGTATAAAGTACCTCCTGTCCAAAAATGAGCTCATATATTCCGACTTAAAATGAGCAAGTTATGACTATTTCAATATTTAGTTTTTTCATAGAAAAACGCTTATCTAGGAGTTCTATAACTCCGATGACCATGAAATTTAAACTAGAAGCTCACGTTATCATGTGTGAGATCCTGCTAAGATTTGGGAATTTTTGGAGTTAAACTTGAGGTAGCTAATTTCTTCACGAATTAATTAGAAATTAATTTTTGAAAAATACTTAAGGGAGTTGAAAAATTATAAAAAAATACTTGTTGTGTATGAAATATATGTATATATGTGTGACAAACGAGATTTTGTAATTTAATTTTAATATTTATTGGATCAAATAAATATTTTTTGATAATTTAATTATTAGATTAAATAATTAATTGATGAAGTTGTGGTAGATTAATTAAATTATATGTGTTATATTTATTAAATTAATGTGGAGAATTTTTATTATTGAAGTATATAATTGTGTTAGCTTATTGAATTAAAAGGAATATTTAATAAGCCTAATATTATTTTTAATTTATTTAATAATTAATTAGAGAATTAATAATTCGAGATAATTGATAAATGAGAAAATTAATTATATGACTATGTGAATTAAATGAGAAATTATTATATTTTTTAAAATTAAATAAAATAAGATATTAGATTTATTTTATATAGGGGTGTGACATTATTAAACTATATTATAAAGGATTAATTAAATTAAATGAGTATAAGCCTTTTAAGGCTAGCCAAACACGACCTTAATGGGAGTTGAGGGAAGTTAACCCATGATGGGTAACTGACCTCCACAACGCGTTAGTTCCTTTATTTTATACGCCTTCTTCTTCATTCATTCTTCTAAATCTAGCAAAGGAAATCACAGAGAGAATTGAGAAATTTTTAGGAATTGTGAGTTTGTGAGTGAAGAAGAATTTGAGAAGGAATCCATCTCCTACTAAATCTACACTACGCTTTGGGTAATCTCTTTAACCCAGTTTTTTTATTTTACGTCATTTAAAGTTCCATGAAAATGGCTTTCAAGTTATGTTAAAATCTCTGTATTTAGAATTGGTAGTGATTATGTCATATATATGTGATAATATGTTAGCACAACATGTTTTTACTATATATTATAGATTCCATATCATCAGTTCCATAAAAATATGACGTATATTATTGCTACAAAATTACAGAGTAGAGAAATATGGCCATATGGCCCTTACTCACAAAATTAATACGTCAATCATATATTATCTCATAAATTTTATGCTTGTATATAATCATGCATGTTAAAACGAAGAAAACAAACTTTGAATGGACATATTTGGTGTTATAACGAACTCTTAGTGTTAATTTTCATGTTTTGTGTTAAAAACTTTCAAGAACATCAAGAATAGTAAAATTACATGTTTTGATTCTATAAATTATGTGTTTTAACTTTTTAAAATCATGTTAGAAAGGTTGAATAATGATCATATATGAATTATAGTTTATGGGTATGCTTAAATTAATGTATGGACAAGGAAATTGGAAGTTATGGCTTTGTTATGTGTTCTTCACAGAATGTATAGTTGAAATTGGGAGTGATTTTTTGGCCTAATTTGGTCGTGTACTGCAAAAATTGCAGAAACTAAGTCTGGGTAACCCCGCCCCCGGCGGGTGTTATCAAACTAAATTACCCCGCCATGGTGTGCAAAAAAAATAAATTAAAATATTTATAAAATAAAATAAATATTTTAATTGAGATATTTATAGAATAAAATAAATATTCGATGGAAATTATTATTAAAATATTTAAATAATAAAATATTTACATAAAGCAAGTTCATTATTCTGTCTTGTTTATTATTGTTCAAGTCAAGATTTCATATTAGATTTTATCTATAAGACCCTAACTTATTATTAATGAAATTTAATTTTCTCTATTTATTATTTTGAAATAGTAAGGGTTGATTTGATTAATGTGGATAGTTAGGGGTAAAATAGGCAAATATTTTAAAATAAGAAAGTGGTTATAAAATATTCATTGTTGTCGGAAAATATTCGTGGAATATTAAATTTGTCGGGGAATATTAAATTTACCAAGCCTTGACCATGTGTGTGGCCCCATAACTGAAAGCGATTGGATAAAGAAAACGACAAATATAAGTTGTTTAAAAATAACAACAGTAGTTATTACAGATTAATCTTCGTTAAAATACCTTGGTGGTTAAAACACAAGAGTACACCAGTATTGCAATCGATTATTGATTCTTACGTAAGAAGGCACTACTTAATAATGGTTACGAAGAATTAACATTCAAAGATTTTATTTTATTGATTCAATAATCTTTGCATTGATATTTTATATTATCGTTATTTCAATAAATTGTCATTACACAGTATTTTCCATTATCAGAGCAATAATTTATATTATCTGAATAATATTATTGGATATCATTATTGGCAATGTCTAGAAAGTTCTGTCTAAGGAGAGATTTGGTCACCTAATTGTGCGTCAGTGAGGAGAAATCTTTATTGGAAAGCCCCCTCTTTCTTGGGAACTACCTGGTTGTCAATATTGTGATTCTGTAATATTATTTGTGAATAATTAATTATTGATTCATATGATGAGGAAAATATTGTTTTTATGTGGATATAGATGGAGAAAATTTTTAATGTGACAATTGTTGAAATTTGAAATTTTATCTTTTTCTGATAAAATAATTCATTTAAATATATTATTATATTTTAATAATATAATAATGGTGATATTTTTACAACGAATATGGGATATATGAGTATACGAGGAGGAAGAGTATTTTTGTTGCAATAAATGTTTAAAACATGTTAAACATGCTCAATTGGACCCCATTTATTGGTCGAAATTTGATTATACCGTAAAATCGCTTGGTTTGTGGATTTCGGTTAATTTTTATTTGGAATTTGGAAAAACTTTCTTACGCAAAGTTGTAGAGAATTGAATTTCCTATAAAAAGACTCGAGTTTTGAATTTTCCGACAAAAGGGCTATTTATTGTGAATTATTGAAGTTCAAGCTTCAAATAATTGATTTTGGAAGTTTAAATTATTTTAAATTAGAAAACGTTTTTTCTTACTTTTTCTAGAATGTGGCATGTGCTATTGAAATTTGAAATCAGATTTCAAGAGTGGCGAGGAATTTTGATAAATAATAATAATAATAATATTAAATTAAATTTTCTTCTTTGGTGTTCTAAGCAATTTCCTATAAATAGGGTGCTTAGGTTAGAATTGAAAATCACACTAGAAACTGAAGTTTCTCTCTCTATATTATCGAGCGTATTCTTGTGAGTATTTTGAGTATACTTTGAGTATTGCTATCTGGTGCAAGTTCAAGTCATGCTTTATATCCAGGTGTTTCAATTTAAAAGATGTCTTTGTGAGGTAAGGGATATTATTATTTTTCGTAATGATATTATTTCTTCAATATCATTATCTTTGAAATATTGATCTGAAGTTTTATCAAATTTGGAGCTTTTGGTGTCGAGAGTTTCTTATTCACGATATCTGCATCTTATTCACGAAATACAACACTATTCATCGAAAAATGAAAATTTTCTTTTCGTCTAAAATATCTATTGTGGATACTAGCTTTGATTGTATCCATGTTTTGATCATTCTTGAATTTTACACCACTATGATTATTTTTGAGGTATTTTTGGACATGGATAAAACAAAGTACGAATCCTTAATCCTTAATCCTGTCATTTTGTTTCACTTTGGATTCGTTTCTTTAAAAATATTTTCATCATCCTCGGTCTTAAATGATGATATTATTGAATATCTTTGGCTTTCGTAGTGCAAAGATGAATGATTTCTAAAGAATATCTTTGGCCCAGTAGTGCAAAAGATGAACATATGTTTAGATGAACATGACTAATCGATGAATATCTTTGGCACGTAGTGCAAAAAGATGAATATTTGATTCCAGATGTATATTGATTGATGTTACAGGATAAAAGATAGGCGATGAACTTTTAAATTCATACATGAAGATAGTAGTTTGCATTCTCTACTTAACTCTTCTAATGAATTATTATTTCATTGCGAATATTGATTGAAAAATTTGTTGTCTATTGTATTCTATTAGATTTTTCCCTGTTGAAGACTAACGATAATTTATTGTATATTATCTTAGTCATAATATTCTTTCTTGGGCTAGTTGAGCTCACCCTTTTCCTTTTTGTTCCATTTTTCTTCTCGGGAGGCGAGAATATAGCGAGTACAAGTCGGGGTATGGAATGAAAGTTCTAGAGAGAGTTATTTAGTAGTCCTCACCATTTTTGTAAAATAATATATCAATAAATGTGATGAGGATTTATTTGAGTATAGATATTGTCTAGAAGATAATATTTGTATTCAAACTCACAGCTTTCTTGTTGTAATAATAAAGTTGTAGTTGTTTTTTTGTACCATGTATTGACAACTCGAATGGGTGATGTATACTATTTTTGGGGGGCCCCGGTTGGTATCGAGCTTAGAGATATGGTCTCTGGCGGAGATCGGGAATAGAACTAGGAGGGAGAGACGAGGTAAATCCTTCGCTAGTGTGTCCTACCTAAGCTTATTTGTTAGTTGGTCAAGATATAGGGATATTATGTGATATATTGATTTCCTTAATTAACCCTTGTTTTATGATTGTATTTAAGAATGTCGACTGAGAATATTAACAATGGAAATGTACCCATCCAGTCGCACTCAGCATGTCTTGGGAGACATTTCAGAACTATTTAATGACAAATACTTTCACGAAAGTGTTAGTCATATGAAGGAAGTGGAGTTCATCAGATTAGAACAAAACAATATGATGGTGTCTCAAAGACGAGGCAAAGTTTGCAGAGTTATCCGAGTTTGCACCTCATTTGGTGGAGAATGAGGAACGTATGACGCGGATGTTTCGAGAGGTTTGAAACCCTAGATACGACAATATCTCATTTTTCATAAATTTTCTCTATTCAGGATGTTGTTAATGTGGCTCAATTGTTAGAGCGAGATAACGAGTATGTTCAACCGAGGACCATAACCGAGGATCGTATCGGAGATAGCGATCAATGAATAATGATAACCAAATGGAGAAAGAAAGCAGACGGACAAAAATGGTAACCCACTCCGGTGGTAATCGTGGCCATGAAAATAGAAGAAACAAGTCGGGAGGAGATTTTAAAAGAGGAGATTCAACAACGACCATGTGAAGACGATACGTTGCGTGAAGAACTAGTTCTAAGGGAGGAGAACGACCACCCCATTATATGCTACAAATGCACGAAAAGAGGACATATCGGTCAAAGCGCCCACAAGATTCAAGGTATGCTATAATTGTGGAAAGGAAGGACATATTGCTCGAGATTAGACGCAGAGCGAAACCTAGTTCAATGGGGACGGTGACTCAAAACATCCTAGAAAAGTCAAAGTCAACGATTAGGGAAGAAGCGTTTGTTGTGATTGGTCAAAATGCGAGAACTCAAACGAGGTGATCACGGGTAAGCTATTTATAAATTCTTGCGAAGTTTATACCTTACTTGACAACTGGGTGCTACCCATTCATTTATCTCTCTCTGCATGTGCTCAACGTTTAAACTTGACTCAGGAGAAATTAGACTTTGACCTATCTGTGGAAACTCCGTTAGGAGAAACTTTCATCACATCCTTTGTTTATAAATCTTGTTTGATTCAAGTTGGCACCATCACCCTACTGTTGACCTTATCTCTTTAAAGATACTTGATTTTGATGTGATTTTAGGGATTGATTGATTAACTACTCATCATGCCAAAATTGATTATTTTCGTAAGGTTGTTAGTTTTCATATTCCTAACTTGACTTTGTTAGATTTAATTCAAGCAACTAAACCATTAAAATCAATCAACATCATATCTAATCATAAAGCTATTCGTTTATTGAAAAGCGGATGTCAAGCTTTCTTAGCCCATGTTATGGATTTGAATAAAGACACGTCAAATTTGAATAATATTCTGTTGTTATTGACTTTCTGACGATTTCACGAAGAACTTCCCGGCTACCCCCGTAACGTGAAGTTGAATTCTTTATTGATCTTGAACATGGTACAAAGCCCATTTCTAAAACCCCATATCGAATGGCTCCTATTGAACTTCAGAGTTAAAGGTCCAACTACATGAATTGTTGGACATCGGTTTCATTAAATCTAGTACATCTCCTTGGGGTGCTCTGTTTTATTCGTAAAGAAGAAAGAGGCGGAGTATGCGACTTTGTATTGACTATCGATAATTGAAACATGTCACCATCAAGAATAGGTATCCTCTACCTCGTATTGATGACTTGTTTGACCAAATTGCAAAGGGCACAATTCTTTTCAAAAATCGATCTTCGATTCGGATATCATCACCAAGATTAGAATCGAGGATATTCCAAAGACCGCTTTAGAAGAACTCAGACGGACATTATGAATTCTTAGTCATGTCTTTCGGATGACTAATGCTCCCCATGACTTTCATGGATATGATGAACCGAGTATTCAAGGAATATTTGGATCTGGATTCGTTGTTGTTTTTATTGATGACATCCTCATATATTCCAAAAGTTGTGAAGATCATGAGCACCATTTGAAGTTTGGTACTCAAAGGCTTCGTGAAAACAAACTATATGCCAAATTGAAGAAATGCGAGTTCGGCTTGAGGAAGTAGCATTCCTTGGGCATGTGGTGTCGAAACATGGAGTATCCGTGGACCCGCGAAGATTGAAGCAATACAAAAGTGGGGAGCAACCAAGTCGGTGATCAAGTACGCCGCTTTTGGCCTTATTTGGTTATTATCGGAGATTCGTGGAAGGTTTTCTCGAATCGCTACTCCATTAACTCAACTAACTCGTAAAGATATAAAATTCGTTTGGAGCAAAGAATGCGAGAAGAGTTTCCAAGAGCTTAAGAGGAGACTTATTTTATTTTGTTTTCTAACAATACCATCCGGTTCGAATGGATTTGTTATCTCACAATGATGCTTGGTGCAAAGGATTAGGATGTGTTCTCATGCAACGTGGGAAAGTCATAGCCTATGCCTCACGACAACTTAAAGAGTATGAGAGGAATTATCCTACTCATGATCTAGAGTTGGCGTGAATCGTTTTCAGCGCTTAAAGATATGGAGGCACTATCTATATGGGGAGAAAGTGGAGATATATTCGGACCATAAAAGCCTTAAATATTTCTTCACTCAAAAAGAACTCAACACATGCGGCAAATGACGTTGGCTCGAGCTATTGAAAGACTACGACCACACTATTCAATACCATCCCGGAAAAGCGAGCGTGGTAGCCGACGGGTTGAGTAGAAGATCATATACGGGAATGAGTGCGATGATGTCAAGTATACGACAGAGCCAACTTTAATAGAAAAAGTTAAGATTGCTCAAGCCACCGACCCGGAGCTGATGCGTATGAAGAAGAAAGTACAAAAAGGAGCTATTCTGGAAGTGAGAATTGATGAAGAAGAAATACTTCGAGTCCACTCTAAACTTTGTGTCCCTAACGACTCTGATTTGAAGTACAAGATTATGATGGAGGCACACAATACACCATTTGTAATCCATCTGGAAGTACCAAAATGTATCGTGATCTTGACATACATTTTGGTGGAACAATATGAAGAGAGAGATTGCAAAGTTTATCTCAATGTGTTTAACTTGTCAACGTGTAAAAGGCGGAGCATCTAGTACCTAAGGGTCCGTTGCAACCACTTGAGATTCGAAATGGAAGTGGGAACACATTACCATGGATTTCATTATGGGTCTTCCTACGGTTTCTCAAGGCATCAATGCTATTTGGGTTATTATTGATAGATTAACCAAGTCCGCTCATTTCTTGCCGATCACGGAGACTTATTCCTTGAACGTCTTACTAGTATATATGTAAATGAGATTATGAGGTTGCATGGCATGCCAGTATCCATAGTTTCGGATCGTGACCCAAGATTCACTTCAAGATTTTGGGTTAGCTTGCAAAAAGCTATGGGCGCGGATTTGCGATTTAGTTGGCATACCATCCTCAAGCAGACGGACAATCGAGAGAGGACTATTCAAACTCTTGAAGATCTATTAAGACTCGTGTCCTAGACTTCAAGGGCGTTGGGATAAGTATTTACCATTGGTGGAATTCTCCTACAACAACATTATCGAGTGCAAGTGTAGGTGTGGCTCCATTTGAAGCATTATATGGGACGAAAGTGTCGCTCTCCAATATGTTGGGACGAGGTGGGTGAAGCAACATTGTTGGGACCTGAGTTGGTACGTATGACTACGGAAAAGATCCAAATGATTCGACAACGGATACAAATGGCATAAGATCGACAAAAGAGTTATGGGGATCTTCATCGAAAGGACGTGGAATTTAGTATAGGGGATCATGTATTGTTGCGAGTTGCTCCATGGAAGGGAGTTACAAGATTTGGGAAGAGAGGAAAGCTCAATCCACGATTTATTGGTCCATTTCAAATTCTTGACCGAGTAGGAAATGTAGCCTATAGACTCACGTTACCTCCGAGTATGTCTCGTGTTCATAATGTGTTTCACATATCGTACATTTCGTAAATATGTGAAAGACCCAAACCACGTTATAGAGTTAGAACCGGACGAGATAGCCAAGACTTAACGTATGATGAGGAGGTACTGTCAAGATCTTGGATAGGAAGGAGCATGTCCTACGCGCAAAAGGTCATACCACAAGTTAAAGTTACGTGGAGGAATCATGCTATATAGAGGAAATGACCGGGAATTGGAAAGCGAAATGAAAGCGAGGTATCCTCACCTTTTCAAACACCGAGTACGTACGCCAATTTCGAAGACGAAATTTCATAAGGAGGGGAGGTTGTAAGACCCCAACTTATTATTAATAAAATTTAATTTTCTCTATTTATTATTTTGAAATAGTAAGGGTTGATTTGATTAATGTGGATAGTTAGGGGTAAAATACATAAATATTTCAAAATAAGCAAGTGGTTATAAAATATTCATTGTTGTTTGGGAATATTCGTGGAATATTAAATGCTTTGTCGGGAATATTAAATATTTACTGGTAGCGACCATGTGTGGGCCCCATAATGAAAAGCGATTGGATGAAGAAATATAAGTTGTTTAAAAATAACAACAGTAGTTATTCTGCAGATTATCTTGTTAAAATACTCGGTGGTTAAAACACAGTAGCACACGGTATTGCACCAATTATTGATTCTTACGTAAGAAGGCACTACTTAATAATGGTTACAGTAATTATTGTTCAGTATTTTATTTTATTGATTCAATAATTGCTGCATTGATATTTTATATTACTGTTATTTCAATAAATTGTCATTACATAAAGTATTTTCCATTATCGAGACAATAATTCATATTATCCGAATAATATTATTGGATAAAATTATTGGCAATGTCTAGAAAGTTACATCTAAGGAGAGATTTGGTCACCTAATTGCGCTACCAAGAAGAGGAGAAATCTTTATTGAAAGCCCCTCTTTCCCGAAGGCGCTGGTCATCAATATTGTGATTCTGTAATATTATTTGTGAATAATTAATTATTGATTCATATGATGAGGAAAATATTGTTTTATGTGGATATAGATGGAGAAAATTTTTAATGTGACAATTGTTGAAAATTAAAATTTTATCTTTTTCTCGATAAAATAATTATTTAAATATATTATTATATTTTAATAATATAATAATGGTGATATTTTTACAACGAATATGGGATATATGAGTATACGAGGAGGAAGAGTATTTTTATTGCAATAAATGTTTAAAACATGTTAAACATGCTAAATTGGACCCCATTTATTGGATGAAATTTGATTATAACTTTTGTAAAATCGTCTGTTTGTGAATTTGGTTTATTTTTGTTTGGAATTTGGAAAAACTTTCTTACGCAAAGTTGTAGAGAATTGAATTTCCTATAAAAGACGCGAGTTTTGTATTTTCCGACAAAAGGGCTATTTATTGTGAATTATTGAAGTTCAAGCTCAAATAATTGATTTTTGGAAGTTTAAATTATTTTAAATTAGAAAACATTTTTCTTACTTTTTCTAGAATGTGGCATGTGCTTATTGAAATGAAATCAGATTTTGGCGTGAGAATTTTGATTAATAATAATAATAATATTAAATTAAATTTTATTCGTGTTCTAAGTATTTCCTATAAATAGGGTGCTTTAGTTAGAATTGAAAATCACACTACTAAGCTCAAGTTTTCTCTCTATATTAAGTATTCTTGTGAGTATTTTGAGTATACTTTAGTATTCCTATATGTTTCAAGTTCTAGTCAAGCTTTATCCTGTTTCAACTTTGTGAGGTGAGGTAAGGGATATTATTATTTTTCAGTAATGATATTATTTCTTCAATATCATTATCTTTGAAATATTGATCTGAAGTTTTATCAAATTTGGAGCTTTTGTGCTCTAGGAGTTCTTATTCACGATACTCTGATCTTATTCACGAATCTTACACTATTCATCGAAAAATGAAAAATTTTCTTTTAGTCAAAATATCTATTACGGATACTAGCTTTGATTGTATCCATGTTTTGATCATTCTTGAATTTTACACCAATCGTGATTATTTTTGAGGTATTTTTGGACGTGGATAAAACAAAGTACGAATCCTTAATCCTTAATCCCTAGTCATTTTGTTTCTTTGGATTCGTTTCTTTAAAAATATTTTCATCATCTTGATCTTAAATGATGATATTATGGAATATCTTTGGCACGTAGTGCAAAGATGAATGATTTTGAAGAATATCTTTGGGCTCTGTAGTGCAAAGATGAAGCAGTGTTTAGATTTAAACATAATTAATCGATGAATATCTTTGGCTGTGAGTGCAAAGATGAATATTTGATTCGAGATGTATATTGATTGATGTTCTGAGGATAAAAGATAGAGCGATGAACTTTTAAATTCATACATAGAAGATAATAGTTTGCATTCTCTACTTAACTCTTCTAATGAATTATTATTTCACCATGAATATTGATTTAAAAATTTGTTGTCTATTGTATTCTATTAGATTTTTCCTGTTGAAGACTAACGATAACTTGTTGTATATTATCTTAGTCATAATATTCTTTATTGGGCTAGTTGAGCTCACCCTTTTCCTTTTTGTTCCATTTTTCTTCTCGGGAGGCGAGAATATAAGCGTAAACGTAGCTCTGGGGTATGGAATGAAAGTTCAAGAGAGAGTTATTTAGTAGTCCTCACCATTTTTGTAAAATAATATATCAATAAATGTGATGAGGATTTATTTGAGTATAGATATTGTCTAGAAGATAATATTTGTATTCAAACTCACAGTTTTACTGTTGTAATAATAAAGTTGTAGTTGTTTCTGTACCATGTATTGACAACTCAGAATGGGTGATGTATACCTATTTTGGGGGCGTCACATTATCATTCTTTAAAAGCACGATTCCTGTTATACAATACTTATTCGATTGTATACATCTTGAATTTTATTATTAAAATTGAATATCAATTATTGTTGAACCTTGTAAGACTAGCGGACCCTTATTGATTCGACTAGTCCATAGTTGATAAACGATATAAATTCTAGTACTTTTATTGAGCTTATCCAAACCAAACTTCCTTTGATGCGGACTCCGATGTCAAACTGAGATGAACAACCCTTTAATAGGGGATTATTTACGCTTTAGCGTTAAGATATTGTGCACAGTATGGTACTAAGGGCTGATCCCCCTAAGTATGAGAAGAAGAGTCCATAGTCTTATGACTGTTAAAGGTTTCAAATATAAACACTTGATAACCTAGGACACAGTTTAAGGTCTTATGACCCTCAGAAGTTCTTTTGATTCTTGGTATTCATTCTTGATTCAAAAGCCGAGTTTTCTTATTTCAGAAGTCTTTGATTCATTCACATGTTATTATTTTATTGTTATATTATTATACTTGTGGGCGATTGTGCTCACTCTTGCGTAATAATAACATTGCAGTTAAGAACGAAAGGTCCGACGAGCCTTTTACTAGCAAAGGCAAGGGCAAGGTTAACAAGTGATGAAGACTTGTTGTTTATGTGATGTATTTATGTTTTAGACTCATGTTAAAGTTGTGTAAGACTTATTATATGTTTATGTTTCCGCATAGATGTTTAAGGTTAGATTAACCTGGGATTGTATTTGTTATTCAGATGTTGTAACCCCATAAGGATTATTTCTATCTATTGCATGAGTTGCTTTAATTATAGGTAGATAGACAGATGATTTTTGTATAGTGAACACCAAATCCCGTGGAAATGAAGTGCCTGGATTTGGGGGTGTCACAGGTTGGTATCAAAGCCGTAGGTTATGAACCTTAGGTGGGGGAACAACCATAGGTAGTAGCCTTATAGGAGATCGAGAACATAGTGGTGGTAAACTCTTATCGAGTTCTAAGGAATGAATTTCTTAATTCATTGAAGATAATAAAAGACTTTATGTGCTTATGTGTTAAATTATGTCCTCGCTAGTACAGATCAGTAACTAAAACTTAAAATTATGTTGTCAGGATGTCGGATGTTGGAGGAGCTAGTCGAGCTAGGGAGGAGGAACCCCGTTTACCTACGGAGGAGGATCCTCGAGATATTCATGTCGTCAGGGAGCATTTGGTACAGAGAGAGCCATCTCCGTTGATCACTGTTGTCGGTCAGGAGCATGAGTCTGAGACGATCCAGAGGAGGATTCTGAAGAAGAAGAGGAGGAAGAGGAGTTCCCACCGAACTCCATTGATGCTAAGATGTATGATGCGCTTTATGATCGTAACATAGAGTTACAAGACACTGTTCAAGAGCTGAAGGAGCGGACTGTTATCCAGCAGATTACCATCGAGCAGAAGAATGGGGAAATTGTGACTCTTCACACACGTTTAGGAAACGTGGAGTGGGATTTGGTTCACGAGAAGGGTCAAACCGAGGAGAAGTCCGAAGAAATAGAAAAGTTGAAGAAGGATTTGAAAGAGAGCTCAGAAAGGTTGGCCATAGCAGAGGAAGGCTAGGTAAGATAGTCACGTCGTGCTGATCTTGCAAAAGAGGATTGCCGTACAAAGAAGGCTAAGCTTGGGGAGACGTACTCTACACTTCAAAATGCAATGGATGAGGCCCGAGATCGAGTTATGAGATACCCAATCTAGTTCGAAGGACTACCATCATATATGCTAGATCGCAAGACGATGTCCCGCATCATGGAAGAGGAACGTAGCAAAGGTTATTCAAATACTTTTTTAACAGCAAAGTGATGGGATTAGTTTAATTATGTGAAAATCTATCTCGGTAGCTAAAGATGTAAATTAGATGTGTTTATAAACAAAGGAATATTTTAATGTTTTAAACTCGTAGATTCTTTATCTCGGGATAGTCGATGTAAATAGCAGTGATGCTATCGTTTGATGTTAAAACTTTCAATTTGAATAAATATCAGAGTTTATTGATATAATGTGTTAAGTGATTATGATTAAATGTTTTAGTTAAGCCTTAAATGTTTAAGGGATTGAATAAAGACTTAATAAGTGTATATTCTTAACAGAAATATGCCGCCAAGAAGATGACCAAATCGTCGACCAACCTAGGAAGGGTCAACGAATAACAATAACAACAACACCAATGCTGACCCTGTTCAGCAGTTGGTGAATTTACTGGCTGGAGCAATTAACAATCAACCTCAAGCTCCACCAAATACAGCGTTCAAGGATTTCAAGGTGGTGGGACCGCCAGAGTTTAAAGTCTCCATGAACCTGATAGAAGCTCAAACCTGGGTTATGGAGATGGAGAATGTGTTTGATGTTGCCAGAGTAAGAGAAGACCAGAAAACCGCATACGCAACATTCATGCTGAAATCTGAAGCCGGTTATTGGTGGCCGGGGAGGAGAAGGTGTGATAACTTGGGATAGATTCAAGGAGATGTTCTTCAAGATGTATTTTCTGACCAGCTCGTAGAACCAAATGGAGGTTCAGTTTCTGGAGTTGAAACAAGGGAATATGTCCGTAGCAGACTATGCGGCAAGATTCAACGAGTTGGCCAGGTTTGCCACATATCAAGTGCATACTGACGAGAGAAAGGCAAGACGTTTCGAGTAGGGACTGAAGCCCTGGTTGTATAGCAAGGTGTCAATGTTCCAATTGAACACTTTTACTGGAGTGTTAGAGAAGGTCATACTCGCTGAAGGTGGAAGTGATGCGGTAAATAAATATAATCAGGATCAGAAGAAGTAAAAGAGTGAAAATGAAGGAATTAACAAGACTGGTGGAAGTAGCACGGGAGGTAGTAATAATCAGAAGAGAAAGTGGTCTGATAACTCGTCAACTGGAAATCAACAAGGAGGGCAGAAGAAGAGGATTGAAGCGTGCTCAACCTACGAGAAAGCTCATCTGGGAGTTTGCATGAAGGGAAAACGAGTATGCTATAATTGTGGTCAGGAAGGCCACATAGCACCTAACTGTCCTAACCCAAAGAAGGGTGCTTGCTTCACTTGTGGCTCAAAGGATCATCTTGCAAGGGATTATCCTAAGAAGGGATCTGGAGGGACATGATCAGGAGGGAACAGAGGAAACAGCGGTGGAAGCACTCTGACTATCACAAGACCAACTGCAACTAACCGACCGACCGCCAAAACATTCAACATGACAGTACATGATGCAGTGTAGTCTCGTGATGTGGTGTCAGGTATCATTCCGATCAATAAAGTTAATGCTTATGTATTATATGATTTGGGTGCTACTTGTTCATCTATATCCGATGACTTTGCTAAGAATTTATAATTGCTTAAGGATGAGTTAGAATACCACATGAACATAGAAATTGCAAATAGAGAAATAATCCTTGTTAAGTACGTACATAAGAATTGTAGAGTGGATATTAAGGGCAATATCATGAACGTAGATCTTATCCTTATTCGACTTGGAGAATTCGACGTTATCTTGGGTATGGACTGGTTATCCAATTATGGGGCGGTAATTGATTGCCAGAAGAAGCGTATTAACCTTATGACTTTGTCAAAGGTTGTGTTTTATGGTACAAGTCGCCTAGACAAGCGAGTTGTCTGACGATGTTGCAGGCCAGAAAGTTGTTAAGACAAGGTTGTGTAGGATATCTAGCTTATATAGTCGACAATCGTAAAGAGAATCTGAAAATAGAGGAGATACCAGTAGTGAGCGATTTTGCAAACGTATTTCCGGACGATTTGCCAGGACTTCCACCAGATAGAGAAGTTGAATTCGTGATCGATTTGGCTCCAGGAACGACTCCAATATTGAAGGCACCGTATTGGATGGCTCCAGTAGAGATGAAAGAATTAATGGTGCAACTGCAAGAGTTATTGGACAAGAAGTACATTCAACTGAGCGTATCACCGTGGGGAGTGCCAGTATTATTTGTAAAGAAGAAAGATGGGACGATGCGGCTCTGCATCGACTATAGAGAACTGAATAAGGTCACGATTAAGAATAGGTATCCATTACCGAGGATCGACGACCTGTTTGATCAATTGAAAGGAGCGAGATACTTTTCAAAGATAGAATTAAGGAGTGGTTATCATCAACTAAAGGTGAGGCCAGAGGATGTGCCGAAGATAGCATTTAGGACTCGGTATGGTCACTATGAATTTCTGGTGATGTCAATCGGTCTAACAAATGCTCCTGCAGTATTTATGGACCTGATGAACAGGGTATTTAAACCATTTTTGGACAAATTCGTAGTGGTCTTTATCGATGACATTTTGGTATATTCGAAGACCAAGGAAGAACACGTAAAGCATTTGAAAGTAACGTTAGAGGCGTTGAGAAGAGAGAAGTTGTACGCCAAATTTTCAAAATGTGAATTCTGGATTGAAAGAGTACAATTTCTTGGACATAATCGATAAGGACGGAATTTCGGTAGACCCCTCTAAAGTTGAAGCTGTGATGAACTAGGATCAGCCGAAGACGCCGTCAGAAGTAAGAAGTTTTCTTGGATTGGCAGGTTATTATAGAAGATTCATTCAGGACTTTTCTAATATCGCGACTCTGTTGATAAATTTGACTAGGAAATCGGTGAAATTCGTTTGGACGGAGAAGTGTGAGGAAAGTTTCCAAGAGCTTAAGAAGAGGTTGAGTTTGGCACCTGTGTTATCTCTTCCGGATGACACAGGAAATTTTGTGGTTTATAGTGATGCATCGCATAAAGGACTTGGTTGTGTACTTATGCAAAACGGCAGGGTCATTGCGTATGCGTCACAACAATTGAAGGACTATGAGAAGGGGTATCCGACTCATGACCTAGAATTAGCTGCGGTAGTATTCACTTTGAAGATCTGGAGACACTATCTTTATGGGGAGAAGTGTGAAATATATACAGGCCACAAGAGTCTGAAATATATTTTTACACAGAAGGATCTGAATATGTGCTAGAGAAGGTGGTTGGAGTTAATTAAGGACTATGATTGCGAGATTTTATACCATCCAGGTAAAGTAAATGTGGTTGCCGGCGCCTTAAGTAAAAAGGGTCGGGAGAAATTAATGATGTTGACTACTCAGGAGGAGCTAATTTCAGCAATGGAAAAACTGGAATTGGAAGTGAGGTATCCTATGAAGATAGATGAGAAGCTGTTCCAAATACAAGCTGGTACAACTTTACTGGATAAAATTAAGGAAGCTCAACTTCATGACGAAGAATATGAGAAATTGAAAAAGAAAATATCTGAAGGGACTGAACCGAGATTCAAAATAGACAATGAGGGACTACTAAGATTTGAAAGCAGAATTTGGGTACCGCCAGTGCCAGAGATTAAGGAAGACATTTTGAATGAGGATCATAGCTCACGATATTCGATTCACCCTGGTAGTACTAAGATGTACCAAGATCTTCGACAATACTTCTGGTGGCCAAATTTGGAACGAGAGGTTAAAGAGTGTGTTGCCAAGTGTCTGACATGTCATAAAGTGAAAGCAGAACATCAGAGGCCAAGTGGGTTATTACAACCTTTAGAAATCCCAAAATGGAAATGGGAACATATTACGATGGATTTCGTGGTTGGCCTACCGACAACTCAGAAAGGCTACGACGCAGTATGGGTTATTGTTGACCTATTGACGAAATCTGCACACTTCTTTCTGATCAAAATTAGATTCAACTTAGATCAGTTGGCAAGGTTATATGTGAAAGAGATTGTTTTGAGGCACGGAGTTCCGGTGTCAATTGTTTCCGATAGGGATTCGCGCTTTACATCGAACTTCTGGAAATGTCTACAGGAATGCATGGGTACACAGTTACGAATGAGTATGGCATACCACCCTCAGACAGATGGACAGAGTGAAAGAACAATTCAGACATTAGAAGACATGTTAAGAGCTTGTATAATGGACTTTAAAGGAAATTAGGATGATCATCTATCGCTCATAGAGTTTGGCTACAATAACAGTTACCAAGCTAGTATTGGCATGTCGCCTTATGAAGTGTTATATGGCAGAAAGTGCAGAACTCCGCTACACTGGGATGAAGTTGGTGAAAGACAATTACTAGGCCCAGAATTGGTTCAACAGATAGCAGAAATAGTCAAAGTGATCCGAATAAGACTGATAGCGGCTCAAGATAGGCAGAAGAAATACGTCGATCCACACCGTAAAAGTGTTGAGTTTGAATTGGGTAGTTATGTTTTCTTAAAGGTCTCTCCCTGGAAGGGAAAGATCAGGTTCGGAAAGAAAGGGAAATTAAGCCCAAGATTCATTGGACCCTTTGATGTACTGCGAAGGATCGGAGAGGTTGCGTATGAGGTAGCCTTACCTCCAACTCTAGAGAATGTCCAGAACATTTTCCATGTTTCAGTTCTACGACCCTATAAACCCGAATACAAGCACATGATTGAATATGAACCCCTATATTTTGAAAAAGACTTATCTTACGCAGAAATTCCTGTCCAGACCGAAAAGAACAAGTTCTAAGAAATAAAGTAATACCTTATGTTAAGAAAATTTGGAGGAACCAAAACGCTGAAGAAGCTACGTGGGAACTCGAAGAGAATATGATGAAGAATTATCCTCATTTATTTACTTAATTTATGTGTAACCGATTCTGGGGACAGAATCTTTGTAAAGGGGGGGGGGGGAAATGTAACGGGTCGAATTTTTTGAGTCGTGATTCTGAGAACAAAATCCTTTTAAGGGGGGAAAGATGTGACAAACGAGATTTTGTAATTTAATTTTAATATTTATTGGATCAAATAAATATTTTTCGATGATTTAATTATTAGATTAAATAATTAATTGATGAAGTTGTGGTAGATTAATTTAATTATATGTGTTATATTTATTAAATTAATGCGGAGAATTTTATTATTCAAGTATGTAATTGTGTGAGCTTATTGAATTAAAAGGAATATTTAATAAGCCTAATATTATTTTTAATTCATTTAATAATTAATTAGAGAATTAATAATTCGAGATAATTGATAAATGAGAAAATTAATTATATGACTATGTGAATTAAATGAGAAATTATTATTTTTTTTTAAATTATAGTAAATAAGATATTGGATTTATTTTATAAAGGGGTGTGACATTATTAAACTATATTATAAAGGATTAATTAAATTAAATGGGTATAAGCCTTTTAAGGCTAGCCAAACAAGGCCTTAGTGGGAGTTGAGGGAAGTTAACCCATGATGGGTAACTGACCTCCACAACGACGGTTCCTTTATTTTATACGCCTTCTTCTTCATTCATTCTTCTAAGTCTAGCAAAGGAAATCACAGAGAGAATTGAGAAATTTTTAGGAATTGTGAGTTTGTGATTGAAGAAGAATTTGAGAAGGAATCCATCTCCTACTAAATCTACACTACGCTTTGGGTAATCTCTTCAACCCAGTTTTTTTATTTTACGTCATTTAAAGTTCCATGAAAATGGCTTTCAAGTTCTGTTAAAATCTCTGTATTTAGAATTGGTAGTGATTATGTGATATATATGTGATAATATGTTAGCACAACATATTTTTACTATATATTATAGATTCCATATCATCAGTTCCATAAATACATGACGTATAGTATTGCTAGAAAATTACAGAGTACAGAAATATGGCCATCTGGCCCTTACTCAAAAAATTAATACGTTAATCATATATTATCTCATAAATTTTATGCTTGTATATAATCATGCATGTTAAAACGAAGAAAACAAACTTTGAATGGACATATTTGGTGTTATAATGAACCCTTAGTGTTAATTTTCATGTTTTGTGTTAAAAACTTTCAAGAACATCAAGAACAGTAAAATTACATGTTTTGATTCTATAAATTATGTGTTTTAACTTGTTAAAATCATGTTAGAAAGGTTGGATAATGATCATATATGAATTATAGTATATGGGTATGCTTAAATTAATGTATGGACAAGGAAATTGGAAGTTATGATTGCTCGTGTTCTTCATGTAACGATATATTGAAATCGGGAGTGATTTTTGGCCTAATTTGGTCGTGGTATCTTTGTAAAAATTACAGAAACTAAGTTCTGGGTAACCTCAGCTTCTGGTGGTGTTACTAAACTAAATTACCTTACTACTAAAAAAAAAAAAAAAAAAAATTTATAAAATAAAATAAATATTTTAATTGAGATATTTATGGAATAAAATAAATATTCGATGGAAATTATTATTAAAATATTTATAAAATAAAATGAATATTTTAATTGAGATATTTATGGAATAAAATAAATATTCGATGAAAATTATTATTAAATTATTAAAATATTTATAAAATAAAATGAATATTTTAATTGAGATATTGATAGAGTAAAATAAATATTTGATGAAAATTATTATTAAAATATTTATAAAATAAAATAAATATTTTAGTTGAAATATTTATGGAATAAAATAAATATTCGATGAAAATTATTATGAAATAATTTATTCGAGTGTAATAATAGTAAGGGAATGAAAATATTCTAATTTAATTAAGTAATTAAATTAGAAGGGTAATGATTTGTTAAATAAAGTGGAGTTTACATTAAATAATTAAGTAAAAATATAACTAATGAATGTCATGAATACATATGGTATGTGTGTAGGATTTGTGGTGAACGGAAGTAGTAATCGTTTAGTCTACACACGAGGCAAGTTCCTAAACCTTGATTCTTTACATAAAGCAAGTTCATTATTCTGTCTTGTTTATTATTGTTCAAGTCAAGATTTCATATTAGATCTTATCATTTTTTAAAAGCACGATTCCTGTTATACAATACTTATTCGATTGCATACATCTTGAATTTTATTATTAAAATTGAATATCAATTATTATTGAACCTTGTAAGACTAGCGAACCCTTATTGATTCGACTAGTCCATAGTTGATGAACGTTATAAATTCTAGTACTTTTATTGAGCTTATCTAAACTAAACTTTCTTTGGTGCGGACTCCGATGTAAAACTGAGATGAACAACCCTTTAATAGGGGATTATTTACGCTTTAGCGTTAAGATATTGTACACAGTATGCTACTAAGGGCTGATCCCCCTAAGTACGAGAAGAAGAGTCCATAGTCTTATGACTATTAAAGGTTTCAAGTATAAACACTTGATAACCTAGGACACAGTTCAAGGTCTTATGACCCTCAGAAGTTCTTTTGATTCTTGGTATTCATTCTTGATTCAAAAGCCGAGTTTTCTTATTTCAGAAGTCTTTGATTCATTCGCATGTTATTATTTTATTGTTATATTATTATACTTGTGGGCTATTGTGCTCACTCTTGCGTAATAATAACATTGCAGTTAAGAACGAAAGGTCTGACGAGCCTTCTACTAGCAAAGGCAAGGGCAAGGTTAACAAGTGATGAAGACTTGTTGTTTATGTGATGTATTTATGTTTTAGACTCATGTTAAAGTTGTGTAAGACTTATTATTTGTTTATGTTTCCGCATAGATGTTTAAGGTTAGATTAACCTGGGATTGTATTTGTTATTCAGATGTTGTAACCCCATAAGGGGATGATTATTTCTATCTATTGCATGAGTTGTTTTTATTATGGGTAGATAGACAAATGATTTTTGTACAGTGAACACCAAATCCCTTGGAAATGAAGTACATGGATTTGGGGGTGTCATAATATGTTTGGACAAAGGATAGAAAAATAATAAGTTGATTTGGTAATTTTTCATGAAAATGGTTTAGTTACAAACATATGAGTTAAATATGTTATGTGAAGTTGAAGAATTGGTAAATAGGATTTTAGGGCTTGAAAATCCTATATAAGGTATATGCAGATTTTTGATGAATGATTTGATCATTGGTGATGAAATCTTATGAGTATGAAATTTTTGAATGATTAAATGCATTATTTGGTATAGTGTAAACAATTAAATTAAATTGTTTATAAGTTCAAGAAGTGATAAAAATATTGTTATAATATTAAAAATATTAGATTATGAGCTATTTAAGTGATGGATAATATTTGGATAAATTTAAAGTCTTTAATATTTATCCTTATTTTCGTTTGATTAATGCTTATATTATTGTCAACATCCTCATGCTTATATTGTGATGAAAGTCATCTTTGGCTTACGTGCAGAGATGGACTTGGTATGATTATGACTAGGGATTATTCAGTATAATCATGACCGTAATGTAACGAATGATGTGGTAAAAGTCCTCATTGGCCAGTAGTGCATTGATGGACAGTTGTTGGCATGATCATGACCATTGATGAATACACGAATATCCTTGACCCGTAGTGCATGGATAATTTGTGGTTGTGATACTAATGAATATCCTTGGCTATAGTGCAGGGATGATGTAGATTATTTATTAAGTTGAGTCCCAACGATAAAAGTGATGAAAAGCCTTTTAAATCATAAAAGATATTAGATTTTATTCTCTACTTGACTCTTTTAATGGATTGCTTGTTCCGCTGCAGTTAAACTTGATGTTTGTTATATTGTATCAGTTTAACACTGTTGAAGGCTAACGATAATTTATTTGCATTATCTTAGTCATAATATTTCTTACTGGGCTAGTTGAGCTCACCCTTTTACTTTCATTGGCCTCTTCAGGAAATGAGAACGTAGCAGGGACTAGTCGGGAAACGGAGTGACGGTCCAGATGATAGCATTAGTAGTCCTCACTATTCTATAAAATAGTGTGATAATAAATGTATTGATGACTTATTTTGAGTTTGAATACTGTCTAGAAGACAATATTTGTATTAAAACTCACAGCTCTTGTTGTATATTTAAGATTGTATTTGTATTCTGTACCATGTATTTGGCGACTCAGAATAGGTGATGTATACCTATTTTGGGGGCATCAAAATTAAAATGTTACATTACATTTGATTGTGCTACACTTCAACAATTAAACGTAAAAGTCTATTAATAGAGTGTCCAAAACTCTCATATTGCTATTAGATATAGGACACTTTCAAAATAAATTTCTTTTCAAAATAATACTTATATTAAAAATAAGAATCTACCTTTTTATAATTTAATTTCAATCATTTTTCGAATATGATTCAAGGAGTATCCAACACCCTTAACTCCCACCCTGTCCTTTTCCCCCATATTCCTCCTTACGTCCACTGATGAAATGAGTTATGTATCATGTCGACGTCGGGATTTTTGATGTCCCTTTTCGTTACTTGTTTTTTGGTGTTCTCATGTTAATGTGAGTTTTGTTTGAAAAAAACAAGTGAAAAAGGTCTGACATGTATAATGTCGACGATTTGACTTTAAGAGTCGCCAGTTGGTGTATTTTACTGGTTGCACCAACACAGCCAAAAAGGTTTGCACATTGACCCAGTGATGTGACATTGCTAAACTGGTCTGTGAAACCAAGATTCATTTAGGGTTTGGGGGCTTGGTTATGCGGAGGGAAGGTGTTAGGCACCCCCCGACATCCATGTTGCCACGGTGACTGCCACCTTTCAAAGAAACTGTTATATGAATGTGTTTGTGTGTGTGTGTGTGGATCAATGTGCAATTATTTGGAAGTAGTGCTATGCCTTGTTGAACCTGTATACATAGGGTTTGAATTTTTGTAGAAAATTCAGTTTTAAACAAGATATAGCAATGAAGTTTTATGAAAAAGGTTTTTTCAAACCCTGTGCTCAATAGTAATTGAGGCCTTTGATACTTGCACTGTGACGCCCCCAAAATAGGTATACATCACCCATCTTGAGTCGCAAAATATATAGTACAAAATTCAAATACAACATAATTATACAACAGTCGTGTAAAATACGATAAAATACATGCTGTGAGTTTTAATACAAATATTGTCTTCTAGACAATATCCACTCTCAGAATAATTTCTCATTACATTTATTATCACACTATTTTATAGAATAGTGATGACTACTAAGACACCATCTCGGACCATCACTCCGTTCCTCGACTAGTCCCGGCTACGTTCTCATTTCCTGAAGAGAACAGTGAAAGAAAGGGTGAGCTCAACTAGCCCAGTAAGAAATATTATGACTAAGATAATGCAGAATAAATTATCATTAGTCCTCAACAGTGTTAAACTAATAAAATACAGTAGCCATCATGTTTAACTGCAGTGGAATAAGCAATCCATTAAAAGAGTCAAGTAGAGAATAAAACCTGCTATCTTTTATGATTTAAAAAGGTTTTTCACCAATTTTATCGTTGAGACTCAGCTTAATAAATAATCCACATCATCCTTGCACTACGGCCAAGGATATTCATTAGGGTCACGACCATAAATTATCCATGCACTACGGGCCAAAGATATTTGTGTATTCATCAATGGTTATGATCATGCCAACAATCATCCATCAATGCACTACGGGCCAATGAGGACTTTTACCACATCATATGTAACATTACTACCATGATTACAATCGAATAATCCCCGGTCATCATCATACCAAGTCCATCTACGCACTACAGCCATGATGACTTTCAAAAAAAAATATAAACATGAGGATGATGACAATGATATAAGAATTCAATAAAACAAGTTCAAGAATTAATTTATTCAGGAACTAATAGCGTCCAAATTGTCAACATGATACTTCTTTGTAAAGTAAAATTCAAGAATGCTCAGAAGAATACTTCCATAAAAAGATACTGGATGAAGAACAAATGTAAGACCCCAACTTATTATTAATGAAATTTAATTTTCTCTATTTATTATTTTGAAATAGTAAGGGTTGATTTGATTAATGTGGATAGTTAGGGGTAAAATACGCAAATATTTCAAAATAAGCAAGTGGTTATAAAATATTCATTGTTGTCGGGAATATTCGTTGGTCGTGGAATATTAAATCGCTTGTGGGAATATTAAATTTACCTGGCGTAGCCATGTGTGGGCCCCATAACGGAAAGCGATTGGATGAAGAAAAGCGACAAATATGAGTTGTTTAAAAATAACAATATAGTAGTTACTGTTAATACTTGTTAAAATACTAAATTGGTTAAAACACAAGAAGATTGCAGTATTGCACCAATTATTGATTCTTACGTAAGAAGGCACTACTCAATAATGGTTACGATAATTCTCGCTCAAGATTTTATTTTATTGATTCAATAATTCTTTGCGTTGATATTTTATATTGTCGTTATTTCAATAATTGTCATTTACGTATTTTTCATTATCGAAGCAATAATTCATATTATCTGAATAATATTATTAGATAACATTATTGGCAATGTCTAGAAAAGTTCATCAAGGAGAGGTTTGGTCACCTAATTGCGCGCCAAGAAGGAGAAATCTTTATTGGAAAGCCCTCTTTCCGGGAACCGCACTGGTCATTAATATTGTGATTCGTAATATTATTTGTGAATAATTAATTATTGATTCATATGATGAAGAAAATATTGATTTTATGTGGATATAGATGGAGAAAAATTTTAATGTGACAATTGTTGAAAATTGAAATTTCATCTTTTCCGATAAGATAATTCATTTAAATGTATTATTATATTTTAAATATATAATAATGGTGATATTTTTACAACGAATGTGGGATATATGAGTATACGAGGAGGAAGGGTATTTTTGTTGCAATAAATGTTTAAAACATGTTAAACATGTCGGTGGACCCCATTTATCGATCGAAATTTGATTATAATTGTAAAATCGCTTCGATTTGTGGATTTTGGCCAATTTCGCTTGGAATTTGGAAAAACTTTTTCCGCAAAGTTGTAGAGAATTGAATTTCCTATAAAAATTGCGAGATTCAATTTTTAGGATAAAAGGGCTATTTATTGTGAATTATTGAAGTTCAAGCTCTAAAATAATTGATTTTTGGAAGTTTTAATTATTTAAATTAAGAAAAACGTTTTTCTTGTTTTTTCACATGGTGGCTGATGTCTTGGACCAAATTAGTGGGCGTAGGAAATTTGAAAAATAATATTATTAATTTATTAAATTTTTCGCTTTGGTGTTCTAAGCATTTTCCTATAAATAGGTGCTTAGGTTAGAATTGAAAATCACACCGTAAAGCCAAGTTTTCTCTCTATATTATCGAGCGTATTCTTGTGAGTATTTTGAGTATACTTTGAGTATTGCTTTATCTGGTTGCAAGTCCAAGTCATAGCCTTTATATCCTGTTTCAATTTGAAAGACTCGATCTTTCGAGGTAAAGGATATTATTATTTTTCGTAATGATATTATTTCTTCAATATCATTATCTTTGAAATATTGATCTGAAGTTTTATCAAATTTGGAACTTTTGGTGTCTGAGTTACTATTCACGATACTCTGACTATTCACGAATCACGACACTATTCATCGCCGAAAATGAAAATTTTCCTTTTCGTCAAAATATCTATTTTGGATACTAGCTTTGATTGTATCCATGTTTTGATCATTCTTGAATTTTACACCATCGTGATTATTTTTGAGGTATTTTTGGACGTGGATAAAACAAAGTACGAATCCTTAATCCTTAATCCTTGTCATTTTGTTTCACTTTGGATTCGTTTCTTTAAAAATATTTTCATCATCTTGATCTTAAATGATGATATTATGGAATATCTTTTGGCACATGTAGTGCAAAGATGAATGATTTCCGAAGAATATCTTTGGCCCGTAGTGCAAAGATGAACAGTGTTTAGATGAACATGATTAATTGATGAATATCTTTGGCCCGTAGTAAAAGATGAATATTTGATTCGATATATATTGATTGATGTTACTGTGGATAAAAGATAGACGATGAACTTTTAAATTCATACATGAAGATAGTAGTTTGCATTCTCTACTTAACTCTTCTAATGAATTATTATTTCACGCGAATATTGATTTAAAATTTGTTGTCTATTGTATTCTATTAGATTTTTTCCCTGTTGAAGACTAACGATAATTTGTTGTATATTATCTTAGTCATAATATTCTTTTCTTTGGGCTAGTTGAGCTCACCCTTTTCCTTTTTGTTCCATTTTTCTTCTCGTGGAGGCGAGAATATAGCGAGAAATTTAGCCTGGGTATGGAATGAAAGTTTTAGAGAGAGTTGTTTAGTAGTCCTCACCATTTTTGTAAAATAATGTATCAATAAATGTGATGAGGATTTATTAGAGTTTAGATATTATCTAGAAGATAATATTTGTATTCAAACTCATAGTTTTACTGTTGTAATAATAAAGTTGTAGTTGTTTTTGTACCATGTATTGACAACTCAGAATGGGTGATGTATACCTATTTTGGGGGTGTCACAGCAAATATCAAGAATATTCCACTAATTTCATGGAGTATAGAAGTCAAAACTTTAACCAACTGAGTATAATAAAGAATGGAATAACAAAAGAAATCACCATGTATGTGTTACTTCGCATAGACAGGTTATTCCATCAGAATAATAAATAACGGAACCAGGTCAGGTGAAATTCGCACCGACAGGATGTTCCAACAGAATAATAAAGAATGGAATAACAACAGAAATCACCATACATGCGATTGCAGATGTAGAAAAGTTATTCTAACGTAATAATAACGACGGAACCAGTCCGTCAGAACGTAAGCATGTGATACAAGATATTCCAACAGTAATAATAAAGACGGAACCAGTTAAAATTAAACGCACATACACATGATATTCCAATAGAATAATAAAAGGCGGAACCAGTCCGGCGTGAAACCCATGTATGTGATATTCCAAATGTAATAATAAAGAATGGAATACATAAGAATTTCACCAAGTATAGGGTAGCACTGCAGATACAAAGTTATTCCAATGTAATAATAAAGATAGAATAATGTAAGTTCTCTTCATGAATACAAAAGAAATAATACCCCTTACCGTAAAAAGAAACTTGATATCGTAGTAGTGAAGTAATGTAATACTTTTCTTCTTTCTCTATAGTTTCTCTCTCTAGAGTTTCAGTGAATTTGTAAGAAATAATGAAGGAATGAGCTTCTATTTATAGAAGAATGGAATGAATAGTAACCAATCCATGAATGGTCCAGATTGATTTACTTTAATCGGACGGTCTTTTTTTAAGCAAAATCTTTTAAATAAAATATAATATATTCTATTTATAATCTAATAAAACGAATAACTTTATAAAAGATTTTACTATGCAAATACTATGCAGCACTATGCAAAACACTATGCATAATAAAATATAATATATTCTAATTATTGTCTAATAAAATGATAACTTTATAAAAGTATTCGCTTTTATATAAAAAATTTACTATTAGTTTAATAAAACGAATAACTTTATAAAAGTATTCTCGCTTTATATAAAAAGTTTTTCATTTTATTACGTTAATAATACTAATAAAACAAAACTTCATCATCATTATTATTATTCACACCATTAATCGACTGTGTCGCTCCTCCCGAGAAAGAGGGCTTTCTAATAAGGATTTCTCCTATTGCGTAGCGCAATTAGGTGACCAAACCTCTCCTCGCGTAACTTACAGACATCGTTAATAATGCAAATAATAATATTAATAACTTCGCTATCTCAATTATTGATTTAATAACATATAAAATACGGACAATAATTGAATCAAACTAAGTGACTTCTCACATAAGCATTAATAATCAATACTGGTGTGCTACTATGCAACCACGCCAGACATCAGACTTTTACTACTACCGAGTAGTTCAACAGTATCAACGGTAAAACTTCTGTCGTTATTTTCAATAAAATATTTTTGTCGTTTTCTCAATTGGACAATAATTCTATTGTGGTGTCCACCAATAATTGTGCCGTCGTACGAATATTTTCTGTTAAAACGAATATTCCCCGACCAATCGAATATTTTATAACAACTTGCGTACTTTGCAAAATTTATAAATATTACCCACAACTATAACATTATATCAAATTTATTCCATAATATTAAAAAATGATATTTATAGAAAATTCATTTTTATTCATAAAAGTTGGGGTCTTACAATCTCATCTTCTTATGTAATTTCGCCCTCGAAATTAGGGTACGTACCTGGTATGTCGAAGAGGTAAGGATA
The DNA here is from genome assembly GCA_020205615.1 of Panax quinquefolius. Classification (NCBI taxonomy): domain Eukaryota; kingdom Viridiplantae; phylum Streptophyta; class Magnoliopsida; order Apiales; family Araliaceae; genus Panax; species Panax quinquefolius. Next base: position 71,153,028 of record CM035159.1, on the reverse strand, counting down.
CCTTGATTTCATTTCAGATTCTAACTCCCAGGTCATTTCCTCAACATCGTGGTTCCTCCATAACACTTTGACTTGAGGTATAACATTGGAGCGTAGAATATGTTCCTTCTTATCCAAGATTTGAACAAGAACCTCTTCATACATTAAATCTTCCGCTATTTCATCCGGTTCTAACTCAATAATGTGGTTCGGGTCATTCACATATTTACGTAACATGGATATATGAAAAACGTTATGAACACGAGACATACTTGGGGGTAAAGCGAGTCTATAGGCTACAGTCCCTACTCGATCGAGGATTAAAAATGGGCCAATGAATCGAGGATTGAGCTTTTCTCTCTTTCTAAATCTCGTAACTCTTTTCCATGGAGCAACACGTAACAACACATGATCTCCAATATCAAATTCCACGTCATTTCGATGAAGATCAAGATAACTTTTTTGTTGGCCTTGGAGGTTTTTATACGTCATTCCGGATCGTATAAATCTTTTTTTCGTAGTCATACATACCAATTCTCGTCCCAACAACGTTACTTCACCCACCTCATCCCATTATCTTTGTAGAACGACACTTTCTTTCTCATACGACGCACGCTCTAGGTCCAGTAGCTTGAAAGCAACTTTTAACTTTATCGATTAAAGTTGGTTCTACTCGTATATTCGTCATCATCACATGGGTCCCTGGAGTCTTCAATTCTATCTCCATCCTTTGCAAGTCACACAAAATGGGCCTTTGCATTGACAATATCATACTCGCATTCATGATATGATCTTCTACTCAATGCGCCGCCTACCACGCTTGCTTTTCCGGTGATGGTATTGGATGGTATGATCATAATCTTTCAACAGTTCAAGCCAACGTCATTGCCGCATGTCGAGTTCCTTTTGAGTGATGAAATATTTGAGGCTTTTATTATCCGTAAAGATCTCCACTTTCTCCCCATACAAGTAATGCCTCCAAATTTTAAGTGCGTAAGACAACAAACCGCCAACTCTAGATCATGGGTAGGATAATTCCTCTCATATTCTTTGAGTTTTCGAGAGGCATAAAGCTATGACTTTCCCATGTTGCATGAGAACACATCCTAACCCTTTGCTCGAAGCATCATCATCGTAGATGACAAATCCTCCGAGCCGATGGTATTGTCGTAACAGTTTGAAATGAGTCTTTCGAGTTCTTGAAAACTCTTCTCATATTCCTCGTTCCAATCGAATTTTGTATCTTTCCGAGTCCGCTGAGTTAATGGAGTAGAGATTCGAGAAAACCCTTCTACGAATCTCCGATAATAACCATCTAAGCCAAGAAAGCTATGTACTTCGATCATTGATTTAGGTTGTTCCCATCTTTGAATGGCTTCAATCTTTGCCGGGTCAACAGATATTCCATGACTTAATACCACGTGCCAAAGGAATGCTACTTCCTTAAGCCAGAACTCGCATTTCTTTAACTTGGCATAAAGCTTATATTCACGAAGCTTTTGGAGTATCAGCCTCAAGTGTTGCTCATGATCTTCATGGATTTTGGAATAAATAAGGATGTCATCAATAAAGACGACCACAAAGTGATCCAAATATTCCATGAATACTTGGTTCATCATATCCATAAAGGCAGCAAGAGCATTAGTCAATCCAAAAGACATGACTAGGAATTCATAATGCCCATACCGAGTTCTAAAAGCCGTCTTTGGAATGTCATCGGTTTTAATCTTCAATTGGTGATATTCGGAACGAAGATCTATCTTTCAAAAGAATTTGGCGCCTTTGAATCGGGTCAAACAGTCATCAATACGCGGGCAATGGGTACCTATTTTTGATGGTGGCATGATTCAACTCCCGATAATCAATACAAAGTCGCGATATTCCCATTTTTTCTTCACTTAATAGTAACAAGAGCACCCCAAGGAGAAGTACTAGGACTAATAAAGCCAAATGTCTAACAATTCTTGCGCATTGGGTCTTTAACTCCTCAAGTTCAATAGAGCCATTCGACATGGGACTTTGAAATGGGTTTTGTACCGAGTTCAAGGTCGATACAAAATTCAATTTCACGCTCGGGGTAGGCCAGAAATTCTTCGTGGAATACGTCAGAAATTCATTAACAATAGAAATATCATTCAAAACCGACATATTTTTGTTTAAATCCGTGATATGAGCTAAGAAAGCTTCGACATCCATTTTTTAATAAACGAATAGCTTTATGGCTTGAGATGACAAAGTGATTGATTTTAATGGTTTGGTTTCTTGAATTCAGTATAATAGGTTGATTAGAAATATGAAAGCTAACAACCCACTTAAAATAATCAATTTTTGCATGATGAGTAGTTAACCAATCAATCCCAGTAATTACGTCAAATACAAGTATTTTAAATGAAATAAGGTCGATGTGTAATGTGAGGGTACCGATTTGAACCAAATAAGACTTATAAACAGTGGATGTAATGAAGGTTTCTCCCAAACTGAGTTTCAACAGATAAGTCAAAGTCTAATTTCTCCCGAGTCAAATTTAAACATTGAGCGCAAGTAGGAGAAATAAAAGAATGGGTAGAACCCCAGATCAAATAAGGTATATACTTCGCTAGAGTTTATGATAAGTTTACCCGTGATGACCTCATTTGGGTTCCTCGCTTTCTCGGGAGGTCACGACAAACGCCTCCTTGAACTACCGGCTTTGTTTTGTCTGGGGACGACCTCGATACCTCCATCCCAATTTGGACTTGTCTTCTTGCATGACAAAATCGGGCCAGTGTCCTTTCTTCCACAATTATAACACGCTTTTGAAGGCAATGCACGATTTAGACCGATGTGTCCTCTCCTCCACATTTGAAGCATATGATAGGTGGTCGCTCTCCTTCCTTAACGATGTGTCGATGATCGCCGACGTATTTCCATCATTATTCAATCTTCTTTTCTTGAAATGTCCATTTTATTATTTTGTCCATGATTACCACCAAAGTGGTTACCATTTTCGCATGTTGATTCCTCCACGCTTATTGTCACCGCCGATGATCCGTTATCACCGATATTATCATTTTTTCCTACCGCTTCCTTTGGTTGGGTTGACTCATTATCGCGCTCCAATAATCGAGCCCTATTAACAACATCTCAATACAAACACAGTTTATGAGAGATAAGATATCGACGTATCTCTAAGTTTCAAACCTCTTAAAAACATTCGCCATTCTCTCCTCATTATCAACCAAATGAGATGCAAACCGGGATACTCTCGGCAAACTTGGCTTTCGATCGCGACACTGGCCATGTTGTTTTGCTCCAGTTTAATGAACTCTACCTCTTTCATGTGACGAATACTTTCGGAAAGTACTTGTCGTTGAACAATTCTTCGAACTTCTCCCAAGACATCTTCTTCATGCGGCAAAGTCGAGTACGCTTACATGATTCACACCAAGAATCGCCTCTCGCCGCAACATGAAAGTGGCAAAGGGAACCTTTTGCTCCTGAGCAACCCTCCAAGACAACAAATATCTTATTGATCCGCTTTATCCACGCCTCCACCTTAAGTATTTTGGCTCTCAAAAAAACTCCGGTGGTCCCAGCTCCTTGAACTATTCGGTGGACTGCCCCGAGAGTTGCCGTTGTTTCCACCCGTATTTTGGGAGAGAGCCGCCTCGCTCGATGTCGCATGAATTGCAGATAAAGCCTCCGAACATTCCATCGCTCATCATTTGGTCGGTGTTGTTTGTTTGCTCGAGGATTGTTGCCTTCTCGATGCACATTATCCTCGATTATTGATCTGTGGAGACTCAATGGTCTCTCGTGCTCCATTGATGTTCTCAACATTCTCGGATGCCATTTTCAAATACTTCCACAAAACAAGGGTTAATTAACATATCACATATTAACCCTATACTCGACCGACCAATTAAATACCAAATAAACTTAGGTAGGTCATACTAGCGAAGGAATTCCCTGCCTCTCCCTCCTAGTTCTTGTCTCACATCTTCGCCAGGATCATATCCCTAAGCTTTGATATTAACCGCGACGCCCCAAAATAGGTATACATCACCCATCTTGAGTCGCCAAATACATAGTACAAAATTCAAATACAACTTAATTATACAACAATGTGTAAAATAATACGACAAAATACATGTCATGTGAGTTTTAATACAAATATTGTCTTCTAGATAATATCCACTCTAATAAGTCCTCATTACATTTATTATCACACTATTTTATAGAATAGTGAGGACTACTAAGACACCATCATCGGACCATCACCCGCTTCCGACTAGTCCCGCTTATGTTCTCATTTCCAAAAGAACGGTGAAAGAAAGGGTGAGCTCAACTAGCCCAAAGAAGAAATATTATGACTAAGATAATGCGTAATAAATTATCATTAGTCCTCAATAGTGTTAAACCGATAAAATACAATAGACATCAAGTTTAATCTGCAATGAATAAGCAATCCATTAAAAGAGTCAAGTAGAGAATAAAATCTACTATCTTTTATGATTTAAAAGGTTTTTCATCACTTTTATCGCCGAGACTCACTTTTAATAAATAATCCACATCATCCCCGCAGACTACTTCGGCCAAGGATATTCATTAGGTCACGACCACAAATTATCCATGCACTACGAGCCAAAGATATTTATGTATTCATCAATGGTCATGATCATGCTAACAATCATCCATCAATGCACCACGGCCAACGAGGACTTTTACCACATCATATGTAACATTACGGTTATGATTACAATCAATAATCCTCGGTCATAATCATACCAAGTCCATCTACGCACTACATGCCACAGATGACTTTCAAAAAAAATATAAATATGAGGATGATGACAATGATATAAGAGTTCAATAAAACAAGTTCAAGAATTAATTTATTCATGAACCAATAACGTTCAAATTGTCAACATGATACTTCTTTGTAAAGTAAAATTCAAGAATGCTCAGAAGAATATTTTCATGAAAAGATCTTTGGATGAAGCGTAAATATCAAGAATATTCCACTAATTTCATGGAGTATATAAGTCAAAACTTTAACCAACCGAGTATAATAAATAATGGAATAACAAAAGAAATCACCATGCATGCGTATTTCAGATGTATAAAAGTTATTCCATCGTAATAATAAATAACGGAACCAAAGTTAAAGTAAATTCGCACACCATGGATGTTCCAATGTAATAATAAAGAATGGAATAACAATGTAAATCACCATGCATGCAGATTTCAAGATAAGCAAAAGTTATTCCAAATGAATAATAAAAGATTTTAACTAGGTCCCGGTGAGAACGTTACGTGATATGTGATATTCCAATGTAATAATAAAGATCGAACCAGTCCCACAGAAACGCACGCATGTGATATTCTAATAGAATAATAAAGAGCGGAACAGTGTCAGGCGTAAACCCACGTACGCAGAATATTCCAAATGTAATAATAAAGATTGGAATAAAGAAGAATTTCACCAATTATAGGGTAGCTCACAGATACAAAAGTTATTCTAATGTAATAATAAAGATGGAATAATGAAGTTCTCTTCATGAATACAAAAGAAATAATAATACCCTCACCGTAAAAGAAACTTGATATCGAGAAAGTGAAGTAGCAGTAATACTTTTCTTTTTCTCTCTATAGTTTTCTCTCAGAGTTTCAAATGAATTCGTAAGAAATAATGAAGGAATGAGCTTCTATTTATAGAAGAATGGAATAAATAGTAACCAATCCATGAACTGGTTCGTATTGATTTACTTTTAATCGGACTATCCATATTTAAACTAAAATCTTTTAAATAAAATATAATATATTCTATTTATAATCTAATAAAACGAATAATTTTATAAAAGATTTTACTATACAAATACTACGCAAACACTATGCAAAACACTATGCATAATAAAATATAATATATTCTAATTATTGTCTAATAAAATGTATAACTTTATAAAAGTATTCTCATTTTATATAAAAATTTTTACTATTAAATTTAATAAAACTAATAACTTTATAAAAGTATTTCATTTTATATAAAAAGTTTTTCTATTTTATTACGTTAATAATACTACTAAAAAAAAACTTCATCATCATTATTATTATTCACACCATTAATCGACCAAGTCGTTCCCATGAAAGAGGGGGCTTTCCAATATGGATTTCTCCCTATTGGCGCGCAATTAGGTGACCAAAACTCTCCTTGGCAGAACTTCTAGACATCGTTAATAATGCAAATAATAATATTAACAACTTTGTCATCTTAATTATTGATTTAATAATATATAAAATGTGGACAATAATTGAATCAAACTGAGTGACTTCTCACATAAGCATTAATAATCAATACTGTGTGCTACTATGCAACCACGCCAGACATCAGATTTTTTACTACCGAGTAGTTCAACAGTATCAACGGTAAAACTTCCGCCGTTATTTTCAATAAAATATTTTTGTCGTTTTCTCAATTCGACAATAATTCCGTTGTGGGGTCCACCAATGATTGTGCCATCCTACGAATATTTTCTGTTAAAACGAATATTCCCCGACCAATCGAATATTATATAACAACTCATGTTTTTTTACAAAATTTATAAATATTACCCACAACTATAACATTATATCAAATTTATTCCATAATATTAAAAAATGATATTTATAGAAAATTCATTTTTATTCATAAAAGTTGGGGTCTTACATCCATTTTATTATCTAACTGTTCGGCTTGTTTGCTTTTATTATTGAGATGCAAGGCATCTGCGAGAAAATAATATACAGCAGTGCCGAACTCCTTATGGGCATGACAACCATCTAAGGAAATTCAGACACTGTAAATAATGTACAAGCTGCTTATAGCTGGAAAAAGTCCATCATGGGAACAGAATCTAGATTCGATGAGATCAATCTGTGATCACATGATTCCTAAAGCTCACATGATCTTTCGCAATTTGTATGAAAAGCGTATAGTTATATATATATAAAAGCGATAAATATATATATTTATGCATAATCACCACCACAAAAAACTCCATGGGGATCGAATGAAAATAAAGCAATAAATACTATCAACGCCTGTAAGTAAACTCCAAAGGACTTGAATGTAAATAAAGTCGTAAAACTAAACTATCAAAGGACTTTGAAAATGTAAAAGTGAAATCGCCACATGAAGTAAAAGTGTAGATTTTAATGCAAATATATATATATATATATATATATATATATATATATATATATATATATACTTAAAAGGATATAAAATCGTGCTCATCGGATATGTCCGACAACAATTATATATATAGTATATATATATATAAAAGCGATTAAACGCACTGATGTAAAATTGGGCTCATCGATATGTCCTAAAATAATATATTATATATATATATATATATATATATATATATATATATATATATATATATATAAAAGCAATTATGCTCGCCTGCATCATATAAAATCAATGCTCGAGACATAACTCGATAATGTTAATCCGTATAAATTTATATATATATATATATATATATATATATATATATATATATATATATATATATATATATATAGACAAAATGAAAACCATGGACCGAAGTCAAGGCTCAAACACACACACGATTTCTAAAGAAAATAGTGTGGGCAAATATGAATAGAAAGGCTTTATAGAGTATAAGAAGGCTTATAGTGGGCTGCCAATGCAGACTTCTACGACTCTATATGGACAAGCACTCAACTCCCACGGGTAAATATATAACTGTATGTGGGCTAACAGGTGTTTAAAAAGAGCAAACACTTAATATGGGGGTGTACAAAGCCAATTGGACAGGGTTCCCTCGCTCTTTCTCCTCCAAATATGGCTGGCCCAAGCCCCATATATATAGAATGGATGGCCGCAGGTGTACCTGCAGCAGCCTCTGTTACACTGCGGGCCGCCTCGAAATGCCTGGGTTCATGGTCTCTTCATCTCAAAACGCGTGCACTCAGACATCGTAATGTTCTCTCGAACTTGCAGAACTTCAATTCGAGCATCCGAACGAGGTATATGTGACCTTCTTCAGACCGCTTATGTCGAGAGTTACGCAATGACATGGGATTTGCCCTTTTTGATTCCAGAAAGATGGGTCCATGACCGAAATGGCATTTCCAGGTTTCCGTCAGGCAATCTGTTGAGCCGTTTTTCATAGTTTGCGCTTGGAAGTTAAGATATGATTCTTGTGTGACATATTTTGACGTGATTTATATTAAAATGAGTGTGTTTGATTTGAAGTGAAGTTGAGTTGGCAAAATGACCATTTTGCCCTTCTCGGGGTTATCTTTGATTTTCGCACAGTTGTAGCTGGTTTTTCCCAGGGTTATCTCTGAGATTGTTATTTAGTTGACTCTAAATGTCCTCAGGGTTATCTCTGAGGTTGGCTTGACTCTCTGAGGGTTAACTCAAAATTCGAGAAATGATGTTGTAGTCCTCCGAGGTTACCTGCGAGTGTGAAAAAGATGTTTTTGCCCTCCTGTATAGTTAGTAATAGGAAAAGAAAATTTTGAGTGTCTACAGATGCCCCTCTTTATCATGTTCATGCAATGCAATGGAATGAACATGATAAAGATTAGTAGACACTTGAAATATGACAAGGTATTTTTAATGATGTAAATCACAATGTAGTGAATGTGATGATGAATGTTTAAAATGTTTTCACAAATCGCAGTTCGCAAATCACACATCGCATTTCGCACATCGCATATCGCATATCGCAAATCGAAAATCGTAATGTAATGAATGTTATGATGCATGTTTAAAATGTTTTCGCAAATCACTTTACCTTTATCGATCATTGCTGATGCTTATGCTGGTGTTGACTCCAATGGTTTGGCATTTAATCATTGACGCTTATGCCTGTTTGATGCAGAAAAATTGAGATGTCGCCGATGCATATGCTGGTAGTTTATAATGGTGCCTACCCTGATGGTAGTTTGATAACAGATCCTACCTTGTTGGTAGTTGAATATGCTGACATCGCCCGACTTTTTCGGTTCCCACTTGAACGGTGGTATACAAAGCTTTCATCGCTGAACTATCTGGATGCTGCGCTGAATTGATGCCAATGGTTTTGAATACCTGATCTCCCGATACCTTCGCTGAAGTAATATTCAAAGGCTTACTTCGTTAGACTCTGCCTGATTTTATGCTTGTATGTTGATGTAGCACATTTGTACGTGTGCAGACTATGCATGATGTGATGATCTAGATTTATCCTTAGGAGTCTATTGTCCTTTGTAAATTGGCTGGAATAGAATTTTACCTCATCCTTTTATAGGTGATTTGGAGTTTCCTTTCACTGTTGGGTGCTTGTGCCCCATTTCCTTGAGCATTTGATTTGCAACCCAGCTGAACTAATGACCTGAATACCGCGGATATCCTTGGAGGGTGCAATTCATTCTTTCACTACCAAACTTTAAACTTTTAGTGTAGAGGCCTCAACTTGTGAAGACTTGACGCATGCTTGATGGCATAGATTTTATTCGCCATACCCTTTGTTATTGGGCTTCTGCTCTTAAGTTAAGAACTTTGGTGAGAATTTTCCCCTTCTTTTGTAGGGGCAAACTAATATCGCCATGATTTTTTTCAGGAGTTTTCCTTCGTTTGATGAGAGGCCTGATCCCGCCTTAAAATCCTTCGCTTTCCTAGAGTCGGAAAATGCCGCAGTCCTTTATCATTGATGTCGGGGATTCATACAAAAAAACTCTCTTTGTTGATGAAGTCGCAAGTGAGTAATATCCAAATCGCTAGTGAGCTGATGTGAGGGAAGCTTTGATGATGATGGACCATGCTGATGGTGTTAACTGGGGCATTTTCCTCTTTAGGATGTTTGATAAATGCCCAGTGTTGAGTTATCGCTGTTTCCGAGATTTCCCAAGTCTTGTTGTAGTGGTCGCAATATCGGGTTGTCATCGATTTTGAAATTGCCTCAAATTTTGCTTATTATGCAGGGGACGATCGCTTTGTGATGGGTGATAAGATGCTATGATCGCAAGAGAATTTTTCCTCTGTACCAGATAGTGAACAAGTATAGGACTTGGGTTTTGATGCCTTTAATCATTATTCCTGACTTGTTATTGCAATCGGCCTTGATTTTCTTCTGATTAGATGAAGACTCGTGATTAAGGGTGTCGAATCTTTGAAGATCCTCGCTGCTGGTTGTCTTTGCATATCGTTGTTTCTTCCTTTCTGGGATTTATGCCAGATTTGATGGGATGACATTGCAGTGTTGTTGGGTCTTCTTCACATAGGTCGCTAACTTGGAGGGTCGTTCTTGGGATTAACGTTTAGATTTGGACGTTTCTATTGAGGGTCAGACCGCACCACTGGTGGTTACCTACATACTCCCGTGAGTGTGGGAGATCAGGTCTGCGTAGTTCCTACTTGATAAGATAAACGGTTTGACAAGTGTTTGTTTGATAAGCGGTTTGAGAAGTGTTTGGTTTGAGAAGCGTTTGGTTTGAGAAATGTTTTTGTTTGGTTTGACCGCACCATAAATGGCTGCCTACGTACTCCCATTGAAGAGGGGAGATCAGGTCTTTCGTAGTTTAGGCCTGATGAGTTAAAACCTGAATGACTTGATTTTTGAATTTTTTTTTCTTTTTTTTTCTAATTTTTCTTTTCTTTTTTTTTCTTTTTCTTTTCTTTTTCTCTTTTTTTTTTTTTTTTTTTTTTTCAATATTTACATGCATGGAAAATAAAAGGCATACTATGAAGAAAGAGATACCGTCCCAACATCTTCTGGAACTCGCAACTTTATCCCCTGGATCTACATCTTTTTGGCTAGTCGAGGCCTGATAGTCCAGTCGTTAGTGGTTGTGTTGCCTTCAAGGCTCGCGACAGAGGTTACTTCTTGGTTTTGAATGTATTCACTTATGGCCATAACTTGATCACTTCACGGTTTCAAGACATTACTCAGGATGCTTGAAATTTGGACCCATCGCAAAAAAGGTATGAACTCTTGATTTTTTGATGGGTTGGTTTCCCCGACAACCTCACCACCTTTTCCTTCATCTGTTCCTTCACGCTTTTCCTGGGTTTGAGAGGATTCGACCATGAAATCTCCCTCGAACTGTTGTCGCATTTCTTGCAAGGAATTTTCCCTTTTGGCTTTTCCTTCCTTGGACATGATTAGTATTTCCTCCTCATCATCCAAGGTGATAAAATCAGGAACGTGGTTGATATCTTCGGACCAGAAGATGTTTGATGTTGGCGAAGGGATATCCTTTGGGGATTCCCGTGTCTCCTCTGTCATTTCCTGTATTAGGATCATTCCATCTTGTGTTCTGCCAGGATTATCGCCCATAGCCTTCACCTCATCTGAACTACCTATCTCGAGTGGACATCTTAAGCTTTTTATTGCCTTTTTGCCTTTTTTGGTTATAGGAATTTCTATCTCCAGCTCTCCATTTTCAATGAGATCCTGGATTTTATGTCGCAAAGCCCAACATTCCTCAGTCGTATGTCCAAGTGAGTTAGAATGGTAGAGACATATCTTGGTGGAATCGTAACTCTTTATCTTGGGATTTATAGGAGGAAGTAACTCAGTAATCCTTCCCTCGTAGATAAGTCGGTTTTATACCTACTTATTCGGCATCTATTACTTGAATAATTTGCTTAATCTTGTGTTTCTCAGTTACTTTTCATGCATTTTGTTTCCATTTTGTAGATTATATGTTTGGAAGAGGATTGAGCGACTATTGGTATAAAATTTGCAAGGAAAAGCAATTACGGATATCGTTCGGGCCTTCATGTTCATTTTATGTGCATTTCATGTTCGTGGCGTGGAACTTGGATTATGTTGAGGAACTCTTTCTTGGCATTCCAGAACGTCTTCCATCATTCTAATTGGGAGTTCGGATGTGAGAGTATGGCCTTCTAGCAATAAAGACAAAGTTAAGAGTTGTTTCGGTTGTTATTACACAACAGCAGCTGCTTCTGATGCAATTTCGACCTTCATCCGTTTGTTATTTCTGAAAACCCAAAGAATGAAAGTTGTACATCTCGTCGATAGATTCGATTTGATAGGTCGCGGGCCCTGTAACTCCTCTCGGTTTAAAAGTTATGGCAGTTTTAGCAGAAGAGGTTCCAGCAGACAAATAATGGGCAGTTTTATAGCAAGCCGGGGCTTGCCCTTTTTAGCCTTGATAGCAAGCCGGGGCTTGGGGTCTGGGCGGATTAGAAGCTTGATAGCAAGCTGGGGCTTAGGTACTCGAAATTTAAGGCTCCTAATTGGTTTCTAATGCTACAAACATGGAGTTTTAGTGATGGTGATGACTTGGGATTCGTATATGCATGGAATTTTAATCAGAATACATGTTGAAGTATATAATTAACAACAAACGCTGAGATTAAGAAACACACAAGGCAAATTACGAAGATTAATCTCATTTTTTCGAAGCAAGCGTTGGAGGAATATTTCAAGGAGATTTTCGAGATGATTGCGATTCTAAGCTACGTAAAGGGTGTTTTTCAATATTCTTCGTCTTAGACTATTATTTGTAATTGAAAGAATGATTTCTACGATTTATTCAGTATTTATTTCGTTTATTATGAACTAATTAACTTTTTAGGCATGTGATGGATCTTTAAGTGAATCAATGGTTTTGTGAACCTTGATTTCCAATTTAATAAGCTATTTCCAGTTTATCTATATTGATTTGTGCTTGAATCTATGAATTGCCTGATCAACAATTCTTTATGGAGTTGGATGGAATCAAGAGAGGATATTCAAATCTAGACCTAGTTGATATAGCATGTGTTCAGGATTTTGTTAATAGCTTAAACTTGATGAGTGTTAAGGTAGAGATATGCTTGACACCGCATGTGATCGGATAGAGAATTTATTCTTCAACCTTCTTCAATTGTAATTCACATAGAGATATAGTGGGTTAGTTGATTAAGGTGATTAACAGATTTCTATCTTAATTGTGGATTGACGTTAATACGGTATTAGTGCATCGAGAGGTGGTTAATACTACGTTCGTGTTCTTGATTAATAAACTGGGATAATGAATTGAATTGGAATAAAGGTGTTAAAATCAGAGTGAAGCTTAGGGTGAAGTCATAAGTCTAATTTTCCATTAATTGTTTGAAATTCCAGATTTTGATATTTGTGTTTGGTTTTTGCTAGTTTAATTACTTTTTAATTTAGAATAATTATTTTTAATCATTGAATTGGATAGTTTAATAAAATTAGGATTAATAGGAAATTGATAATTGTGAAGTTCAGATTATTGCTAGTTAGTCTCTGTGGGAACGATACCTTATTCATCACTTTATTATTTGTTGACCACGATATATGCTTGTGTGTTCAGAGATATAGATTTTACCCAACAAGTTTTTTGGCGGCAGATTCTTGGGACTATTTAGTATAATTCTTAATAGTTTTACAATATCGTTTAATTAATCCGCTTTTACTTAGACATTTTTATTTTTGTATTATTTCTTCTATTTCAGGTGTGGAAGCAGTTTATGCAAACTCGGTCCAAAAATCCAGACTTGTTGCCTTTTGAGGACGACATTAAGAAAAAGTTTTAGAGGTTGAGTAAGTGGATCAAGGAAACGAGGCAAGTATTCGAAACATCCGAAAAGGAAGAGGTATGAGAATGGCAAACCAAGATCGAAAAGCATTAAGGGATTTCAGAACACCCAAGGCGATCGAATCGATCCAAAGCATCACTATGCCCAAGAATAGCAAGAAATACGTTTGAAATTAAGCACAGGATGATACAAATGATTCGTAATTCATTACATTTGGGGATTTGCAAATGACGTTCCGAATGAGCATCTGGTCAGCTTTTTGGAAATGTTCGACTTTTAGGTTCAATGGGGTTTCGGATGAGGCGGTGAGACTTCGATTGTTCCCATTCTCTTTACGGGACAAGGAGAAGAGTTGGTTGCATTCTCTACCATCCAGTTCGATAACAACATGGGAGGATTTAGCTCAGAAATTCCTCGCAAAATTCTTACCACCGACAAAAACTGCGAAGATGAGGAACGAGATTACGATGTTTGAACAGCAACATGGGGAGTCATTATATGAGGCTTGGGAGAGATACAAAGAACTTCTCAGAAAATGCCCACATCATGGATTGCCCCAGTGGCTACAAATGAACACCTTTTACAATGGACTACATGGGAATCTCAAGACGAGTATTAATGCAGCGTCGGGCGGAGCATTCATGGCTAAGAGCTACGAGGAAACATATGAGTTGATTGAAACCATGGCGGCTAATAACTACCAGTGGCCCATAGCAAGAATGACACATGCGAAGGCAGCTGGGGTATTAGAAGTGGATAGTATGACAGCGATGCAAGCACAGATATCTGGATTTTCAAAGATGTTGGAGTCAGTGACAGCATCACAAGCACAACAAACACAACAAGTACATCAAGCGGCAATAATATGCGAGTTATGAGCGGGAGAGCACCCAATGGAGCAATGCGTGATTAATCCAGCATCCGTGTAGTTCATCAGCAATTACAACAGAATTCCGCAAAACATATATCAGAACACATATAATCAAGGAAATAAAAATCATCCGAATTTCTCATGGAGCAACAACCAGCAAAATCAAGTTTCACGACAATCATATCCACCGGGATTTTAGAATCAGCAACAACCAGCTCAATATCAAGAAAGAAAATCTGATCTGGAGGAAGCGTTGGTAAAGTTTATGACTAACACCGAGTTGGCTATAAAAAATTAAGCCATGGTTATGAAATCACAAGAGATGTCGATCAAGAATCTAGAGAATCAGATGGGTCAAATGGTGTTGGCATTGAATAATAGACCACAAGGAACATTACCAAGTGACACCGAGAGAAATCCTAAGGGTAATCACAAGCAGTGTCAAGCCATTATGTTGAGAAGTGGAAAACAGCTTGAGGGTCAAGAGCCAAAAATTTCGGTTACAAAAGAGGTTGAACCAGAGAAAGAAAATACAGTGGGTGAGGTAAAACAAGGGAACGAAAAACAAATGGAAAAGAACAAACCAATTAACGAGCCAGCTGTTTATCCTCCCCCACCATTCCAATAAAGAGTTCAAAAACAAAAATTAGACAAGCAATTTTCAAATTTTTTGGAAGTTTTCAAGAAACTTCAAATCAACATACCATTTGCAGAGGCCCTAGAACAAATGCCGAGCTACACAAAATTTATGAAAGGGATTCTGTCAAGGAAAAAGAAATGGAAAGATTTCGAGATAGTTGCACTAACCGAGGAGTGTAGTGCGGTATTACAGCAGAAATTATCACCAAAAATCAAGGACCCGGGGAGCTGAAAGTAATATGCACATAAGCTAATCATGTTTGATGATAAAGTATATACTTTGTAACAATCTTATTCATTTATTAATAAAAAGTATTAATTTATTAAAGGCTTTTAATTATCTATATGATGCTGTTTTATAATATGTGATAAACCCATAGTTTTAAGCAATGTTTTTAGAATAATGATGATGATCATTCTAATGAGATCTAAATTCTTAAAAATCTTAAAACTAAAATAGTTCCCAATCGTTGGATTACTAAATTGGGGATTAGTGAATCCAAATAGATTGGTACATACGTTGCTTGCTCATTGGATGAGGATGATTGATCTCATGATCATTTGTGTGGAGACACTAAAGCAAGTATGTAAGTGCTTATTAGAGAATAAGTTCACTGAACGTGACTCGCTAAGGAATACCTAATGGAGTTTTACTTGCCTGTCAATAGGAATTCATATAGTGATAGTAGTATAAGTGATCCTTGGACTTGAGATCATCATAGTATCTTGTGTATGATGAGTTATACTTTGACTTATTCCTTAAGACCCTTAGGGTATATCAAAGGGTATGCTTGGGTATAATAAGTTGTATATGGAGATAATGTATGATCAATAAATAATCTACCACTTCTAGTAAAAGAAGAGAAATATCCTATGTGATTCGATAAATGACAACCCCGTAGTCCTTGGACAAAGTAGAATGAAATTAGAAAGGTGTTTCTGTTAGGTTTGTAATATTCATGAACGCAATCAAATTGCAAAAATTAGCGGAAACGTGAAAAAATCAGAGTTTAAAAATTTTACAAACCATATACCCGGATCACCCTTTATGCACAATTATTAATTAAACGAAAAAGATGAATAAGAAACATACCCTTGAAGATCCGAGCTTCCTCAGGTACAAGTTCACCTCCAATCCTTTTTCACGTTCAACTTGAATCCACCGGGTTTGGTTCCTTCCTTTGATCAACGTTAGCCACCCATATGTTTGGCCTCTAGAGGTGATCCACCAAGGAAAAATAAAGATTCAAGAAGATGGGTATTGGCTCAACCCTAGTTTTCTATCTCTATAGAAAGGGCGTACTCTCCAACAAATTGGAATTATTACGTACATATTGATATCTGATATAAGATTCCTCTTATAAAGATATCAGTTAACCTTATTTAATAAAATAAGGTATTATTTTAATTAAACTCTTTTAATTAAATGGGCTCCCTAATCTTATTAGGGATAATTAATTAAACTCCTTTAATTAATTTTTCCTCCTAATCCTATTAGGAATAAATGAGAGTACTTATATTAAATTAATTCCTAAACTCTTTAGAAATTAAAATAATAATAATTGTAATAATATTAATAAGACTCTCTTATTAATTTATATTTAATATTTCTAAAATATTAAATAATAAATATTAAGCTATTTAATTTATTCTATCATCATAGATTAAATTAAATATACTTAACATATTATTACGATTATGCCATTAACTTCTTAAATAATTATTCTTCCTTTTATGGTGTGACCCTTTAGGTTCTCCATATTAAACCGGTTGTGAATAAATCAATTAGAACAATTTAATCTTATTTAAATAAATAAATTAAATAATTAATTTATTTAAATAAATAATATTTATTCTACAATAGGGATAAGCCTCTCCTAATGATCAACGACTTTCCAGATAATATAGATTTCAACATTAATCATTAAAGAACCTTTGAGTAAATAGTTACCGCATAATTCAATCCTTCCACCATACAATGTCCCAATTAAATATAAGACATGGAATTATCGTCAAGTCTTATTTTATTTAATTATATGTATTTCGATCCTTAAATGCACAACTCCAAATAATGCAAATTAGAAACTCCTTTCTAATTTTATTTCTACTCGCCAAGGACTCTTTGGGTTGTCATTTATCGAATCACATAGACATTTCTTCTTTTATTAGAAGTGGTAGATTCTTTATCGATCATACATTATCTCCATGTATAAACTTATTATACCCAAGCATACCCTTTGATATACCCTATGGGTCTTAAGGAATAAGTCAAAGTATAACTCATCATACACAAGATACTATGATGATCTCAAGTCCAAGGATCACTTGTACTACTATCACTACAGAATTCCTATCGACAGCAAGTAAAACTCCATTAGGTATTCCTTAATGAAGCCAATGCTCGGTGAACTTATTCTCTAATAAGCACCTACATACTTGCTTTAGTGTTCCACACAAATGATCATGAGATCAATCATCCTCATCCAACGATGAAGCAACGATGTACTAATCTATCCGGATTCACTAATCCCAAATTTAGTAATCCAATGATTGGGAACTATTTTAGTTTTAAGCTTTCTAAGAATTTAGATCTCATTAGAATGATCATCATCATTATTCTAAAAGCATTGCTTAAAACTTTGGGTTTATCACATATTATAAAACAAAGATCATGTAGATAATTAAAAGCCTTTAATAAATTAATACTTTTTATTAATAAATGAATAAGATTGTTACAAAGTATATGCTTTATCATCAAACATGATTGGCTTTGTGTGCATATTACTTTCAATCTCCCACTTGCACTAAAGCCAATCGTCATGGTATCTCATACTCTTCTTCTCTAAGTGACGATTATCCCCGCCGTTGGATAAGCTTTAGTTAATGGATATGTAATGTTGTTCATGAGATTCCACTATCTCTATAGTGATTTCCCATCTTTCAATGATTCTAATAATCAAATGAAAGTGCCACAACACATGTTTAGATCCAAGATGAGACTTAGGAACTATTCCTAGTTTCAGTAATGAACTTTTAATCCAAACAATCAACTTGTAGCTTCATTTATAGCTATATACTTTGTCTTTATCACTAAACCAAAGAACTCTTTTTTCTGTTTGGAACCTTTCCAATTCATCGCACCATCGATCATGGTAACACTTTACCTTAAAGTGAATTTTCGTCGCTCAGGTCTGCCTCGAAAAACTTGAGTCCTGTTAAGCCCTCTAGTTTTAATTTGGACCCACCATGAATATGATCACATCCTTAGTGCTTTGGTCAAGCACTTTAAGATGTTTTCATGCACTCATAGTGAACTTCTCCATAATATGATCGATCAACATCGTGTCTCGTACATTTCATTGCATACATGATTGTCACTCATGCGACCTCTCTTTTCGTGAGTCTGTGGGGACTATTAGAGAGATACACTCCATAGCTCATCGACATGAGACATCTCTCGAGTTTGCCATGCTAAACGACTTTAGCATCAAATGAATATACGCCTTGGGTTAAGTCGAGCATCCTCAGTATCTATCTATATAGATTTTATCCCCAATTAATGATACTCTTCCCAAATCATTCATTGAGGATTGTTTAGACAACTTTATCTTTACCGATTGTAGCATTGGTATGTAATTCCTCATCCGTAGTAGATATCAACATATAATACTAGAAAATTTCAAGACGCCCCATCGACCTTTTGTACACTACTAAAACTCTTACCTCATCAGATGTAACTCGGATCATCATCTTCTATGATGCGTACCTCATCATCATCATCCATGATGAATTCATACCTCCTAGGTATCTTTGGTACTATTCTAGATTTACGATTCGGTTGTGGTACAATATGTCTATCTACAGGTTCCTCTTATTTGACTTATAGTGTTTTGTGGTTCTTGAACTCTTCAAGATCTATTATCCTCCCACTAGCCCCTTTTAATGATAAACACCTTTATCTTAGAAGGAAGCGTGTTTCGCAACAAACACCTTTTGCTAAGTAGAATTATAAAACATATACCCTAAACTTACTTTAGGATGTCCCACAAATCTGTACATGTCAAATCTTGTCCCAAGCTTATCCTTCAAAACCTTTTCACATAAGTTGGACAAACCCTTATCTTAACATACTTAAGATTAGAATCCTCCCCATCCATAACTTTTATGGAGTCTTGGGGATGGATTTCGAGGTTACCTTTTTCAGATATACGTACCATTTCTAGGACATTATCCCGAAGGATCTTTGGAATGTCGGTAAAATCATTTTGGACCGTACCATGTTCAACAAGGTATGATTTTTCCTTTTAGATACATCAATCAATTATCACAGATCGAGGATGTGTCCATTATGAGAAAACCATTTGAGATGATCTAGAAACTTATTGCACAAGTATTTATTCCTTGATCTAATCAAAGAATCTTAATACATTGCCAATTTGTTTCACTTCTGAATTCTTTGAACCTTTCAAATAATTCACACTTGTATTTCAACAAATACACACATTTAACTTTTTGAATGATCATCTCCTTTTCTTACACTAATTTGTTCAATATGCAAAATTATTTTCATGTAAGTCAAGTATACAAAATTTATTAAGTAATATTTCATTCTATACAAAACATTATTATTATAAATAGAACAACAATTGTTCTTAATTATAATACCAAAGATTTCATTGTTCAACAATAAAATAAAAAATAATATTTTTAACAAGAATTGGAATACAATAACAACTTATTGACTTAATAGATTTGCCCTCAGTAGGCATTGCTAAACTATAAGTTTCTATGGCTAATATGGCAACCTTTGCTACATTTCCCACATGGGATTACTTATATTTGTTTAGCTTTCACTTCTACTGCTTGGTCCTTCATAAATCTATATTTATGATAACCAAAGTCAGTATCCAATACCTAAGTAGAACCTCGACTTAAAGAAAATTTATTTCAATCATGAACAAAAATCGTATTATAATCGAAACTTCACTAAGCTTCTTTGGTTAGCCTCTCGCAAGATGCTTCTCACAGTTTCTTTCCGGTGTCCGTGCTTATTGCAAAGTTGGAAGCAAACTCCTTTGCTATCCGTGACGCTTTTGTTCTTATTATCCTTTGTTTATGCCTTTCTATATACCTTCTTTGAATCGTTCTTCTTTAGGAAGATCCTTTGGCCCCTACCAAGAAGACATGGTCTTTCTTGGTTGGAAAGTGACTCTCATCATTTTTCAACATGTTAAGCAAATCAACGAAAGTCGATATCTAGCTTGTTTATATGAAAAATTCACAACAATTGTGAAAGGAGTCGGGAGTGAGTGCAAGATCAAATCTTGGCTCAACTCTCCATCCATGACAAAAATCGGTTGTCCTAATTGATCAATCAAATTGATTATGTTAAGAACTTTTGTCTGCATTTATAGTGCCATGGCCATTCTAGATCGGAAGAGCTCCTTAGATATCTCGATATCTATCACCCCTATTTTCCTCACCATCAACTACTTGATGTGCGGGGAATATAGTAGGAGCATCCATAGTTCATCTTGACGACGAAGCTCGTTATCATGGATGCGAAAGCATGATGCATTGAGCCAATCAGGCATCATCTTGCCACTTTCTAAAAGTAGCAATCTCTTCCTCAGAGGCATTATTCGCAACCATTGCGAGGATAGGCGATTAAGGACATAAGATAGATTTTCACTATGAGAACTATTCTCAAATTCCTTAACCAATCAGTGTAATTGGCCTCAAGTTAATTAACATCAAATATGTTTCGCAGTTGATAGTAATTTTAGACATTGTAAAATTTCGTAAATGAATTTATAATTAACAACATTTTAACATACATTCTTTTATTAATTACCAAAATAATTTAGGTCTTGTTTTAAATTGGTATCTCCCACTATTTTCTTCAAACTATATTACCTCACTTATATAGTTCGCAAAATCTAATTAAAGATTTGCTAGTGAGAATAAGGATCCCATTTCAAATGTATATAGCCTTGTGGTGACACAACAAACTATATATAAATAAATAGGTAGACAACTTTTGTCAATTACATCAACTATGCAACTCCCTTTTCTTTTTGCCTCTTAGATTATTTTGAACAAGTGGTGGCACATCCGAATCAAAATTATCCAAGTTAAGTCCGACCTAGCACTCCATATATTCAAAAAAGAAAATATCATCCTTGTGGTGACACAACAAAACAATATTGTTCAATTTTCTTTATAAGCATCAAATGTGATAAATTAACATCTTAAATACTTAATACTTACCTTGTGGTGACACAACAAACTCATATTAAATATTTAATACTCTATTAATTTTATCATGCTAGAAGGCTTACGCTCGATATTCCAAATATCTTTGAACGCTTAGGACTTAATATAAAAAAAATTGAGGGGTTTGTTATTAATTTGTCTCATCTTGTTTAATGCGCATTACATATATATATAAAATACGCGTCATATTAATAAACATGAGAAGCATGTTTGCATAATATATAATATATATAGTATAAGCATGCACATATAGAATACTATATTCTACCCGAATTGATTATGGACTTTTATTCTAGTTTGGTCTACTAGAGCCACCAAGTGAACCAAAAGGTCAAACCCTAGGGGTGCAAGACATAATATTTAAATATAACTATTACATTTAAACCCGGGCTCCATTACAAAAGGGTCTTCACGCGCTCCTTGGTCCTTTGATCTCTAATTTTCTAAAATTAATTCTAACTATTCCTATTACACAACTATTTGAAATAAATAGAAACCTTGATCGTGATCGAGGGAAGTACATAGGAGGAGATAGAATTTACATTAAGAAAAAATTAGAGAAGACGAGGCTGTGAGACCCCATTTAATAAAACCCATACATTCATGCATCCAACTAAAATAAAATCCAATCACATTGGTCAATAATTCATAATCAATCCCATTTATTATCATACACATCACCATACGCATCAATAAATAACATTCATCTTATGAATAATAAACATTCAATATATATATTGATATCATTTAATGGGCAAATTTAGTTAGTATAAAATCTAATTTTGAATCAAAATAAACTCCTTTATTTTAATCCAAATTTAAATCAAAATAAAACTATTTTATTTTAATTTATCCAATTTTGAATAAAATAAACTATTTTATTTTAATCAAAATTTTAATCAAAATAAACTCCTTTATTTTAATTAATTATGGAATCCAATTTCATGTAAAAAAAATTATTAAAGGAAACACTAATTCTTTTCCTATTCACAAATAAACTCATTTATTTTGAATAATATAAAATCTTATTTCATATTTAAATAAACTCCTTTATTTAAGGAAACATGGATTCTCTTTCCTATTCACAAATAAACTCTTTTATTTTGAATAACATAAAATCTTATTTTATATCTAAATAAACTCCTTTATTTAAGGAAAGATCGATACTTTTTCCTATTCACAAATAAACCTTTTATTTTTGAATAATATGAAATCTAATTTCATATCAAAATAAACTCCTTTATTTAAGGGAAAATAGAATCCAATTTCAACTCTAATTAGTTATCTTAAAATCCAATCCAACTCTAATTAGTTAGCATGAAATTTAATTTTAAAATTAAAATAAACTTTTTATTTTAAGATTAAAAAATTTAATTTTAAAATTAAAATAAACTTTATTTTAATTCTAAAAGTATTAAGAATAATATATATATAAATTATATATATAATATTATTAAGTAATATAATGATGGGCATCATTATATATATATATATATATATATATATATATATATATATTATAATCATTAGCAATCATTAGAATATGATTAAACCATTACATGAAAAACCGAACACATTTTTTTTTAGTGGGCCAATATGATTGCTAATGATTGTTTAATTAAATGATGGGCATCACTATTCCGTGATTCAAGCATATCATATATATATAAACCGAAAAAAAAAAACAGGCCACGTGAATCAGCTTACAAACAAAAAAAATTTTGACCGGATTGACCGAATCACATAGCCTTGATTTCCGTGAATTCGCAAAGCCCCTTTAAAAAAAAAATTTCATACAACAAATTATGCCCAATTAAATTGTTCTAAACACATATCAATATACATATCAAATCTGAACAATTAATAATTAGCATAAAGGTTTGGCTCTGATGCCACTGTTAGGTTTGTAATATTCATGAACGCAATCAAATTGCAAAAATTAATAAACGTGTAAAATCAGAGTTTAAAATTTTACAAACCATATATACGGATCACCCTTTATGCACAATTATTAATTAAACGAAAAAGATGAATAAACATACCTTGAAGATCCGAGCTTCGTCGATGTTCACTCACCTCTTTTTCGGTTCAACTTGAATCCACCGGTTTGGTTCCTTCCTTTGATCAATGTTAGCCCACCCATATGTTTGGACTACAGAGGTGATCCACCAAGAAAAAAATAAAGATTGAAGATGGGTATTGGCTCAACCCTAGTTTTTATCTCTCTATAGCGTAAGGCATCTCTCAACAAATTGGAATTATTACGTGCATATTGATGATCCGATATAAGATTCTCTTATAAAGATATCGATTAACCTTATTTAATAAAATAGGTATTATTTTAATTAAACTCTTTTAATTAAATGGGCTCCTAATCTTATTAGGGATAATTAATTAAACTCCTTTAATTAATTTTTCCTCCTAATCTATTAGGAATAAATGAGAGTACTTATATTAAATTAATTCCTAAACTCTTTTAGAAATTAAAATAATAATAATTGTAATAATATTAATAAGACTCCTCTTATTAATTTATATTTAATATTTCTAAAATATTAAATAATAAATATTAAGCTATTTAATTTATTCTATCATCATAAATTAAATTAAATATACTTAACATATTATTACGATTATGCCATTAACTTCTTAAATAATTATTCTTCCTTTTATGGTGTGACCTTTAGGTTCTCCATATTAAACGGTTGTGAATAAATCAATTAGAACAATTCTAATCTTATTTAAATAAATTAATTAAACAATTAATTTATTTAAATAAATAATATTTATTCTACAATAGGATAAGCCTCCTAACGATCAAATCACTTTCCAGATAATATAGATTTCAACATTAATCATTAAAGAACCTTTCGAGTAAATAGTTACGTGCATAATTCAATCCTTCCACCATACAATGTCCCAATTAAATATAAGACATGGAATTATGTCAAGTCTTATTTTATTTAATTATATATATTTCGATCCTTAAATGCATAACTCAAATAATGCAAATTAGAAACTCCTTTCTAATTTTATTCTCGCTTCGCCAAGGACTACTTGGGTTGTCATTTATCTAATCACATAGACATTTTCTTCTTTATTAGAAGTGGTAGATTCTTTATTGATCATACATTATCTCCATGTACAACTTATTATACCCAAGCATACCCTTTGATATACCCTATGGGTCTTAAGGAATAAGTCAAAGTATAACTCATCATACACAAGATACTATGATGATCTCAAGTCCAAGGATCACTTCAGACTACTATCACTACAGAATTCCTATCGACGAAAAAGTAAAACTCCATTAGGTATTCCTTAGCGAGCCAATGCTCAAAGTGAACTTATTCTCTAATAAGCACCTACATACTTGCTTTAGTGTTCCACACAAATGATCATGAGATCAATCATCCTCATCCAATGAAGCAAGCAACGATGTACCAATCTATCCGGATTCACTAATCCCCAATTTAGTAATCCAATGATTGGGAACTATTTTAGTTTTAAGCTTTCTAAGAATTTAGATCTCATTAGAATGATCATCATCATTATTCTAAAAGCATTGCTTAAAACTTTGGGTTTATCACATATATTATAAAACAAAGATCATGTAGATAATTAAAAGTCTTTAATAAATTAATACTTTTTATTAATAAATGAATAAGATTGTTACAAAGTATATGCTTTATCATCAAACATGATTGGCTTGTGTGCATATTACTTTCAGTTTCTAATTTGCATTATTTGGGGTTGTGCATTTAAGAGTCGAAATACATATAATTAAATAAAATAAGACTTGACAGTAATTCTATGTCTTATATTTAATTGGGACATTGTATGGTGGAAGGATTGAATTGTACGGTAACTATTAACTCAAATGTTCTTTTATGATTAATGTTAAAATCTATATTATATGGAAAGTCGTTGATCGCTATGGAGGCTTATCCCTATTGTAGAATAAATATTATTTATTTAAATAAATTAATCATTTAATTTCTTTATTTAAATAAGATTAGAATTGTTTTAATTGATTTATTCACAAACCGATTTAATATGGAGAACCTAAAAAGGGTCACACCATAAAAGGAAGAATAATTATTTAAGAAGTTAATGACATAATCGTAATAATATGTTATATATTTAATTTAATCTATGGTGATAGAATAAATTAAATAGCTTAATATTTATTATTTAATATTTTAGAAATATTAAATATAAATTAATAAGAGGAGTCTTATTAATATTATTACAATTATTATTATTA
This sequence comes from Panax quinquefolius, assembly GCA_020205615.1. Lineage (NCBI taxonomy): Eukaryota > Viridiplantae > Streptophyta > Magnoliopsida > Apiales > Araliaceae > Panax > Panax quinquefolius. The sequence continues at coordinate 71,127,441 of CM035159.1, read as the reverse complement.
TTTTAATTTCTAAAAGAGTTTAGGAATTAATTTAATATAAGTATTTCATTTATTCCTAATAGGATTAGAGGGAAACTTAGTTAAAGGAGTTTAATTAATTATCCCTAATAAGATTAGGAGCCCATTTAATTAAAAGAGTTTAATTAAATAAATAATACCTTATTTTAATAGGTTACTTGATATCTTTATAAGAGGAGTCTTATATCGATATCAAATATAATGCTATTCCAATTGTTGGAGAGTACGCTCTTTTTCTATGAGAGATAGAAAAACTAGGGTTTAGCCAACCACCCTTCTTCTTGAATCTTTATTCTTTCTTGGTGGATCAGCTCTAGAGGCCAAACACTTGGGTGGCTAACGTTGATTAAAGGAAGGAACTAAACCCGGTGGATTCAAGTTGAACGCGAAAGGATTTGGAGGTGAACTTATACCTGAGGAAGCTTGATCTTTAAGGGTATGATTTTTATTCTTTATCTTTTCGTTTAATTAATAATTGTGCATAAAGGATGATCCGGGTATATGGTTTTTAAAATTTTAAACTCTGATTTTTACACGTTTCCGCTTATTTGTGTAATTTGATTGCGTTCATGAATATTACAAACCTAACAGGAGCTTTACTATTCCATGCACAATTGGGGATATGCATTTCAGCAAGTGTTTATGTGATTTGGGGGCAAGTGTAAACCTTATGCCATTGTCAGTATACTTAAAATTGGGGTTTTTCAGCACTAAGGCCATTTAACATCACATTACAACAAGGACAGTCACCACATATATGAGAGGTATAATAGAGGACATTCTAGTGAAAGTGGATAAGTTTATATTCCCCGCGGACTTTATCATTCTGGATTTTGAGGAGGACAAGAACATCCCAATTATCCTAGGGAGACCATTTTTGGTTACTGGCGTGACACTTTTCATGTACGTACAAAAGGAGAACTCACTATGAGGGTCCAAGATCAAGAAGTAAAATTTAATGTGTTTAAGGCCATGAAATTCCCTATGGATGAGGAAGAATGTTTTCGAATGGATTTATTTGAGAAAATCATCAGTGATGATATGAGCAAGGGTTTGGTTCACGATCCGTTAGAAACAATGTTATTGCGGGATGAAGAGGTCGACAAACCAGAATTGGTGGATTATCTACAAATGCTAGACTCATTGCCACGAGTTTCCAGATTTAGAACACCGTTTGAACCACTGCACACGGAGGAGGCAACCGCAGAAAAACTGAAACCATCATTGGAAGAGCCACCAAAGCTGGAACATAAGCCACTCCCTAAACACCTCAGGTATGCGTATTTAGCTAATTCAAATTCTTTACCTGTTATTATTTCTGCTGCACTTAACGAATTGCAGGAAGAAAAGTTGTTGAGGGTGCTTTGGGAACACAAATCAGCGATTGGGTGGACAATTGCTGATATAAAGGGAATCAGCCCTTCATTTTGTATGCACAAGATCTTGATGGAGGATGAGGCCAAACCAACTGTGGAGCAACAATGACGACTTAACCCGATTATGAAGGAAGTTGTGAAGAAGGAAGTTCTGAAGTGGTTAGATGCCGGTATTATCAACCCGATTTCCAACAGTAAATGGGTTAGTCCAGTTCAGTGCGTGCCGAAAAAAGGAGGAATGACAATAGTGCAAAATGATGATAATGAATTAATACCGACTAGAACAGTGACAGGTTGGAGGGTTTGCATGGATTATAGAAATTTGAACAAGGCAACCCGAAAAGACCATTTCCGCTGCCATTTATTGATCAAATGTTGGATAGATTGGCGGGACACCAATATTACTGTTTGTTGGATGGGTACTCGGGCTACAACCAAATAGTCATCGTTCTGGAGGATCAAGAGAAGACCACATTCACGTGCCCTTACAGCACATTCGCAATCAGGAGGATGTCATTTGGGCTATGCAATGCACCTGCAACTTTCCAACGGTGTATGATGGCCATTTTTTTAGATATGGTGGAGAAAATTGTTGAGGTCTTCATGGATGACTTTTCGGTCTACGGAGATAGCTTTGATACCTTCCTAGGGAATTCGGTAATGGTATTACAGCGTTGCAAGGATACGAACCTCGTACTAAATTGGGAAAAATGCCTCTTCATGGTGGAAGAGGGCATAATTTTGGGCCATAAGGTATCGGCTCAAAGACTGGAAGTTAACAAAGCAAAGCTGGAAACTATTGAAAAATTGTCTCCACCAAGCTCAGTTAAGGGTATTAGGAGTTTCTTGGAACAAGCTAGGTTCTACAGGAGGTTTATAAAAGACTTCTCCAAAATTGTGAAACCTCTATGAAGTCTTTTAAAGAAGGATGCTACTTTCAACTTTGATGAAGAATGCAAGACAACTTTTGACGTATTAAAGAGAAAATTGACTACAGCCCCTGTTATAGTCGCATCGGATTGGAGTATGCCATTCGAGCTTATGTGATGCAATCTGGCGACTTGGCCACAATGGGGCTATTTTAATAACGTCGAGACAAGGTGTTTCACGCCATATACTATGCAAGCAAAACACTTACCGAAACTCAAATGAACTACACAACCACAGAAAAGGAATTGTTTGCGGTGGTATATGCGTTTGACAAATTTCGGGCTTACTTGATTGGGACTAAGGTGATAGTCTATACAGACCATGCAGCGATTCGGTACTTGATAACGAAAAAGGATGCTAAGCCATGCCTTATCCGGTGGATTCTCCTACTTCAAGAGTTTGATCTAGAAATAAAAGATAGAAAGGGGACTGAGAATCAGGTAGCAGATCATTTGTCTAGGCTGGAAAACCAAGGGAAATTGAAAGAGGACAAGTGTGAAATAAATGAATCATTCCCGGATGAACAACTATTTGGAATAAATGCAGAATTTCTATGGTATGCAGATTATGCGAATTATCTTGAGAGCAACGTACTTCCACCTGATCTCACAAGACAACATAAAAAGAAGTTTCTGCATGACGTAAAATGGTACATGTGGGATGACCCTTACTTGTTCAAACAGTGCGCCGACGGGATGATTAGAAGGTGTGTGCCTTACAGTGAAGTGAAGAACATTCTGCATGAGTGTCACTCATCTACATATAGCGGACATTATGGGAGTAAGAGGACAGCAGCGAAGGTGTTACAATCTGGGTTTTATTGGCCTACACTATTCAAGGACGCCCACTATTTTGTTAAAACATGTGATAGATGTCAATGGGTGGGCAATATTTCAAAATGGAATGAGATGCCTCTATAAACGATTCTTGAAGTTAAAATTTTTGATGTATGGGGCATCGATTTCATGGGGCCATTCCCTTCATCTTTGAACAATCAGTATATTCTACTCGCAGTGGACTATGTATCAAAGTGGGTTGAAGCTGTAGCATTACCAACAAATGATGCCAAGGTGGTCCTCAAATTCCTACAAAAGAACATTTTCACAAGGTTTGGCACGCCAAGGGCAATTATCAATGACGAAGGTAGTCACTTTTGCAACAAGTCATTCATGTACTCTATTGGCAAAGTATGGGGTCAACCATAAGGTCGATCATACTTATCATCCCCAAACCAATTGGACAAGTTCGAGGTCTCGAATAGGGAAGTCAAGAGAATCTTTGGAAAAGTGGTGAATCCGAATCGAAAGGATTGGTCGTCAGTTGGATGATGCATTATGGGCTCACCGGATTGCGAGATATAAACACCGATCGGGATGTCACTATATCAACCATCGTGACGGAAAGGCTTCATCACTTACCCGTCGAATTACAAAGATAAGGCTTATCGGGCAATTCGTAAACTCAATTTCGATCAAACAAATTATAGGGAAAAGCGACATCGTAATTAAATGAGCTCGACGAATTCTGTCTTCAAGCCTATGAGAACTCCAAGTTATACAAGGAAAAGGTGAAAATATGGCACGACCAGAAAATTATGAAAAGAACTTTCGAGCCACGGCAATCAGTCCTTTTGTTCAACTCACGGTTGAGATTGTTCCCAGGCAAGCTTAAGTCAAGATGGTCAGGACCATTTACAATAAAAATGGTGTTCTCTCATGGCGCCGTTGAAATCTATAATTGGAATCCTTTAGAAACTTTTAAGGTCAATGGTCAAAGATTAAAGCACTATTGGGGTGGCAAGTCCAACACGGACGTCATAGCTATCACACTTGCAGACGCACCATAAACAGGGAGTAGTCAGGCTGAACGACTTAAAATCAAGCGCTCAATGGGATGCAACCCAATTTTTATTTATTTTTATGCTTTTTCTTCATCCTTTCTTTTCTTAAGTAATTTTATCCATGCTAGTGAAATGGTAGCTTAAAATAATATTTGGTCTAGAATATAGTCATGTAGTATTTAAATTATACTTGATAGCTAAATAATCTTACCCTCCATGCTTGAATTTGCCCAATTTTTACTTATGAGTATGTTTTCATGTTGATCAGGCATTCAAGAAGCTATGGGATGCACATGAGGCAAGGAAGAGGAAACCATAGTGCATTAGTAGAATCTCAAGAAATAGCAAAATCATAACATGAAGAACAAAACCCACAAAAGCAGATTAAGTAGAAATATAGTATAAAGCAAGTCGGGCTTGCCTCCAAGAATAAAAAAGAAAGTCGGGCTTGCCCTTTATGGGCACTAACAAAGATGCATGCAGGCGGGCTTGCCCTTGAACAGACTCAAGTGCTTCGGGCTTGCCCTCCTATTATCATGACAGAATGCTAGCAAGCTGGGGCTTGCCCCTTGAAGAACAACAGAGCAAGCCGGGGCTTGCCCCTTTACTGCCTAGCAGACATACAGCAAGCCGAGGCTTGCTTTTTAATGAAGAAGAGTCAAGCCGGGGCTTGCTTGTCCGAATTTTGAAGAGTAGTTACGGTAGTTACATGTTTGTAGCCATGACATCCTAATCCCATTACACTTCATCTTCCTACCATCCCACACCTTCACAACCTACACCCACGATCAATAATCCCACTCCTCACAACAATCAAACACAATCCCACTCCTCCCTATATAAAACCACCCATTCACTACACAATCTAACAACCTTAATTCACACCAATTGGAAGTTTAAGGATAGGATTTGTGCTAATCTCTACAATCAACTTAGACATATACGTAAGAAGTTGGTTTTCTAATTCCTCATCTTCTATCACCATAGTTCAAGCCAAATAACCAAGTTTGTGGGAATTTCAAGTCTCGCACACCAAGTGTTCGATAAATTGCTTAAGTAAAGTTTGGGGGAAAAACTCATCAATTCCAAATTAATGGCACCAAAACCGACATCAATAAGGCAACGAGGAGAGAGTTCGGGTGCCACACCACCAACACGAACCTTTGATAAGCAAAAATTCATAAGTGCTACCGCCGCCGACCATTACGACTATATGGTGACAAAATCACTCACACCTGAGCGGGGGTTGGCACCGAAACCTGTGGATGGTGAAATGATGCAACAAATATATCAAAAAGGTTGGAATAAATACACAGTAGAGCCTGAGGCCACACTTGTAAGTGTGGTCAAAGAATTCTACGCTAACACCGAGGATAAGGCCCCTATAATGCTTTTGTACGGGGTATGTTAGGGCCTTTCAGTACCGACGCCATCAACACATACTATCGCCATGAAAGCACCGAGACATTGTCGCATCTAACACTTACGTGATAATGATCCAGATTATGAGGCTATTATGCAGGAGATGACAAAGCCGGGTACCTCATGGAAAAAATCAAATCATGGAGGCATTGTCTTTCGAAGTAAGGATCTCAGTCAGTATGGGAAGATATGGTATGCTTTTCTGTGCGCTAAGTTACTTCCATCTACATACAAGTCAGATGTGCCTAAGGATAAGGCAGTGCTATTGTATGTTATGGTACAAGATTTCATCATCGACATAGGGGCTATAATTAACTTTTGAATCCGAAGATGCCTTCGAGGACCATACTCTGGCGGATTGCCACACCCATCACTCATCTGTGGTTTATGTATACAAAGTGAGCAGTTGCTGGTCGATGATGAGATAACCCAGATGTCATGTAGACACTCGACTCGAGAATGATCAAGTAAGATATGTTGTGTGTCGGAGAGGCTAGTCGATCCAAGAGGAGTAGGATTTGTATTTCTTTCAGCCTCGGAGGATGAGGCTGACTGTGACGCTCCCAAAATAGGTATACATCACCTATTCTGAGTCGCCAAATACATGGTACAGAATTCAAATACAATCATTAATATATAACAAGAGAGATGTGAGTTTTAATACAAATACTGTCTTCTAGACAATATCCACTCTCAGAATAAGTCCTCAATACATTTATTGTCACACTATTTAACAGAATAGTGAGGACTACTAATGTTATTATTTGGACCATCACTCCGTTCCCCGACTAGTCCCGGCTACGTTCTCATTTCCTGAAGAGAACAGTGAAAGAAAGGGTGAGCTCAACTAGCCCAGTAAGAAATATTATGACTAAGATAATGCAGAATAAATTATCATTAGTCTTCAACAATGTTAAACTAATAAAATACAATAGACATCTAGTTTAATCGCAATGAACATGCAATCCATTAAAAGAGTCAAGTAGAGAATAAAATCTACTATCTTTTATGTTTTTTAAAAGGTTTTTCATCACTTTTATCATTGGGACTCAATTTTAATAAATAATCCACATCATCCCCGCACTACTACCAAGGATATTCATTAGTATCACAACCACAAATTATCCATGCACTACGGGCCAAGGATATTCGTGTATTCATCAATGGTCATGATCATGCCAACAATCGTCCATCAATGCACTACAAGCCAATGAGGACTTTTACCACATCATTTGTAATATTACTACCATGATTACAATCAATAATCCCTCGTCATAATCATACCAAGTCCATCTATGCACTACAGGTGCCATGTGATGACTCTAAAAAATATAAACATGAGGATGATGACAATGATATAAGAATTCAATAAAACAAGTTCAAGAATTAATTTATTCAGAACTAATAACGTCCAAATTGTCAACATAATACTTTTGTAGAGAGTAAAATTCAAGAATGCTCGGAAGAATATTTTCATGAAAAGATACTGGATGAAGCACAAATATCAAGGATATTCCACTAATTTCATGGAGTATAGAAGTCAAAAATTTAACCAACTAAGTATAATAAAGAATGGAATAACAAAATAAATCACCATGCATGCGGTACTTGTGATGACAAAGTTATTCCAACAGAATAATAAATAACGGAACCGGATCGTGCAAAATTAGCACCGAGAGGATGTTCCACAGAATAATAATGACGGAATCAGTCCCCAGAAACGCATAGAGAGGATATTCCAAAGTAATAATAAAGACGGAACCGTGTTCAGGCGTAAAAACACGAGATATGATATTCCAATGTAATAATAAAGAATAGAATAATGTAAGAATTTCACCAAGTATAAGGTAGTTCACAGATACAAAAGTTATTCCAATGTAATAATAAAGAATGGAATAATGTAAGTTCTCTTCATGAATACAAAAGAAATAATAATTTCATCGTAAAAGAAGAGTATTCTGACTGGTAGGGCGAGGATATTCTTGAATAAAACTTGCACTATGCTCAAAACTTCTTAAAGTTCTAAAGAAAAATGCTCAAGATTATAGAAGAGAATTTCTCTAAATTTCTGGTGTGATTTTCAATTCTAACTAAGCATCCTATTTATAGGAGAATGGAAGGGGTACTGTTAAGAAACGGACGCAACAGTTTTTTTTAATAAAATCACAGACGAAACATCACAGCTTCACGGTTGCTAAGTATCAGTATTCATTTTCAAAGAATTGGCAAATGAGGAAAAAGAACACATGCTAATATAACAGCTCGACCAATTAGAAAGCACCCTACTTTACAAGCTAATACTGCATGTTTAGAAAAGTTTGGCAATAACGTCCAAGCTTTGAAAATCCACCCACAACCTGCCAAATAAAGCTAGCAATTGTCATCTTTGAAAATAATTAAGGCCTCCCTTATCAACATCATTATATATATATATATATATATATATATATATATATATATATATTATAAACTAACTACCCGTGAATCACATTCTTCCCCCACCCCAAAATCAACTAACTATATATATATATATATATATATATATATATATATTAATATACTCTTTCCCCCACGTCTCTTATATAATATATATATAAGCGAGATAATTTCTTCCGACTATATTGAAAAATGGGTAAATAGGGGTCCATAAATACAACAAATACTTCATAAAAAAATTCCATCAATATTATTAACAACATTTATCATCACTATTATAATTCACAATATTAATCGACCAGGTCGTTCCCAGGAAAGAGGGGGCTTTTCAATAAGGATTTCTCCTATGTAGCCGTAATTAGGTGACCAAACCTCTCATCGCGTAACTTCTAGACATCGTTAATATTGCAAATAATAATATTAATAACTTTGTCGTCTCAATTATTGATTTAATAATATATAAAATATCGACAATAATTGAAATAAATAACGTGAGATACTATGCAGTAATTACTGTAGCAATAATTGAACAAAACTGAGTGACTTCTCACGTAAGCATCAATAATCAATATCGTGTGCTACTATGCAACCACGCATATTACTGTAATTTTAACACCGGGTGTTTCAACAGTTAATGGTAAAATTTCCGCCGTTATTTTCATAAAAAGATATTTTAATCGTTTTCTCAATCCAATAATAATTCCGTTGTGGGGTCCACCAATGATTGTGTCGTTGTACGAATATTCCCTGTTAAAATGAATATTCCCCGACCAATCGAATATTATATAACAACTTGCGTACTTTGTAAAATTTATAAATATTACCCACAACTATAACATTATATCAAATTCATTCCATAATATTAAAAAATGATATTTATAGAAAAATCATCTTTATTCATAAAAGCTGGGGTCTTACACTGACGCTGAGGACACCTCGGATGACGATGGGTTTCAGGGGAATGCGGCAATGGGAGAGACATCACAACAGCCTGGCGTAATATCTAGCCCTCAGTTCCTCAACCTTCAACAACAAGTGGATGAGCACAACAAGGAAGCACGAAGAGAAATGCGGAGACTAGCAGCAAGGCAGGACCACATGTTTGAGGCCATGAATTTATCTTTCGCCTCGTTGAACACTATGCTCCAGAGTTTCAATCCTACTACCTAATTCCCATACCAAAGAACCAAAGACCAATGCCAAGGTTCCCACCCAAATGATTAGATGAAGAACAACAACCACCACCGCCAACCTGCATTTTAGGCGATTCATGTGGAAATCCTCTCTTATTTATTATTTTATCTATACAATGAGGACATTGTAATTTTCAAGTTTGGGGGATTTAGTTGCATGTTACATGTTACATATTTAAATTCATTAGCTAGGTTTGCATTTTATGTTTAGGATTATTAAATGTTGCATTCAGGTAATCATGTAGTTATATAGTAGCTTAGGAATGTAAATAGTTTTTATTTATCTTTGTATTCATGTTATGTTTACCACATATATCTAAAAAAAAAAATTCAAAATTCAAAAATAATAGTTAGTTAATATGTTCATCTTGCATGAGTCCAGCTGTTTGATAGTTACAGTCTATTTTGGCCAATGATGAGAATGGGATTGGATAGACAAGTATAGTACTGACTATTAGAGCTTTGATGTGATTTCTTGTTATGAATTGAATCTTTTTCTATTTGAAACTTGTATAATAAGGATAGCACAGTAAAAACAACTTGTTGATTGATTGAGTTTAAATTGATACATAATGGGACTCTAAAGGATAATGCTAGTTTGAATGAAAAAATGACAATAATAAGTAGTGATGGCTAAAGTTACACAAGAACCTAAGTTTGGGGGAATATTTGGGGTATATAAGCTATATAAAAAAAAGAAAAAAAAACATATGAATAAACACCATGGCGTGCTTGTCTAGTTTTGTGGCCTTTATTACTTGAGTAAGTAAGCCCGGGGTGGGGGGGATTGTCTTTACACCTAGCGCCCTAAGGTCTTAATGATCCGAGGAGTCGTTGGTCGAAAGCTCGTTAAGGTAGCATTGAAAAGCCTAAGGGAATAAGACATTGCATAGCTATGTGTATATAAAAAAAAAGAGAATAAAATGGGAAATAAGAGCAAAAAGCCCCCGTAGATGAAAAATCAAACATACGTATCCCATGTTAACTCTCGATATTGGTAATTGTTTGATGTTAGTTGGATCTAGCTTGTTTTTGGATTTCTTGAGTTTACATTATATGATACCTTCGAAGAGACTTGTTATGTATTAAATTTGATTTTATATCAATTAGCATGGTTGTTGAGCACATACGCACTATACCAGTAATAACAGTTTAAGACTTGATGATTGACTAGGGAATTGTTGATTGGTTTTGATATGATGTATTATCATGTTTACTTGATTTCTCTGAGGTCGGTTGAATAGACTTGTGTTTATTAATACTGCTGGATTCGTAGGCATATAGATTAGGGGCATTGCATTGTGTTGCATTTTTGTTTTGTTTTCGCTTGAGGACAAGCAAAGGTTTAAGTTTGGGGGTATTTGATAAGTCGATTTTATACCTACTTATCCGGCATCTATTACTTGAATTATTTGCTTAATCTCGTGTTTCTTAGTTACATTCATGTATTTTATTTCCATTTTGTAGATTATATGTTTGGAAGAGGATTGAACGACTATTGGTATAAAATTTGCAAGGAAAATCAATTCTGAATATCATTCGGGCCTTCATGTTCATTTTATGTGCATTTCACGTTCGTGGCGTGGAACTTGGATTATGTTCAGGAACTCTTTCTTGGCGTTCCGAAACATCTTGCATCATTCTAATTGGAAGTTCGGATGCGAGAGTATGGCCTTCTAGCAACAAAGACAAAGTTAAGAGTTGTTTCGGTTGTCATTACACAGTAGCAGCTGCTTCTGATGCAATTTATACCTTCATCCATTTGTTATTTCTAAAAACTCAAAGAATGAAAGTTGTAAATCTCGTCGATAGCTTCGATTTGATAGGTTGCGGGCCCTGTAACTTCTCTCGTTTTAAAAGTTATGGCAGTTTTAGCAGAAGAGGTTCCAGCAGACAAATAATGGGCAGTTTCATAGCAAGCCGGGGCTTGCCCTTTTTAGCCTTGATAGCAAGCCGGAGCTTGGGGTCCGGATGGATTAAAGACTTGATATAAAGAAGTCGGGCTTGCTCTTACAAAGGGAAATAGCAAGTTGTGGCTTGGGTACTCAAAATTTAAGGCTCCTAATTGGTTTCTAATGCTACACACAAGGAGTTTTAGTGATGGTGATGACTTGGGATTCGTATATGCATGGAATTTTAATCAGAATACATGTTGAAGTATATAATTAAAAACAAACACTGAGATTAAGAAACACACAAGGCAAATTACGAAGATTAATCTCAGTTTTTCGAAGTAAGCGTTGGAGGAATATTTCAAGGAGATTTTCGAGACGATTGCGATTCTAGGCTACGTGAAGGGTGTTTTTCAATATTCTTCATCTTAGACTATTATTTGTAATTGAAAGAATGATTTCCAAGATTTATTCAGTGTTTATTTCATTTATTATGAACTAATTCACTTTTTAGGCTTGTGATGGATCTTTAAGTGAATCAATGGTTTTGTGAACCTTGATTTCCAATTTAATAAGCTATTTCCAGTTTATCTATATTGATTTGTGCTTGAATCTATGAATTGCCTAATCAAAAATTCTTTGTGGAGTTGGATGGAATCGAGAGAGGATATTCAAATCTAGACCTAGTTGATATATAGATGTGTTCGTGGATTTTGTTAATAGCTTAAACTTGATGAGTGTTAAGGTAGAGATATGCTTGACACCACATGTTATCGGACAGAGAATTTATTCTTCAACCTTCTTCAATTATAATTCACATAGAGATATAGTGGGTTAGCTGATTAAGGTGTTTAACTGATTTCTATCTTAATTGTTGATCGACGTTAATACGGTATTAGTGCATCGAGAGGTGGTTAATATTACGTTCGTGTTCTTGATTAATAAACTGGGATAGTGAATTGAATTGGAATAAAGGTGTTAAAATCGGAGTGAAGCTTAGGGTGAAGTCATAAGTCTAATTTTCCATTAATTGTTTGAAACTCCAGATTTTGATATTTGTGTTTGGTTTGTGATAGTTTAATTACTTTTTAATTTAGAATAATTATTTTTAATCATTGAATTGGATAGTTTAATAAAATTAGGATTAATAGGAAATTGATAATTATGAAGTTAAGATTATTGCTAGTTAGTCTCTATGGGAACGATACTTTATTCATCACTTTATTACTTGTTGACCACGTATACTTGCGTGTTGTGCGTATATAGATTTTACCCAACAAGTTTTTGAATGGTGTTTTAAACTGTTATTATTGGTATAGTGCGTGTGTGCTCAACAACCATGCTAATTGATATAAAATCAAATTTAATACATAACAAGTCTCTTCGAAGGCATCATACAATATAAACTCAAGAAATCCAAAAATAAGCTAGATCCAACAAACATCAAATAATTACCAATATCGAGAGTCAACATGGGATACTTATGCTTGATTTTTCATCTACGAGGGCTTTTTGCTCTTATTTCCCGTTTTATTCTCTTTTTTTTATATACACATAGCTATGCAATGTCTTATTCCCTTAGGCTTTTCAATGCTACCTTAACGAGCTTTCGACCAACGACTCCTGCACCATTAAGACCTTAGGGCGCTAGATGTAAAGACAATCCCCCTGCTTACTTTACTCAAGTAACAAAGGCCACAAAACTAGACAAGTACGCCACGGTGTTTATTCATACTTTTTTTTTCTTTTTCTTTTTCTCTTTTTTTTTCTTTTTTTATATAGCTTATATACCCCAAATATTCCCCCAAACTTAGGTTCTTGTCTAACTTTAGCCATCACTACTTATTCTTGTCATTCTTTCATTCAAACTAGGATTATCCTTTAGAGTCCCATTATGTATCAATTTAAACTCAATCAATCAACAAGTTATTTTTACTGTGTTATCCTTATTATACCAGTTTCAAATAGAAAAAGATTCAATTCATAACAAGAAATCACATCAAAACTCTAATAGTCAGTACTATACTTGTCTATCCAATCCCATTCTCATCATTGGCCAAAATAGACTGTAACTATCAAACAGCTGGACTCATGCAAGATGAACATATTTGTGACGCCCCCAAAATAGGTATACACCACACCCATTCTGAGTCGCCAAATACATGGTACAGAAAGCAAACTACAACTTTAATAATACAATTGTCGTGCAAAATACGACAACACATACTGTGAGTTTAAATACAAATATTATCTTCTAGACAATATCCAGACTCAAATAAGTCCCCATTACAATTATTCATACACTATTTTACAGAAATAGTGAGGACTGCTAAAACATCTTTCTAGAACCATCACTCCATACCCCGACTCGATCCTGCTATGTTCTCACCTCCTGAGAAGAAAAATGGAACAAAAAGGAAAAGGGTAAGCTCAACTAGCCCAGTAAAGAATATTATGACTAAGATAATATACAAAAAAATTATCATTAGTCTTCAACAGGGAAAAATCTGATAGAATATAATAGACAACAAGTTTTAGATCAATATTCTGCAACGGAAACAACAATCCATTAGAAGAGTCACGTGGAGAATGAATTCTACTATCTTCTAAGATTTAAAAGTTCATCATCAATATTTTATCCTCAGAATAACAATCAATATACATCTTTAATCAAATATTCATCTTTGCACTACATGTGCCAAAGATATTCATTTGTATCACCGGTTGGTCATATGTTCATCTCAACACTGCTCATCTTTACACTACGGCCAAAGATATTCATCGATTAATCATTCATCTTTGCACACAGCCAAAGATATTCAAGAATATCATCATTTAAGACTGAGGATGATGAAAAATATTTTAAAGAAAACGAATCTAGTGAGACAGAAGGACAAATATTAGGGATTTGTATAACAGTTTATCTGTGACGGCCCCAAAATAGGTATACATCACCCATCTTGAGTCGCCAAATACATGGTACAAAATTCAAATACAACTTAATTATACAACAATCGTGTAAAATGCAACAAAATACATGCTGTGAGTTTTAATACAAATATTGTCTTCTAGAAAATATCCACTCTCAGAATAAGTCTTCATTACATTTATTATCACACTATTTAATAGAATAGTGAGGACTACTAAGACATCATCTCGGACATCACTCCATTCCCCGACTAGTCCCGGCTACGTTCTCATTTCCTGAAGAGAACATTGAAAGAAATGGTGAGCTCAACTAGCCCAGTAAGAAATATTATGACTAAGATAATACAGAATAAATTATCATTAGTCCTCAACAGTGTTAAACTGATAAAATACAATAGACATCAAGTTTAACTGCAGTGGAACATGCAATCCATTAAAAGAGTCAAGTAGATTATAAAATCTACTATCTTTTATGATTTAAAAAGGTTTTTCATCACTTTTATCGCTGAGACTCAGCTTAATAAATAATCCACATCATCCCTGCACTACGGTCAAGGATATTCATTAGTATCACGACCACAAATTATCTATGCACTACGGGCCAAGGATATTCGTGTATTCATCAACGGTCCGGATCATGCCATAAAACAATTCATCTTTTCTCCCTTGGCCGAAGAGAATCCATAGCCATAATCATACCAAAAACTGTCCATCAATGAACTACGGGCCAATGAGGACTTTTTCCACATCATTTGTAACATAACGGTCATGATTATACCGAATGATCCCTGGTCATAATCATACCAAGTCCATCTATGCACTACAGGTCACATATGACTTTCAACAAAATATAAAAAAGAGGATGATGAAAATGATATAAGAATTCAATAAAACAAGTTCAAGAATTAAATTATCCAGGAACTAATAACGTCCAAATTGTCAACATGGTACTTCTTTGTAAAGTAAAATTCAAGAATGCTCAGAAGAATATTTCCATGAAAAGATACTGGATGAAGCGCAAATATAAAGGATATTCCACTAATTTCATGGAGTATAGAAGTCAAAACTTTAACCAACTGAGTATAATAAATAATGGAATAACAAAAGAAATCACCATGCATGTGGTATTGGCAGACAGACAAAGTTATTCCAATGTAATAATAAATAACGAAGGAGTCAGTGAAATTCAAGACCGACAGATGTTCCATGCGACGCCCCCAAAATTAGGTATACATCACCCATCTTGGGTAGTCAGATACATGGTACAAAATTTAAATACAACTTACTAATATAACTGTCGTGTACAATACGACATAAACTGTGAGTTTGAATACAAATATTGTCTACTAGAGATCATACAAACTCAAAAGGAGTCCTCATTACAATTATTATCACACTATTTCACAGAATAGTGAGGACTACTAATGCTATCCTCTGGACCATTACTCCGTTCCCCGACTCGTCCCAGCTATATTCTCATTTCCTGAAGAGAACATTGAAAGAAAGGGTGAGCTCAACTAGCTCAGTAAGAAATATTATGACTAAGATAATGCAGAATAAATTATCATTAGCCTACAACAGTGTTAAACTGATAAAATATAATGAACATCAAGTTTAACTACAACGGAACCAGCAATCCATTAAAAGAGTCAAGTAGAAAATAAAATCTACTATCTTTTATGATTTTAAAAGGTTTTTTCATCACTATTATTCTTTGAGACTCAAACTTTAATAAATATTCCACATCATCGAATCACCCCTCGTGCCTTACTACGGCCAAGGATATTCTTTAGTATCACGACCACAATTATTCATGCACTACGGGCCAAGAATATTTGTGTATTCATTAATGGTCATGATCATGCCAACAACTGTCCATCAATGCACTACGGGCCACTGAGGATTTTTACCACATCATTTGTAACATTATGGTCATGATTACACCGAATAGTCTCTGGTCATAATCATACCAAGTCCATCTATGCACTACAGGCCACAGATGACTTTCAACATAATATAAACATGAGGATGATGACAATGATATTCAATAAAACAAGTTCAAGAATTAATTTATCTAGGAACCAATAACATCCAAATCATCAACATGATCATCGCTTTGTAGAGTAAAATTCAAGAATCTTTGAGAAGAATATTTTCATGAAAGGATCTTTGGATGAAGCGCAAATATCAAGGATATTCCAATAATTTCATGGAGTATATAAGTCAAAGTTTTAACCAACTTGGTATAATAAAGAATGGAATAACAAAAGAAATCACCATGCATGCGACGATAGACCTTGCAGGCGAAAGTTATTCCAAATGAATAATAAATAACGGAACCAGTCCGTAAGAAATGCATGTGACGAGGATATTCCAACAGAATAATAAAGAATGGAACCAGTCCCGTAAAAACACATGCATGTGATGTTCCAAATGAGAAATAATAATAAAGACGGAACCAGTTAGGTGTGTAGAACGCATGCAGCACGGATGTTCCAATGAATAATAATAAAGACGAAACCAGTCCAGGTGTAGAACACATGCAGACGAGGATGTTCAAATGAATAATAATAAAAAGCGAAACCCGTCAAATTGTAAAACACACATGATGAGGATGTTCCAATGAATAATAGAAGAATGTCACCAAGTATATAGGTAAACTGCGTGAGATATAGGTTATTCCAAAAGAATAATAAACAATGGAATAACAATGATTCTCTTCATGAATAAGAAAGAATAACACCCCTTACTTTTAGTAGGAGATTGAATCTCGCAAGAGTGTAGTAACAAAATACTCTTTGTCTTTTCTCTTATTCTCTCTATACTTTCTCTCTCTATAGCTTGAATGAATTCGTGAAAATAATGAAGCACTAGGCCTCTATTTATAGAAGATTTCTAGCTTAAGACCGCCATGTGAAAAGGCAAGTGGCTCGATTCAACGGGTGATGTGAAAAGAAAAGTGGTTTGGACCTTTATAATGGTGAAACGACAAGTGGTTCGGCGCACCGTAATGTGAAACGACAAGTGGTTCGACGCTCGTAATATGAAAACGGCAAGTGGTTTGACGTCTGGTAAAGGTAATTACTATCGATTGAAGGTAATTACTATTCACAAAGGTAATTACTATCGACGAAGGTAATTACTATCGACGAAGAGACTCTTAGATGATGTCATATGGGCCCCCATAAAATAATCAAACTTACCACAAATGTCTCATAATGACTCTTTATATACATCAAGGATTGAATAAATATTACCACAAATCATTTTATTTTAATCAACACATATTTAATCTTTCAACAATTATTAATTATTTATAACTTGTCGCCTCAATTATTGATTTAATACTATAACATATTATACGAGATGATCTTGTGACAATAATTGAATCAATAATATAAGAGATATGATGCAACAATTCATCGAAAGTAATAATTGAGCATATTTGAGTGACTTCTCAACGTAAAGCATCAATAATCAATATCGCAGCTACTATACAACTACGCCAGACATCGTACTTTTACTACCGGGTAGTTCAACAGCTTTTAACTAGTAACACCTCCGCCATTATTTTTATAGAAAGATAATTTTGTCGCTTTTTTAACTACTTATAATACTTAGTTGTGGGGTCCACCAATGATTGAGCCGTCGTACGAATATTCCCCGATAAAAAGAATATTCTCCGACCAAACGAATATTTTATAACAACTTGCTTACTTTGCAAAATTTATAAATATTACCCACAACTATAACATTATATCAAATTTATTCCATAATATTCAAAAATAATATTTATAGAAAATTCATCTTTATTTATAAAAGTTGGGGTCTTACATTCCAATAGAATAATAAGGAATAATAAAGACAAAACCAGTGCGGCATAAATGCATATACATGATATTCCAATGTAATAATAAAAGGCGGAACCAGTTAAAGCGTAAACATTACGTATGAGGATATTCCAACAGAATAATAAAGAATGGAATATAGAAGAATTTCACCAAGTATAAGGTAGCCCGCGTATACAGGTTATTCCAACAGAATAATAAAGATGGAATAACAGAAGTTCTCTTCATGAATACAAAAGAAATAATACCCTCACCGTAAAAGAAACTTGATATCGAGAAGTGAAGTAGCATAATACTTTTCTTCTTTTCTATATAGTTTTCTCTCTAGAGTTTCAAATTGAATTCGTAAGAAATAATGAAGGAATGGGCTTTATTTATGAAGAATGGAATAAATAGTAACCAATCCATGAACGGTCCAGATTGATTTACTTTAATCGGACTCATCCATATTTAAAGCAAAATCTTTTAAATAAAATATAATATATTCTATTTATAATCTAATAAAATGAATAACTTTATAAACGGTTTTACTATACAAACACTATGCAGCACTATGCAAACACTATACATAATAAAATATAATATATTCTAATTATTGTCTAATAAAATGAATAACTTTATAAAAGTATTCTGTTTTATATAAAAAGATTTTACTATTAGCCTAATAAAACGAATAACTTTATAAAAGTATTCTGTTTTATATAAAAAGTTTTTCTGTTTTATTACATTAATAATACGAATAAAACAAAACTTCATCATCATTATTATTATTCACACT
Organism: Panax quinquefolius; assembly: GCA_020205615.1. Lineage (NCBI taxonomy): Eukaryota > Viridiplantae > Streptophyta > Magnoliopsida > Apiales > Araliaceae > Panax > Panax quinquefolius. The sequence goes on along the minus strand of CM035159.1, from coordinate 71,108,780 downwards.
ATTAATCGACCAGGTCGTTCCTAGGAAAGATGGGGCTTTCCAATAAGGATTTCTCCCTATTGACGCAAAATTAGGTGACCAAACCTCTCATTGGTAGAACTTCTAGACATCGTTAATAATGCAAATAATAATATTAATAACTTCGTCATCTCAATTATTGATTTAATAATATATAAAATATCGACAATAATTGAATCAAACTGAGTGACTTCTTACATAAGCATTAATAATCAATACTGTGTGCTATTATGCAACCACGCGTACTACTATACTTTTACTACCGAGTAGTTCAACAGTATCAACGGTAAAACTTCCGCCATTATTTTCATAAAAATATTTTTGTCGTTTTCTCAATCCGACAATAATTCTATTGTGGGATCCACCAATGATTGTGTCGTCGTACGAATATTCCCTAACCAATCGAATATTATATAATAACTTGCGTACTTTGCAAAATTTATAAATACTACACACAACTATAGCATTATCTCAAATTCACACCATAATATAAAAAAAATATTTTGAGAAAATTAAATCTTTATTCGTAAAAATTTTACATTATCCAAGATCAATAATACTTCATAATAACCAATTCTGAAGCAGAATTCAAAAATAACGATCAAAACATGGATACAATCAAAGATAGTAGCCAAAATAGACATCTTGGACAAAAAGGAAAATTTTCATTTTCTATGAATAGTGTCGATTCGTGAATAAGTGTCGATACGTGAATAAGACCAGATATCGTGAATAGTAATCCAGACACAAAAGGTTCCAAATTTGATTAAAAAGTTTACCAATATTTCTAAGATAATGATATTGAAGAAAATAATATCATTTTAGAAGAAAATAACATCCTTTACCTAAAAATAACGGTATTTCTGATCAGAATATCGGATAGAAAGCCGAAGGAAACTTGTACCGAATAACAACTCTCAAAGTATATAAATACTCACAAAAATACACTCGATAATCTAGAGAGAAAGAAAACTTGTTTCTGGTGTGATTTTCAATTCTAATCTAATCGTCTATTTATAGGAAAATACTAGAACGCCATAGGAGACTAAAATAATAAACTAATATTATTTCTTTTTAATTTCCTATGCCACCTACCATTTGAAAAATCTAAGCATGCCTTCTTGGACAAAATCAGCAGCCTATGTGTGTAATCAACACCAACCAAAAAGTGGGTCCCACCCATAATTTAATAAAAATTATTTTATTTCCCGAAACTTCAGTAATTCATAGAAAATAGCCCGTTTATCATAAAAATATGAATTTTATGTCCATTCCACACGAAATTGAATTCTCTACAACTTTGTAGCTTTGAGTTTTTCCAAATTCCAAACAGAAAATATCTAAAATCCACAAACGGACGATTTTCAACACCGTTTTAACACCTTTAAAAATTAATAACAAATCATGCGTTAATTTTCAACGGTTCAAAATTTGTGGACATATACTCAACTCATATATATATAATATATCCAAAAATCACAACGATCCAATGGTCGGATTAAAATTACAACTCACGCAATAAAGCTTTAAGAACACCACTTTGAGTTTTTAATACCTCTAATCCGACAAAATACTGATAAAACACCTCAACATTAATTCCTTCATTCATAAACACATAAATAAATCCATTATTTATATCTACATCAAATAAATATTTCCTTATCATATAAATCAATAATTAATTATTCACAAATAATATTACAGAATCACACTTATGACAATCAGGCAGTTCTCAGGAAAGAGGGGGCTTTCCAATAAGAATTTCTCCTTACTGGCACGCAATTAGGTGGCCAAACCTCTCCTTAGACAGAACTTTCTAGACATTGCCAATAATGTTATCTAATAATATTATTCAAATAATATGAATTATTGATCTGATAATGGGAAATCTTGCAAAGATGTCAATTATTGAAACAACAATAATATAAAATATCAACGCAACAATTATTGAATCAATAAAATAAAATATTGAACAATAACTACTATAATAATTATTGAGTAGTGCCTTCTTACGCATTTAATCAATAATTCAACAATTGTGCGTAATACCATATACCACTCGTGCCACCACGCCAGCGTATCGTATTTTAACCACCAGGTATTCCAATAGTGTTAACGGTAATAATTACGCCGTTATTTATAAAACTCAACTTTATCGTTTTCTTCATCCGACAGTTATTCTGTTATGAGGCCCTGAATTAATGGTCTGGCGTCGTCGCACGGATATTCCCAACAAAAAGAATATTCCACGACCAAACGAATATTCCCAAGCGTAAATGAATATTTTACAACCACTTGCTTATTTTGTAAAATTTGCACATTTCACCCATAACTAAAATATTATATCAAATTAACTCCTTATTATTTCAAGATAATGAATAGAGAAAATTTAATTTTATTTATAAAAAGCTGGGGTCTTACAATATTAACTAACTATTATTTTTGAATTTTGAATTTTTTTTTAGATATATGTGGTAAACATAACATGAATGCAAAGATAAATAAAAACTATTTACATTCCTAAGCTACTATGCAACTAAATGATTACCTGAATGAAAGATTTAATAATCCTAAACATAAACCATGAACTAACATATGCAAACCTAGCTAATGAATTTAAATATGCAACATGTAACATGCAACTACTCGCTTATTAGAAAGTGTAGCATTTCTTCATTGGATTTGCTTAGAGGGGTGAATATTCGGGCTTTTGTGGAGGTTGTTTGATCTTTCTTCTTTGAGAATTCGCATTCCTCGGAGCGATTTTTTCATTGGCAAGATATTCTAGCAATTTTATCATCCCCCTTTTCTTGGCCTTCTGATAGTTGAGTGAAAAACTGCCTCGTATCCTGATGTTGTCGCATTAGCAGCTTAGCTATCAGATTTACTTGATTCTGGATCGTCTTTAATTTTTGCATTACCATGATACCTTCCTCCGAGTTTTCCCACTTTAGGACATTTGTTCCGTGCATTTGGGGGTAGTCATCTATCCTTCGTATGCACTTATGAATTGGATATATTTCAGCGCTTCCTGACCCGATCATGTTTACTTCTTCCGTATCATGCTGTAATGGAATGTTGGTGTTGACATTTTGTTGATCAGGTTGTTGGACCACAATACTGCCACTTTCGATCAGATTTTGAATTTTATGCTTTAAGGACCAACAATCTTCCGTATCGTGTCCTGGAGATCCTGAGTGGTAAGCACATCTTTGGCTTGGATTGTATCTTTTGCCACCTAGTTCCACAGGTGGAGCTAGTTCGGTAATTTGTTTATGATCCATCAATATTGCCAAAACATTTTCAAGAGAATCGCCTAGTGGAGTGAATACCTGATTTTTTGTTCTCTCAAATATTCTTTTCCTATCCTGGAATTGGTTAAATGCAGCCTGTTATTGAAATGGCAGATTGTCTCATTTTTTTCCAAATGGGGGACTGTAGGTTGGTCTATTAGATTGCCCCTGTATAACAAGGGATACATCTTCACTACCTTTATCGAGTACCCACTTGGGATCGCTCGCATACTTGCCAGTTTGTATATGCTTGGCGACTGCTTCAAAGCAGTGAAGTCTTTAATCTTGCCTACCTTCAGGCCCATTTATGCCATTTCGCCGTGTTTGATCATTTTTGATAATGGCTTTCCTATGCCTGCTAGGATCCTCTCATAATAAGGCGCCTCTTGAATGTCAATAAACGTCATTACCATCTCAGTTTTCATCATTGATGGAATGACTTGCGCTGCGAGATGTCTCCACCTTTGGGCATAGTCTCGGAAAGATTCAGTACTTTGCTTTTTGACTTTAGTCACTTGGTATCGATCAGGTGCCATTTGTGACTGAAAATTGTACTGACTTAGAAAGGCGTGGGCTAATTCTTCCCAGTTGTGGATTTTGGCATTGTCAAGTCGGGTATATCATGCATTAGCCTCTCTAGTGAGACTCTTATGAAAAAGCTTCATTCTGAGGCTTTCATCTTCAGCATAAGACCCCAGTTCGCCAATGTACACTTTCAGGTGCGTATAGGGATTGCCTTCCCCATTGTACTTTTTAAACTCTGGGACTTTTGAATTTGGTAGGATATCGAGCCCCTTGGAATATGCAGAGATCTGAATAAGTGACACTCCCATAATTTCCAGTCCCTTTGATTGACCGGATGTTCTCCTCCATTTGTTGGACTTTCTTTCTTAGATCCCCAGTTTCTCGATAATCCTTGAGATTTGTGATTTCTTTATTGGAATGAGGTTTAGGTATCTGGGTTTCCATCTTTTTTGCCAATACCCTGACTTCCCCCTGGTGTGGATGACTCTGGTTGAGTAGGCATTGTTTGGCCCCGGATTCCTCCATGTGCAGAGGATTTTGTGTGGGTGGGTATTTGTATACCCTGAGTAGATTGGTGTAGTTCTTTGAGCATAACAGCCAACTCTGTCATTTGATAGCTTAATCTTTCGAACTCTTCGCGAGAGACAGGAGTAGGATCAGGTTGGGCACTTTTATCAATGTCTAACTGTGGGCTTAATGCCCTTTTGGACTTTGAACGGGAAATGGGCCCAATTGCTTCCCTACAAAAAGACTTACGTAGTTTAGTCTTAGGGAATAATGTAAATGCTATTATAATGTGTCCGTTTTAGGAATATTTTCCTGTAAAAACGGGTGTTAATTGATAACATGTCATGCACAAATATTCTTCATATTTTCTATTACATATAAATGATCATGGAATGAAATTACAAGTAAATGCTTTTACAAGTAATTGAAAATGGAAAACATGAAGAGACTTTCCTCCGCATTTGGATTATCAGAGGATGACCTATCTTAGGTTACTCTCGCGACTTTTTGGCATGAAGGTTCCTAGATCATCGCAATCTACTTGACGGGAAGTTAATCCGGTTGTTCAACTAGAGCGAATCTGAGTGGTGCCTTTCCTGAGCCCCGATGAATTATTCTTCCCACGAGTCCAGTAATCAAACACCGACAGGATAGCCTCCTGGTGGAGGGACCACATAACATACATTCACATACAATGTGTCTCACCGTTTATGCAAAATGATGACATGTGCGAAGAACTAATATCACAGATAGATATTTAGCAGTGCAGTAATTAAGATGCATTCATACAAATTCATCATAAATGTAAATGCAACATTCATACACAAGCATATAACAATTTTGAAAAGCTTGTAATAGCGGCTTAAGCCCTCTTACTGGAGTCCCCAGCAGAGTCGCCACCTGTCGACGTCGGGATTTTTTGATGTCCCTTTTCGTTACTTGTTTTTTGGTGTTCTCATGTTAATGTGAGATTTGCTTGAAAAAAACAAGTGAAAAAGGTCCAACATGTATAATGTCGACGATTTGACTTTAAGAGTCGCCAGCTGGTGTATTTGATTGGTTGCACCAACGCAACCGAAAAGGTTTGTACATTGACCCAGTGATGTGACACTGCTAAACGGGTTTGTGAAACCGAGATTCATTTAGGGTTCGAGGGCTTGGTTATGTGGAGGGAAGGTGTTAGGCACCACCTGACATCCGTGTTGCCACGGTGACCGCCACCTTTTAAAGAAACTGTTATATGAATGTGTGTGTGTGTGTGTGTTGATCAATGTGCAATTATTTGGAAGAAGTGATATGCCTCGTTGAACTTATATACATAGGGTTTGAATTTTTATAGAAAATTCAGTTTTAAACAAGATATAACAATGAAGTTTTATGAAAAAGGTTTTTTCAAACCCTGTGCTCAATAGTAATTGAGGCCTTTGATACTTTCATTTTATTATCTAAATGTTCGGCTTGTTTGCTTTTATTATCGAGATGCGAGGCATCTACGAAAAAATAATATACAAAGCATCTTAGAACTCCTATATGGGCACATGACCATCCAAGGAAATTCGAGACATCGTAAATATTGTACAAGTCGCCATAATTGGAAAAAGTCCATCATGCGAATCAGAATCTAGATTGAGAGATCAATCGTGATCATATGATTCTAGCTCTCATGATATCGCAATTTATATGAAAAGAAAAAGCGATATATATATATATATATATATATATATATATATATATATATATATATATATATATATATAAAAGCGATAAATATATATATGTGCATGATCACCAACGAAGCAACTCCATGGGGATCGAATGTAAATAATGTAATAAATACTATCAACCGCCACGAAGTAAACTCCAGACGGGACTTGAATGTAAATAAAGTTGTAAAAACAATCAACTACCACGAAGTAAACTCCAAGCAGGATGAAATTTAAAGAAAGCTATAAAAGCGATCAACGCCATTTAAGTAAACTCAGGCAGACGGAATGTATATATATATATATAAGCAAGAAATGCAGGATATAAAATCCGAGGCTCATCGGATATGTCGACAATAATAATATATATATATATATATATATATAAAAGCAATTAAACGCATAGAATGTAAAATCGGTGCTCATCGATGAGTCGACCACCGCTTATATATATATAAGCAATTAAACGCCCAAACCAAAGTTCAGGCTCATCGATGTAGATCGATAAAAGTATATATATATAAATATATAAAAGCCAATAAACGCTCGGGCATCAAGTTCAGGCTCAATCGAGGCATAACTCGATAATGTTAGTACGTATAAAAATATATACATATATATATATATAAGTATATATATACAGAAAAAAATGAAAAACTACGGACCGAAGTCCGGACAAACACACACACACGACTCCCAATGTGTAGAATAGTGTGTGCAAATATGAATAGAAAGGCTTTATAGAGTATAAGAAGGCTTACAGTGGGCTGCAAATGCAGACTTCTATGACTCTATATGGACAAGCACTCAGCCTCCAAGGGTAAATATATAATCAGATATGGGCTAATGTGTGTTTAAAAGAGCAAACACTCAATATGGGGGTGTACAAAGCCAATTGGACAGGGTTCCCTCGCTCTTTCTCCTCCAAATATGGCTGGCCCAAGCCCCATATATATAGAATGGATGGTCGCAGGTGTACTGCGCGATACCTTCTCATTATACCGCGTACTGCCGATTTGCCGGGGGTTCCGTGGGTCTCGTCATCTCGAAGTACGTGCACTCGTGCACTGTAATGTCCGCTTGAACTTGTAGAACTTCAATTCGAGCATCCGAATGAGGTATATATGACCTTCTTCGGACCGCTTATGTCGAGAGTTACGCAATGACATGGGATTTGCCCTTTTTGATTCCAGGAAGATGGGTCCATGACCAAAATGGCATTTCCGGGTTTCCGTCAGGCAGTCCGTTGAGCCATTTTTCTTAGTTTGCGCTTGGAAGTTAAGATATGATTCTTGTGTGACATATTTTGACGTGATTCATATTAAAATGAGTGTTTTTGATTTGAAGTGAAGTTGAGTTGGCAAAATAACCATTTTGCCCTTCCCGGTGTTATCTCCGGTTTTCGCACAGTTGTAGCGGATTTTCCTAGGGTTATCTCTGAGATTGTTATTTGGTTGACTCTAAATGTCCTCAGGGTTATCTCTGAGGTTGGTTGACCTCCTGGGGTTAACTCTGGGGTCGGGAAATGATGTTGTAGTCCTCCATGGTTACCTCTAGAGTATGAAAAAGACGTTTTTGCCCTCCTGTATAGTTAGTAACAAAAAAAGAAAATTTAGAGTGTCTACAGTTATAAAAGTACAGTAATACGCGTGGTTGTACAGTAGTACACGGTATTGTAAAATATCTTTGATTATTGATGCTTACGTGAGAAGTCACTCAGTTTTATTCAATTATTGTAATAGTAGTTGATGCATAGTATCTCATACTATTGATTCAATTATTGTCACAGTATCATCTGCACAATATTTTATATTATTAAATCAATAAATGAGATGACACAGTTATTCATATTATTATTTGCATTATTGACAATGTCTGGAAAGTTTTGTCGAGTAAAGGAGTTTAGTCATCTAATTGTGCGCCAATAAGGAGAAGTCCTTATCGAAAAGCCCCATCTTTCCTGGAAATGATCTGGTTGTTAATATTGTGAGTTATAATATTAATGATAAATTAATATTGAAAGATTAAAAATGTAATTAGTCAAGTGAACTGCGAAAAATAGAGGGTTTTTTCATGAAGTATTTGTTGTAAGTTTGGCTTATTACATAGACCCCCACTTACTCAATTTTCAAAATCGTCGATAGAAAGTTATCTCAGTTTTGTTTTATTATATATATATATATATATATATATATATATATTATAAGTTTTGTTTTATTAGTAATAAAACAATTTTTTTATATATAAAATAAAATATATTATATTATATATAAAGTTATTTGTTTTACTTGAATATTATATTATTATTTTGAAAATTGGTCGTCTGAAGATTTTGAATAAATTCGTCCGTGAATCTTCAATTGTTTCGTCAGTGAATTTTCTTAATAGCGCCCCTGCCATTCTCCTATAAATAGGATGCTTAGTTTAGAAATAAAAATCACACCAAAATCAGAGAATTCTTCTTCTATAATATTGAGCGTATTTCTTTTGAGTTTAAGAAAACTTTGAGTGTTGCAAATAGTGAAAATTTTCTTCAAGAATATCTCCGCTATACCAGTCGTTGGAATTACTCTCCTACTAAGGTAAGATATATTATTTTTGTTCAATATTCGTAAGAAATAGTATTTTCTTCCTTACGCTATAGTATGTAAGTAATAGTATTTCGTTTCATATTTCGAATTTTACATTTATTTTGATAAGTATTGTTTCTATACTCCTTGAAATTAGTAGAATATCCTTGAAATTTGCGCTTCATCTAGTATCGTTTCACAAAAATATCTTTCTGAACATTCTTATTAAATTTTAATCTTTTTATGTCGGGGTACTATTCACTTGAGTACTATTCACTTGGGGTATTATTCACGACAAAAATTGATTTCTTTTATGTCCAAATTACTTTTGATACATGAATATTATTCTTAAATTTTACTCCACAAAGCAGTTATCATGTTGACAATTTGGACATTCTTAAACTCTGGATAAATTGAATTATAAATCTTTAAAATTTATCCTTGATCTCACTTAATTGAATTCTTATATCATTGCCATCATCCTCATGCTTATATTATGATGAAAGTCATCTTTGGCCCGTAGTGCATAAATGGACTGTTGATTGATATGATTATGACCAGGAATTATGTATCGGTATAATCATGACCTGTAATGTTACAAATGATGTGGTAAAATTCCTCATTGGCCCGTAGTGCATTGATGGACAGTTGTTTGGCATGATCATGACCACTGGTGATAATAACGAATATCCTTGGCCCGTAGTGCATGGATAATTCGTGGATGTGGATTATTTATTGAGCTATAGTACAGAGATAAAATATTGATGATGAACTTTTAAATCATAGAAGATAGTAGACATTATACTCTACTTGACTCTTCTAATGGATTGCTTGTTCCGCTACAGTTTTACTTGTTGTCTATTGTATTCTATCAGTTTTTATACTGTTGAAGACTAAGGATAATTTATTCTGCATTATCTTAATCATAATATTCTTTACTGAGCTAGTTGAGCTCACCATTTTCTTTCATTGTTCTCTTCAGGAAATGAGAATATAGTTGGGGCTAGTCAAGGAATGGAGTGATGGTCCAAGATGGTGGCTATAGTAGTCCTCACTATTCTATAAAATAGTGTGATAATAATTGTAATAAGGACTCCATTTGAGTTTGGATATTGTCTATGAGACAATATTCGTGTTAAAACTTTTTGCTACGTTTTGTCGTATTGTATAAATGAAATTTGTATTTAAATTCTGTGCCATGAATTTGACGACTCAGAATGAGTTGTGTATACCTATTTTGGGGGTGTCACAGACTGGGTAAGATCTTCCACTTTCTCGGAGAGAGATGTCATGCTTTTCTCAGTTCTGTACTGCCTTTCAAGTGAAGCTTTATTAGTATACTCGATGGATTGCTGATGAATAAGATTTTGCTGATGTAGTTGGAGAGATATTTTTGCAATAATTTCTTTCAAATCCTTGTAGAGTGAACTAGCTTCATGTTCAAGAGTAGGTTGAGAATCAGTTATTGCTAACGTAGGAGCGGAAGTGACAGTTAGCTGAGCAGAGGGTTGTTAAATCATATTAATGTTCTCGAGAGTAGTGAAAACATTAAAGAATTCATGACGAGATGAAGATGGAATGTTAGATGGAGTAGTAAATGGTATGAGAGAGATTTAAGGTGAAGGTTGATGACTGATTTGAGTGGTTGGGGTTTAGTTGAGAGATTTTTCAGAAGAATTCGTAGAGTAATGATGTTCTACGACTTTACTTACGAAGACATGAGACTGAGATTATAGGTAGTCTATCAAATTATGAGGAATGTAAGCACCTTCATAATGTCTGTATACTCTAAAATGCCTGGTATCCTTTATCAACTTCATCGGATACGATTGAACTCTTGGAAAGTTCTAGGAGATTTCCTTTAGGTCGGGCCGAAAAGTTTGATAAGCACCATCCAAGAAAAATTTCATCTTCATTAGATATAGCCTTGAGCCAAGGCATCCATGGATAGAATGATGTCAATTGTTGTCCTTCAGGATTGTACAACACGGTAGTTCGATCCAGTTTGGCATCTTAAAATCTTTTTAGCAGATCCTCCATAGTTATTGGAATCATTTAGATCTGCGCATTTCATCATGTTCTATCCATCTCTTAAATATATTTGCATTTAACTCTTCAAAGGCTTCTAGAACTATCCAAATACGGATCCTTTTAGAGGGAAATACATTAGATGATTGAGGAGCAGAATAATCTATAGGTTCTTCATCTCTAGGGGCATAGATTTCTCCTTATTCCAACTCGTCCCTCTTCTCTGTTTCTCCACTTATCTTTTTCTTTTATTTCTTCATTCTCTTTTCTCTTGTGATTATTTCTTCTTTGCCTTTGATTGTTTCTTGAATAACTGCTTCATCTAACCTTGACTTGTCTCTAGGTTCAACATGAGTTTCTATGATTATCTCTTCTTCTTTAGTGTCAACAGTCTGATCTACTACCATATCATCATTTTTATCCTCAGGCTTGAGCTCACTAATTGTCATAGCCTCTTCATCCTTTTCACTTTTTGAAGTCTCTTTTTCAACATTCTCTTTAATGTAGGGTATTGAGCTAGAGGAGGATCCTAACATTACACAAAAAATCTATATGCGACCAGCTATCAGTGACCACGCTCGGTTGAAGATGTCAATCAGCGATAGAGTGCGGTCGCTGATAGTGGTCGCACATTATATGGTCGCTGGGTGGACTTAGGCGACCGACATAAGTGACCGACTATTCAGCGACCGCCAATAGCTGTCGATTCCATCACTAAGCCGAGTCAACTTGAGTCAGGTCTCAGGGGTGATGTGGCACCACGTGTCAGCGATCACCATTAGCGATCGCACCGGTCTCTAATACGCTAATGACATCAGCGATCGCTGACAGGTATTAACAACCGCATGCGGTCACTGATACTAATTTTTTTTTTTTAAATAATTTGTCTTTTTTGTGGATTTCCCCAAAAAAAAATAGTACATGTTTGTACTTGCTTTATATCCCAACACACAATAGTATATATAAACATCCATATAAACATTCATCCATGCAAACAAATAAGCCAACAAAATATAAACTATATAAACAAAAATAAATCAACATGAACTAAATGTGCTATATACAAATGTTATCCTCGTCTAATATTAAGTCAGTAAAAGAATGAATACAAAACTACAAGGCTTTAAATCTCTAGAATACAAGCCAGTTCATGCATCATCTGTAAGACCCCAACTTTTATGAATAAAGAATAATTTTCTCGAAATATATTTTTGAATATTATGGTGTGAATTTGATATAATGTTATAGTTGTGGGTAATATTTACAAATTTTGCAAAGTAAGCAAGTGGTTATATACTATTCAATTGGTCGGGGAATATTCATTTTAACAGGGAATATTCATACGACGGCACAATCATTGGTGGATCCCACAACGAAAGTATTGCCATAGTAAGAAAACGACAGAATTATCTTTTTATAATTAAAAATAACGGCGGAAGTGTTATCATTAAAACTATTGAACTACTCGGTAGTAAAAAAACAAAGATATCTGGCGGGGTTGCATAGTAGAAGACACCAGTATTGATTATTGATGCTTACGTGAGAAGTCACTCGATTATACTCAATTATTGCTACAGTAATTGTTGCATCATATCTCTCATATTATTGATTCGATTATTGTCATAATATCATCTACATAATATGATATATTATTAAATCAATAATTGAGACGGCAAAGTTATTTATATTATTAAATTGCAATATTTATAATGTCTACAAGTTACATCGAGGAGAGATTTGGTCGCCTAATCAATTGCTACCAATAAGGAGAAATTCTTATCGAAAAGCCCCCTCTTTCCTGGGAATGACCTGGTTGTTAAATATTGTGAGTTATAATATTAATGATGAATAAGTTCGTTTTGATTAAAGATGAAATTGATAGTTCCTGTAAGACCCTAACTTTTATGAATAAAAATGAATTTTCTATAAATATCAGTTTTGAATATTATGGAATAAATTTGATATAATATTATAGTTGCGGGAAATATTTATAAATTTTGTAAAGTACGCAAGTTGTTATATTATATTCGATTGGTTGGGGAATATTCGTTTTAAACAGGGAATATTCGTACGATGGCACAATCATTGGTGGACCCCACAACGGAATTATTTTCGGATTGAGAAAACGACAAAAATATTTTTTATGAAAATAACTGCAGAAGTTTTACCATTAACTGTTGAAACACCCGGTGTTAAAAGTACAGGAATACGCGTGGTTGCATAGTAGCACACAATATTGATTATTGATGCTTACGTGAGAAGTTACTCAGTTTTGTTCAATTATTGCTTCAGTAATTGTTGATATAGTATCTCACGTTAATTGATTCAATTATTATTATTATTATATATTTGATAATTGAGATGATGAAGTTATTAATATTATTATTTGCAATATTAACGATGTCTAGAAGTTCGCCAAGGAGAGGTTTGGTCACCTAATCATGCTCGCAATAATCAGGAATAAATCCTTATTGGAAAGCCCCTCTTTCCGGAAACGATTCGGTCGATTAATAGTGTGAATAATAATAATGATGATGAAGTTTTGTTTTATTAGTATTATTAATGTAATAAAACAGAAAGCTTTTTTTTTTATATAAAATGTAATACTTTTTAAAAAGTTATTCGTTTTATTAGGCTAATAATAAATCTTTTTATATAAAATGTAATACTTTTATAAAGTTATCTATTTTATTAGACAATAATTAGAATATATTATATTTTATTATGTATAGTGTTTTTGTATAGTCTGATATAGTGTTTGCAGATAGTAAAATCTTTTTTATATAAAATGTAATACTTTTATAAAGTTATTCGTTTTATTAGATTATAAATGTAATATATTATATTTTATTATAAACCAAACTGACCGATCTCGCTTAAAGTAAATCAATCTGGACCGCTCATGGATTGGTTATTATTTAGTCCATTCTTCTATAAATAGAAGCTCATTCCTTCATTATTTCTTACTTAATTTCAAACTCTAGAGAGAGAAACTCTAGAGAGAGAAAAACTATAGAGAGAAAAAAGAAAATTATTATTCGCTACTTCACTACTTCTATATCCAGTTTCTTCTTTATAAGGTAAGGGTATTATTTTTTTCATATTCATGAAGAGAACTTCATTATTCCATTCTTTATTATTCATTGAATAACTCAGATACGCTGGCTCACCCTATACTTGGTGAAATTCTTTCGTTATTCCATTATTTATTATTTCGTTGGAATAACTCTGCCTATGCTAAGTACCGCATACATGGTTAAATTTCGTTGTTATTCCATTCTTTATTATTCTCGTTAGAATATCCCGTCATGCATTTTTTTTTACGTGGGACCGGGTTTTATCTTTATTATTCTCATTGGAATATCCTCGTCTGTATTTTTTACGACGGACTCGGTTCCGTTATTTATTATTCTCGTTGGAATAACCTCATACATGCCAAGTACCGCATGCATGGTGATTTTGTTGTTATTCCATTCTTTATTATTCGTTGGAATATCCGCCGATGCGTATTTACACCGACCGGTTCCGTTATTTATTATTCGTTGAATAAACTGTCTATGCAAAGTACCGCATGCATGGTGATTTCTTTTGTTATTCCATTCTTTATTATACTCGGTTGGTTAAAGTTTTGACTTCTATACTCCATGAAATTAGTGGAATATCCTCGATATTTGCGCTTCATCCAAAGATCTTTTTCATGGAAATATTCTTCCGAGCATTCTTGAATTTTACTCTACAAAGAAGTATCATGTCGACAATTTGGACGTTATTAGTTCCTCGAATAAATTAATTCTTGAACTTGTTTTATTGAATTCTTATATCATTGTCATCATCCTCATATTTATATTTTGTTGAAAGTCATCTCGTGGCTGTAGTGCATAGATGGACTTGGTATGATTATGACTGAGGATTATTCTGTGTAATCATGACCGTAATGTTACAAATGATGTGGTAAAAGTCCTCATTCGCCCGTAGTGCATTGATGGATGGAGTTATTGGCATGATCATGACCATTGATGAATACACAAATATCCTCGGCCCGTAGTGCATGGATAATTTGTGGTTGTGATACTAATGAATATCCTCGTCAGAAGTGGATGATGTGGATTATTTATTGTCGAGTCCCAGCCGATAAAAGTGATGAAAAACCTTTTAAATCATAAAAGATAGTAGATTTTATTCTCTACTGACTCTTTTAATGGATTGTATGTTTCACCGCAGCTTAAACTTGATGTCTATTATATTTTATCGCTTTAAACATTGTTGAAGACTAATGATAATTTATTCGCATTATCTTAGTCATAATATTTTTATCGGGCTAGTTGAGCTCACCCTTTCTTTCATTGTTTCTCTTCAAGAAATGAGAACGTAATGGGACTAGTCTGGGAACGGAGTGATGGTCCGAGATGATAGTATTAGTAGTCCTCACTATTATGTTAAATAGTGTGACAATAAATGTAATGAGGACTTATTTCGAGAGTGGATATTGTCTAGAAGACAATATTTGTATTAAAAAAACTCACAAACTCTCTTGTGTGTATATTAAAGATTGTATTTGTATTTGTACCATGTATTTGGCGCACTCGTAATAGGTGATGTATACCTATTTTGGGGGCGTCACAGCTTGGTATCAAAGCTTAGGATATGATCCCCTGCCGAGATGTGAGACAAGAACTAGGAGGGGAGAGACGGGAATTTTTTTCGCTAGTATGACCTACCTAAGTTTATTTGATATTTAATTGGCTCACGTAGTATAAGGATAATATGTGATATGTTAATTAACCCTTGTTTTGTGGCGGTGTTTGAAAATGGCATCCAGAATGTTGAGAACATCAATGGAGCATGTGAGACCGCTGAGTCTCCACAGATCAATAATCGTGATAATGTGAATTAGAAGGCGACAATCCTCGTGCAAAAACAACAACACCGACCAAATGATGAACGATGGAATGTTCAGAGGCTTTTTATGCAATTCATGCAACATCGTGCAAGAGCGGCTCTCTATCCAAAATGCAGGTGGAAACACCGCAACTCTTGACGGTCACCGCTAAGCATTTCAAGGAACTGGGACCACCGGAGTTTTTGGAGAGCCAAAACCACTTAAGGCGAGAGAGACGGATAAAGCAGATCTGCAAGATATTTGATGTCTTGGGATGCTCGAGGAGCAAAAGGTTCCTTTGCCACCACTTCATGTCATGTGCAGAGGCGACATGGTGGGAATCATAAAACGACTCAACCTCGCCACATCAAGATGACTTGGGAGAAGTTCCAAGAATTATTCAACGACAAGTACTTTCCCAAAAGTATTCATCACATGAAAAGGTAGAGTTCATCAAGTCGGAGCAAAACAACATGACCGTGTCGCAAAGACAAAGCCAAGTTTGCCGAAGTTGTCCCGGTTTGCATCCCATTTGGTTGATAATGAGGAGAGAATGACGCGAATGTTTCTAAGAGGTTTGAAACCCGAGATACGCCAATATCTTATCTCTCATAAACTCGGTTTGTATTCGAGATGTTGTTAATAGGGCTCAATTATTGGAGCGCGATAATGAGTCAACTTAACCAAAAGAGAGCAGCTGCCAAAATGATAATACCAGTTATAACAGTCATCAAAGTGTGACAATAAGCGTGGAGGGAATCAACATGCCAGAAATGGTAACCACTTCGGTGGTAATCATGGACAAAATAATAAGAATAGACATTTCAAGAAGAGGAGATTCAACAATGATGGAAAGACGTCAGCACCAGCACCCGTTGTTAAGGAAGGAAGGAGAACGACCACCTATCATATGCTTCAAATGCGGAGGGGAGGGACACATCAGTCCAAACTGCATGATGCCGTCCAAAGCATGTTATAATTGTGGAAGAGAAGGTCACCTAGCCCGATTTTGTCATTCATCGAAGACAAGTTCAGCTAGGATGGAGGCACCAAAGGACGTCCCAGAAAAGTCAAAGCCAAGAAGGCAAGGGAGAGCGTTTGTCGTGACCTCCCGTAAAAAGCAAGGAACCCGAACGAGGTCATCATGGGTAAGCTTATCATAAACTCTAAATAAGTTTATACCTTATTTGATACCTGGGTTATACCCATTCTTTTATTTCTCCTACTTGCGCCAACGCTTAAATTTGACTCGAGAAATTAGACTTTGACTTATCTCGTTGAAACTCTCGTTGGGAGAAACCTTCATTACATCCACTATTTATAAGTCTTGTTTGGTTCAAATCGGCACTTCACATTATCTCGTCGATCTTATTTCATTTAAAAATACTTGCATTTGACGTAATTCTAGGGATTGATTGGTTAACTACTCATCATGCAAAAATTGATTATTTTCGTAAGGTTGTTAGCTTTCATATTCCTAACCAACCTATTATGGGAATTCAAGCAACCAAACCATTAAAATCAATCATCGCTATCTCAAGCCATAAAGCTATTCGCTTATTGAAAAACGGATGTCAAGCTTTCTTAGCTCATGTCACGGATCTAAACAAAAATACGTCGCTTTTGAATGATATTTCTATTGTTAATGAATTTCCGACGTATTTCTCAAGAACTTCCCCGCCTACCCCGTAGCGTGAAATTAAATTTTGTATCGACCTTGAACCCCAGACAAAACCCATTTCCAAAGCCCCATATCGAATGGCTCCTATTAAACTTCAGAGTTAAAGACCCAACCGCAAGAATTGTTAGACATGGCTTTATTTCTCCTAGTACTTCTCCTTGGGGTGCTCCTGTTTCTATTCGTGAAGAAGAAAGATGGGAGTATGCGATTTTGTATTGATTATCTGGAGTTGAATCATGTCACCATCAAAAATAGGTACCCATTGCCACGTATTGATGAATTGTTTGACCAAGCCAGCAAGGCGCCAAATTCTTTTTCAAAGATTGATCTTCGTTCCGGATATCACCAATTGAAGATTAGAACCGGATGACATTCCAAAGACGGCTTTCGTAACTCCCAGATGGGCATTATGAATTCCTAGTCATGTCTTTTGGATCGACTAATGCCCGCCGCTTCATGGATATGATGAACCGAGTATTCAAGGAATATTTGGATCACTTTGTGGTCGTCTTTATTGATGACATCCTTATTTATTCCAAAAGCCGTGAAGATCATGAGCAACACTTGAGGTCGATACTTCAAAAGCTTCGTGAATATAAGCTTTATGCCAAGTTCAAGAAATGCTAGTTTCGGCTCGAGGAAGTAGCATTCCTTGGGCACGTGGTATCAAGTCATGGAATATCCGTTGACCCAAAGAA
Organism: Panax quinquefolius; assembly: GCA_020205615.1. Taxonomy (NCBI): domain Eukaryota; kingdom Viridiplantae; phylum Streptophyta; class Magnoliopsida; order Apiales; family Araliaceae; genus Panax; species Panax quinquefolius. Next base: position 71,090,878 of record CM035159.1, on the reverse strand, counting down.
AGATTGAAGCTATTCAAAGTCGGGAGCAACCTAAATCAATGATCAAGTACGTAGCTTTTCTCGACTTATTGGTTATTATCGGAGATTCGTAGAAGGATTTTTTCTCGAATCGCTACTTCCTTAACTCACCGACTCGAAAAGATACAAAATTTGATTGGAGCGAGGAATGCGAGAAGAGTTTTCAAGAACTCAAGAGAAGACTCATTTCAAAGACTGCTCGACAATACCATCCTGCCTTGAGGGATTTGTCATCTATAAGTGATGCTTCGTGCAAAGGGTTAGGATGTGTTCTCATGCAACATGGGAAAGTCATAGCCTATGCCTCTCGACAACTCAAAGAATATGAGAGGAATTATCCTACTCATGATCTAGAGTTGGTAAAATGTTGTCTTCGCACTTAAAATTTGGAGGCATTACTTGTATGGGGAGAAAGTGGAGATCTTTACGGATCATAAAAGCCTCAAATATTTCTTCACTCAAAAGGAACTCAACACGCGACAAACGACGTTTGCTTGAACTATTGAAAGATTATGATCATACCATCCAATACCATCCTCGAAAAGTTGAACGTGGTAGCCGACGCATCGAGTAGAAGATCATATGCGGTACGAAAAGCGATATTGTCAACGCAAAGGCCCATTTTGTATGACTTGCAAAGGATGGAGATAGAGATAAAGACCTGTGGACCCAATGATGATGGCGAATATACGAGTAGAACCGACTTTAATCGATAAAGTTAAAAAGTCGCTTTACGCACTGGACAGAGCGAGATGATGCATATGAAGAAGAAAGTGCAAGAAGGTGCTACGCTCAAGCAAGAATCGATGAAGAAGGAATACTTGAGAGTCAACTCTGCACTTTGTGTTCCTAACGACCCTGATTTAAAGTATAAAATCATGATGGAGGCGCACAACACACCGTTTGTAATCCATCCTGGGAGTACCAAAATGTATCATGATCTTCGACATACATTTTGGTGGGGCAATATGAAGAGGGAGATAGCGTTGTTTATCTCAAGGTGTTTAACTTGTCAACGAGTCAAGGCGGAGCATCAAGTACCAAAAGGTCCATTGCAACCACTTGAAATTCCAGAATGGAAGTGGGAGCACATTACCATGGATTTCGTTACTGGTCTTCCCAAGGTTTCTCAAGGCATAGATGCAATTTGGGTCATTGTTGATAGATTGACCAAGTCTGCTCATTTCTTACCAATACGAGAAACTTATACACTTGACTGCATGGTATGCCAGTATCCATAGTTTCTGATCGAGACCCAAGATTCACTTCACGATTTTGGGTTAGTTTGCAAAAAGCTATGGGCACGAATTTACGATTTAGTTCAGCATATCATCCTTAGACGGACGGACAATCAGAGAGGACTATTCAAACTCTTGAAGATTTATTAAGACTCTGTGTCCTTTACTTCAAGGGAAGTTGGGACAAGTTCTTACCATGGTGGAGTTTTCCTCCACAACAACAGCTTATCAAGCAAGTATCGCATGGCTCCATTCGAGCGTTGTATGGAAGAAAGTGTCGTTCTCAAGATGTTGGGATGAGGTGGGTGAAGCAACGTTGTTGGGACCGAGTTAAAGTACGTATGACTACGTAAAAGATACAAATGATCCGACAACGATAAAAAACCTCTCACAAGACCGAATAAAAGAGTTATGCCGATCTTCATCGAAAGGACGTGGAATTCGATATCGAGATCATGTGTTGTTACGTGTTGCTCCATGGAAAGGAGTTACTTAGATTTGGAAAGAGAGGAAAGCTCAATCCTCGATTCATTGGCCCATTTTTAATCCTCGATCGAGTAGGGACTGTGAGCCTATAGACTTGCTTTTACCGCCAAGTATGTCTCTCGTGTTCATAACATTTTTTCATATATCCATGTTACGTAAATATGTGAAAGACCCAAACCACATTATCGAAGTTAGAACCGGATGAAATAGCGGAAGATTTAACGTATGAAGAGGTTCCTATTCAAATCTTGGATAAGAAGGAACATATTCTACGCTCCAAGGTTATACCTCAAGTCAAAGTTTTATGGAGGAACCACGATGTCGAGGAAATGACCGGGAGTTAGAATCAAATGAAATCAAGGTATCCTTACCTCTTCGACATACCGTGTATGCATTCTAATTTCGAGGGCTAAATTTCATGTTAAGAAGGAGATTGTAAGACCCCAACTTTTATGAATAAAATGAATTTTCTATAAATATCATTTTTAAATATTATGGAATAAATTTGATATAATGTTATAGTTGTGGGTAATATTTATAAATTTTACAAAGTACGTAAGTTGTTATATAATATTCGATTGGTCTGGGAATATTCATTTTAAACAGGAATATTCATTTGACAAGACAATCATTGGTGGACCCCACAATGTAATTATTATTTGATCGAGAAAATGACAAAAATATTTTTATGAAAATAATCGGCGAAGTTTTACCGTTAAATGCTTAAACACCAAAGTGTTAAAAGTACAGAATACGCGTGGTTGTATAAGAGTAACACCAGATTGATTATCGATGCTTACGTGAGAAGTCACTCAGTTTTGTTCAATTATTGCTAAAGAATTGTTGCATAGTATCTCACGTTAATTGATTCAATTATTGTGATATTTTGATATTTTATAATTGAGATGACAAAGTTATTAATATTATTATTTGCAATATTAACGATGTCTAGAAGTTTCGCCAAGGAGAGGTTTGGTCACCTAATCAAGCGCGCCAATAGGAGAAATCCTTATTGAAAAGCCCTCTTCCCGGGAACGATTCGGTCGATTAATAATGTGAATAATAATAATGATGATGAAGTTTTGTTTTATTAGTATTATTAATGTAATAAAATGTAAAAGTTTTTTATATAAAATGTAATACTTTTATAAAGTTATTCATTTTATTAGGCTAATATAAAAAATTTTTTATATAAAATAGAATACTTTTATAAAGTTATCTATTTTTATTAGACAATAATTAGAATATATTATATTTTATTATGCATAGTGCCTACATAGTGTTTGCATAGTAAAATCTTTTTATATAAAACATAATACTTTTATAAAGTTATTCGTTTTATTAGATTATAAATAAAATATATTATATTTTATTGTAAACCAATTTGGACCGTCTGTTTAAAGTACATCAATCTGGACCGTTCATGGATTGGTTACTATTCAGTCCATTCTTCTATAAATAGAAGCTCATTCCTTCATTATTTCTTACGAATTCACTGAAACTCTAGAGAGAGAAAACTATAAAGAGAAAGAAGAAAAGTATTCTACTACTTCACTACTTCTATATCCAGTTTCTTCTTTATAAGGTAAGGGGTATTATTTTTTTCATATTCATGAAGAGAACTTCTGTTATTCCAATCATTATTATTTTGTTGGAATAACTGTGATACGCTGTGATCACCCTATACTTGGTGAAATTCTTCGTTATTCCATTATTTATTATTCTCATTGAATAAATAACCTGTCTGTCTCTGTTACCGCTATACATGGTGAAATTCGTTGTTATTCCATTCTTTATTATTCTCGTTGAATATCCTATTCATGCGCTTTTTAATTTTAATTCGGTTCATTTTTATTATTCTTTGGAATATCCCCGTCTCAGCGCATTTTACGCCGTTGGACTGGTTCCGTTATTTATTATTCTCGTTGGAATAACTCTCATCTACGCGGAAGTACCGCATGCATGGTGATTTCGTTGTTATTCCATTCTTTATTATTTTGTTGGAATATCTCGCTTGCATGCGTATTACGCCTCGATTCGGTTCCATTATTTATTATTCTCGTTGGAATAACCCGCTCATCTACAAGTACCGCATCGCATGCATGGTGATTTCTTTTGTTATTCCATTCTTTATTATACTCGGTTGGTTAAAGTTTTGACTTCTATACTCCATGAAATTAGTGGAATATCCTCGATATTTGCGCTTCATCCAAGATCTTTTCATGGAAATATTCTTCCGAGCATTCTTGAATTTTACTCTACAAAGAAGTATCATGTCGACAATTTGGACGTTATTAGTTCCCGAATAAATTAATTCTTGAACTTGTTTTATTGAATTTTATATCATTGTCATCATCCTCATATTTATATTTTGTTGAAAGTCATCTGTGGCCTCAGAAGTGCATAGATGGACTTGGTATGATTATGACTGTGGATTATTCTGGTGTAATCATGACCGTAATGTTACAAATGATGTGGTAAAAGTCCTCATTAGCTCGTAGTGCATTGATGGACGCTTATTGGCATGATCATGACCATTGATGAATGAATACACAAATATCCTCGCCCGTAGTGCATGGATAATTTGTGGTTGTGATATTAATGAATATCCTTGGTCGTAAAGAGGATGATGTGGATTATTTATTGTCGAGTCCCAGCCGATAAAAGTGATGAAAACCTTTTAAATCATAAAAGATAGTAGATTTTATTCTCTACTTGACTCTTTTAATGGATTGTATGTTTTCACCGCAGCTTAAACTTGATGTCTATTGTATTTTATCGGTTTAACATCATTCAAGACTAATGATAATTTATTCTGCATTATCTTAGTCATAATATTTTCATCGGGCTAGTTGAGCTCACCCTTTCTTTCTTTGTTCTCTCTTCAGAAATGAGAACATAGCTGGACTAGTCTGGGGAACAGAGTATTATGGTCCGAGATGATAGTATTAGTAGTCCTCACTATTCTCATTAAATAGTGTGACAATAAATGTAATGAGAACTTATTCTCGAGAGTGGATATTGTCTAGAAGACAATATTTGTATTAAAACTCATGACTCTCTTGTTGTATATTAAAGATTGTATTTGTATTCGTATCATATATTTGGCGACTCGTAGTAGGTGATGTATACCTATTTTGGGGCCGATTTTCACATGTTTAGAACTATTGATTCACATGATTTACTATTAGGGGAGGTGGTGCAAGTTTGATAATACTTGCAGGACTAAATTAAAAATGAAAGAAAGTTGGAGGTATTGTCTTTGTAATATTTTGAGCCCTAAAACGTGCAATAATCAAAACTATATTTTCCTATAAATAGAAGCTCATTCTTCCTTCATTTCTCACCAATTTACTAAAGCTTTTAGAGCAATTATTATAGAGAGAAATTATAGAGAGAAAGAAGAAGAGAATCTGCTACCTCACTATTTTAGTATCCATCTTCTTTTCGAGGTAAGGGTATTATTTCTTCAGTATTCATGAAGAGAGCTATTGTTATTCCATTCCTTAGTATTACATTGGAATAATATGTACATGCCAAGTACCGCATACATGGTGAAATTCTTCGTTATTCCATTCTTTATTATTACATTGGAATAACTTTCGATATATCACAATCGCATACATGGTGAAATTCTTCTATTATTCCATTCTTTATTATTACGTCGAATATCCCACATGCGTGCATTTACGCATTTGGTTCCATTATTTATTATTCGTCGGAATAATATCACTGCATGCGTTACGCATGACTGGTTTCATTATTTATTATTCGTTGGAATATCTGTTTAGCGCTTACGTTCTGGCGTGACTGGTTCCATTATTTATTATTACGTTGGAATAACACATGCATGCGGTCTATCGCATGCCTGGTGAAATCTTTTGTTATTTCATTCCTTATTGTTTTATTGGAATAACCTGTCTACGTGGATTACCACATGCATGGTGAATGATCCTTCGTATTCATTCCTTATTAAATTATGAAAATTGTGTCAGCGATCACCATTAGCGATCGCACCGGTCGCTAATACCCTAATGACATCAGTGATCGCTGACAGGTATTAACAACCGCATGCAGTCACTGATACTAAATTTTTTTAAAAAAAATAATTTGTCTTTTTTATGGATTTCCAAAAAAAAAAATAGTACATGTTTGTACTTGCTTTATATCCCAACACACAACAGTATATATAAACATCCATATAAACATTCATCCATGCAAACAAATAAGCCAACACAATATAAACTATATAAACATAAATAAATCAACATGAACTAAATGTGCTATATACAAATGTTATCCTCCTCTAATATTAAGTTAGTAAAAGAATGAATACAAAACTACAAGGCTTTAAATCTCTAGAATACAAGCCAGTTCATGCATCATCTGTAAGACTCCAACTTTTATGAATAAAGAATAATTTTCTCAAAATATATTTTTGAATATTATGGTGTGGATTTGATATAATGTTATAGTTGTGGGTAATATTTACAAATTTTGCAAAGTAAGAAAGTGGTTATATAATATTCGATTGGTCGGGGAATATTCATTTTAACAGGGAATATTAGACGACCAAGACATTCATTAGTGGACCCCACAACGGAAGTATTGTTATAGTAAGAAAAAGCATGTAATTATCTTTTATAATTAAAAATAACGTGCGTAAGTGTTATCGTTAAAACTATTGAACTACTCATTAGTAAAAAAAGTACAATACGCTGGCTGTGGTTGCATAGTAGCACACCAGTATTGATTATTGATGCTTACGTGAGAAGTCACTTTCGATTATACTCAATTATTGCTATAGTAATTTTTGCATCATATCTCTCATATTATTGATTCGATTATCACATAAGATCATCCGCATAATATGATATATTATTAAATCAATAATTGAGATGGCAAAGTTATTTATATTATTAAATTGCAATATTTACAATGTCTGAAGTTACGCTAATAAGAGGTTTGGTCATCTAATTGGCGCTACCAATAAGGAGAAATCCTTATTGGAAAGCCCCCTCTTTCCTGGGAATGACCTGGTTGTTAAATATTGTGAGTTATAATATTAATGATGAATAAGTTCGTTTTGATTAAAGATGAAATTGATAGTTCCTGTAAGACCCCAACTTTTATGAATAAAAATGAATTTTTTATAAATATCAGTTTTGAATATTATGGAATAAATTTGATATAATATTATAGTTGCGGGTAATATTTATAAATTTTGCAAAGTACGCAAGTTGTTATATTATATTCGATTGATCGGGGAATATTACGTTTTAAGCAGGGAATATTAAGATGCGATGGCACAATCATTGGTGGACCCCACAATGTAATTATTGTCGGATTGAGAAAACGACAAAAAATTTTTTTTATGAAAATAAGCGCAGAAGTTTTACTGTTAAGCTGTTGAAACACCGGTGTTAAAAGTATAGGAATACGCGTGGTTGCATAGTAACATAAGATTGATTATTGATGCTTACGTGAGAAGTTACTCGCTTTTGTTCAATTATTGCTTTGATAATTATCGTGATAGTATCTCACGTTAATTGATTCAATTATTGTTGATATTTTATAATTGAGATGAAGAAGTTATTAATATTATTATTTGCAATATTAACGATGTCAGAAGTTACGCCAAAGAGAGGTTTGGTCACCTAATTGCTTGCGCTTAATAGGGATAAATCCTTATGGAAAGCCCCTCTTTCACAGGAACGACTCGGTCGATTAATAGTGTGAATAATAATAATGATGATGAAGTTTTGTTTTATTAGTATTATTAATGTAATAAAGCAGTAAAAACTTTTTATATAAAGCAGAATACTTTTAAAAGTTATTCGTTTTATTAAGCTAATAGTAAATCATTTTATTTAAAATGTAATACTTTTATAAAGTTATCTATTTTATTAGACAATAATTAGATATATTATATTTTATAGTGTTTATTATGTATAGTGTTTGCATAGTAAAATCTTTTTATATAAAAATGTAATACTTTTATAAAGTTATTCGTTTTATTAGATTATAAATAGAATATATTATATTTTATTATAAACCAATCTGGATCGTCTGCATTTTAAAGTAAATCAATACAGACCGTTCATGGATTGGTTACTATTTAGTCCATTCTTCTATAAATAGAAGCTCATTCCTTCATTATTTCTTACGAATTCACTGAAACTCTAGAGAGAGAAAACTATAGAGAGAAAAAAGAAAAGTATTCTGCTACTTCACTACTTCTATATCCAGTTTCTTCTTTATAAGGTAAGGGGTATTATTTTTTTCATATTCATGAAGAGAACTTCTGTTATTCCAATCTTTATTATTCATTGGAATAACTTTTGTATACATGATCACCCTATACTTGGTGAAATTCTTACATTATTCCATTATTTATTATTCTCTTTGGAATAACTTTGCCTAAGTAGAAATCCGCATACATGGTGAAATTCAGTTGTTATTCCATTCTTTATTATTCTGTTAGAATATCCTGTCCATGCATTTTACGCCGGACCTAGTTTTGTCTTTATTATTCTTTTGGAATATCCTGTCTGTGCATTTTAATTGGACCGGTTCCGTTATTTATTATTACATTGGAATAACTGCCTACGGGAAGTACCGCATGCATGGTGATTTCGTTGTTATTCCATTCTTTATTATTCTCGTTGGAATATCACGCTTGCGCATGCGTATACGCCGACGTATGGTTCCGTTATTTATTATTACATTGGAATAACTCGTCTATGCGCGAAGTACCGCATGCATGGTGATTTATTTTGTTATTCCATTCTTTATTATACTCAGTTGGTTAAAGTTTTGACTTCTATACTCCATGAAATTAGTGGAATATTCTTGATATTTGCGCTTCATCCAGTATCTTTTCGTGGAAATATTCTTCTGAGCATTCTTGAATTTTAACCTACAAAGAAGTTTTATGTTGACAATTTGGACGTTATTAATTCCTGAATAAATTAATTCTTGAACTTGTTTTATTGAATTCTTATATCATTGTCATCATCCTCATATTTATATTTTGTTGAAAGTCATTTGTGGCCTGTAGTGCATAGATGGACTTGGTATGATTATGACCAGGGATTATTCGGTGTAATCATGACCGTAATATTACAAATGATGTGGTAAAAGTCTTCATTGGCCCATAGTGCATTGATGGACAGTTATTGGCATGATTATGACCATTGATGAATACACAAATATCCTTGGCCCGTAGTACATGGATAATTTGTGGTTGTGATATTAATGAATATCCTTGGCCGTAGTGCAGGGATGATGTGGATTATTTATTAAAATTTGAGTCCCAAATGATAAAAGTGATGAAAAACCTTTTAAATCATAAAAGATAGTAGATTTTATTCTCTACTTGACTCTTTTAATGGATTGCATGTTTCGCTGCAGTTAACCTTGATGTCTATTATATTTTATCAGTTTAACACTGTTGAAGACTAATGATAATTTATTCTACATTATCTTAATCATGATATTTCTTACTGGGTTAGTTGAGCTCACCCTTTCTTTCACTGTTCTCTTCAGGAAATGAGAACGTAGCCGGGACTAGTTGAGGAACGGAGTGGCGATCTGAGATGATAGTATTAGTAGTCCTCACTATTCTATTAAATAGTGTGACAATAAATGTAATGAGGACTTATTCTGAGAGTGGATATTTTCTAGAAGATAATATTTATATTAAAACTCACAGCTCTCTTGTTGTATATTAAAGATTGTATTTGTATTCTGTACCATGTATTTGGCGACTCAGAATAGGTGATGTATACCTATTTTTGGGCCGTCACAGTTCCGTTGTGTTGGAATTATTAGTGTTAGTGGAAATCGACATTTATTTCGATATTAATTGATGTCTGGAAGTTATACTGACCAGTCGAGTAATTAATCGAATAAATGAGCAATTAATTGCTATTAATTCACATGATTATAACTATTTGTTCACATATGTGTACTATTGATTCACATTCATTTACTATTAGGGGAGTTGGTGTAAGATTGATAATACTTGCATGACTAAGTTAAAAATGGAGGTATAGATAGAGGTACTATACTGTAATTCGTATTTTTACATGTCTAGAACTATTGATTCACATGATTTACTATTAGGAGAGGTGGTGCAAGTTTGATAATACTTGCGAGACTAAATTAAAAATGAAAGAAAAGTTGGAGGTATTGTACTGTAATATTTTGAGCCCCAAAACGTGCAATAATCGAAACTATATTTTCCTATAAATAGAAGCTCATTCTTCCTTCATTTCTCACCAATTCACTAAAGCTTTAGATTAATTATTATAGAGAGAAATTATAGAGAGAAAGAAGAAGAGAAGTCTGATACCTCATTATTCCAGTATCCAGTCTTCTTTTGAGGCAAGGGGTATTATTTCTTTCGAATCCATGAAGAGAGCTATTATTACTCCATTCCTTATTATTCTGTTGGAATAACATGCCTATGCGAAGTACCGCATACATGGTGAAATTCTTCTGTTATTCCATTCTTTATTATTCTGTTGGAATAACCTGTATATGCAAAGTAATCGCATATACATGGTGAAATTCTTCTATTATTCCATTATGTATTATTCGTCGAAATAATATCACATGCGTATGCGTTTACGCATGACTGGTTCCATTATTTATTATTCTATCGGAATATCACATGCATGCGTTTACACATGACTGGTTCCATTATTTATTATTCCATTGGAATATCCTATCGTGCATTTACGCACGACTGGTTCCATTATTTATTATTCTATTAGAATAACTTTCATGCTGCATGCGATCTATCGCATGCCTGGTGAATTCTTCTGTTATTCCATTCCTTATTGTTCTGTTGGAATAACCTGTCTACATGGATTACCACATGCATGGTGAATGATCCTTCATATTCATTCCTTATTAAATTGTGGAAATGATCTGTCTACGTGGATTACCGTATGGCGGACAAAAGTCCATTTGCAGTTTCATATATTCTATTATACTCAGTTGGTTAAAGTTTTGACTTCTATACTCAATGAAATTAGTAGAATATCCTGGATATTTGCGCTTCATCCAGTATCTTTTCATGGAAATATTCTTCTGAGCATTCTTGAATTTTACTCTACAAAGCAGTATCATGTTGATAATTTGGACGTAATTGATTTCAGGATAAATTAACTTATAAATCTTTAAAATTTATTCTTGAACTTGTTTTATTGAATTATTATGTCATTGTCATCATCATCATGCTTATATTGTGATGAAAGTCATCTTTGGCTTACGTGCATAGATGGACTTGGTATGATTATGACCAGGGATCATTCGGTATAATCATGACCTGTAATGATTTAAATGATGTGGTAAAGGTCCTTAGTGGCCTATAATGCATTGATGGACAGTTTTTGGTATGATTATGACCAGGAATTATTCGGTATAGTCATGACCATTGATGATTTAATGAATATCCTTGGCCCGTAGTGCAGGGATGATTAGATGATGTGGTTTATTTATGAAGCTGAGTCTCAACGACAAAGTTGATGAAAATATTTTTAATCATAGAAGATAGTAGATATCATGCTCTACTTGACTCTTCTAATGGATTGCTTATTCCGCTGCAGTTAAACTTGATGTCTATTGTATTTTATCAGTTTAACATTGTTAAAGACTAATGATAATTTATTCTGCATTATCTTAGTCATAATATTTCTTACTGGGCTAGTTGAGCTCACCCTTTTGCTTTCATTGTTCTCTTAAGAAATGAGAACGTGGCAAGGGACTAGTCGGGAAGCGAGTGATGGTCCGAGAGATGGTGTATTAGTAGTCCTCACTATTCTATAAAATAGTGTGACAATAAATGTAATGAGGACTCTATTTGAGAGTGGATATTGTCTAGAAGGCAATATTCTTGTTTAAACTCTCAGTTATGTATTGTCGTATACTACACGACGGTTGTATAATTAAGTTGTATTTGTATTTTATACCATGTATTTGGCGACTCAAGATGGGTGATGTATACCTATTTTGGGGGCGTCACAGTTGGTATCAAAGCTTAGGGATATGATCCCTGGTTGAGATGTGAGACAAGAACTAGGAGGGGAGAGACGGGGAATTCCTTCGCTAGTATGACCTACCTAAGTTTATTTGGTATTTAATTGGTTGGTCAGAGTATATGGATAATATGTGACATGTCAATTAACCCTTATTTTGTGGCAGTATTTGAAAATGACATCTGAAAATATGGAGATAAGCAATGATGCCCATAAGACCGTGGAGTCACCACAGATTAATACCCAGGATAATGTGCAACAGGAAGACAATAATCCTTATGTAAACAATAACACTGATTAAATGGTGAACGATGGGATGGTCAGAGCTTTATGCAATTCATATAACATCAGGCGAGAGCGGCTCCTGTCCAAAATGCAAGTGGAAACACTGATAACTCTCGGACGGTCACCGCTAAACAGTTCAAGGAGCTGGGACCACCAGAGTTTTTTGGAGAGCCAAAACTGTAAGACCCCAACTTATTATGAATAAAATTAAATTTTCTTTATTTATTATCTTGATATAATAAGGAGTTAATTTGATATAATACTTTGGTTATGGGTGAAATGTGCAAATTTTACAAAATAAGCAAGTGGTTATAAAATATTCATTTTGTCGGGGAATATTCGTTTGGTCGTGGAATATTCTAGTTTTCGTGGAATATTCGTAAGACGGTGCAGCCATTCGCGGGCCTCATAAAAAAATAACTGTCAAATAAAGAAAACGACAAATTTGAGTTGTTATAAATAACGGCGTAATTGTTACAGTTAACACTGTTGGATTACCCGGTGGTTAAAAAATAGTAATATGTGTGGTTGCACAGTAGCACACGATATTGCACAGTATTGTTGAATTATTGATTCTTACGTAAGAAGGCACTACTCAATAATTGTTACGATAAATTATTATTCGATTATTTTATTTTATTGATTCAATAATTGCTGCATTGATATTTTATATTATTGTTGTTTCAATAATTGTCATTGCACGGTATTTTCCATTATCCGATCAATAATTTGTATTATTTGAATAATATTATTAGATAACATTATTGGCAATGTCTAGAAAGTTCTGTCAAGGAGAGGTTAGGTCATCTAATTGCGCGCCAGTAGGGAAAAATCCTTACCGGAAAGCCCCCTCTTTCTTAGGAACTGCCTGGTTGTCATTATTGTGATTCTGTAATATTATTTGTGAATAATTAATTATTGATTTATATGATAAGAAAATATTTATTTTATGTAGATATAATTGATGGATATATTTATTTTATGTGGATATAAATGAAGGAATTTTAGCATGACATAATTGTTGATAGTTTGGCATATTTTGTGGAATTATAATTTCTGATAAAATATTCATTCAAATATATTATTATAATATTATTTTTTTAATTTAAATGGTGATATTATTATAATAATATATATTTTTCAGCATATGAATAAAAGTGGAGTAAAGGTTATTATTTTATTTCGTGCACGTTTCCTTTTTCCTGCAATCCTTTGTTTTCAAATTGATGGGTGGAAGTTTTCTGTAAATCATGTTTTTTCCAAGTTTGGTGGGCCTTGCTCATAAGAATTTGCAGGCAATGAAAGAAAACAACAAGAACAAGAAAGTTAGGCATTGAAATTTCTTTTCCTGCAAGTGCTTTGTAGCTTGTTTTCAAAAGGTGGCCCCAACCTTGGGAAAAAAAGGGGAATTAGGCAGAAGTTAGGCATAAAACTTTGGCAGAGTAGGTAGGTTCATCTGTTTTCCTTCGAGGCTTTGCTATAAATAGGGGGTAACCCCTCCTTCCTCAACACACCTTCATAATTAGAAAATTTTATTCTAAAGTATTGTGAGTATTTTCTTGAGTATAAGAATACTTTGAGCGTAATTTTTCTGCAAGATTTTCTCATAATAATATCTGATATTCCAGTCAAATCCAAGCTTCTACTAAGGTAAAGGATATGATTTTATTGCAATACTCATGAAAAATATTATTTTCTTTCATACTCCATATTATGTAAGCGATATTATTTCATCTCGTATTCTTGAATTTGAACTTACTATGGTAAGTATTGTTTCCATAATTCCTGAAATGATTAGAAATTTCGCTTCATCTAATATCATTTCAGAAGAATATTGATCTGAACTTTTTAATCAAATTTAGAACTTTTCATGATCGAGTAATCGTTCACGCCATTCATTCACAGTCTTCGTTCACGCCATCGTTCAAGTGCATCGCTCATAAAAAATATAATCTTTTTTTGTTCTCTTTCAAGTTATCTATTGTAACCCTTATTCTTGAAATTGAATCCATGTTTTGATCTTCACTATGGATTATTATGGAGCATTTTTTTTTACTTGAATTATCTAAAGTACGAATCTCTAATCTTTGTCCTTTTGTCTCACTGGATTCGTTCTCTAAAATGTTTTCATCATCCTCAGTCTTTAATGGTGATACTTGATGAATATCTTTGGCCTGTAGTGCAAAGATGTATGATTACTTGATAAATATCTTTGGCCCGTAATGCAAAGATGAACAGGTGTTGAGATGAACATGACCAACTGGTGATACAAATGAATATCTTTGGCCCGTAGTGCAAAGATAAATATTTGATGCAAGATGTATATTGATTGATGTTACAGGGATAAAATATTGATGATGGACTTTTAAATTCATAGATGATAGTAGATTTCATTCTCTACTTAACTCTTCTAATGAATTGTTATTTCCGCTGCGAATATTGATCTAAAACTGGTTGTCCATTATATTTTATCTGATTTGTTGAAGGCTAACGATAAATTGTTGTTCTTTATCTTAGTCATAATATTCTTTCTTTGGGCTAGTTGAGTTCACCTTTTCCTTTTTGTTCCATTTTTCTTCTCAGGAGGTGAGAATATAGCAGGAACCAGTCGGGGTAAAGAGTGATGGTCCTAGACAGTTGTTTTAGCAGTCCTCTCTATTTTTGTAAAATAGTATATCAATAAATGTAATGAGGACTTATTTGAGTGTGGATATTGTCTAGAAGACAATATTTGTATTTAAACTCACAGCATGTGTGTTGTCGTATTTTGCACGACAATTATAATAATAAAAGTTGTAGTTATTTTTGTACCATGTATTTGGCGACTCAGAATGGGTGATGTATACCTATTTTGGGGGCGTCACAAAAACCACTTAAGGCGGAGATATGGATAAAGCAGATCAACAAGATATTTGATGTCTTGGGATGCATCAAGGAGCAAAAGGTTCCCTTTGCCACCTTCATGTTGCGTGCAGAGGCAGATTGCTGGTGTGAATCTGTAAAGCATACTCAACCTACCGCACTGCAGATGTCTTGGGAGAAGTTCCAAGAGCTGTTCAACGACAAGTACTTTCCTGAAAGTATTCGTCACATGAAGGAGGTAGATTTCAACAAGCTTGAGCAAAACAATATGACCATGGCGCAGTATGAAGTTAAGTTTGCCAAGTTATCTCGGTTTTCGTCCCATTTGGTTGATAATGAGGAGAGAATGACGTGGATGTTTCTAAGAGGTTTGAAACCCGAGATACGTCAATACCTTATCTCTCATAAACTGTATTTATATTCAGATTTTGTGAATAGGGCTCAGTTATTGGAGAGCGATAATGAGTCAACCCAACCAAGAGTGAGCAACCGACAAGTCGATAATACCAGTGGTAGCAGTCATCGAAGCGGTGACAACAAACGTGGAGGAATCAACATGCCGAAATGATAATCACTTGATGGTAATCATGGCCATGACAATAAGAGTGGACATTTCAAGAAGAGGAAATTCAACAAGGATGGAAAGCGTCGCCAAGACCAAAGACTGTTGTTAAGGAAGGAGAACGACCGTCGATCATATGTTACAAATGCGGAGGGGAGGGACATATCAGTCCAAACTGCATGATGCAGTCCAAAGAGTGTTATAATTATGGAAAAGAAGGTCACCTAGCCCGATTTTGTCGTGCACCAAAGTCAAGTCCTAGCTGGGATGAAGGCATCAAAAGGTGTCCTAGACAAGACAAAACCGGTAGTTCAAGGGAGAGCATTTTTGTAACCTCCCAAAAAGCGAGGAATCGAACGAGGTGATCACGGGTAAACTAATCATAAACTCTAGCGAAGTTTATACTTTATTTGATACCGGATCTACCCATTCCTTTATTTCTCCTACTTGCGCTCAACGTTTAAATTTGACTCTGGAGAAATTAGACTTTGACTTATCTGTTGAAACTCCATTGGGAGAAACCTTCATTACATCCACGGTTTGTAAGTCTTGTTTGATTCAAATCGGTAACCGCACGTTACCTGTCGATCTTATTTCTTTGAAAATACTTGCATTTGATGTGATTTTAGGGATTGATTGGTTAATTACTCATCATGCTAAAATTGATTGTTTTCGTAAGGTTGTTAGCTTTCATATTCCTAACCAACCTATTATACGAATTCAAGCAACCAAACCATTACAGTCAATCACTGTCATATCAAGTCATAAAGCTATTTGTTTATTGAAAAATGGATGTCAAGCTTTCTTATCCCATGTCATAGAATTAAATAAAAATACGTAAGATTTGAATGATATTTCTATTGTTAATAAATTTCTGACGACGTATTCACGAAGAACTTCCGGCCTACCCCGAGGCGTGAAATTGAATTTTGTATCGACCTTGAATCCGGTACAAAACTCATTTCCAAAGCCCCATATTGAATGGCTCCTATTGAACTTCAGGAGTTAAAAACCCAACTACAGGAATTGTTAGACATCGGTTTCATTCGTCCCAGTACGTCTCCTTGGGGTGCTCCTGTTCTATTCGTGAAGAAGAAAGATGGAAGTATGCGACTTTGTATTGATTATCGGGAGTTGAATCATGTCACCATCAAAATAGGTACCCGTTACCTCGCATTGATGACCTGTTTGACCAGTTGCAAGGAGCCAAATTCTTTTCAAAGATTGATCTTCGTTCCGGATATCCTCAGTTGAAGATTAAAACGGATGACATTCCAAAGACTGCTTTCAGAACTCGGTACGGGCATTATGAATTCCTAGTCATATCTTTTGGATTGACTAATACTCCTGCTGCCTTCATGGATATGATGAACCGAGTATTCAAGGAATATTTGGATCACTTTGTGGTTGTCTTTATTGATGACATCCTTATATACTCCAAAACTCGTGAAGACCATGAGCAACACTTGAGGCTGATACTCCAAAAGCTTCGTGAAAATAAGCTGTATGCTAAGTTGAAGAAATGCGAGTTCTGGCTTGAGGAAGTTGCATTCCTTAGGCACGTGATATCAAATCATGGATTATCTGTTGACCCGGCAAAGATTGAAGCAATTCAAAGCTGGGAGCAACCTAAGTCAGTGACCGAAGTACGTAGCTTTCTCGGCATAGTTGGTTATTATCGGAGATTCGTAGAAAAGTTTTCTCGAATTGCTACTCCATTAACTCAACTGACTCGAAATGATACAAAGTTCGGTTGGAGCGAGGAATGTGAGAAGATTTTTTTAGAACTCAAGAGGAGACTCATTTCAGCTCATTTTCTGACAATACCATCTGGCTCGGAAGGATTTGTCATCTACAGTGATGCTTCAGGCAAAGGGTTAGGATATGTTCTCATGCAACATGGGAAAGTCATAGCCTATGCCTCATGACAACTCAAAGAATATGAGAGGAATTATCCTACTCATGATCTAGAGTTGGCCGCCGTCATTTTTGCTCTTAGGATTTGGAGGCATTATCTGTTTGGAGAGAAGGTGGAGATCTATACGGATCATAAAAGCCTCAAATATTTCTTCACTCAAAAGGAACTCAACATGTGGCAACAACGATGGCTTAAGTTGTTGAAAGATTATGATCATACCATCCAATACCATCCTGGAAAAGCAAACATAGTAGCTAACGCATTGAATAGAAGATCATATGCGGGCACGAGTGCAATATTGTCAATGCGAAGGCCCATTTTGTATGACTTGGAAAGGATGGAAATAGAGTTAAAGACTCCAGGGACACATGTGATGATGGCGAATATACGAGTGGAACCGACTTTAATCGATAAAGTTAAAGCTGCTCAAGCTACAGACCTGGAATTGATACGTATGAGGAAGAAAGTACAAGAAGGTGTTATTCCAGAAGTAAGAATTGATGAAGAAGGAATACTTCGAGTCAAATCCAGACTTTGTGTTCCTAACGATTCTGACTTGAAGTATAAAATCATGCTGGAGGCACACAACACACCATTTACAATCCATTCTGGGTGTACCAAAATGTATCGTGATCTTCGATATACATTTTGGTGGAGCAATATGAAGAGAGAGATAACAGGGTTTATCTCAAGGTGTCTAACTTGTCAACGAGTCAAGGTGGAGTATCAAGTGCCAAAAGGTTCATTGCAACCACTTAAAATTCCAGAATGGAAGTGGAAGCACATTACCATGGATTTCGTTACTGGTCTTCCCAAGGTTTCTCAAGGCATAGATGTGATTTGGGTCATTGTTAAAAGATTGACCAAGTCTGCTCATTTCTTACCGATACGAGAAACTTATACACTTGAACGTCTTGCTAGTATGTACATAAACGAGATTGTAATATTTCATGATATGCCAGTATCCATAGTTTTTAATTGAGACTCAAGATTCACTTCACGATTTTGGGTTAGTTTGCAGGCATATCATCCTTAAACGGATGGACAGTCGGAAAGGACTATTCAAACTCTTGAAGATTTATTAAGACTCTGTGTCCTTAACTTCAAGGGAAGTTGGGACAAGTTCTTACCATTGGTGGAGTTTTCCTACAACAATAGTTATCAAGCAAGTATTGGCATGGCTCCATTTGAGGCATTGTATGGAAGAAAGTGTCGTTCTGTAGTATACTGGGATGAGGTGGGTGAAGCAACATTGTTGGGACCGAATTTGGTACGTATGACTACGAAAAAGATTCAAACGATCCGACAACGTATAAAAACCTCACAAGATCGACAAAAGATCTATGCTGATCTTCATCGAAAGGACGTGGAATTCAATATTGGAGATCATATGTTGTTACGTGTTGCTCCATGGAAAGGAGTTATGAGATTTGGAAAGAGAGGAAAGCTCAATACTCGATTCATTGGCCCATTTTTAATCCTCGATCGAGTAGGAACTGTGGCCTATAGACTCGCCTTATCGCCAAGTATGTCTCGTGTTCATAACGTTTTTCACATATCTATGTTACGAAAATATGTGAAAGACCCGAACCATATTATTGAACTAGAACCAGACGAGATAGAGGAAGATTTAACATATGAAGAGTTACCTGTTAAAATCTTGGATAAGAAGGATCATATTCTACGCTCCAAGGTTATACCTCAAGTCAAAGTTTTGTGGAGAAACCACGATGCGGAGGAAATGACTTGAGAGTTAGAATCTGAGATAAAGTCAAGATATCCTCACCTCTTTGATATACCAGGTACGTACCCTAATTTCGAGGATGAAATTTCATAAGAAGGGGAGGTTGTAAGACCCCAACTTTTATGAATAAAGAATAATTTTCTCGAAATATATTTTTGAATATTATGGTGTGGATTTGATATAATGTTATAGTTGTGGGTAATATTTACAAATTTTTCAAAGTAAACAAGTGGTTATATAATATTCGATTGGTCGGGGAATATTCGTTTTAACAGGGAATATTCGTATGACGGCATAATCATTGGTGGACCCCACAACGGAAGTATTGTCATAGTAAGAAAACGATAGAATTATCTTTTTATAAAAAAAACGGTGGAAGTGTTACCGTTAAAACTATTGAACTACTCGGTAGTAAAAGTACAGTAATACGTGTGGTTGCATAGTAGCACATAGTATTAATTATTGATGCTTACGTGAGAAGTCACTCAGTTATACTCAATTATTACTACAGTAATTGCTGCATCATATCTCTCATATTATTGATTCGATTATTGTCACAATATCATCTGCATAATATGATATATTATAAAATCAATAATTGAGATGACAAAGTTATTCATATTATTAAATTGCAATATTTACAATGTCTAGAAGTTCTTTCAAGGAGAGGTTTGGTCATCTAATTCCGCGCCAATAAGGAGAAATCCTTATCGAAAAGCCCCCTCTTTCCTGGGAACGACTTGGTTGTTAAATATTGTGATTTATAATATTAATGATGAATACGTTCGTGTTGATTAAAGATAAAATTGATAGTTCCATTGTGTGGGAATTATTAGTGTTAGTGGAAATCGACATTTATTTCGATATTAATTGATGTCTGGAAGTTATACTGACTAGTCGGGTAATTAATCGGATAAATGAGCAATTAATTGCTATTAATTCACATGATTATAACTATTTATTCACATGTGTGTACTATTGATCACATTCATTTACTATTAGGGGAGTTGGTGCAAGATTAATTATACTTGCATTACTAAGTTAAAAATGGAGGTATAGATGGAGGTATTATACTGTAATTCATATTTTTGCATGTCTAGAACTATTGATTCACATGATTTACTATTAGGGAAGGTGGTGCAAGTTTGATAATACTTGCAGGACTAAATTAAAAATGAAAGAAAAGTTGGAGGTATTGTACTGTAATATTTTGAGCCCCAAAATGTGCAATTATTGAAACTATATTTTCCTATAAATGGAAGTTCATTCTTCCTTCATTTCTCACCAATTCACTAAAGCTTTAGAGCAATTATTATAGAGAGAAATTATAGAGAGAAAGAAGAAGAGAAGTCTGCTACCTCACTATTCCAATATCCAATCTTCTTTTGAGGTAAGGGGTATTATTTCTTTCGTATTCATGAATAGAGCTATTGTTATTCCATTCCTTATTATTACATTGGAATAACTTTGTCTATGGCCAAATACCGCATACATGGTGAAATTCTTACGTTATTCCATTCTTTATTATTTTCTTGGAATAACTCGAGTATATGTAAGCAAATTATACATGGTGAAATTCTTCTATTATTCCATTCTTTATTATTATGACAGAATATCCTACCTGTACGTTTACTCATGACCCGGTTCCATTATTTATTTATCTGTCAGAATATCCTATCTATGCGTTTACGCATGACCTGGTTCCATTATTTATTATTCTATTGGAATATCCTATCTGTGCATTTACGCATGACCTGGTTCCATTATTTATTATTCTGTTGGAATAACCTGTCTGTGCAGTCTATCGCATGCCTGGTGAATTCTTCTGTTATTCCATTCCTTATTGTTCTGTTGGAATAAAATGTCTATGTGGATTACCACATGCATGGTGAATGATCATTCGTATTCATTCCTTATTAAATTGTGGAAATGATCTGTCTACGTGGATTAACGTATGGCAGGCAAAAGTCCATTTGTAGTTTCATATATTCTATTATACTCAGTTGGTTAAAGTTTTGACTTCTATACTCAATGAAATTAGTAGAATATCCTGGATATTTGCTCTTCATCCAGTATCTTTTCATGGAAATATTCTTCTGAGCATTCTTGAATTTTACTCTACAAAGCAGTATCATGTTGATAATTTGAACGTAATTGATTTCAGGATAAATTAACTTATAAATCTTTAAAATTTATTCTTGAACTTGTTTTATTGAATTATTATGTCATTGTCATCATCATCATGCTTATATTGTGACGAAAGTGATCTTTGGCTTACGTGCATAGATGGACTTGGTATGATTATGACCAGGGATCATTCGGTATAATCATGACCTGTAATGTTTTAAATGATGTGGTAAAGGTCCTCAGTGGCCTGTAATGCATTGATGGACAATTTTTGGTATGATTATGACCAAGAATTATTCGGTATAGTCATGACCATTGATGATTTAATGAATATCCTTGGCCCGTAGTGTAGGGATGATTAGATGATGTGGTTTATTTATGAAGCTGAGTCCCAACGACAAAGTTGATGAAAATATTTTTAATCATAAAAGATAGTAGATATCATGCTCTACTTGACTCTTCTAATGGATTGCTTATTCCGCTGCAGTTAAACTTGATGTCTATTGTATTTTATCAGTTTAACATTGTTAAAGACTAATGATAATTTATTCTGCATTATCTTAGTCATAATATTTCTTACTGGGCTAGTTGAGCTCACCCTTTTGCTTTCATTGTTCTCTTCAGGAAATGAGAACATAGCCGGGACTAGTCGGGGAACGGAGTGATGGTCCGAGATGGTGTATTAGTGGTCCTCACTATTCTATAAAATAGTGTGACAATAAATGTAATGAGGACTCTATTTGAGAGTGGATATTTTCTAGAAGGCAATATTCTTGTTTAAACTCTCAGTTATGTATTGTCGTATACTACACGACGGTTGTATAATTAAGTTGTATTTGTATTTTATACCATGTATTTGGCGACTCAAGATGGGTGATGTATACCTATTTTGGGGGTGTCACAGTTGGTATCAAAGCTTAGGGATATGATCCCTGGCTGAGATGTGAGACAAGAACTAGGAGGGGAAAGACGGGGAATTCCTTCGCTAGTATGACCTACCTAAGTTTATTTGGTATTTAATTGGTTGGTCAGAGTATATGGATAATGTGACATGTCAATTAACCCTTATTTTGTGGCAGTATTTGAAAATGGCATCTGAAAATGTGGAGATAAGCAATGATGCCCATGAGACCGTGGAGTCACCACAGATTAATACTCAGGATAATGTGCAACAGGAAGACAATAATCCTCATGTAAACAATAACACCGGTGAAATGGTGAACGATGGGATCTTCAGAGCTTTATGCAATTCATGCAACATCAGGCGAGAGTGGCTCCTGTCCAAAATGCAGGTGGAAACACTGACAACTCTCGGACGGTCACCGCTAAACAGTTCAAGGAGCTGGGACCACCAGAGTTTTTTGGAGAGCCAAAACTGTAAGACCCCAACTTATTATGAATAAAATTAAATTTTTTTTATTTATTATCTTTAAATAATAAGGAGTTAATTTGAAATAATACTTTGGTTATGGGTGAAATGTGCAAATTTTACAAAATAAGCAAGTGGTTATAAAATATTCATTTTGTCGAGGAATATTCGTTTGGTCGTGGAATATTCTTGTTTTCGGGGAATATTGTCTAGAAGAAAATATTCCTGTTTAAACTCTCATTTATGTATTGTCGTATACTACACGACGGTTGTATAATTAAGTTATATTTGTATTTTATACCAAGTATTTGGCGACTCAAGATAGGTGATGTATACCTATTTTGGGGGCGTCACATCATCGTCCAAATTATTATGTGCCTGTAACAAAATAATAAAACATGTTAAATATATAATATATATGTTGATATTGGTATGACTTATGCAAAGAAAAGTGAGGGAAAACTCATGTATTATTAAATGTAAAAGTGGTTATATATAACATTACATTAACAAAAAGCGAAATAATATGAATTATTTAAAAAGAAGCAAGAATAAGTCTACCACGATAATATATATATATATATATGTGTGTGTGTGTGTGTGTGTGTGTGTGTGTGTGTGTGTGTGCGTGATTAATTTGATTATAATAAGTATTAAGATGACCTCGTCGTCATCATAATGTTGTGCTGCTGCCGCCACTGCATCTGCTAACTCATCAGGACTCAAAGACTATATATAACCACCCAATATACAAAGAAGATCACGATCTCGACAGATCGCTCTCACATAGTCAACATGAGTACGTATGATAACTTAGATGACTCGATGACTGAGTAGACTGGGTAGCAGAGCTGCACGTGCTATTGATGGTCGGTCGTCGTCGTTGTCCTTGTCTTTTTATATAGTTCTTCTTTAGAACTGAAGCCCTCTCCCATAATTCTTAATTTGTCGACGGTCGCGGGGTGCTAGTAGGATAACGCTCGTCCATTAAGCTCTTATAAGTGTCTTGTCATCAGTTTAAACATTAAATAGTTCAAAATAAATATTTAAACTTAATAATAACATAAAAAATTATAAACAACATATCAAAGGTATATATAGTAATTACCGCTATCTGGACAGCCTCGGCAAACCATCGCAAGTGGCCACGTACATATCCAGTCAATGGATAGGTTGACCATGAGACTGAGCCTCCTACAAAACTCGAGATCCATATATATATATATATATATATATATATATATATATATATATATTAATCACATAGACAAAAGTTCTTATACCATGGCTGTAAACATAAATAAAAACCAAAAAAAAGTTTACAAAATATATACTCTAGAATAAACATGCTGTAACTATGATATATTGCCGCCCCTATAAGTGCCTTTTGCCTTGTCGCCTTCAGGTGCACCTGAGGCTTTGTTCAGGGAGGCAGTCTTGTGTCTCTTCACCTAACTCTCAACTTTCCATTGCTCACACATCATAACCCATATGGGATAGGTGCACCATCAGGGGCTATGCTAGTGCATGTACTGCTCACCATCTCCTAGATGGTCGCTCTCAGCATTCTGCAAGGCTTTTTGTCATTCTTTATTAAAATTATCTTTTGTTCGAACGTCGCACTTTTGCCAAAAAATTATTTTTATGATTGTTGAATGTGCGTCATCCCATCTATACCTTTTCTACAAATAAAAATACAATAATAATATTAAAACGACAATAATATAATACAACACTACTATACAATATTAGTTAATAAATTATATACCTGAAATTTAGCCTTAACTGCATCCTTTTGGGCAAGAGGTGTGGTCATTCACATAATCACTAGCGTATGCCAGTTTTTTAAATAAAGTTGTGAAATGCACTTGACAATTTTGCTATCTAGAAAATCACTAAAGTAAACAACAATTTACATCAAAGATAAGTAATTTTATTTTAATATTTAAGCAATTAATGAACGTATCTACAACAATGTTAATATCAAATAAATATATAATAGGTAAATAACATACGTGCTGTCGGGAGGAGGTCGAATCTGAGTAAGAATTCGGTCATCCGAATTAGCCGGGGACTTTGGGACTTGATTCGGACCCCGACCCGAGTTGTGCTTTCTTGGCGTTGATGAAGAAGACATCTATAAATAAAAATTCCAGGATGTTATTATAAGTTATATGATAATACATAAACAAATAAAATGATAATAATGAGAGGTTCTTGTATGAAATAGTTAACTATGACAACTATAAATGAAAGGTACATGAACATAACAAAGACATAGATAACATGTATATATGTAATTGTATGTAATACAAGTAAAACTAAACATACAGTTTAATTAAAATCGATTTCTGAGTCAGAATTATTTTGAACATCATTTGGAGATTCATAATCATCATCTTCTTTATATTCAGTGCCAGTGTCAGTGTCAGTCAATAACTCTTCTTCCATAATATCAATGTCATTTGGCACATGTACTGACTCGGAATCTAATTTATCAAGTTCATCTATACCCTCTAACTGGTTTAGTTCATTATTATCCTCCAAATTTATTATAGGAGGTCTATTTAACATCTCCTCTTGGTAGAACTCCCCGACTACTAATTATACACGATTGCGCGTGAGAGTATGAATTATAACTTGCTAATCTGCATGCGGTCTATCCCTTTTCCTAATAGGACTAGGAGTGTATTATATTTATACAGTTTAAGTTGGAAACACAAATGGTGCGTTAACGTGCGTGGACCTATAAAGGTCAATATCGACAATTCCATGTCGATCGACACGTATCACTTTTTTTGAATCAAACCTACGACACTTGAACAAGTTACCTTGATCCCCATAAATACCCTTGTACGAAAACTCTATGATTTTTTCCAACTCCCCATAAAAGGCACGACCAAGCTCAATGTAACAATCTCCTTGAACACACACTCCAGTGTTAGTTATTCTTTTACCTTGAGCATATGTCTTTGTATAAAATTCACAGCCATTTACTTTGTAACCATTAAATGCAGCTGACTTGGTCCATGTTTGGGCCCATAACTAGGACTTTTACAGTTAAAGGAATCATTCCCTCATTAAGAGCCTACAAAATTTTTACAAATTGTGAATTATCACATCATAAATTCTATTACATGGGTTGATTAACTTAACTAACTTACTTTGTCCTTTAGTCAAAATGCAAAAATTTAATCACGACTGAGTTGAATATCTTTATCAGTGATAACATCATGATTTTCTTTTACTTCATCATCGTATGATCTATACATGTATTATAAACATTAACATATAAATATATGAGATTATTGGTTAAGATATAGAGTTAAATATGAATTTTACATATATACCTCAGAAATTCATCAATCTCCTCGCAATTGAGAAAAATGTAAGTATGTGTAACATGTAATTCTCGCTCAGAGAGGAATATGCACTTCTCTTTTCTATAAGTGCGGCCTAGTAGACCAAATACGGAAACTCGACCATTTAGTTCAACATGCCCCCATCATCATGTCTCAGTATTCGATTGGTCTTTGTCAAGACTTCGTCAGGAAAATAGTCTAAGACAAATGTAGATATCTCATCGAAACTGTATGCCTCACATATCGACCGCTAGACGTAAGCTCTATTTTTGCCTTCCTCTTAAGGTTTTTCGTCACCCTTTAGAAAGGGTACATCCATCTATATTGAACTGGACCACCAACATGAGTTTTATATGGTAGATGGATTTTTAAATGCTCCACAAAGTAAAAAAAAAACTAGGTGGGAATATTTTTTTCAAGCTTAGATGTGATCTCAATGATGTTCTTCTCAAGTATAGTCATGTCCTTTTCATTTAATGTTTTCGAACATGTCTCTGAAGAAACGACTAAGATCAATCAAAGCATCTCATATTGGTTTATCAAGTAAGTCCTGAAATACTATAGGCATAAGTCTCTCTATGAACACATGACAGTGATGACTCTTCATCCCTTGTAATTTCCCACTTATAACACACCCTTAATTATTTGATGCTTATCCATCTGGTAGTTTATAGTCTTAATCCATGTGCTCACATCTTTAACCTGCTTTTTGGACAATGTATATCTTGAATGTGGTTTGACCATTTTACCATTAGGAGATTCATAAAGTTCTAATCCAGGACGCTTACAAATATTTTTCATGTCCAACCGTGCCTTATAATTATCTTTTGTCTTGTTCGTAACACTCATCACAATGTTAAACACATTTTCGAACACATTCTTCTCAATATATCACATCTAGATTATGATAAATCAAATTTGTAGACCAATAAGGCAGTTCCCAAATGATACTTCTTTGAACCCAATTATGAGATTTGTTAAACCCATTGATTATATTTGAGGTAACAATCTTACCGAATAGGATGACCGACAATCTCATCACACGGTTATGCATCTATGTCCTTGACAATCGCGGTGCAGGCATATCATTCTCTACTTTTTCTTTCCTAAAGTTTTCTCTATTTCTTTGAAACGGGTTAAGTGCCCATCTTTAGCTAGAGATTTTGCATGCCAAGTCATATGTTCAGCTGTTCTTGAAGACATGTACAATCTGTTTAGCTGATGTGTAATTGGAAAATACCTTAAAATCTTAAAAGGTATATTTGTCTCTTTTGTAGTCCCACTCTCTTTATTAGGCCTGAACAGATCATGACTACAAAACGTGTACTTTGTCATCTGTTTATTTTCCTTATAAAAAACATGCAATCGTTTGGACATGCATCGATAATTTTGTATCTAAGACCCAACTTCTTCACCATTTTCTTACAAAAGTAGTAGTTATCGGGCAATTTTTCATCATCAGGCAACATACTCTTAATGGCCTTCAAGAGAAACTTAAAACACTCATGGCTCATGTTGTGATCAGCGTTGATGTTAAGTAATGTTGCCACTACAGACAATGTAGTGTGGTTGGTGTAACCATGCCACAACGGTTTGCTACCCTCATTTAACAACTTAAAGAACTCTTTGGCATCAAAATTCATAGGTTGGTCTCTGCCTTGTTCCAATCAAAATTAGACCTTGTAATATCATGCACCATGTTATTTATACAATGGATACTGCTGACTGGATTATGTACTTGTGCGATGCCACTATCTCTTCTCTGCTCATGTGCCGACCAACATTCTTCGTAATTTTTTATAAACCCAGAAACAAGTAAATGATATTTGACCATGTCTTTGTCCATATAATTTACATTTTTAAACTTAAAACAAGGGCATTTTATCTTTTTCTGACCATTCACACATTCCGGGTGACTATACTTGTCACACCCCCCTTCCAAAATAGAAAGAGAGTACCCAAAAAATAACATAATTAAAGAGAACATAATAAGCCTCTAAATGAGAATATAGTTGGGACTAGTCGGGGAATGAAGTGATGGTCCAAGATGGTGGCTATAGTAGTCCTCACTATTATATAAAATAGTGTGATAATAAATGTAATGATGACTTTATTTGAGTTTGGATATTATCTACGAGATAATATTCGTGTTAAAACTCTCAGATTATATTTTTCATATTGTATAAATTAAGTTTGTATTTGAATTATGTACCATATATTTGGCGACTCGGAATGGGTTGTATGAACCTATTTTGGGGGCGTCACAGTTGGTATCAAAGCTTAGGGAAATGATCCCTAGCTGAGATTTGATACTAGACCTAGGAGGGGAGAGACGGGTAAATCGTTCGCTAGTATGACCTACCTAAGCTTAATTGTTATTTGATTGGTCGGTCAAAATATAGGAATAATATGTGGCATGTCAATTAATCCTTGTTTTATGGCAGTGTTTGAAAATAACATCTGAAAATGTTGAGATAAACAATGGAGTACATGAGACCGTTGAGTCACCGCCAATCAATAACCAGGATAATGTGCATTAGGAAGGCAATAATCCTTATTAAACAACAACACCGACCAAATGATGAACGAAGAAATGTTTAGGAGCTTTCTGCAATTTATGCAACATAAAGTGAGATAGATTTCTGTTCAAAATGTAGGCGAAAATAATGGCAACTCACGGCTGGTCACTAAAAGCAATTCAAGGAGTTGGGACCACCGAAGTTTTTGGGAAAGCTAGAACCACTTAAGGAAGAGACGTGGATTAAGTAGATCACCAAGATATTTGATGTCTTGGGATGCTCCGAGGAGCAAAAGGTTCCCTTTACCACCTTTATGTTGCGAGGAGGGGCAGATTATTGGTGGGAATCTGTAAAACGTACTCAACCTTCTGCACTAAAGATGTCTTGGGAGAAGTTCCAAGAATTATTTAATGACAAGTACTTTCCTGAGAGTATTCGTCATATGAATGAGGTAGAATTCATCAAGCCGGAGCAAAAAAATATGAACGTATCACAATACGAGGCTAAGTTTTCTGAGTTATCCCAGTTTGCATTCCATTTGATAGATAATGAGAAGCGTATGACACGAATGTTTCTGCGAGTTTTGATGTGACGCCCCCAACTCCCTACAATTCCTGTAGCAGATTTGGTGCTCACGTAAATATTCTATAAGAAAATAATTTCTATCAATCCAGGATTCATAGTATTCATAAGATATTAGTTCTCGTCAGAATAATTATCATGATGACCACTATCACTTAGATGTATAGACTTATAATCTTACAGATATCTCTTTCATATCAATAATTCCAATTCATTTGACATTCACAGTACCAATGACAAGATTGTTCCTAGAACCGAGGGGTGCAACCTTAGTTCGTACAGAACTCACTTGGCATCAAATACCCTCATTCAAATAAACAGTTCATATTAATATTTAGAGTTCGCAAATGTAGTGAGGTGAAGGCGGAACTACTACTAAAGCTACTTTAAGTTTTTGGCAGCCAAAAATGTAAGCCCAAAGCCCGCGGGTTCATGGGCGGGCCGAGGGTGTTTTATGCCTATTTTTTGACTTTTTTTTGGGCTTAAAGTGAGTGAGCAAGTAGGCCAAAGTAGAAGCTTTCAAAGGGTCGAGCCAAAAGGCCTGTGTTTCAAGTATAAAAAATGTGGCCCAAAGCACCTTTTGGCGGGCGGGAACGGCCGACCAGGCTTTGGGGGTCTGTTGCCAGTCTATTAATATTATACTTGATTTCTAACTCTTAGTCAAAAAGATAAAACTAAACAATTTATATATCTAAAACTTAATACACAATCCTAGTTCATAATTATTACATTTGAGTCTTACAAAATTAAAAATAACTTAAACTATTACAGTCTTCTTCTAGCCATAAGAATGCACACTTGAATTTCCCGGAATATCAGTCACAGTTGCAAAGGAAAATAATATTTATAAGGGATGAGCTTTAAATGGCTCAACATGTTTTAGCAATGTGTAACATATACTTACACTATAAATGAATAGATGAACATATAGTTCAGAAGTTTTTCCATATATATATATATATATATATATATATATATATCTTACTGAGGTTTATCTGCCAAACCTTGCACATTACGAGTTACTGTCATCATATAGACTTGGCAACCCGGGTTGATTCGTTCAACCACACATCCTAGGAGTATGCATATCATTCTGTTAATTAACCCCCAATCATTGCTATAAATGTACATTATAAAACCCCGACAAGATATATATTGCGCAAATTCATAATAAGTGTCAATATATATATTTTCACCAAACAATATTGTTTTTCCATAGTCTATGATTTGATATCAAATCAAATACATTTTACGCAAATAACAGTTCATGTGATTTGGTTATGCTTAAACAATAAGTCATAACCTTTTTAAACAAGGGACTTTTAAATAAGTTCATATCTCATCAGTATAACAAGTACATTTAATATAAAATTAAATGTATATGAAAAACTTGCATGTTCGGAGAATCGTTATCCTAGGTTACTCAAGCCGTCTATGTAACCTAAATATGATTTATATCAATTATTATAAATAATCTTAGCTGATAACTAGTCAAACTATTAGTGTCTGGGATGTATTTGAGGTCCATTCAGTGTTTTATAACTTGTTCGGAAAGTTTTTCGAATTATTTTCTATTAAACTTTGTTTAAAAGTTTAAATATTACTTTAAATAAGTTAATTTTTATTTATTATAATTTTTAGAAGCTTAAAATAACTTCTCAATAATTAATAATAATTTTCTTAATTTATTATTAAATTAAAATGATTTTAAAATCATTATTACTATTTTTAAATAATTAATAATTACTCATATTAATTTTTAAATCATCAATATTAATTTTCAAATAATTTATTAATATTCATAATGGTTTTAAATCATTAGTTTCATTTTAAAATAATTTATCATTATTTAAAATGAATTATTTTATTTTTACTAATTTATTTATTAGCTTTATTAAATAATTTCAAAATCATTAATATTTAAATAAATTCAATATTAATGAAATCTCATGTGAGAATATATAAAAATATTTATTATAATTTAAAATGTATTTTAGAAATTTATTATGAATTTATAATAATTAATTTGTATTTATTCTTATTTATTATTATTATTTTTAATATTTTTTATCTAACTGTCGCTAAAGGCTTCTTCAGTGACAGAACTGTCGCTAATGGTGTTCTTCATCAAAGCATGATTTTGAGTTTCTGGGTTGCCCAGAAACTCGGTCAACGTTGGTCTTCCTATTTCAGGGCTTAATAACAAGGATTCTAGGTATTAGGTAAAAGTGTAATTGTATAAAACATGTAATATGTATGTCATACTACAATATCATAACCTCTGAAAGTTCATAACAACATCAGAGGATCAGATTTGAGGCTGGTCAAACTGGCTGTCGAACATAGATGGAAAACTTTTTATCCAGAAATCTGGGTTTCTAGTTTCGAGTTCATACTTTTGAGCGATCATAACTTTAAATCGGTTGATGTAATGGTCATTTGGTTATTATAGACATGTAGTCCATCTTTCATTCAACAAAAATGATATTATTAAGGGTCTTATAACTACCACAATTGTCAGATCTAAGATGTCAAAAATCTTGTCAGACATGTTCTTGAAATTCTTGGTTTTCCAGAAAATTTTCGTGAACGATCAACGGGTTTTGACCTTAAATAACTTGTGATCCTTACCTATTTTGGCTCTGATTTCACTTCTATATTACTCTGCTCATGTCATAGTATACTCACCATACACTAAACATCTAAAACGGTTAACAGGTTAAGATCTAAGAGGCCTGACATTACGCTGTCAGACAAGATTTTTAGGGTTCATGACTGCTATCTTAAATCTTCATTCTTATGTATTTAAACGTTATGGATTCATGATTAAGCAACCCAGATCACTATATAACATGTTATATCACAAATATAAATACTAAATCACAACTTTTAATATGGCTTCAAATATCTAGGGTTAGGGTTAGTGTTCTTACCTTTTCAAGCAACCTTTGAAATCTGACTTTATGATCTGAGTACTAGCTGTTTAAGAGTTGTTTGTGGATGATTATATGATGTATTACAAGTGTGAATTCGTTGGTTGGCTACCCCAGCACATAACTTATATGTAGCAAGCTCAAGTATGGATAATTTACCAAATTTCATTAGATTATTGACAACTAAGGCATGGATCAGTCCTAGGTGTCAAAATACTGATGGTGGGGCTATTTTTAGACACATGTTGCAAATCTTATAAGTGGTGAGTCATAGATTTAGTGTTATCATCATATTTTGGAAGATAAAGACCATTTTAATCATTTCTCCTATACTAAGGGTACTTTAGTAATTTCCAAATCAACTTTGAGGATAATTTTGTCAATTCACATATATAAATACTTTAAAAATTTTATTACTTATGTACTTGGTCATTAGGGTTTAACAAATTAGGGATTATGGTTTAATATTTAAGTTTAGGGTTTATTAGTTTAACTTTAAGTTTTTCACATCCTTAATTAGGGTTTATCATAAAAAAAATACACCTGATAAAACTCTAATTAACCATAATTAATGTTAATCATGTAAAAAAAATCAATAAACCCTAATTTAATTTCTATTTATAACCCTAATTAGGGTTAGGGTTTCTATTCTAAGATCAAGGTCTTAATTAAGGTTTTCTTATTTACTTTTTAGGGTCTCTTCCCCATATCAAACCTTACCAAGTCCTAATTTAATTGTTGTAACATTAACATACAGAAATTTATAATTTATAATTATAATTTACATCCTCAATTTATTGATAAATCCTAATTTAGGTTTAGATTATTACATTCACTCCCCCTTATAAGAATTTCATCCCGAAATTAAAAACATAATTATACAAACAAACGTGGAAATTCTTCTCGCATCTTATCTTCCAGCTCCCACGTAGCTTCTTCAATATCATGATTCTTCCATATCACTTTAACTAATGATATAATCTTGTTTCTCAACACTTGTTCTTTTCGATCAACTATCTGTACTGGAACTTCCACATACGATAAATCTTTCTCAATCTGAACAGGTTCATAGCTTATAACATGTTTGTAATCGGATTTATATGGACATAGTACTGACACATGAAACACATTATGGATGTGTTCTAACTTAGGGGGTAAAGCTACCTCATACGCTACTTCACCTATTCTTCGTAAAATTCAAAATGGTCCGATGAATCTTGGGCTTAATTTTTCTTTCTTTCCAAAACGAATCTTGCCCTTCCACGGGGATACCTTTAAGAATACATGACTCCCAACGTCAAATTCTAGCAACTGTCTGTGTTAATCTGTGTACTTTTTCTATCTTTCTTGAGATGCTTGCAATCTTTGGCGTATAAGTCGAATCTTCTCAGTGGTTTGCTGAACTATCTCAGGACCTAGCATTTTTCTTTCCCCAACTTCGTCCCAGCACAAGGGTGTTCTATACTTTCTACCGTATAATGCTTCATATGGTGGCATCCCTATGCTGGCATGATAACTATTATTGTAAGAAAACTCTACCAGGGGCAATTGATCTTCCCAACTTCCCTTGAAATCCATGATACAGGCTCGCAACAAATATTCCAACATTTGAATGGTTCTCTCGCTTTGTCCGTCTATTTGAAGATGATATGTTGTACTTAATCTCAACTGGGTCCCCAAGTGGTTTTAAAGACTTCTCCAAAAATTTGAAGTAAACCATGGGTCTCTAACTGATACTATAGATATAGGGACTCCATGTCTAGAAACAATTTCATTTATATATAATTTAGCTAATTGGTCAAGGGTATAAGAAATTTTAATAGGTAGAAAATGTGTTGATTTTGTGAGACGATCAACTATTACCCAAATGGCAATGTGACCTTTTTGTATGAGAGGAAGTCCTACCACAAAATCCATGGTGATGTGCTCCCACTTCCACTTAAGAATCGGTAGAGGTTGTAGCAATCCGCTCGGTCTTTGATGCTCGGCTTTCACCCTTTGGCATGTGAGACACTTGCTTACCCATTCCGATATCTCTCGTTTCATGTTCGACCACCAAAAGTGTTGACTCACGTCTTTATACATCTTAGTACTCCCTGGGTTGCGACAAACTTAGAGTTATGAGTTGCTTTGAGAATTTCCTCTTTTAATGCTGGTATAGATGGTGTGACGCCCCCAAAACAGGTATACATCACCCATCTTGAGTCGCTCAGATATATGGTACAACAGAATAATAAAGAATGGAATAACATAAGAATTCACCGAGGCATGCGATGTAATCGCATGCATGAGTTATTCCAACATAATAATAAAGAATGGAACCAGTCACGTGTAATCCGCATGCATGTGATATTCCAACGTAATAATAAAGAATGGAACCGAAGTCACGCGAATCCGCATGCATGTGATATTCCAATGAATAATAAAGAATGGAACCAGTCGTATGTAATCCGCACGCATGTGATATTCCAAATGAATAATAAAGAAACGAGAACCAGGTCATGCGTAATCCGCATGCACAAGATATTCCAAATGTAATAATAAAGAATGGAATAACAACGTAATTCACAAAGCATGCGATAGACCGCGCATGATATAGTTATTCCAATGTAATTATAAAGAATGGAATAACAGAAGAATTTCACCATGTATGCGGTACTTCGCATAGACATGTTATTCCAATATAATAATAAAGAATAGAATAACAACCCTTACGAGTATTGAAAGAAAATAACTCTCTTCATGAATACGAAAGAATAATACCCCTTACCTCAAAAGAAGACTGGATACTAGAATAGTGAGGTAGCAGACTTCTCTTCTTCTTTCTCTCTACAATTTCTCTCTATAATAATTGCTCTATAGCTTTAGTGAATTGGTAAAAAATAATAAAGGAGTGAACTTCTATTTATAAGAAAATATAGTTTTGATAATTGCACGTTTTGGGACTCGAAATATTACAGTATAATACCTCCCTCTTTTCCTT
The DNA here is from genome assembly GCA_020205615.1 of Panax quinquefolius. NCBI lineage: Eukaryota > Viridiplantae > Streptophyta > Magnoliopsida > Apiales > Araliaceae > Panax > Panax quinquefolius. The sequence continues at coordinate 71,055,844 of CM035159.1, read as the reverse complement.
CATTTTTAATTTAGTCCTGCAAGTATTATCAAACTTGCACCATCTCCCCTCATAGTAAATCATGTGAATCAATAGTTCTAGACATGTAAAAATACGAATTACAGTATATTACCTCTATCTATACCTCCATTTTTATCTTAGTCATGCAAGTATTATCAATCTTGCACCAACTCCCCTAATAGTAAATGAATGTGAATCAATAGTACACATGTGAATAAATAGTTATAATCATGTGAATCAATAGCAATTAATTGCTCATTTATCCTAAGTTAATTATTCGATTGGTCAATATAACCTCCGGACATCAATTATTATCGAAATAAATGTTAATTTTCACTAACACTAATAATTCCAACACAATGGAACTATCAATTTCATCTTTAATCAACACGAACTTATTCATCATTATTATTATAAATCACAATATTTAACAATCGTGTCATTCCCGTGAAAGAGGGGCTTTTCGATAAAGATTTCTCCTTATTGGCGCGCAATTAGGTGACCAAACCTCTCCTTGACAGAACTTTTAGACATTGTCAATATTGCAAATAATAATATGAATAACTTTGTCGTCTCAATTATTGATTTAATAATATAACATATTATGCAGATGATACTGTGACAATAATTGAATCAATAATATAAGAGATATGATGCAGCAATTACTGTAGCAATAATTGGGTATAACTGAGTGATTTCTCACGTAAATATCAATAATAAATACCGTGTGCTACTATGTAACCACGCGTATTACTGTACTTTTACTACCGGATAGTTCAACATTTTTAACGGTAAAACTTTCGCCGTTATAAAAAGATAATTCTGTCGTTTTCTTACTACGACAATACATCCGTTGTTGGGTCCACCAATGATTCTGTCATTGTAGGAATATTCCTGTCGACGTCGGGATTTTTGATGTCCCTTTTCGTTACTTGTTCTTTGGTGTTCTCATGTTAATGTGAGATTTGTTTGAAAAAACAAGTGAAAAAGGTCCGACATATATAATGTCGACGATTTGACTTTTAAGAGTCGCCATTGGTGTATTTAATCGGTTGCACTAACCTATAATAGAAAAAGGTTCGCACATTGACCCAGTGATTTGACACTGCTAAACGGGTCTGTGAAACCGAGATTCATTTTAGGTCCGGGGGCTTGATTATGCGGAGGGAAGGTGTTAGGAACCCCCCGACATCCGTGGTACCACGGTGACCGCTAATTTTCAAAGAAATTGTTATATGAATGTGGGTGTGTGTGTGTGTGTGTGGATCAATGTGCAATTTATTTGGAAATAGTGCAGTACCTCGTTCGTAAGGGTTTGAATTTATAGAAAAATTCAGTTTTTAACAAGATATAGCAATGAAATTTTGTGAAAGAGGTTTTTCAAACCCTGTGCTCAATAGTAATTGAGGCCTTTGATATTTCCAATTTTTATTATCTAAATTTTTGGCTTGTTTGCTTTTATTTTCGAGATGCGAAGCATTCTAGAGAAAAAAATATACAGCTGTGCCAAACTCCTCATGGGCATGATAGTCATCCAAGGAAATTCAAACACTATAAAATAATGTACAAGCTGCTTACAGCTTGAAAAAAATGTCCACCATGGGAACCGAATCTAGATTCAGTAGACTGAATCTGTGATCACATGATTCCTAGGCTCATATGATACTGCAATTTGTATGGAAAGCAATAAGTAATTATATATATATAAAAGCGGTAAATATATATATATATATATATATATGTATGATCAGCCACCACGAAGCAACTCCATGGGGGATCAGAAATATAAATAAAGCAATAAATGATATCAACCGCCACGAAGTAAACTTCAGGCGGGACTTAAATGTAAATAAAGCTGTAAAAGCGATCAACTGCCACGAAGTAAACTCCAGGCAGGATGAAATATAAAAAAAGCTGTAAAAAGCCATGAAGTGAACTCCAGGCCTGACAGAAATGTAAATATATATATATATATATATACACACAAATATATATATATAAGCAGTAAATGCACCAGATATAAAATCCAGGCTCATCGGATATGTCCGACAAAAATTATATATATAGATATATATATAAAAGCAATAAATGCACCAAATGTAAAATCCAGGCTCATCAGATATGTCTGACAACAATTATATATATATAAGCCAATAAACGCTCCAGACCGAAATTTAGGCTCAATCGAGGCATAACTCAATAATGTTAGTCCGTAGAAAAATATATACATATATATAAGTATATATACAGACAGAAATAAAAACCAAGGACCGAAGTTCGGGCAAACACACACACACGACTCGCAATGTGTAGAATTGTGTGTGCAAATATGAATAGAAAGGCTTTATAGAGTATAAGAAGGCTTACAGTGGGCTGCCAATGCAGACTTCTATGACTCTATATGGACAAACACTCAGCTCCCGTGGGTAAATATATAATTGTATATGTGCTAACAGGTGTTTAAAAAGAGCAAACACTCAATATGGGGGTGTACAAAGCCAATTGGACAGGGTTCCCTCGCTATTTCTCTTACAAATATGGCCAGCCCAAGCCTCATATATATAGAACTAATGGCCGCAGGTGTACCTGCGGCAACCTCTGATACACCTGCGGCTGGTCGTGGTGCATCGGGGCCTCGCAAGTCCCGTCATCTTGAAGTACATGCACTCGTGCAATGTAATGTTCGCTCGAACCTGCAGAACTTCAATCTGAGCATCCGAACGAGGTGTAAAAGACAATCTTTGACTGCTTTTGTCGAGAGTTATGCAATGACATGGGATTTTCCCTTTTTGATTCCAGGAAGATGGGTCCATGACCGAAATAGAATTTTCGAGTTCCCGTCAGGCAATCCGGTGAGCTATTTCGCGTAGTTTTCACTCCGAGGTTAAGATATTAGTCTTGTGGGACTACTTTTGAATCAATTTTAGTTGACATGAGTGTATTTGATTTGTAGTGAAGTTGAGTTAGCAAAATTACCATTTTGCCCATCCCGGGGTTATCTCCAGTTTTCGCACAGTTGTAGCGGGTTTTTCCCAGGGTTATCTCTGAGATGGTCATGCTGTTGACTCTGACTGTACTCAGGGTTATCTCTAAGGTTGGCTTTGACTTCCCGGGGTTAATTCCGGGGTCAAGGAATGATGTTGTAGTCCTCCAGGGTTATCTCTGGAGTGTGGAAAAGACGTTTTTGCCCTCCTACATAATTAGTAACAGGAAAAGAAAATTTTCAAGTGTCTACAGATGCCCCTCTTTATCATGTTCATGCAATACAATGGAATGGACATGATAAAGATTAGTAGACACTTAAAACATGACAATGTATTTTTAATGATGCAAATCGCAATATAGTGAATGTGATGATGAATGTTAACATGTTTTTGCAAATCGCAGTTCGCAAATCGCATATCGCTTTTCGCATTTCGCTTTTCGTATTTGGCCAAATTCGCACATCGCATATCGCATATCGCATTTCGCATATCGCAGATCATAAATCGCAAAGTAATGAATGTTATGATGCATGTTTAAAAATGTTTTCGCAAATCGCTTTACCTTTACCGATCATTACTGATGCCTATGCTGGTGTTGACTCTAATGGTTTGGCATTTAATCATGGACACTTATTTGATGAAGATAAGTTGAGATGTTTTTCACATCTCTGATGGGGATGACGTTCTGAAATCACCAGACCCTCCCGATGTATATGCTGGTAGTTTGCAACGGTGCCTACCCTGTGGTAGTTGAATACGCTTTCATCGCTCAATTATTTCGGTTCCTACTCGAACGGTGGTATTCAAAACTTTCATCACTGAACTGTCGTGATGTCACGCTGAATTGAAGATAATGGTTTTGAATACCGGATCCACCGATACCTTCGTTGAAGTAATATTCAAAGGTTCGCTTTGCAAGACTCTGCCTGATGTTACGCTTGATAGAAATGTACGTCTATGTAGCACTTCACCCTTTTTGAGGTGATTTGGAGTTTCCTTTTGCTGTTGGGTGATGGTGCCCCATTTCCTTGAATATTTGATTCGCAACCCGGCTGAACTGATGACTTGAATGCCATTGATATCCCTGGAGGGTGCAGCTCACTCTTTCGCTGTTGAACTTTTGAACTTCAGTGTAGAGGCCTCAATTTATGAGGATTTGACGTAAATTAATATGTTTGATGGTGTAGATTTCATTCGCTAGACCCTTTGTCGTTGGGCTTTTACTCTTAAGAACTTTCTTGAAAATTTTCCCCTTCTTTTATAGGGGCAAGCAAATGTCGCCATGATTTTTGTCAGGAGTTCTCCTTTTTTGATGAGAGGCCTAATCCCGCCTTAAAAAATCCTTCGCTTTTTTGGAATCGAAAATGCCCCAGTCCATTCGTATGTTGATGTTGAGGATTCATATGAGAAACTCTCTCTGTTGATGAAGTCGCAAGTGAGTAATATCCAAATTGCTAGTGAGCTGATATGAGGGAAGCTCTAATGATGATGGACCATGCTGATGGTGTTGACTGGTGCATTTTCCTCCTTAAGATGGTTAATAAATGCCCCAATGTTGAGTTGTTATTGTTTCCGAGATTGCCCCAATCTTGTTGTAAGGTTCCCAATATCGGGTTGTCGCCAATGTTGAAATTGCTCCCGCCTTGCTTGTTGTCTGGGATAGTTTCTTTTCTAGGATGCTGAGATCGCAAGAGGCTTTTACCTTTGTATCAGATGGTGAACAGATAGTGGATTTGGGCTTTGATTCCCTCAATCATTGTTCTTAACTTGTTCGCACAATCGGCTTTTATGATTTGATGAAGACTTGTGATTGAGGGTGTCGGCTCTTTGAAGGTTCTTGCTGCTGGTTGTCTTAGTGTATCTTTGTTTTTCTTTTCTGGGATTTTTGCCAAAATTGATGGAATGACATTGAAGTGTTGTTGGGTCTTCTCCACATGGGTCGTTGACTTGGAGGGTTGTTCTTAGGCGTGGACTTGGGATTGATGTTTTGGTTTGGATGTTTCTTTTAAGGTTCAGACCGCACCACTGATGGTTGCCTACGTACTCCTGTATGTGAAGGAGATCAAGTCTGCGTAGTTCCTGCTGGGTGGAAGAGGTTCAACGCTGAATGATGTAGAAGGGTGTAGGAATGTTTTTGTTATTTTTGTTTATGTAGAGAAAGGGTAGAAGTGTTTTTGTTGTTTTTGTTTATGTAGAGAAAGGGTAGAAATGTTTTTGTTTGGTTTGACGGCACCATCAATGGGAAATGGCTACCTATGTACTCCCATTGATGAGGGGAGATCAGGTCTTTCGTAGTTCAGGCTTGATGAGCTGAAACCCGAATGATTTGATTTTTGATTTTTTTGATTTTTTTCTTTTTTCTTTTTCTTTTTTTTCTTTTTTTTTCTTTTTTTTCTCTCTTTTTTTTTTTTTTTTTTTTCTATACATGCATGGAAAATAAAAAGCATATTGCGAAGGAAATGATATCGTCCCAACATCTTCTGGAACTCGCAACTTTATCCCCTGGATCTACATCTTTTTGGCTAATTGAGGCCTGATAGTCCAATCATCAGTGGTTGTGTTGCCTTTAAGGCTCGCGATAGAGGTTACTTCTTGGTTTTGAATGTCTTCACTTATGGTCATAACTTGATCGCTTCCTGGTTTAGTACATTCCTCAGGGATGCTTGAGCTGGATCCATCGCAAAAAGGTATAAACTCTTGATTCTTTGATGGGTTGGTTTCCCCGATAACCTCACCACTTTTTCCCTCATCTGTTCCTTCATGCTTTTCCTGGGCTTGAGAGGATTCGACCATGAAATCTGCCTCGAACTGTCCTCGCATTTCTTACAAGGAATTTTCCTTTTTTCTTTTTTCTTCCTTGAAAGGATCGATATTTCTCTGCATCATCCAAGGTGATAAAAAATCAGAACGTGGTTGATATCTTTGGACCGAAAATGTTTGATGTTGGCGGAAGAATATCCTTGAGAATTCCTTATCTCTTCTATCATTTCTGCATTAGGATCGCTTCCATCTTGTGTTTTTGCCAGATTATCGCTCATAGCCTTCACCTTATTTGAACTACTGTCTCGAGTGGACATCTTAAGCTTTTTATTGACTTTTCTCCTTTTTTGGGTCATGGGAATTTCTATCTCCAGCTCTCCATTTTCAATGAGATCCTGGATTTTATGTCGCAAAGCCCAGCATTCCTCAGTCATATGTCCAAGTGAGTTAGAATGGTAGAGACATATCTTGGTGGAATCATAGCTCTTTATCTTGGGATTTACAGGAGGCAACAACTCAGTAATCCTTCCTTCGCTTATCAGAAAGTGTAGCATTTCTTCATTGGATTTGCTTAGAGGGGTGAATTTTTGGACTCTTGTGGAGGTTGTTTGATCTTTCTTCTTTGAGAGTTCGCATTCCCCCAAGCGATTTTTCTGTTGGCGAGGTTTGCTAGCAATTTTATCATCCCCCTTTTCTTGGCATTCTGATAGTTAAGTGAAGAAATGCCTCGTATCCTGATGTTGGCGCACTATTAGCTTAGCTAGCAGATTTACTTGGTTCTGGATTGTCTCTAACTTTTGCATTACTATCATACCTCCTCCGAAGTTTTCCCATTTTAGGACATCTCGCTTCTCGTGCCTTTGGGGGTAGTCTTCTATCCTTCGTATGCACTTACAAATTGGATATTTTTCAGCGCTTCCTGACCCTATCATGTTTACTTCTTCCGTATCATGCTGCAACGGAAGGTTGGTGTTGACATTTTGTTGGTCAGGTTGTTGGACAACAATACTGCCACTTTCGATCAGATTTTGAATTTTATGCTTTAAGGACCAACAATCTTGTGTATCGTGTCCTGGAGATCATGAGTGGTAAGCACATCTTTGGCTTGGATTGTATCTTTTGCTCCCTAGTTCCAGAGGTGGAGCCAGTTCGGTAATTTGCTTATGATCCATCAATATCGCCAAAACATTTTCAAGAGAATCGCCTAGTGGAGTGAACACCCGATTTTCTGTTCTCTCAAATTTTCTTTTCCTGTCCTGGAATTGGTTAAATGCAGCCTGTTGTTGAAATGGCAGATTGTCTCGCTTTTTCTAAATGGGGGGACTGTAGGTTGGTCTACTAGATTGCCCCTGTAAAACAAGGGATACATCTTCAGTGTCTTTATCGGGTACCCCTTTAGGATCGCTCACATACTTTCCAGTATGTATATGCTTGGCAACTGCTTCCAAGGCAGTGAAATCTTTAATCTTGCCTACCTTCAGGCCCATCTCTGCCATTTCACCGTGTTTGATCATTTTCGAGAACGGCTTTCCTATGCCTGCTAGGATCCTCTCGTAGTACGGAGCCTCTTGGATATCAATAAACGTCATTACCATCTCAGCTTCTGTCATTGATGGAATGACTTGCGCTGCTAGATGTCTCCACCTTTGGGTATATTCTCGGAAAGATTGAAGACTTTTTCTTTTTGACTTTAGTCACTTGGTATCGATCGGTGCCATTCAGATCGAAAAGCATCTTGATTTAGAAAGGCGTGGGCCAATTCTTCCTGGTTGTGGATTTTGGCATTGTCAAGTCGGGCATACCGGGCTTTAGCCTCTCCGGTGAGACTCTTCGAAAAGTTGCATTTCGAGGCTTTCATCTTCAAAGATAAGACCCCGGTTTCGCCAATGTACACTTTCGGATGCGTATAGGGATCTTTGCCCCATTGTACTTTTCAAACTCTGGGACTTTGAATTTGGTAGGATATCGAGCCCCCGGGAATATGCAGAGATCTGAATAGGTGACACTCCCATAATTTCCAGTCCCTTTGATTGACCGGATGGTCACCTCCATTTGTTGGACTTTCTTTCTTAGATCCCCAGTTTCTCAATCATCCCTAAGATTTGTAATTTCTTTATTGGAATGAAGTTTAGGTATCTAGGTTTCCATCTTTTTGCCAATACCCTGACTGCCCCCTTGTATAGATGACTCTGGTTGAGTAGGCATTGTTTGGCCCTGGATTCCTCCATGTCCAGAGGTTTCTAGGTGGATGGGTATTTGGGTACCCTGACTAGATTAGTGTAGTTCTTTGAGCATAACAGCCAACTCTGTCATTTGATAACTTAATCTTTCGAACTCCTCGCAAGATACATGAGTAGGATCAGGCTGAGCACCTTTATCCATGTCTAACTGTGGGCTTAACGCCCTTTTGGACTTTGAACGGGAAACTGGCCCAATTGCTTCCCTACAAAAACTTATGTAGTTTAGTCTTAGGGAAATGTATAAAAATTTTACATGCTATCCTAACATGTCCATTTTAGGAATATTATCCTGCAAAATGGGTATCATTTGATAGCATGTCAAGCCTTAATATGCATTCACATATTCTTCATATTTTCCATTACATTGAGATTGACAAGTAATTGAAATGGGAGAGTATGAAGAGACTTCCCTTCGCGTTTGGTTTATCAGAGGTTGACCTATCTTAGGGTTACTCTCGCGGCTTTTTGGCATGAAGGTTCCCAGATCATCGCAATCTACTTGATGGGAAATTAATCCGGTCATTCAACTGGAGCGAATTTGAGTGGTGCCTTTCCTAAGCCCCGGGGAATTATTCTTCCCACGGGTCCTAGTAATAAAACACCGACAGGATAGCCTCCTGGTGGAGGGACCACACAACATACATTCACAGACAACGTGTCTCACCGTTTATGCAAATGATGACATGTGCGAAGCACTAATATAATGATAGATATAGCGGATACTGATATGACATAAGAGTAATTAAAATGCATTCATACATTCATCATAAATGTAAATCAAGATGCATTCATACACATTCATCATAAATGTAAATGCAACATTAAAGCATATAATAATTTTGAAAAGCTTGTAATAGCGGCTTAAGCCTCTTCTTTGGAGTCCCCAAGCAGAGTCACCACCGTCGTCGACGCCGGGATTTTTTGATGTCCTTTTCGTTACTTGTTCTTTGGTGTTCTCATGTTAATGTGAGATTTGTTTGAAAAAACAAGTGAAAAAGGTCTGACATGTATAATGTCTACGATTTGACTTTAAGAGTCGCCAGTTGGTGTATTTAACTGGTTGCACCAACGCAACCGAAAAAGGTTTGCATATTGACCCAGTGATTTGACACTGCTAAACGGGTCTGTGAAACCAAGATTTATTTTAGGTCCGGGGGCTTGATTATGCGGAGGGAAGGTGTTATGCACCCCCCGACATCCGTGTTACCACGGTGACCGCTACTTTTCAAAGAAATTGTTATATGAATGTGGGTGTGCGTGTGTGTGCGGATCAATGTACAATTTATTTGGAAATAGTGTTGTACCTCGTTCGTACCTATATACATAGGGTTTGAATTTATAGAAAAATTCAGTTTTTAACAAGATATAGCAATGAAGTTTTGTGAAAGAGGTTTTTCAAACCCTGTGCTCAATAGTAATTGAGGCCTTTGATATTTCCAATTTTTATTATCTAAATATTCGGCTTGTTTGCTTTTATTTTCGAGATGCGAAGCATTCTCGAGAAAATAATATACAGCAGTGCCAAACTCTTCATGGGCATGATAGTCATCCAAGGAAATTCAAACACTGTAAAATAATGTACAAGCTGCTTACAGCTTGAAAAAAAAATGTCCATCATGGGAACCGAATCTAGATTTAGTAGACTGAATCTGTGATCACATGATTCCTAGGCTCACATGATACTGTAATTTGTATGGAAAGCAATAAGCAATTATATATATATATATATAAAAGCGGTAAATATATATATATATATATATATATATATGTGCATGATCAGCCACCACGAAGTAACTCCATGGGGGATCAGAAATATAAATAAATTAATAAATGCTATCAACCGCCACGAAGTAAACTTCAGGCAGGACTTGAATGTAAATAAAGCTGTAAAAGCGATCAACTGCCACGAAGTAAACTCCAGGCAGGACGAAATGTAAAGAAAGCTGTAAAAAGCCACGAAGTGAACTTCAGGCCTGACAGAAATATAAATATATATATATATACACACACACACATATATATATATATAAGTAGTAAATGCACCGGATATAAAATCCAGGCTCATCGAATATGTCCGACAATAATATATATATATATATATATATATATATAAAAGCAACACCAGATGTAAAATCCAGGCTCATCAGATATGTCTGACAATAATTATATATATAAATATATATATATATATATATATATAAAAAGTCAATAAACGCTCCAGACCAAAATCTAGGCTTAATCGAGGTATAACTCGATAATGTTAGTCCGTAGAAAAATATATACATATATATATAAGTATATATATACAAATAGAAATAAAAACCACGGACCGAAGTCCGGGCAAACACACACAAACGACTCTCAATGTGTAGAATAGTGTGTGCAAATATGAATAAAAAGGCTTTATAGAGTATAAGAAGGCTTACAGTGGGCTACCAATGCAGACTTCTATTACTCTATATGGACAAACACTCAGCTCCCGCGGGTAAATATATAACTCTATGTGGGCTAACAGGTGTTTAAAAAGAGCAAACACTCAATATGGGGGTGTACAAAGCCAATTGGATAGGGTTCCCTCGCTATTTCTCTTACAAATATGGCCAGCCCAAGCCTCATATATATAGAACTGATGGTCGCAGGTGTACCTGCGGCAGCCTCTGATACACCTGCGGCTAGTCGTGGTGCATCGGGGCCTCGCGGGTCTCGTCGTCTTGAAGTACATGCACTCGTGCAATGTAATGTCTGCTCGAACCTATGAACTTCAATCCGAGCATCCGAACGAGGTGTACAAGACCATCTTCGGACTGCTTTTGTCGAGATTTATGCAATGACATGGGATTTTCCCTTTTTGATTCCAGGAAGATGGGTCCATGACCGAAATAGCATTCTCGAGTTCCCGTCAGGCAATCCAGTGAGCTGTTTCGCGTAATTTTCGCTCCGAAGTTAAGATATTAGTCTTGTGGGACTACTTTTGAATCAATTTGAGTTGACATGAGTGTATTTGATTTGTAGTGAAGTTGAGTTGGCAAAATGACCATTTTGCCCCTCCTGGGGTTATCTCCAGTTTTCGCACAGTTGTAGCGGGTTTTTCCAAGGGTTATCTCTGAGATGGTCATGCTGTTGACTCTGATTGTACTCAGGGTTATCTCTGAGGTTGACTTTAACTTCCTGGGGTTAACTCTGGGGTCGAGGAATGATGTTGTAGTCCTCCAGGGTTACCTCTGGAGTGTGGAAAAGACGTTTTGCCCTCCTGCATTGTTAGTTACAGGAGTCTACAATTCCCTGTTAAAACGAATATTCCCCGACCAATCGAATATTATATAACAACTTGCTTACATTGCAAAATTTATAAATATTACCCACAACTATAACATTATATCAAATCCACACCATAATATTCAAAAAAATATTTCGAGAAATTTAAATCTTTATTCATAAAATTTGGGGTCTCACAATCTCACCTCCTTATGAAATTTCACCCTCGAAATTTACGTACGTACCTGGTATGCCGAAGAGATGAGGATACCTTGACTTCATTTCAGATTCTAACTCTTGAGGTATAACCTTTGAGTGTAGAATACGATCCTTCTTATCCAAGATTTTAACACGTATCTCCTCATACGTTAAATCTTCTGCTATCTCGTCTAGTTCTAATTTAATAATGTGGTTCGGGTCATCCACATATTTATGTAACATCGATACGTGAAAAACGTTATGAACACGCGACATACTTGGCGGTAAAACGATTCTATAGGCCACAGTTCCTACTCGATGGAGGATTTCAAATGGGCCAATTAAATCAAGGGTGGAGATTTTCTCTATTCATCGACTTTTGCTTCTAGAATAACGCCTTCTTAAACCTTTTTCTTCATATTCATCAGCTCCAGGTGTGTAGTTTGAGTGGCTTTAACTTTATCAATTAAAGTCCATTCTAATCGTATATTCACTATCTTCATGTGGGCCTCTAGAGTCTTTAACTCTATCTTCATCATTTGTAAGTTATACGAAATGGGTTTTTGTGTTAACAACGTCGCACTCATTAACGTATACAATCTTCTACTCAACGCATCAGCTACCACGTTCGCTCTTCTACAATAATATTGAATGGTATAGTCGTAATCTTCAACAGCTCGAGCTAACATCTTTGGCGCATTATTCGTTCGTTTTGGTTGAAGAAATATTTAACGGTTAAAGAAATGGGTTTTGTACTGGGGTCAATACTAAATTCAATTTCACGCTCTAGGGGTAGGCTAAGAAGTCTTCAAAAATACGTCAGGAAATTTATTAACGATAGAAATATCATTTACAAACTGTGACTCTCATCCAAGACTTGGATAACAAATGAAATGAAGGTTTCTCCTAACGAAGTTTCAATCGATAAGTCAAAGTCTAACTTCTCTAGAATTAAATTTAAACGTTGAGCGCAAGCAAGAGAGATAAAAGAATGGGTAAAATCGGTATCTAATAAGGTATAGACTTCGCAAGAATTTATAATTAACTAACCCGTGCTAACTTCGTTCGGGTTACTCACTTTTTGAGAAGTCACGAAAAAACTCTCCACAGAAAACCACCGACTTTGTTTTTGTCAGTATCCTTCTTTGGTGCCACCATCCCAATTTGGACTTAACTTTGTGCGACAAAATCGGGCTAGGTGACCTTCTTTTCCACAATTATAACATGCTTTGGATTTGCATCATGATTTGGACCGATGTGTCCTTCCCTCCACATTTGTAAATATACTGACCGTGGTCGTTCTCCTTCCTTAACAACAGGTGCTGGTGTTGACGTCTTTCCATCATTATTGAATCTCCTCTTCTTGAAATTTCACCTTTTATTATCTTGGCCATGATTACCACCGAAGTGGTTACCATTCTTGGCATGATAATTTCCTCCACAATGATTATCATTGTTTCGATGGTCGTTGCCACCGGTATGATTATTATCGTGTTGTTGGTCGTTGCCTTTTGGTTGTGATGACTCATTATAGTGCTCCAATAACTGAGCCCTATTCACAACATCTGAATATAAACAAAGTTTGTGAGAAATGAGGTATTAACGTATATCGGGTTTCAAACCTCTTAGAAAAAATCGAGTCATTCGCTCCTCATTATCAACCAAATGGGATGCAAACCGAGATAACTCCACAAATTTAGCCTCGTATTGCGACACGGTCATATTGTTTTGCTCCAACTTGATAAACTCCACCTCCTTCATGTGAGGAATACTTTCGGGAAAGTACTTGTCATTGAACAGCTCTTGGAACTTCTCCCAAGACATCTTGAGTGCGTCAGGTTGGGTACGTTTTTGATTTCCACCAAGAATCGCTTCTTCACGCATAACATAAAGGTGGAAAAGGGAACCTTTGCTCCTCGAGCATCCCAAGACATCAAATATCTTGGTGATCCGCTTTAACCACATCTCCGCTTTTAAGTGGTTCTAGCTTTCTCAAAAAACTCCGGTGGTCCCAGCTCCTTGAAGCGCTTAGCGGTGACCGACCAAGGGTTGCCATTATTTCCACCTATATTTTGAACAGAGTCTCTCTTTCGATGTTGCATGAATTGCATAAAGCCTCTGAACATCCCATCGTTCATCATTTGATAGGTGTTGTTGTTTACCTGAGGATTATTATCTTCCTGTTGCACATTATCCTGGGTATTGATCGTTGGTGACTCAACGGTCTCCTGTACTTCATTGTTAATCTCAACATTTTCAGATGCCATTTTCAAACACTGTCACAAAATAAGGGTTAATTAGCATATCACATATTATCCCTATACTCTAACCGACCAATTAAATACCAAATAAACTTAGGTAGGTCATACTAGCGAAGAAATTCCCCGTCTCTCCCCTCCTAGTTCTTGTCTCACATCTCAGCCAGGGATCATATCCCTAAGCTTTGATACCAACTGTGACGCCCGCAAAACAGGTATACATCACCCATCTTGACTCGCCAGATACATGGTACATAAATTCAAATACAACTTAATTATACAACAGTCGTGTAAAATACGACAAAACATAGCTGAGAGTTTAAACAAGAATATTGTCATCAAGACAATATCCATACTCAATTGTGTCCTCATTACAATTATTATCACATTATTCCGTAAAATAGTGAGGACCACTAAAGCCACTTATCCTGGACCATCACTCAATTTCCCGACTCGTCCCAGCTATATTCTCATTTCTTGAAGAGAACAATTAAAGAAAAGGGTGAGCTCAACTAGCCCAGTAAGAAATATTATGACTAAGATAATGCAGAATAAATTATCCTTAGCCTTCAACAGTATAACAACTGATAGAATACAATAGACAACAAGTTTTAGATCAACAAGCTGCAATGAATAAGCAATCCATTAGAAGAGTCAAGTAGAGCATATAATCTACTATCTTCTATCATTTAAAAAGTTTTCATCAACTTTATCATTTGAGACTCGACAATTAATAAATAAAATTGAATCATCCCGCACTCACTACGGCCAAGGATATTCATGTAATCATCAATGGTCATGATTATACCTTAGAATAATCCCGGTCATAATCATACCAACAATCGTCCATCAATGAACTATGTGCCAATGAGAACTTTTACCACATCATTCGTAACATTACTGGCCATGATTATACCGAATAAACCACGGTCATAATCATACCAAGTCCATCTATGCACGTAAGCCAAAGATGACTTTAATCACAATATAAGCATGAGGATGATGATAATGACATAATAATTCAATAAAACAAGTTCAAGGATAAATTTTAAAGATTTATAATTTAATTTATACAGTAAATCAATAACGTCCAAATTGTCAACATGATACTATTTTGTAGAGTAAAATTCAAGAATAATATTCATACACCAAAAATAATTTGGATGTAAAAGAAATATATTTTGAAGTGAATAGTACTTGAATAGTACTTTGAATAGTACCTCGTGAATAGTACCCGTGAATAGTACCCCTCACACGATAAAGTGTCCCGAATACCGAAGAGTGAATGATACTAGAGTAAATAGTAATCGGGTGAATAGTAACTCGTGAATAGTACTCTAGCACGAAAAGTACCCCGAATACCCGAAAGTGAATAATACTAGAGTAAATAAGTAACTTTGGTGAATAAGAACCCATGAATAATAAGAATCCGTAAAAGAAAAATACCAAAGAAAATGATATTCCATGATTTAGTACAAAAGAAATGATATCTCATACAAGTATAATAGAATATACTAAAGCTAAATGGATTTTCATCCGCCATGCGGTAATCCACGTAGACAGATCATTTCCACAATTTAATAAGGAATGAATATGAAGGATCATTCACCATGCATGTGGTAATCCACATAGACAGGTTATTCCAATAGAATAATAAAGAATGGAATAACATAAGAATTCACCAGGCATGCGATAGATCGCATGCATGGGTGTTATTCCAACAGTAATAATAAAGAATAGAACTGTGTCATATGTAATCCGCATGCATGGATACTCTAACATAATAATAAAGAATGGAAATAGGTCACGCAGAATCCGCATGCATGTGATATTCCAATGTAATAATAAAGAAGCGGAACGAAGTCATGCATAATCCGCATGACGTGATATTCCAGCAGAATAATAAAGAATGGAATAACTACGAATTCACTGTGCATGCGATAGGATCAGATGCATAAAGTTATTCCAAATGTAATAATAAAGAATGGAATAATGGAAGAATTTCACCATATATGCAGATTAGCATAGGCAAAGTTATTCAACATAATAATAAAGAATGGAATAACAACCCGCACGAGTATTGAAAGAAAATAACTCTTCATGAATACGAAAGAATAATACACCTTACCTCAAAAGAAGACTGGATACTAAAATAGTGAGGTAGCAGACTTCTCTTCTTCTTTCTCTCTATAATTTTTCTCTATAATAATTGCTCTATAGCTTTAGTAAATTGGTGAGAAATGAAGGAAGAATGAGCTTCTATTTATAGGAAAATATAGTTTCGATAATTGCACGTTTTGGGGCTCGAAATATTACAGAATAATACCTTCCTCTTTTCCTTTATTTTTAATTTAGTCCTGCAAGTATTATCAAACTTGTACCATCTCCCCTAATAGTAAATCATGTGAATCAATAGTAAATCATGTGAATCAATAGTTCTAGACATGTAAAAATACGAATTACAGTATAGTACCTCCATCTATACCTCTATTTTTAACTTAGTCATGCAAGTATTATCAATCTTGCACCAACTCCCCTAATAGTAAATGAATGTGAATCAATAGTACACACATGTGAACAAATAGTTATAATCATGTGAATCAATAGCAATTAATTGCTCATTTATCCTAGGTTAATTCATCCGATTGGTCAATATAACCTCCAGACAACAATTATTATCGAAATAAATGTCGATTTTCACTAACACTAATGATTCCAACACAATGGAACTATCAATTTCATCTTTAATCAACACGAACTTATTCATCATTAATATTATAATTCACAATATTTAACAATCGTGTCGTTCCCGTGAAAGAGGGGCTTTTCGATAAAGATTTCTCCTTATTGGCGCCTTGATTAGGTGACCAAACCCTCCTCGATGTGAACTTTTAGACATTATCAATATTGCAAATAATAATATGAATAACTTTGTCGTCTCAATTATTGATTTAATAATATAACATATTATGCAGATGATAACTGTGACAATAATTGAATCAATAATATGAGAGATATGATGCAGAATTATCGTAGCAATAATTGGGTATAAGCGCGAGTGATTTATCACGTAAGCATCAATAATCAATACCATGTGATACTATGCAACCACGCCAGCGTATCATTGCATTTTTAACTACCGGGTAGTTCAACAGTTTTAACTGGTAACACTTTCGCCGTTATAAAAAGGTAATTCTGTCATTTTCTTACTACGATAATACATCCATTGTGGGGTCCACCAATAATTGTGCCGTCATACGAATATTCCCTATTAAAATAAATATTCCCCGACCAATCGAATATTATTTAACAACTTGCTTACTTTGAAAAATTTATAAATATTACCCACAACTATAACATTATATCAAATCCACACCATAATATTCAAAAAAATATTTTTAGAAATTTAAATCTTTATTCATAAAATTTGGGGTCTCACAATAATCATACCAATAATTGTCCATCAATGAACTACAGGCCAATGAGGACTTTCACCACATCATTCGTCACATTACGGCCATGATTATAATTGAATAATCCTCAGTCATAATCATACCAAGTCCATATATGCATCTAAGTCAAAGATGACTTTCATCACAATATAAGCATGAGGATGATGACAATGACATAATAATTCAATAAAACAAGTTCAAGGATAAGTTTTAAAGATTTATAATTTAATTTATCCAGAAATCAATAACGTCCAAATTTTCAACATGATACTGCTTTGTAGAGTTAAATTCAAGAATAATATTTATGTATCAAAAATAATTTGGACAGAAAATAAATATATTTTTTGGGTGAATAGTACCCTGTGAATAGTATCCCGACACGAAAAGTGTCCCGAATACCCGAGTCAATGATACTAGAGTGAATAGTAATCGGGTGAATAGTAACCCGTGAATAGTAACTCGTGAATAGTACTTTGGCACAAAAAGTGCCCCGAATAACTGAGTGAATAATACTAGAGTGAATAGTAACCGGGTGAATAGTAACCCGTGAATAGTAACTCGTAATAGAAAAATACCAAAGAAAATGATATTTCATGACGAGTACAAAAGAAATGATATCCCAGATGAGTATAATAGAATATACAAAACTGTAAATGGATTTTCACCCGCCATGTGGTAATCCACGTAGACAGATCATTTCCACAATTTAATAAAGAATGAATACGAAGGATTATTCACCATGCATGTAGTAATCCACATAGAGAGGTTATTCCAACAGAATAATAAAGAATGGAATAACAAAAGAATTCACCATGCATGCGATAGATCGCACAAAACAAAGGTTATTCCAATGTAATAATAAAGAACGGAACCGGTCATATGTAATACGCATGCACGGGATATTCCAGCGAGAATAATAAATAATGGAATAACAAATGTAATTCACCAGCGTCACGATAGACCACACGCAGACGAGTTATTCCAATAGAATAATAAAGAATGGAACCGAAGTCATGCGTAATTCAGACAGATAGGATATTCCAATGTAATAATAAAGTTTGGAATAACAAAAGAATTCACTGTGCATGCGATAGATCAAGATGCATGCAGATTATTCCAATGTAATAATAAAGAATGGAATAATGAGAAGAATTTTACCATGTATGCGGCGACTTCAGACATATTAAAAGTTATTCTAACATAATAATAAAAATGGAATAACAACCCTTAAGAGTATTAAAAGAAAATAACTCTCTTCATGAATACAAAAGAATAATAACCCCTTACCTCGAAAAAAGAATTTGGATCTTTGGAATAGTGAGGTAGCAGACTTTCTTCTTCTTTCTCTCTATAATTTCTCTCTATAATAATTGCTCTATAGCTTTAGTGAATTGGTGAAAAATAATGAAGGAATGAGCTTCTATTTATAGAAAAATATAGTTTCAATAATTACATATTTTGGGGCTCAAAATATTACAGTACAATACCTCCAACTTTTCTTTCATTTTTAATTTAGTCCTGCAAGTATTATCAAACTTGTACCACCTCCTCTAATAGTAAATCATGTGAATCAATAGTTCAAACATGTGAACTAATAGTTATAATCATGTGAAAATACGAATTACAGTATAGTACATCCATCTATACCTCCATTTTTAACTTAGTCATGCAAGTATTATCAATCTTGCACCAACTCCCCTAATAGTAAATGAATGTGAATCAATAGTACACACATGTTAATAAATAGTTATAATCATGTGAATCAATAGCAATTAATTGCTCATTTATCCGGTTAATTACCCGATTGGTCGATATAACCTCCAGACATCAATTATTATCGAAATAAATGTCAATTTCCACTAACACTAATAATTCAAACACAATGGAACTATCAATTTCATCTTTAATCAACACGAACTTATTCATCATTAATATTATAATTCATAATATTTAACAATTAGGTTGTTCCGGTGAGCAGGGGCTTTCAGATAAAGATTTTCCTTATTAAGCGCCAAGCAATTAGGTGACCAAACCTCTACTGATGTGAACTTTTAGACATTATCAATATTGCAAATAATAATATGAATAACTTTGTTGTCTCAATTATTGATTTAATAATATAACATATTATGCAGATGATAATCGTGACAATAATTAAATCAATAATATGAGAGATATGATGCGATAATTACTATAGCAATAATTGGGTATAACCGAGTGATTTATCATGTAAGCATCAATAATCAATACCATATGATCTATCTAATGATGATCTTTGTGACGATAATTAAATCGATAATATGAGAGATATGATGCAATAATTACTATAGCAATAATTGGGTATAAGCGAGTGATTTATCATATAAGCATCAATAATCAATACCATATGATACTGATCAAGTGCAACCATAGCGTATTCTTGTACTTTTTACTAGGATAGTTCAGCGGTTTTAACGGTAACACTAAAGTACAAGAAGGAGCTATATTCCTAAGCGTAGAATCGATGAATAGGCGAACACTTCGAGTCCACTCTAGACTTTGTGTTCTTGAAGCATGATTACGAAGCTGGAGGCACACAATACACCATTCGCAATCCATCTCCGAATACTAAATGTATTTATCTTCATATACATTTCGTGGAACAATAATAAGAGAGATTGCAAAGTTTATCTCAATGTGTTTAACTTGTCAACGTAAAGGCGAAAGCATCGGTACCTAAGGGTCCGCGGTAACCACTTGAGATTCTAATGGAAGTGGGAATATCATTTACCATGGATTTCTGCTACGTGTCTTCCTACAGCCAAGGCATCAACGCATTCGTTATTGGCTACAGATTAACTAAATCAGCTTATTTTCACGATACGGAGACTTATTCCCTTGAACGCCTTTGTTGCATGCATTTAAATGAGATTGTGAGGTCGCATGGCATGCCCGTATCCATAGTTTTATCGGACCCAAGATTCATTTCAGATTAAGGTTTCAGTGTTAGCACGGATTTGCTATTTAGTTTCAGATACGATCCCCAAACGGGACGGACAATCGTAGAGGACTATTCAAACTTGAAGATTTATTAAGACTCGTGTCCTAGACTTCTCAAGGGCGCTTGGATAAAGTATTTACCATCAGAATTCTCCCACAACAACTCAAAAGTATAGGTATTCCATTCAACATTATATGGATCGAAATGCTTCCAATACGTTGGGATGAGGTGGGTACAATATCGTCAATCAACGTATCACCAAAGACCAAATAATTCGACAACGTGATACAACTGATCGGCCAAGAGTTACGCGATTCTTCATCAGTGATCGGAATTTAACGTAGGGATCAGCGATGTCATGAAGGTTCTTCATGAAGGGGAGCCAGCAGATTTGGGGGTAGAGAAGCTCAATCCATTTATTTATCGTCCATTTCAAATTTCGACTTGCAGGAATGTAGCCATAGACGTGCCCATAATGACCAGATTGGAATATGTAAAGACCAACTAATGCTATTGTTGAAACCCTGACGAGATAAAATTCGATAACTGCACAAGAAAGGTCATGTACCAAGTTAAAGTTTGGTGGGAGGAACTGGGCGCATAGAGGAAACGACCGGGAATCGAAGGAATGAAAGCCAGGTTAAGGAGGGGGACAGAAGAATTTTCAAATTTTTTAAATAAAAGGAATTTCTTTATTTATTATTTGAAATAGTATAACATTTGATTAATGCGGATAAGTATACAAATGCTAAATATTAAAAATAAGCAAGTGTTATAAAAATCATCATTAATATTATAATTCATAATATTTAACAATTAGGTTGTTCCGGGAAGAGGGGGCTTTCAGATAAAGATTTCTCCTTATTGGTAGCCTTGATTAGGTGACCAAACCTCTTGTGAGAACTTTTAGACATTATCAATATTGCAAATAATAATATGAATAACTGTAGTCTCAATTATTGATTTAATAATATAACATATTATGCAGATGATACTGTGACAATAATTAAATCAATAATATGAGAGATATGATGCAGTAATTATTATAGCAATAATTGGGTATAACTGAGTGATTTATCATGTAAGCATCAATAATCAATACCATATGATACTATGCAACCACGCGTATTACTGTACTTTTACTACCGGATAGTTCAACAGTTTTAACGGTAACACTTTCACCGTTATTTTTATAAAATGATAATTCTGTCGTTTTCTAACTACGACAATACTTCCGTTGTGGGTTCCACCAATGATTATATCGTCGTACGAATATTCCCTATTAAAACGAATATTCCCCGACCAATCGAATATTATATAACAACTTGCTTACTTTGCAAAATTTATAAATATTACCCACAACTATAACATTATATGAAATCCACACCATAATATCAAAAAAAAAATATTTTGAGAAATTTAAATCTTTATTCATTAAATTTGGGGTCTCACAGATGGAACCCAAATTCTATCTTCAAACCTCAACACTCCATCCTTATCTATTCGGAATTTGATGTTCTTGTCTTGAGTTATTTCTGTTTTACACTTCTGACACACTTCATCTTTGTCTTGTAGCTCTTTGATTCTATCTATTAAAGTGGAGTTAGTTTCCATCACGAATAACTTCTGATTAGGGTCAGTTGGAACTCGTGCTTCAATCTTAAGCCTCTCAAATTCTTTTATCAGTAACTCGTTGTTTGTTATGACATTCAGCTTTTCTTGATTCTTTCGGTTCAATGCATCTGCAACCACGTTGGCTTTACCGGGATGATATAGAATTTCGCAGTCAAAATCTTTTATTAACTCTAACCATCTTCTCTGTCTCATATTTAACTCCTTCTGTGTAAAAATATACTTCAGACTTTTATGATCTGTGTATATTTCACACTTTTCTCCATACAAATAATGTCGCCAAATTTTCAAAGCAAACACCACCGCGGCCAATTCTAGATCATTAGTAGGATATCTTTTCTCATAATCCTTGAGTTGTCGTGAATCATAAGAGACCACCTTCGCATGTTGCATCAAAACACACCCTAATCCACTATGTGAAGCATCACTATACACAACGAGACCTCCAGTATCATCGGGTAAAGATAATACTGGCGCACTACTTAATAACTTCTTTAACTCCTAAAAACTCTCTTCATATATGTCTGTCCACACATACTTCACCATTTTTTGAGTTAAATTTGTTAGCGGGGTTGCTATTTTTGAAAAATCTTTTATAAAACGCCGGTAGTACCCTGCTAAACTAAGAAAACTTCGTACTTCAGTTGGAGTTGTTGGTTGATCCCAGTTCATAATTGTTTCTATCTTTGCTGGATCTACTATTACCCCATTATTATAAATCACATGACCTAGAAATTGAACCTTCTCTAGCCAAAATTCACATTTTAAAAATTTTGCATAGAGTTGTTCCTTCCGCAATATCTTTAATACCCTTCTCAAATGTTCTTCATGTTCCTCTCATGTCTTCGAGTATACCAAGTTATATATCATCAATAAAAACCACCACAAATTTATCTAGACATGACTTAAACACCCAATTCATCAAGTCCATAAAAGCTGCCAGTACATTCGTTAACCCAAAAGACATCACAAGAAATTCGTAGTGTCCATATCGAGTCCGAAATGCTGTCTTTGGTACATCTTCTTTCCTCACTTTAAGTTGATGATAACCCAATCGTAAGTCAATCTTCGAAAAATACTCAGCTCCTTTTAATTGATCAAACAAGTCGTCAATTCTCGGTAAAGGGTACTTATTCTTTATGGCCAATTTATTTAATTCTCAATAATCTATACACAATCTTAAAGTCCCATCCTTCTTCTTTACAAAAAAACACAGGTGCTCCCCATGGTGAAACACTAGGTTGTATGTACTTCTTATCTAGGATTTCTTGTAATTGAACATATAACTCCTTCAATTCTACTGGTGCCATCCGATATGGTGCCTTCGAAACTGGTGTTGTCCCGGTGCAAGGTCAATCACAAATTCAATTTCTCTATCAGTGGGAAGACCGGGAAGATCATTTGGAAATACGTCAGGAAACTCATTTACTACAAGGATTTGATCTAAATTTCCCCCTTCCTTACGTTTATCAACCACATAGGCCAAGTAACCTGTACTACCCTTTCTAAGCAATCTCTTAGCCTGCATAACTTTTAAACAAAGAACTTTCTTTGGTAAAAATCTTCCCTTAAATATTACTTTCTTCTTTGAAGATGTTCCTAAATTTACTTTCTTTCGCATGCAATCAATTATGGCCTTATGATTGCCCAACCAGCCCATTCACAGAATCACATCAAACTCTCCCAATTGTATAAGAATAAGGTTTATCGAAAATTTGTGTCCTTGAATTTCTACACTATAATTTTTATGTATCGTGTGAACGGGAATTATCTCCTTGTTAGAATTTCTACATTAAATGGAACATCTAGGTCTTCACGTGGCATTTTCAATTTCTTAGCAAAATTCACAGATGCAAATGAATAAGAAGCGCCAGAGTCAAATAAGACAAGTATTTTAAGCATCGATCAGGAAAAGAATACCTATTACCACATCTTATGCTGCAAAAGCATCCCTCACCATCATGTTGAATGTTCGTGCATTCAGACAATTTTGAGTAACTCCTACAACTGCTGATCCGGGGTTGTTTTGAATTCCTCCCACAATGGCCTTTTTCGGTTTTGGGCAAAACTTAGCCACATGTCCCTCTGCTCCGCAGTTGAAATATTTAATATTATTATTCTTGCTCTTCTTCTTTGGACAAAAATTTGAATAGTGTCCCTCCTCTCCACATGTATAACATTTTGTTCCGCTGAAGTAACAAACTCTCTTGTGACCTTTCCCACAAATTTGACACCGTTCATTCTTTGGAATGGTATTACTATTTCCCCCCTTTAAAATTACCTCCTCCTTTCCTCGAATTACTTGGAAACGCCACCTCCCATCTTCTTTTGTTGTTATTATTGTTGTTGTTATTGTTCCCACCATTGTTCCCGCTCCCTGTGTTATTTTTTTTCTCCTTATAAAACTTTTGTAGAGCCTCTCCCTCCTTTTCAGCTATAGCTGCTTTTTCAAGAATATCTGAAAACGTCTTCACTTGAAATACCGATATTTTACTTCTTATTTGAGGTTGTAACCCCTCTTCAAATCGTCTAGTTTTTCTCGCTTCAGTATCTACCTTGTGCGGTGCAAATCTAGCCAGCTAGTTAAATTTTGCTTTGTATTGAGACACCTTCATCTCTCCTTGCTTCAATTCTGGAAACTAAACTTCCATACGATCCTTCATCGACTCGAGAAAATAATTCGCAAAGAAAACTTCTTTAAACCTGTCCCATGAAATAACACCTTCCCCGGCTCTAGTTTTGTTAGCCTCCCACCAGTGATTGGCTTCATCTTTCAAGAAAAACTAAGCAAAATCGGTCTTTTGATCCGCATTCACCTTAGTCACTCTAAACATTTTCTCCATTTCGTAATCCAAGCTTGATCTTTGTCAGTTCCTCTAAATTCTGGAGGTCCTACTAACTTAAAGTCTTTAAATTCAGTAGCATTTGATGTATTTGGTGCGGCTGGCAATGGGTTTGTTTGTCTTCTTTGTAAAGCCCCTAATAGAATATTTGCTAGCGCTTGTGTGGGATTTTTCTCAATGTCCGCTTCAATCACTTCTCGTTGAGGTCTTCTTCGTGGTGCCATTTTTCTAAAAATAAGAAACACTGGGTATAAAGAACCAGACGAATAATCCACATTTTAATTAATCGGAAACTAGTATTTCACAGATACTATTTTACATATATAATACTAATGATTTATAGAGTATCATTAGACACACACTAAGCAAATAAATACATAACTAACTTAGTGATTTATACTTATCACCAGTTGCACACTAAATATTTCCCCTAACATGTTGGGAATATATCATACTATGGATCATTTCTTCTTCTCAGCTAACTTTCTCTTTTTTTTTCTCCAACTCTTCCTCCAGTTTCCTAATTCTTTCTTCCAGGTCATCAATTTCCCGGCCTAAAATAGTCTTGAATTGGATTATCGAAGATTATATCACTGATACTGTCGCACTCAATCCTACTCCTTCCTGCAAGTCGAGATTAAAATGTATTGATTGTAATGGTACGGCTTTAGTCGGTGTGTCATACATTGTGACGCCTCCAAAATAGGTATACATCACCCATCTTGAGTCGCCAAATATATGATATAAAATACAAATACAACTTAATTATACAACCGTCGTGTAGTATACGACAATACATAGTTGAGAGTTTAAACAGGAATATTGCCTTCTAGACAATATCCACTCTCAAATAGAGTCCTCATTACATTTATTGTCACACTATTTTATAGAATAGTGAGGACTACTAATACACCATCTCGGACCATCACTCCGTTCCCCGACTAGTCCCTGCTATGTTCTTATTTCCTGAAGAGAACAATGAAAGCAAAAGGGTGAGCTCAACTAGCCCAGTAAGAAATATTATGACTAAGATAATGCAGAATAAATTATCATTAGCCTTCAACAATGTTAAACCGATAAAATACAATAGAAATCAAGTTTTAGCTGCTGTGTGAATAAGCAATCGATTAGAAGAGTCGAGTAGAGCATGATATCTACTATCTTTGATGATTTAAAATGTTTTCATCAATTTTATCGCTGAGACTCGACAATAAATAAACCACATCATCGAATCATCCCACCTTTTCTGGGCCGAGGATATTCATTAAATCATCGATGGTCGTGACTATCTGCAAGAATAATCCACGGTCATAATTATACCAAAATTATCCATCGATGCACTTCAGCCACCGAGGACCTTTACCACATCATTTATAACATTACAGGTCGTGATTATAAGAATAATCCACAGTCATAATTATACCAAGTCTATGTATTTACGTAAGCAAAGATGACTTTCATCACAATATAAGCACGAGGATGATGTGATGACATAATAATTCAATAAAACAAGTTCAAGGATAAACTTTAAAGATTTAAAATTTTAGTTTATCCCGAAATCAATAAAGTCGAAATTGTCAACATGATACTTCTTTGTGGAGTAAAATTCAAGAATGCTCAGAAGAATATTCCCATGAAAAGATACTGGATGAAGCGCAAATATCCAGGATATTCTACTAATTTCATGGAGTATAGAAGTCAAAACTTTAACCAACTGAGTATAATAGAATATATGAAACTGCAAATGGATTTTTGCCCGTCATGCGGTAATGATATAAGCACGAGGATGACGACAATGATATAAGCGTTAATCAAACGAAAATAAGGATAAATATTAAAGACTTTAAATTTATCCAAATATTATCAATCACTTAATAAACTCATAATCTAATATTATTAATATTATAACAATATTTTAATCACTTCTTAAACTTATAAATAATTTATTTCAATTGTTTACACTTTACCAAGTAATGCATTTAATCATTCAAAAATGCCATACTCATAAGATTTCATTACCAATGATCAAATCCCTCATCAAAAATCTGCATATACCCTATATAGGATTCCCAAGCCATAAAATCATATTTTCCAATTTTGTTACTTCACATAACATATTTAATTCATTTACTCATAACTAGTTCATTTTCATGAAAATACCAAATCAGTCCCAAAAATATTTCTTTTTAAGGATTTATTAGAATCTGATCCCATATTGAACATATATTTTTCTCGGAATTTTTAAAATTCATTTACTATTTTTCATATAGCCAAAACTGCCGAATATTTAGACATTTATCATAAATTGTACTTTTGTCCAAAAATTCTAAAATTTACAGGGTATACTCCTGTAATATACATGTACTCCCAATAAAAATTTAATCAATTTTGGAGTTAACCACAAGGAGTTATAAGGGTTTACTTTTAAAATAGTCTTTTCCCATAAAATCCATAACTCTTAATCTATACATCCAAAAATCGCCATCTTTGGACACAAAATAGAAAACTCATCAAATTATCATTTCAAATTTTTCCAAAATTTTTTAGGGTCAGAAAAATTATGAAACTGCAAATGGATTTTCACCCGCCATGCGGTAATCTACGTAGACAGATCATTTCCACAATTTAATAAAGAATGAATACGAAGGATCATTCACCATGCATATGGTAATCCACATAGACAGGTTATTCCAACAGAATAATAAAGAATGAAATAACAGAAGAATTCACCATGCATGTGATAGGCCTTGCCAAGATAAAGTTATTCCACGAGAATAATAAATAATAGAACCAGTCGTGCAGTAAGCGCACGAACGGGATAATCCAATGAATAATAAATAATGGAATCGGGGTCGTGCGTAAGAACGCGATGCAGGATATTAAACAAAATAATAAATAATGGAACCAGGTCATACGTAAGCATTACAGGGCAGGATATTAAGAAGCGGAATAATAAGGAATGGAATAATAGAAGAATTTCACCATGTATGTGATCTTTGATGTAGGCAGTTATTCAACATAATAATAAAGAATGGAATAATGGAAGAATTTCACCATATATACGGTAGTCCACGATCTGAGTTATTCCAACGAGAATAATAAGGAATGGAATAACAATAGATCTCTTCATGAATACGAAAGAAATAATACCCTTACCTCGGAAGAAAACTAGATCTTTAGAATAGTGAGGTGGCAGAGACTTCTCTTCTTCTTTCTCTATAATTTCTCTCTATAATAATTGCTCTATAGCTTTAGTGAATTGGTGAAAAATAATGAAGGAATGAGCTTCTATTTATAGGAAAATATAGTTTCAATAATTGCACATTTTGGGGCTCAAAATATTACAGTACAATACCTCCAACTTTTCTTTCATTTTTAATTTAGTCCTGCAAGTATTATCAAACTTGTACCACCTCCCCTAATAGTAAATCATGTGAATCAATAGTTCAAACATGTGAACCAATAGTTATAATCATGTGAAAATACGAATTACGAGTATAGTACATCCATACATACCTCCATTTTTAACTTAGTCATGCAAGTATTATCAATCTTGCACCAACTCCCCTAATAGTAAATGAATGTGAATCAATAGTACACACATGTTAATAAATAGTTATAATCATGTGAATCAATAGCAATTAATTGCTCATTTATCCGGTTAATTACGATTGGTCAATATAACCTCCAGACATCAATTATTATCGAAATAAATGTCAATTGCCACTAACACTAATAATTCAAACACAATGGAACTATCAATTTCATCTTTAATCAACACGAACTTATTCATCATTAATATTATAATTCATAATATTTAACAACCAGGTCGTTCCAAGGAAAGAGGGGGCTTTCCGATAAGGATTTTTTCTTATTGGCGCGCAATTAGATGACCAAACCTCTCCTTGATAGAACTTCTAGACATTATAAATATTTTAATTTATATGAATAACTTTGTCGTCTCAATTATTGATTTAATAATATATCATATTATGCAGATGATCTTGTGACAATAATCGAATCGATAATATGAGAGAGATATGATGCATGATAATTACTTATAGAAACAATTGAGTATAACTGAGTGATTTCTCACGTAAGCATCAATAATCAATACCGTGTGTTACTATGCAACCACGCGTATTACTTTACTTTTACTACCGGGTAGTTCAACAGTTTTAACGGTAACACTTTCGTTATTATAAAAAAGATAATTCTGTCGTTTTCTTACCATGACAATACACCC
Organism: Panax quinquefolius; assembly: GCA_020205615.1. Taxonomy (NCBI): domain Eukaryota; kingdom Viridiplantae; phylum Streptophyta; class Magnoliopsida; order Apiales; family Araliaceae; genus Panax; species Panax quinquefolius. Next base: position 71,026,996 of record CM035159.1, on the reverse strand, counting down.
GTTGTGGGGTCCACGAATGATTGTGTCATCGTACGAATATTCCATGTTAAAACGAATATTCCCCGACCAATCGAATATTATATAACATCTTGCTTACTTTGCAAAATTTATAAATATTACCCACAACTATAACATTATATGAAATCCACACCATAATATTCAAAAAAAATATTTTGAGAAATTTAAATTTTTATTCATAAAATATGGGGTCTCACATACACTATCAACTGTTTATCTTTTGACATCCTACAATAGAATTTATTATCTGGATTAGCACATAAAAATATTATAATTCATTTTATATTACCTCACTTCCTCTAATAAGTTAATCTTCTTATTATTTCCTTTACAACTCTAATTCCTCCAAGGTTATAGCCTAAGGTATTCTCTGCTAAGGTTTTTAACCTAAGGCTTTGATACCAAATTATGACACCCCCAACTCCCTACAATTCCTGTAGCAGATTTGGTGCTCATGTAAATATTCTATAAGAAAATAATTTCTATCAATCCAAGATTCATAGTATTCATCAGATATTAGTTCTCGTCAGAATCATTATCATGATGACCACTATCACTTAGATGTATAGATTTATAATCATACAGATATCTCTTTCGTATCAATAATTCCAATTCATCTGACATTCACAGTACCAATGACAAGATTGTTCCTAGAACCGAGGGGCGCAACCTTAGTTCATACAGAACTCACTTGGCATCAAATTCCTTCATTCAGATAAACAGTTCATATTAATATTGTACTTGATTTCTAGCTCTTAGTCAAAAAGATAAAAACTACACAGTTTATATATCTAAAACTTAATACACAATCCCAGTTCATAATTATTACATTTGAGTCATACAAAATAAAAATAACTTAAACTATTACAGTCTTCTTCTAGCCACAAGAATGCACACTTGAATTTCCCGGAATATCAGTCACAGCTGCAAAGGAAAATAATATTTGCAAGGGATGAGCTTTAAAAGGCTCAACAGGTTTTAGCAATGTGTAACATATACTTACACTATAACTAAATAGATGAGCATATAGTTCAGAAGTTTTTCAAATATATATATATATATATATATATATATTGAGGTTTATCTGCCAAACCCTGCACATTACGAGTTACTGTCAGTCATATAGACTTAGCAACCTAGGTTGATTCGCTCAACCACACATCCTAGGAGTATGCATATAATCCTGTTAATTAACCCTCGGTCATTGCTATAAATGTAGTTATAAAACCCCGGTCAGTATATGACTGCTGGTCATAATAGTGTCAGTATATATATTTTCACCAAACAATATTGTTTTTCCATAGTCTATGATTTGATATCAAATCAAATACATTTTACGCAAATAACAGTTCATATGATTTGGTTACACTTGAACAATAAGCCATAACCTTTTTAAACAAGGGACTTTTAAATAAGTTCATATCTCATCAGTATAACAAGTACATTTAATACAAAATTAAATGTATATGAAAAACTTGCCTGTTCAGAGAATCGTTATCCTAGGTTACTCAAGCCGTCTCCACAACTTAAATATGATTTATATCAATTATTATAAATAATCTTAGCTGATAACTAGTCAAACTATTAGAGTCTGGGTTGTATTTGAGGTCCATTCAGTGTTTTATAACTTGTTCGAAAAGTTTTTCGAATTATTTTTCTATTAAAAGTTGTTTAAAAGGTTAAATATTAATTTAAATAAGTTAATTTTTATTTATTATAGTTTTTAGTAGCTAAAATAACTTCTCAATAATTAATAATAATTTTCTTAATTTATTATTAAATAAAAATGATTTTAAAAATCATTATTACTATTTTTAAATAATTAATAATTACTCATATTGATTTTTAAACCATCAAGTATTAATTTTCAAATAATTTATTAATATTGATAATGGTTTTTAAATCATTAGTTTCATTTTAAAATAATTTATCATTATTTAAAATGAATTATTTTTATTTTTACTAATTTATTTATTAGCATTATTAAATAATTTCATAATCATTAATTTTAAAATAAATTCAATATTAATGAAATCTCGTGTGAGAATATATAAAAATATTTATTATAATTTAAAATGTATTTTAGAAATTTATTATGAATTTATAATAATTAATTTGTATTTATTCTTATTTATTATTATTTTTTTTAATATTTTTTATTGCTTTGTTGCTAAAGGCTTCTTCAAAGGATGTAATCGTTCGCTAATGTTGTTCTTCATCAACTGAAGAACACGAAAGTCAACGCTCTGGTGACAGGTTTGACTGGCTTTAATTCGCCACTGACAAATATTTTTGGTTGTGAAAAAGTTCAACATGGTAGTACTGATGTAGCACTATAAGTATATAACATGTTTATGGTCTAGTTTCATCATTTAAGAAAGTTATGGCTGGTCAAAGTGAGCATCAAAGCATGATTTTGAGTTTCTGGGTTGTCCAGAAACTCGGTTAACGTCGATCTTCCTATTTAAGGGCTTAATAACAAGGATTCTAGGTATTAGGTAAAAGTGTCATTATATAAAACATGTAATATGTATGTCATACTACAATAGCATAACCTCTGAAAGTTCATAACAACATCAAAGGATCAAATTTGAGGCTGGTCAAACTGGCTGTCAGACATAGATGTAAAACTCTTTATCTAGAAATCTGGGTTTCCAGTTTTGAGTTCATATTTTTGAGCGATCATAACTTTAAATCGGTTGATGTAATGGTCATTTGGTTATTATAGACATGTAGTCCATCTTTCAGTCAACAGAAATGATATTATTAGGGGTCTTATAACTACCACAGTTGTCAGATGTAAGATGTCAAAAATCTTGTCAGACATGTTCTTGAAATTCTGGGTTTTCCAAAAAATTTTCCGTGAACATTCAACGAGTTTTGACCTTAAATAACTTATGATCCTTACCTGTTTTAGCTCTGATTTCACTTCTATATTACTCAACTCATGTCATAGTATACTCACCATACACTTAACATCTAAAACAGTTAACAGGTTAAGATCTAAGAGGCCTGACATTATGTTGTCAGACAAGATTTTAAGGGTTCATGACTGCTATCTTAAATCTTCATTCATATGTATTTAAACGTTATGGATTCATGATTAAGCAACCCAGATCACTAAATAACATGTTATATCACAAATATAAATACTAAATCACAACTTTTAACTTAGCTTCAAAGATCTAGGGTTAGGGTTAGTGTTCTTACCTTTTTAAGCAACCTTTGAAATCTGACTTTATGATCTGAGTACTAGTTGTTTAAGAGTTATTTGTGGATGATTATATAATGTATTACAAGTGTGAATTCGTTGGTTGGCTACCCCAGCACATAACTTTTATGTAGCAAGCTCAAGTATGGGTAATTTACCTAATTTCATTATATTGTTGACAACTAAGGCATGGATCAGTCCTAGGTGTCAAAAGACTGATGGTGGGGCTGTTTTTAGACACATGTTGCAAATCTTATAAGTGGTGAGTCATAGATTTAGTGTTATTATCATATTTTGGAAGATAAAGGGCATTTTAGTTATTTCCCCTATACTAAGGGTACTTTAGTAATTTCCAAATTAACTTTGAGGATAATTTAGTCAATTCACATATGTAAATACTTTAAATTTTTTATTACTTATGTACTTGGTCATTAGGGTTTGACAAATAAGGGATTAGGGTTTAATATTTAAGTTTAGGGTTTATTACTTTAACTTTAAGTTTTTCACATCCTTAATTAGGGTTTATCATAAAAAATACACTTGATAAAACTCTAATAAACCATAATTAATTATATTATGTAAAAAAAATCAATAAACCCTAATTTAATTTTTGTTTATAACCCTAATTAGGGTTAGGGTTTCTATTCTAAGATCAAGGTCTTAATTAAGGTTTTCTTAATTATTTACTTTTTATGGTCTCTTTCCAATATCAAACCTTACCAAGTCCTAATTTAATTGTTGTAACATTAACATACGGAAATTTATAATTTACAATTATAATTTACATTCTCAATTTATTGATAAATCCTAATTTAGGTTCAGATTATTACATTTGAAACCCGAAATACGTCAATATCTCATTTCTCACAAACTTTGCTTGTATTCAGATGTTGTGAATATAGCTCAATTATTGAAGCGCGATAATGAGTCAGCCCAACCAAAAGGTAACAGCCGGTAAAACGATAATACCAGTGATAGCAGTCATCGAAGTAGTTACAACAAGCGTGGAGTTAATCATCATGCCATAAATGGTAACCACTTTGGTGGTAATCCTGGCCAAGATAATAAAAGAAATGAGTCAAGTGGAAATTTCAAAAAGAGAAGGTTCAACAATGATGGAAAGACAGCAGCACCAGTACCCATTTTCAAGGAAGGAGAACGACCACCGATCGTATGTTACAGATGCAGAGGGGAGGGACATATCAGTCCAAACTATACGCAACAACCCAAAGCGTGTTTCAATTGCAGAAGAGAAGGTCACCTAGCTCGATTTTATCATGTAGTGAAGTTAAATCCAGCTGGGATGGTGACATCGAAGGCCATCCCAGACAAGTCAAAGTCGGTAGTTCAAGGGAGAGCGTTTGTTGTGATCTCTCAAAAAATGAGAAACCTGAACGAAGTTATCACGGATAAGCTAATCATAAACTCTTGCGAAGTCTATACCTTATTTGATACCAGTTCTACCCATTCTTTTATTTCACCTACTTGCGCTCAACGTTTAAATTTGACTCCAGAGAAATTAGACTTTGACTTATCTATTGAAACTCTGTTGGGAGAAACCTTCATTACATCCACTGTTTATAACCTTCATTATCTTAGTCATAATATTCTTTACTAGGCTAGTTGAGCTCACCCTTTTCTTTCATTGTTCTCTTCAGGAAATGAGAATATAGCTGGGACTAGTCGGGGAATGGAGTGATGGTCCAAGATGGTGGCTATAGTAGTCCTCACTATTCTTTAAAATAGTGTGATAATAAATGTAAAGAGGACTTCATTTGAGTTTGAATATTGTCTACGAGACAATATTCATGTTACAACTCTCAACTTACGTTTGTCGTATTATAAAAATTAAGTTTGTATTTGAATTATGTACCATGTATTTGGCGACTCAGAATGGGTTGTATGGACCTATTTTGGGGGAGTCACAGTCAACTCCCACCGGAGAACAAAACGGAGACGTCGTGGACTAATCACACTGCCACGGAAGGTGTCATGCCTCGGTGCCAATAGAGGACATGCCTGTAGTACCTCCATAGGCGGTTATAGCTCAAGTATACCCTACGGTATATTCTAACAAAGATACCATGTCATAACACATATGACACAATATCAACACAAAGGGTTCTAATACGTACATGTTAAACCGAAACGAATCATCAACTCAAAGTCTCCAAAAAACAATATTACCATATAATTTTCTAAAAATATTAAAATAAATACTATAAATGATACACTCGATCGAAGAGTACAAATATGAATTCTAAGTATCCATGCCAATATAAAACTATCACACGAACTTGAAAAAGAACAATCATGTGAAATAATAACAAACTTCTAAACAGAAAGTAAAACGAACAAAACAAAATAAAAAGGATTATCGTTGAAGGAGTACGAAATCCGTACCTAGGGTAAGCAATGTAATACCCGACAATTTATATTTCAAATTCGACTCGTTTAGACTCCCTTCGTTCGAACTAATTAAATAAAATAATATTAAATATAAGTACACTTGTAAAAAAAATATTCTTTCTATTTTTAACTCTTTTACAAACACATTTTTAAAGCAGCACCCTGTATATCTTACAAGCCTTAATGATACTAATTATAAAAAAAAATTTACCCACCTTTTGTTCATTCTAAACACAATATATAAACTGGAACTAACAAATTTAGCTTTCATGGTGGTATACTGTATTAAAAATTTAAAAGCTTCAGTTTATTTGTTTATTTTTCTAACATGCATGTGAATTAAGATGGCAATATCAACTATAATAATTATTAAAATATAAGAAGTCATCTTATCTTATACATTTATATCATCTCTTGGACCTACTATAATGTCATGAACTGAACCATCAAGTTATTCTTTAATAAAGTAATATACATATACAATAATACTCTGCCAAGTCCCAAACGGCTTCCGCCACATATGTGATCCCCTTTGACCAAAACAATTGATTACATTAATATACAGAAAATAAATTTACATACCTTAACTTAACTCAGTTCGCTTCCTTTGTCTTCTCAATTCAATCTTTCTACTATCCTCTCTATTAATGGTAGCCGCACATTGTTCTCTTTCGTCGTTTTATTTTGTTTTTCTCAACTGTTGTTATTGCTAAAAAAAAAAATTAAAATAAGGAGACTCTAACCCGATTAAACTGATAATATCTTAAAAAGAAGTAGGTTCAATTAGTTTAGGCCCACTTATTAATCAGGTTATCCATTAATCATTAGTAGCCCACATAGATTAATTATATTTAGATCCAAATAAAAGAGAGAGTCGAAATGAAATATTTGTAAATTTATTTTACATATTTATTTATTTATTTAAAATTCAGCGGGAATTACATCGTTTTCCCTTAAAAAAGATATCGTCCCGGAATCAAAAGAAAAAAATAAACCTAATTATCAAAAAGATGAGGATACTCCGCTTGAATAGACTGTTCCATCTCCAATGTAGCTTCCCGTTCCGAATGGTTTTTCCACAAAACCTTAACAAACGGATTTGTCTTCCTCCTCATAATCCTTCTCGACGATGCAAAATTGGCTCAACTTGCTCTTCACAAGTAAGATCACCCCAAATATTATCGAATGGATATTGCACCACATGAAATGGATGATATTGATAACCCCTCAACACCGACACATGGAACACATTATGCACATGAGCTAGCTGTGGAGGCAAAACTAACCGATATGCAACCTCACCAACCTTCTCTAAAATCTCAAATGGGCCAATATAACGCATACTAAGTTTCTCTTTCAACCCAAATTGTCGAATGCCCTTCCAAGGAGAAAATTTTAGAAACACATGCTCACCAGGTTTAAACTCTAAAGTCCTCATATGCTTATCAACATAACACTGTTGTTGTGATCGAGCCGACCTCAATTTCTCTTTAGCCATTGCTACCTTTTTCGTAGTGATTTGAACTAACTCAGGCCCTTCTATGGCCCTTTCTCCAACCTCATCCCAATAAGTTAGTGCCCCAGACTTTTTACCGTATAACGCCTCAAACGGAGCCATTCTAATACTTGCATACAAACTGTTGTTATAAGAAAACTCAACTAGGCTTAAGTAATCATCCCAATTACCTAACCATTCAGGTGCAAAAGACCTCAACATGTCCTCCAACGTCTGAATAGTTTGCTCAAATTGCCCATCAGTTTGCGGATGGAAAGAAGTACTAAAATTAAGTTGAGTGCCCCAAGCTCGTTGAAACCCTTTCCAGAACCGTAAAGTAAACCGTGGGTCCCGATCTGAAACACTAGATACTAGAGCACCATGAAGTCTAACAATCTCCTGCTGAAAGATATGTGTCAACCTATCCATTGAGTAACCCTCATGGATAGCCAAAAAGTGTGCCGATTTGGTTAATCGGCCCACCACAACCCAAATAGCATAATTTTCCTGAAAGTCTTCGACAAACCAGTCACAAAATCCATTATGATATCCTCCCACTTGCAAACTGAAATGTCTAACTGTTGCAGCAAACTGCTAGCTCGTTGATGTTCTATCTTCACTTCTTGATAAGTGAGGCACTTCCTAACATATTCAGCCACATCTCGCTTCATCTCATTCCACCAAAAATTCTTCTTCAAATTCCTATACATCTTTGTAGAACTTGGATGAATAGAAAATGGTGAACTAAGAGCCTCAGCCAACACTGCCTCCCGAATGATTGGATCCAACAGTACATAAAATCGCTCACCCAACCAAGTCACACCATGGTCATCAATACGAAACTCGGGCTATTTTCCCTCCTCCAGATTCTACGACATACTCCACAATTACCCATATTCCTTTTGAGCTTCTTTAACTCGCGAGATAAGAGAGAGCTCCACTCTCACACTTGCCAAATGCCCCTCTGAACCTTGCACATACAACTCTAACTCTAGTCGCTCCATATCCAAAATAAGCTGAGGTTGTGTAATAAAGGCTACTACATTCCTTGAACTCTTTCGGCTAAGAGCATCTGCAATCACATTCGCCTTCCCCGGGTGATACTGAATTCTTGCATCATAATCTCTTAGAAGCTCCAAGCAACGCCTCTGCCTCATGTTGAGCTCCTTTTGAGTGTAAATGTATTTAAGACTTTTGTGATCGGTGAAGATATCACAAGTCTCCCTATACAAATAGTGCCTCCAAATCTTTAGGGCAAAGATTACTGCTGCTAACTCCAAGTCATGAGTGGGGTAGTTCACCTCGTAAGGTTTAAGTTACCTATAAGCATAAGCAATCACCTTACCGTGTTTCATCAAAACACACCCTAAACCCTTCCTAGAATCATCGCTATAAATCTGGTAACCTCATGTTCCTGACAGCAATGCAAGTATAGGAGTTGTTACAAGCCGTTTCTTCAATTCCTTGAAACTATTCTCATGTTTTTCATTTCACACAAACTTCGTGCCCTTTCTCATCAACTGAGTCAATGGTAAGGTAAGAAAAGAAAACCCTTCCACAAATCGCCTATAATACCATGCCAAACCCAAGAAACTTCTAATCTCTGTCACCGTAGTAGGTCTCAGCCATATAGTGATAGCCTCAACCTTCGCAGGATCCACCTTAATGCCTCCAGCAGAAACAACGCGGCCCAAAATGAAACCTGCTCCAACCAAAACTCACATTTAGAGAATTTAGCATACAACTTCTCTTTTTGCAAAATCCCCAAAACTGTTCGAAGATGCTCCTTATTGTCCTCCCTAGACTTAGAGTAAACCAATATGTCATCAATAAAGACAATAACATAATGGTCCAAGTATTCCTTGAACACCCAATTCGTCAAATCCATAAACATCGTCGGAGCGCTAGTCAACCCGAATGGCATCACCGGGAACTCGTAATGCCTATATTGAGTACAAAAATTTGTCTTAGAGATATCCTCATTTTTCACTCTCAACTGATGATAACCCGACCTCAAGTCTATCTTCAAAAAATACTTTGCCCCTTGATATTGGTCAAACAAGTCATAAATCCTCGGTAATGGATACCGATTCCTGATGGTAATCTAGTTCAAGTCCCTGTTGTATATGCAAAGCCTCATAGATCCATCTTTCTTCTTCACATACAAAATCAGAGCACCTTGCGGTGAACCAATAGGCAGAATCACACCACAATCTAATAGCTTCTGTAACTGTTCCTTCAGCTCCTATAACTCCAATGGTGCCATATTATATGGCGCCTTAGAGATAGGCTCCGCACTAGGAACAAGATCAATAGTAAATTCAACTTCCCGCTGCGGTGGCAACCCTGACAACTCCTCAAAAAACACATCGGAAAGTCATGAATAACTAAAACATTCTTAATACGAGACTCACCCTTAGAGGTATCCTTCATAAACGCCAAATACTCCTCACAACCCTTTGCCACTAACTTCCCAGCCTTCAAAGATGAAATCAACTTTACTACCCTACTTGGCCATGAACCCTGGAACACAAATTCTGGAGACTTCACATCTCCAAATATAACTTTCTTTGCCTGACAATCAATAGTGGCCTGCTGCTTATCCAACTTGTCCATCCCAAGAATAACATTGAAATCATGCATACACATTGGAAGAAGATTAGCCCTACGAATCTTATCCACAAAACTGATCGGACACCCTCGATAAAAATCAGAAATAACAACAAAGACCCCCATCGAAGTAGCAATAGACATTTTAGAATCCAAAGACTGAGATGACACACCAAGGTGCCAAACAAAAGACTGAGTAACACTAGAATGAGTAGAACCAGTATCAAACAAAATATAAGCCTTACGATTGCAAACTAAAAGAGTGCCAGGAACAGTGCATGGCGCACCTACCGCCTAGTTATAAGTCAAGGTAAACACCCGACCTCCCTTAACCTCTATTATATACCACCATTATCACCGCCTCCACCATTACCACGTGCCTCGGTGCAATCTCTAGTAATAATAACATCTGCCCCATACAAAAAGCATGCACCGGTAACTCTATGGCACTGCCTCCTCGGATGATGACCACCACAAGTAGCAAAATGAACTATCAGAATAAGATTTGGGTTACCTCAACAGCTGATCTCGGATAACGACCCTGATTCTGCCACTGCTGACGATTCTGACCTTGCTGAGGTAGTTGAAGCTGACGATCATGACCTTGTTGAGGCATCTATTGATAACTCCTGTTCTGATTCTAGCCTTGCCATTACCACCATTATCACTCCCTCTAGATTATAAGTAGCCAGCAACACCTTTTGGTTCTTTGAGCGCCCCAACAAATCAAAATTATTATCTAAATGAGCAATCCAATTCTCTTCATCAATTGGACATAAAGCTAAACTAAATGAATTGAGTTTTTGTTTTCTAAATATTTCTAATCACACATACATTGAAATCACATGTTGATCAACACCATCTGCATTCCATTCCTCTCCGTTTACGTGTGGAACATTATTTCTCGGGTTCCCATGTTTAGGAATCTAAATGCCACCACTACACCAAAATAGGGATGTAAGGAAGGAAATTTTGTGAAGAAATTTATTCCTTCACATGAGGAGTTGTTTAACGAAGAAACAATGAAAGAAAAATATTTAGTGACAATATAGTTATTAGCGAAAGAAAAATTCTTCACAATTTTTATTTTTTTTCTTCCAAAATTGACGTGATAGAAGGATTTTTTTTGGGCAAATTTATGATGAAATATTGCGAGAACAAAAAATATATTAATAAAGGAATTATTACTCACTATATATTATTATTCAGAAGTTTTTTGCGAGAGATAAAATTAGTCATTGTTTTGTTCTAAATAATTTTTTAGAATTAATTATAGTGAATATAAATTTTAATATAAATACATTAATATTACACTTTTTAAGTAATTTATTATAATATTACTTATAAAAGATTTGTTTTTTTAAAAAAATGTTATTAACTTTTTTTTAAAAGAAAAGTGAAATTAAAGAAAAGAGACTTATTTCTCGAGAGTGGTGATAGTGTTTCTATGACCCAAAAGATCCAAAACCCAAAGCAAAATAAATTTTTTCCCATCCTCGTAACCCTATAGTTCTTCCGTATCAAACTCGAAACGCCGAATTAAACCTATTGCTTACCCAACAACCATGGCCGACGCCGCCGTTGCCGCTAGGTCCGTCCTCTGCTCCGCTCGAACTGAGGCTGCTCGATTCGTCTCCGGGGCCAAACCTAAGGTCGCACATTCTCCTTTTTGCTTCCCCACTCAAAAACCTCCCTCAAATCGCATTTTTAGGTCAGCCATAATATGATTACACATATGTTTGTATTTATATCACTCTAGGTGTGGTTATTAATTATTCTATTGATACTCAATAAATCTGATCAAAATGTGTAATTTTTTAAGTTTATAGGTCACCAGTTGAGATGAGCTTTGTTGTGGAATCGATGCTTCCCTTTCATACAACAACTGCTTCGGCATTGCTCACTTCAATGGTTGCAGTCGCTCCTCGCACCTATGGTTGGACCCTCCAAGGTATATCATTACTTTATTTTCTTTAATTAAATTTACCTTTCCCCCCTCGTATGTGTCTATATCAATTAAAATTTTAAAATTTTCAGTTTGTTCAGACCTGTTTATAGTTTTTATTATAAGTTTAATATAGTAAATTGGGTGTACGTTTGCTGTGTTTTCAGATGGAAATTTTTAAAGTACAATGTTTGTTTCTTAAAACTCTGTATGTGTGATGTGTACTTGTGTTTTGGATCACGTTTCTGCTGCGGCTTGGTAGTGGGTGATTATGAGTGTCAGAATTTCTAGTTCTAGTTCTAGTGAAGAGCTAACTCATTCACTATTTGTGAAAGCAGAGTTATCATATCCGCAACCAAATAGTTAGGAAAAGGATTAATTCTGTTGAGTTGAGGTAGGGAGGATTTACAATATCTAGAATTAGGACCTTATCTAAGGAAGAGTCGAAGGATATATTTTCTAATTCCAAAACTATGTCAACTACAGATTTTCTGATACCTTATAAAATAGACTGAGGATTAGAAATCTTTCCAAATACTTCTCGCCGTACATCTTAAGATTATTACCCAAAATAAAAAGATTTAACAACATGGTTAATTCTAAATGCTAATGATGAGCAGAGAGGAACTCACAATAGTTGTGTTATTAAACATCATCAGTTATATGGTTATATTTATTGTAGTGCGTTGTCAGTTCCTCTGAGGCTGCTCTGCTTGTAAAACTTGGGATCATGCCCTTCTCTTATGGTCTTATTATCCTGTCTGTTTATGACATTTGATCCGTTTTCAGCCCAGAGGTGCTTGACCTGACTGAAGATGATCTGGTTGGGAATTTCACTGTGGGAATTTCCATGGTCACTTCCCTATCATTGGCCATCTCATACCCAACCCTGGCAGTGGTACCCCATATGTTCAATAATGCCTACAAAAATGTTTTATCTATTGCTCTTGAAACAGAGTATTCCTTCCCATAGGCTGATAAAGTTAAAGAGTACCTTGCGGTATGTACTCTTAGTTCTGCTACTTTTTTAAAAGTAGAATAACATATAAGTCCTTCCTCCTGCAGTTACGTCCCACTTAGAAAAAATTATAATGCAAGGCTTGCTCCTTAAATTCAGTTGTAATCTTCGTTCTTTATACTGGACAGGTCTTAATCTTCATGTGGCTCAAGTTTCTTCTTATTTGGCGCTTCTTTCAGTTCTGGTCACTGGTAGGCTTGTTGGAATTCTACAACTGAGATTATCTTCCATTTTTTTCTTTTTGTATATAGGACAGTAATTGATGGATGTCACTATATGTTGTAGATAAATGGCATCGAGACACCTGAGAACATGCCAAGATGTATAAATAATTGCCATAACTTGGAAACCTTTTGGAAATATTGGCATGCTTCCTTCAACAAATGGCTTGTCAGGTGCACTCATAGATTTTATCCTGCGTATCTCTAGCATTTCTTTATTGACAATGAAAGCGTATATTTGACTACAATTTTAGGTACATGTACATTCCTCTTGGTGGCTCTCAAAGAAAACTGCTCAACATATGGGTCATCTTCACATTCGTCGCTGTATGGCATGATTTAGAGTCGTATTTTAGATTCTTTTGATTATTTGGCATCAGTTACTGTATTATAACCCTGTTCCTTGCTCCTCGTCTTACAGCTTATTGCCTTGGCTTCAGGAAGCTTCTTTCATGTTCATGGTTAACATGTTTATTCTTTATTCCCGAGATGATTGTGAAATCCACAGCAAACACTCTTCAGGTGAGGTGATGTAATACTTATGATCTAGTTCCGTGTCTAGCAATTCTTTTGATTGGATTTAGTTTGAAGGTTAAACTTTAACCTCATTAATAGGAAAAAGGTTGATTAAAATTGTTAGTTTAGTAGGGTCTCCTCTCACAGAAAATGTAAATGAGTCCTATGCTCTCAAAAGATCATTATGCACCACTAGTGGAAAAACAACTCCTAAATATTGTTATACTTTGTATTGATGGTTCTTTGTTTTTTATGGTAATTCTTATTTGCAGATTTTTCATGTTCTTTGCTGTTATTTATTATGTTTTTTATTTCTTGCTCTTTTTGTTTTGTTTGTCCTCTTACAATTTTGGAACATAGATGATTGTCCGATTCAGAAATTTGAAGAAATCGGCACACTTATGTCTTCAAGGGGTGGCTTTGGCTTGTGGAATCTTTGGGATTTGGACCAAGTTTGGAGTTGTGCTGCCTAGTGGATTCTGCCCTGCTGTGCTGCCTAGTGTCTGTTGAGTGCTGACTACAGTGCTCGAGTTTTTGATGTTGTTGTGTGCTGGTAGTGCTTGATGTTTGCTAATTTTAATCGTAATAAGGTTTTGAATTATTATGTATTGTTAATTTTAGAGATGTATTGACTATATGAAATCACTGATATAAAAATTAATTATAATTTGTAATGAATTTTGATTATTTATCAATTAATTTTTTATTTATAAATTTATAATTTGTGAATGATTTTACTTGAGAAATTGACATTAATGAAGGATTATTTCTCTATTAATCATCAATGAAGGATTATTTTCCTCACTAATTTGAAGATACATTTTCAATTTATAATTAGTAAAGGACAATTTTCTCTCGTTAAATAAATTTGTTCTTTATAATATATTATTTGTGAGGGAATAAAATTATTCACTAATTTCAAATAGTCCTTAAAATATTATTTGTGAAGGAAATTAATCTTTCACTAAATAACAATATTTCATTACCAAATACAATTTGTGAATAAAAAAGTTATTCACAAGATATCTTTCACAAAAAAATATTTAGTTACTACTTAACGAAGGATACTCAATTGCGAGGAGGTCTAATGCAAGCAATCGTGTGAAGAAAATATTTCTTTCCAATAAATCACTTGTGAGTAATATAGTATGTCTTGTGAAGGATTTGTCCTTCACTCGAAGCCATTTTTGGTGTAGTGCACCATTTATAGAAAAACCTGATTTACCGCCTAATTCACTAAGGTAGCCAACGTAGTATTATTTTGGTTATTAGAATGCACATTAGGTTACTCCTCGCCCCTTCCCCCACTGTTATCCCCTAACAACTCTAGCGAATGTACAAGCTATTTAACAAAGAAATCAACAAATAGATAGCAAAATATTAGAGACAGATTCGAATATAGCTAATATGTTAGCTGAATTGAAAATCAAACGGAACAAAAACCTAACCCAGAAGTCTACCCATAACTCACAGGTCAAACCTAAATAGGTTTTCTTCAAGAAAGAATCTAAGCTCTGATACCAACTCTGTAACACCACCTTTCCGAATTAGAAAGAGAGGTTACCCTAAACACATTATAACTGAAGAGAACATAATAAGCCTCTAAACCAAAAGAATAGTCTCATAATAATTAAATGTCATAAGACAAATCATAATAAATGTCAAACTGGCTCAAACCACAATCTAAGATAATTATTACAACTCCAAATAAACTGATATATCAAACCTAAATAGAATATTTCTAAACCATTGGAAAGAAGGGAGCTATCATCACACTTACCTTTAATCCCCCTGATTACCTGCTGGAAGAAAAATACAGCATGATCCAAATGCCCAGTACGAATATAGAGTATAAGATTAAATGAATGAAAAAATAAAACGAAATAACAAACTCAGCTAAATGAACTGAACTAAACTGAAATGAACAAAATTAACACAACAAAATAATATGTTGAATCATATGGCTGGGTGTTATTTCATACCGTGCTCAAAACAAAATAGAAATATACATTGCCACAAAGGTAAGTCAAATAATGCCACACAGACAATCATACATCGGACTGCGCAATCCAAATGTATGCAACATTGGAAGGTGTGTTTGTCACAAATATTACCACTCCGCAGAACAGAACAGAAAACTAGAGTCGAACCATATGCCTCCCACAAAAAAACATCAAATGGACAACTCCCACCGGAGCACAAAACGGAGATGTCGTGGACTGATCACACTGCCACGGAATGTGTCATACCTCGGTGCAAAGAGCACATGCCTGTGGTACCCCTGCAGGTGGTTATAGCTCAGGTATACCCTACGATATATTCTAACAAAGATACAATATCACAATACATGTGACACAATATCAAGACAAAGGGTTCTAATACGTATTTAAACCGAAATGAATTATCAACTCAAAGTCCAAAAAAAATATATTAACATGTATTTTTCTACAAATATTAAAATAAATACTATAAATGATACACTCGATCGAAGAGTACAAATATGAATTCTAAGTATCCATGCCAATATGAAACTATTACACAAATTTGAGAATGAACAATCATGTGAAACAATAACAAACTTCTAAACGGAAAGCAAAACGAACAAAAAAAAAGGATTATCGCTGAGAGTTTGGAATTCGTACCTAGAGTAAGCAATGTAATACTTGACAATTTATATTTTAAATTTGACTCGTTTAGATTCCATTCATTCGAACTAATTAAATAAAATAATATTAAATATAAGTACAGTTGGAAAAAAAATATTCTTTCTATTTTTAACTCTTTTACAAACACATTTTATTATCATCATCAAAGCAGCACCCTGTATATCTTACAAGCCTTAATGATACTAATTATATAAAAAAATTTACCCACCTTCTGTTCTTTCTAAACACAATATAGAAACTGGAACTAACAAATTTAACTTTCATGGTTGTATACTGTATTAAAAATTTACAAGCTTCTGTTTGTTTGTTTATTTTTTTAACATACATGTGAATTAAGATAACAATATCAACTATAATAATTATTAAAATATAAGAAGTCATCTTATACATTTATATCATCTCCTGGACCTACTATAATGTCATGAACTGAACCATCAAGTCCCAACGGCTTCCGCCACATATGTGATCCCTTTTGACCAAAACAATTGATTACATATATAGAAAATAAATTTACATACCTTAACTCAGTTCGCTTCCTTTGTCTCCTTAATTCAATCTTTTTACCATCCTCTCTATTAATGGTAGCCGCACACTGTTCTCTTTCTTCGTTTTATTTTGTTTTTCCCAACTGCTATTATTACAAAAAATAAATAAATAAGGAGACTCTAACCTTATTAAACTGATAGTATCTTAAAAATAATTAGGTTCAATTAGTTTAGGTCCACTTATTAATCAAGTAATCCATTAATCATTAGTAGCCCACATAAATTAATTAGGGTCCTTTACATAAGTATACAACAAATAGAAAGTAATTACAAGAAAAGTGCATCAACTAAATAATTACAAAAAGAATGTAATTATTACAAAAATAGTACAATTCACATTAATAAGGAAACCTAAAATCAAGGATAACTAATAATTCAAATTCAAATTCAAATCTTGTCTCTAACAACAATTTCAAATCCATGTTTCAAAATTCAAATCAAAAAGAAAATTAAAAATAAAAAATTATGAAGGAGCTAATGTTCATCATCCTCCTCTCTCGCCATCATGCCATTGCCGCATGCATCATCGCCTGCCGCCATAGCCGTAGAAGTTCTTATTTCAATTTCTTTTGACGATTTGGTTACCTACAAAAATTGAAATGGTTACCTTTATATACTAATTTTGACTAGTAATCGCATCACATTTAAAATAAAATTGGTAATCAAATAAAACCTGAATTGGTTACCTTATCAAATGGTTTGGTAACCAACTATAAGAAATTTGGTTACCAACTGCATCACATCCAAAATAAATTAGTAACCTAATAAACTAAATTGGTTACCTTATCGGAAGGTTTAGTAACCAACTGCATAAAATTTGGTTACCTTATCGGAAGGAGCTAAGGTTTGGTTACCTTAGTATGCCTATTTGGTTACCAACATATTATGGTTTGTGTGACGCCCCCAAAATAGGTATACATCACCCATTCTGAGTTGTCAATACATGGTACAGAAACTGAAAGTATTATGCATACAAGCCAATCATGAATGATGATAAAGCATATACTGTGTAATCAATCTTATTTATTTATTAATAAAAGAATTATTTATTAAAGGCATTTATTATCTACATGGTGCTGTTTTAATAATATGTGATAAACCCATAGTTTTAAGCAACGCTTTTAGAATAATGATGATGATCATTCTAATGAGATCTAAATTCTTAGAAAGCTTAAAACTAAAATAGTTCCCAATCATTGGATTACTAAATTGGGGATTAGTGAATCCGGATAGATTGGTACATCGTTCTTTCTTCATTGGATGAGGATGATTGATCTCATGATCATTTGTGTGGAGACACTAAAGCAAGTATGTAGGTGCTTATTAGAGAATAAGTTCCTTTGAAGCGTGACTCGCTAAGGAATACCTAATGGAGTTTTACTTACTTGTCAATAGGAATTCTGTAGTGATAGTAGTACAAATGATCCTTAGACTTGAGATCATCATAGTATCTTATATATAATGAATTACACTTTGACTTATTCCTTAAGACTCTTAGAGTATATCAAAGGGTATGCTTGGGTGTAATAAGTTATATATGAAGATAATGAATGATCGATAAAGAATCTACCACTTAGTAGTAAAAGGAGAAATGTCTATGTGATTCGATAAATGACAACCCGAGAATCCTTGGCGAGGTGGAATGAAATTAGAAAGTAGTTTCTAATTTGCATTCATTAGGAGTTGTTCATTTAGAAATCGAAATACATATAATTAAATAAAATAAGACTTGTGATGTAATTTCATGTCTTATATTTAATTGGGACATTGTATGGTGGAAGGATTGAATTGTCACGGTAACTATTTACTCAAAGGTTCTTTTATGATTAATGTTGAAATCTATATTATCTAGAAAGTCGTTGATCGTTAGGGAGGCTTATCCCTATTGTAGAATAAATATTATTTATTTAAATAAATTATTTGTTTAATTTATTTATTTAAATGAGATTAGAATTGTTACAATTGATTTATTCACAATAGGTTTAATATGGAGAACCTAAAGGTCACACCATAAAAGGAAGAATAATTATTTAAGAAGTTAATGGCATAATTGTAATAATATGTTAAGTATATTTAATTTAATCTATGGTGATAGAATAAATTAAATAGCTTAATATTATTATTTAATATTTAGAAATATTAAATATAAATTAATAAGAGGAGTCTTATTAATATTATTACAATTATTATTATTTTAATTTCTAAAAGGTTTAGGAATTAATTTAATATAAGTACTCTCATTTATTCCTAATTGAATTAGGAAAGAAAAATTAGTTAAAGGAGTTTAATTAATTACCCCTAATAGGATTAGGGAGCCCATTTAATTAAAAGAGTTTAATTAAATAAATAATACCTTATTTTAATTAAAATAGGTTACATGATATCTTTATAAGAGAGTCTTATATTAGATATGGGATATACGTAATTCTAGATTTTGAGAGAACAACCCTTTTCTATGAGATAGGAAAAACTAGGGTTTGAGCCATATATCCCTTCTTCTTGATAATTATTCTTCTTTGGTGGATTACTATAGAGGCCATACACTTGGGTGGCTTACATTAATCAAAGGAAGGAATCTACAGGAGATTTGAGGAGGCCGTGGAGAAGTAGGAGGTGAACTTCGTGCACGAGGAAGCTCGTTTCTACAAGGGTATGATTTCATAATTTCTTATTCTTCGTTTAATTAATAATATACATAAAGGATGATCAAGGGTAATTGGTTTGTGAAAAATTTTAAAATCGATTTTATCTCGCTTGCTTAAATTTTGCAATTTTGATTGCTACTTTGATTTTCACAAAACCTAACAGTGGTATCAAGAGCCAAACTTTATGCGAATTATTAATTATTTTGATTCCATATATGTATGGGTATGTATTTTGAATAATTTATTGGGCATAATTTGTTGTATAAAATTATTATTTTATGAAAAAAATATATATATATTTGCCGGAAAAAAGTTTTCGGAATTGTTTTTTTTTATGCCATCCGTGGTTTCGGAATTTTTTTTTTTTGAATGCTTTCGTGGGTGTTGTATCTTGATTCAAGAAATCACGAAATTTTTTTTTTTTTTTAAAGGGCATGATTGCCGAAGAAAAAAAAAAAAACAAAAACAAAAACCGTGACCTGCTGTCCACTTAAGTCCTGTAGTAGGCGGTTTCTTGTTTGTTTTAAACAAAAGTTTTTTTAAAAACAAGGAATCAACTTCTCTTTTGGACTCAGCAACAGGATTTACTATATATATATATATATATATATATATATATATATATATATAAAAGGCTTCTGTCACGTGTACATGAATTAGTAGATGGCAGGAATCAGTTTTTTTTTTTTTACCGCGTGGGCCCGTGGCTGTTTTATACATATTTATATATAATATTGATAGCAAAGCAGGTCATGCCGTTTATAATAAAGTAGGACTTTTATTTATATATATATATATATATAATTGTTATATATATATATATTAATCTTAATAATTTTATAATTAAAATAAAAGAGTTTATTTTAATCTTGAAATTGGATTTCATGCAACATAAAATTGCCCATTAAATGATACTCATATATATATGGAATGATTTTATTTATTGATACATATGATGATATGTATGATAATAAATGGGATTGATTATGGACAATTGACCGATATGATTGGATTTATTTTAGTTGGATGTTTGAATGAATGGGTTTTATTAAATGGAATCTCTGCGTGCCTCGTCTTTTACGGTTTTCTTCTTGATGTAAATTTTATCTCTCTCTATGTACTTCCCTTATTCAGCGATCGAGGTTTCTATTTAAATTAAATAGTTTAATGTAATAGGATTAGTTAGAATTTTTTTTGAAGAACCAGGAGATCAAGGAGGCGCTTGAAGACCCGTTTGTAATGGAGCCCAGGTTTAAATGTAATAGTTATATTTAAATGTTTATTCTTTGCACCTTAGGGTTTGACCTTTTGGTTCACTTGGTGGCTCTAGTGAACCAAACTAGAATAAAAGTCCATAATCAATCCGGTAGAATATAGTATTCTATATGTGCATGCTAGTATATATATATTATATATTATGCAAACATGCTTCGCATGTTTAATAATATGACGCGTATTTTATATATATATTTGCATATTATTAAACAAGATGAGACAAATAATAACAAATCCCTCAAAGTTTTTTATTAAGTCTTAAGCGTTCAAAGATATTTAGAATATCGAGCGTAAGCCTTCTAGCATGATAAAATTAATAGAGTATTAAATATTTAATATGAGTTTGTTGTGTCACCACAAGGCAAGTATTAAGTATTTAAGATGTTAATTTATCACATTTGATGCTTATAAAGAAAATTGAACAATATTGTTTTGTTGTGTCACCACAAGGCGATATTTTTCTTTTTGAATATATGGAAGTGCTAGGTTGGACTTAACTTAGATAATTTTGATTCGGATGTGCCACCACTTGATCAAAATAATCCAAGAGGCAAAACATAAGGAGTTACATGTTGATGTAATTGTGAGGAGTTGTCTACCTATTTATTTATATATAGTTTGTTGTGTCACCACAAGGCTATATATATTTGAAATGGGATCCTTATTCTCACTAGCAAAAACTTTAATTAGATTTTCTTAGAACTATATAAATGAGGGTAATATAGTTTGAAGAAAATAGTGAGAGATACCAATATAAAATAAGACCTAATTTATTTTGGTAATTAATTAAATGAATGTTTGCTAAAATATTGTCTTTTTTACATGCGAATTTTGAAAATGTCACATTCACTAATTTCAACTGCGTAGCATACTTGATCTTAACAAACCGATTGGGACCGAACTACAATTTGGTTAGCGAATCTGAGAATTGTTCTCCTTCTTTGAAAAGATTTCTTATGTCCTAAATTCGCCGCGTGCACTGCAAAAGTTGCGAGAGATGACCTCCGAGGAAGAGATTGCTACTTTTAAACAATGGCAAGATGATGCATCGTGGCTCGATGCATCATGCTCGCATCCATGAGTAACGAGCTCGGACGTCAAGATGAAAACATGGATGCTCTACTATGCTTCT
This sequence comes from Panax quinquefolius, assembly GCA_020205615.1. Lineage (NCBI taxonomy): Eukaryota > Viridiplantae > Streptophyta > Magnoliopsida > Apiales > Araliaceae > Panax > Panax quinquefolius. The sequence goes on along the minus strand of CM035159.1, from coordinate 71,005,290 downwards.
GCACCTTCGAGAGTTGTATGGTGAGCTAAGTAGGATCGCTAGATATGAAATATCTAAGGAGCTCTTCCGAGATCTCGGATGACATCGAGGGCACTACTGAATTGAGACTCATGTCCTAAAGATGATCAATCGATTGAGCGTCTTGGGCGACTTGGGTTCGTCGTGGATGGGGAGTTGAGTCAAGATTTAGTCTTGCAGTCACTCCAGACACCTTCTCACAATTTGTTGTGAATTTTCACATGAACAAGTTGGATGTCGACTTGCTGAATTACTTAACATGTTGAAAAGCTGCGAAGGTCATTTCCATCCAAGAAGAACCATGTCTTAATGGTGGATGATTCTTCCAAGAAAAGGAAGAGGCCCAAGGTATCTTTCGAAAAGAAGAAATCAAGAAGGCTAAGGGAAAGGCGAAAGTGAAGGATCAAAGAAACTGATCCATTATGAGGAATTTGCTTCCATTGCAATAAGCCGGGTCATTGGAAGAGGAACCGCAAGGATTATCTCTCGATAACAAAAGAGGAAGAAGCTTGGAAGCTTGAATCCTAATCAAGGTTTGTTTATGATTGAAATTAATTTTTACGAAAGTCAATCTTCTACTTGGGTATTGGATCTGGGATGTGGTTCTCATATATGTAATAATATGCAGGTGTAACGCCCCCAAAATAGGTATACATCACCTATTCGAAGTTGTCAATACATAGTATGTAAACAACTACAACTTTATTATTACAACAGTAAAACTGTGAGTTTGAATACAAATATTATCTTCTAGACAATATCTATACTCAAATAAATCCTCATCACATTTATTGATACATTATTTTACAAAAATGGTGAGGACTACTAAACAATCCTTTCTAAAACCTTCATTCCATACCCAGACTCGTACTCGCTATATTCTCGCGCCTCAGAGAAAATGGAACAAAAAGGAAAAGGGTGAGCTCAACTAGCTCGATAAAGAATATTATGACTAAGATAATATACTGACAAATTATCGTTAGTCTTCAACATGGAAAAATATAATAGAATCTGATAGACAACAAATTTTAAATCAATATTCGCAGTTGAAATAATAATTCATTAGAAGAGTTAAGTAGAGAATGCAAACTACTATCTTCATGTATGAATTTAAAAGTTCATCGTCTATCTTTTATCCTGTAACATCAATCAATATACATCTCGGAATCAAATATTCATCTTTGCACTCTGGGCCAAAGATATTCATCGATTGGTCATGTTCATTTAAACACTGTTTATCTTTGCACTCTGGGCCAAAGATATTAATCATCGATCGTGTTCATCTCAACACTGTTCATCTTTGCGCACTGAGGCCGCCAAAGATATTCTTTAAGAAATCATTCATCTCTTTGCACTACAGCCAAAGATATTCCATAATATCATCATTTAAGACCCGAGGATGATGAAAAATATTTTTAAAAAAGCGAATCCGGTGAAACAAAATGACAAGGATTAAGGATTAAGGATTAGTACTTGGTTTTATCCACGTCCAAAAATACCTCAAAAATAATCATAGTGGTGTAAAATTCAAGAATGATCAAAACATGGATCTGATCGAGTTAGTATCCAGAATAGATGTTTTAGACGAAAAGAAGAAATTTTATTTTTCGATTGAATAATCAGAGTATCGTGAATAGTGTCAATATCGTGAATAGTGTCGATATCGTGAATAGTAACTCTCACACCAAAAGATAGAAATTCCACAAAAACATCTTCACGCTTCATGAATAGTACTCGTGAATAGTAACTCGTGAATAGTAACTTCATGAATAGTAACTTCGTGAATAGTAACTCATGAATAGTAACCCGAGCATGAAAAAGTTCCAAATTTGATAAAACTTCAGATCAACATTTCAAATTATAATGATATTGAATAAATAATATCATTACGAAAAAAAAAATAATATTCCTTACCTCGAAAGATCAAGTCTTACAAATTTAAAAACAGGATATAGGCTATGACTTGGACTTGCACCGTATAGCAATACTCAAAGTATACTCAAAATACTCACAAGAATAAACGCTTGATAATATAGAGAGAAAACTTCAATTTACGGTGTGATTTTCAATTCTAACCCAAGCACTTTATTTATAGGAAATCGCTTAGAACACCAAAGCGAGAAAATTTAATAAATTAATAATATAATTATATTATTTTCTACACATGTCTAGAATCTGATTTCAGCCATCAAACACATGCCACCTTCTAGAAAAAAATAAGAAAAACGTTTTTCTAATTTTAAATATTTTAAACTTCAAAAATCAATTATTTTGAACTTGAACTTCAATAATTCATAATAAATAGCCCTTTCATCAGAAAATTCGAATCTCATGAGTTTTTATAGGAAATTCAATTCTCTACAACTTTACAGAAGAAAGTTTTCCAAATTCCAAACAAAAATTGACCGAAATCCACAAACGGGCGATTTTACAAGCTATAATCAAATTTCGGTCAATAATTGTGTCCACCAACACACAAAATATGTGTTAAACATTTAATGCCACAAAAATACTCTTCCTCCTCATATACTCATATATCCCACATTCATTGTAAAAATATCACTAGTTAATATATTATTAAAATAATATATTTAAATGAATTATTTTATCGAGAAAAAGATAAAATATTAATTTTCAACAATTGTCATTTTAAAAATTTTCTCCATCTATATCCACATAAAATCAATATTTTCCTCATCATATAAATCAATAATTAATTATTCACAAATAATATTACTGAGAATCTGATATTTGACAAAGGCGGTTCAGGAAAGAGGGGGTTTCCAATAAAATTTCTTCTTCTTGGCGTAGCAATTAGATGACCAAACCTCTCCTTAGACAGAACTTTCTAGACATTGCCAATAATGTTATCTAATAATATTATTAGAGATAATATGAATTATTGCTTCGATAATGAAAAATCTCGTGTAATGACAATTATTGAAACAACAATGAATATAAAATATCAACGCAGCAATTATTAACTCGATAAAAATCTTTGAGCGGTAATTATCGTAACCATTATTGAGTAGTGCCTTCACGTAAGAATCAATAATTGGTGCAATCTGGTGTCTTCTTGTTGACAACGGCGTATTAGTGTGTTTTAACCAAGGGTATTCAAATGATGATTACTTGGTAACAACTACGCAGATTATTTAAAACAACTTATATTTGTCGTTTTCTTCATCCAATCGCTTTCCGTTATGGGGCCCACACATGGGCTCGCGGCCGTCGTAAATACGAATATTCCTGAAGCGATCGAATATTCCACGACCAAACGAATATTTCAAACAACAATGAATATTTTATAACCACTTGCTTATTTTGAAATATTTGCGTATTTAACCCTTAACTATCCACATTAATCAAATCAACCCTTACTATTTCAAAATAATAAATAAAGGAAATTCCTTTTATTTAAAAATTTGGGGTCTTCTGACCTCCCTCCTTATGAAATTTCGTCCTCGAAATTGGACGACGTACACAGTGTTTGAAAAGGTGAGGATACCTCACTTTCATTTCCGCTTCAATTCCGGTCATTTCCTCTATAAGCATGATTCCTCCACAAAACTTTAACTTGTGGTATAACCTTTCTTGGCGTAGGGACATGCTCCTTCCTATCCAAAATCTTGGCAGGTACCTCCTCATACGTTAAGTCTTGGCTATCTAAATGGGTTCTAACTCTATAACGTGGTTGGGTCTTTCACATATTTCTGAAATACGATATGTGAAACACATTATGAACACGAGACATACTCGGAGGTACTTGCAAGTCTATAGGCTACATTTCCTACTCGGTCGAGAATTTGAAATGGACCGATAAATCATGGATTGAGCTTTCCTCTCTTCCCAAATCTTGTAACACCCTTCCATGGGCAACTCGCATGACAATACATGATCCCCTACATTAAATTCCACGTCCTTTCGATGAAGATCCGCATAACTCTTTTGTCGATCTTGGTAGTTTGTATACGTTTTATCGAATTATTTGAATCTTTTTAGTCATACGTACTTAACTTCGGGTCCCAACAATGTTGCTTCACCCACCTCATCCCAACATATTGGGGAACGACATTTTCGTCCATATAATGCTGAATGGAGCCACACCTATACTTTGCGATAAGCTGTTGTTGTAAGAGAATTCACTGATGGTAAATACTTATCCTAACCGCCCTTGAAGTCTAGGACACGAGTCTTAATATATCTTCAAGAGTTTGAATAGTCCCTCTCGATTGTGTCATCTGGTTTGGGGATGGTATGTCGAACTAAATCGCAAATCCGTGCCCATAGCTTTCTACAAACTAACCCAAAACTATGGATCTTGGCGTGCCATGCAACCTCACAATCTCATTCACGCATATACTAGCAAGACGTTCAAGGGAATAAGTCTCCGTGTCGGCAAGAAATGAAGCGAGACTTGGTTAATCTATCAACAATAACCCAAATAGCATTGATGCCTTGAGAAAGCGTAGTAGGAAGACCCAGAATGTGAAATCCATAGTAATGTGTTCCACTTCCATTTAGGAATCTCAAGTGGTTGCAATGGACCCTTAGGTACAAGATGCTCCGCCTTTACACGTTAAGCAAGTTAAACACATCGAGATAAACTTTGCAATCTCTCTCTTCATATTGTTCCACCAAAATGTATGTCGAAGATCACGATACATTTTAGTACTTCGAGGATGGATTGCAAATGGTGTAATGTGTGCCTCCATCATAATCTTATACTTCAAATCGAGTCGTTAGGAACACAAAGTCTAGAGTGGACTCAAAGTATTCCTTCTTCATCAATTCTCGCTTAGGAATAGCTCCTTCTTGTACTTTTTTTTTTTTTCATACGCGATCACCCTCCGGATTGGTGGCTTAAGCAACCTTAACTTTTTCTATTAAAGTTGGCTCTGTCGTATACTTGACATCATCGCACTTTTCGTTCCGCGATATGATCTTCTACTCGGCGTCGCCTACCACGTTCGCTTTTCCAAGATGGTATGGTTAGAATATGTGCGAAATGAGTCGCCTCTTGAGCTCTTGGAAAATCTTCTCGCATTTCTCGCTCCATACTTAATTTTGTATCTTTTCGAGTCGGCTAAGTTAAGAGATAGCGATTCAAGAAAATCCTTCCATGAATCTCGATAATAACCAACTAAGCCTGAAAGCTACGTATTTCGATTCTTGACTTAGGTTGCTCTCAAGCTGTGACTCATATCCCAATCTTGGATAGACGTCACAATGACACCTATCGATTTACTATCGCATCGAATATGGCGTCCCTACAGAGAGTTGCGGCCGGTGAATTCCACAAAGGAAGTCACAAAATAAAGGCTCAGTACCAAATTCTATAGTTGAATTTTAACTCACGAAGTTCGATAGGAGCCATTCGATATGAGATTTTAGAAATGAGTTTTGTCTTAGGGTTCAAAGTCGATACAAAATTTAATATCGAGCTTTGGGAGTAAGCAAGAAATTCTTGAGAAAATCGTCGAAAAATCAATAACAACAAGAATATTATTCAAATCGACGTGTCTTTATTCAAATCCATAACATGGACTAAGAAAATTTGACATCCGTAATAAACGAATGACTTCATGTGGCGATATGAAAATGTTTGACTCTACAATGGTTTGATTGCTTGAATTGAATAACGGAGTTGCTTAGGAATATGAAAACTAACAACCTTACAAAAGCAAACAATTTGGCATGATGAGTAGTTAACCTTAAAATCACATCAAAAGCAAATATCTCTATAGAAATAAGGTTAACGGGTAATGTGATAGTGCCAACTTGAATCAAGCAAGATTTTTAAACAAGCGGATGTAATGAAAGTTTCTCTAACAGATTCTCCATAAATAGGTCAAAGTCTAATTTCTCCGTAGTCAAGTTCAAACGTTGAGCGCAAGCAAAAGAGATAAAAGAATGGGGTAGAATCCAGAAGGATATCTAGTAAGGTATAAACTTCGCAAGAATTTATAATTAACTAACCCGATGCTAACCGTTCGGGTTCTTGCATTTTAATAAGTCACGACAAACGCTCTTCCAAAACAGATTGACTTTGACTTTTCGGGACATCCTTTTGAGTCACCATTCGCTTGATCTGGTTTCGATATCGTCATAATCTCGAAGCGATATGTCCTTCTTTCCACAATTATAGCATACCTTAAAGCTGTTGTAGGCGGTTTGGGGTGATATGTCCCTCTTTCCCGCATTTGTAACATCTGACCAGGTGGTCATTCTCCTCCCTTAAAACTAGTTGCTATCTTGTGGCGACGTCTTCACATGGTCGTTGTTGAATCTCCTCTTTTAAAATCTCCTCCCGACTCGCTTCTTCTATTTTCATGGCCACGATTACCACCGAGTGGTTACCGCCTTTGTCTGTATTCTTCTTTCTCATTTGGTTATCGTTATTCGATGGATTTCTTATCTTTGAGTATGATCCTGGTTATGGTCCCTCGGTTGAACATACTCGTTATCTCGCTCTAACAATTGATCCCCATTAACAACATCCGAATAGAGAGAAAATTTATGAGAAATGAGATCTTCGGCGTATATCGGGTTTCAAACCTCTCGAAACATCCGCGTCATCGTTCCTCATTCTCCACCAAATGAGGTCTGAAACTGGATAACTCCATGAACTTCGCCTCGTCTTTGGGACATAACCGTCATGTTATTCTTTCTAGTCTAATAAACTCCACTTCCTTCATATGACTGAATACTTTCGTGGAAGTACTTGTCATTGAACTGCATTCAAAGCGTCTCCCATGACATCTTTGAGTGCAATTTGGATGGGTACGCTTCATGATTCCCACCGATGAATCGCTTCGCCACGGAACATAAAAGGCGCGAATGGAACTTCTCGTTTCTCCGTGCATCCCAAGACATCGAATATCTTGGTAATTTGTTTGACCCACGTCTCACTTAATCGGATCCGCTTTCCCCGAAATTTTGGTGGTCCCAACTCTTTGAAGCGCTTGGGTTTGTGACCACTCGTGAATTGCTATCATTTCCTCCTGTATTTTGAACACGAAGTCTCCTCGTCGATTTTGCATGAAGCGCAAAAAGCTTCTAAACATCCCTCGTTCATCATCTCGCTTTCGGTGGTGTTGTTGTTGGGAGGAACATTACCGACTGTTGCCGACGTTCTCCTCGTTGGTGAGTCTGAGCATCTCCACGGTCTCATTTGCTCCATTTGTTAATATTCTCAATCGACATTCTCAAATCTTTGTCATAAAATAAGGGTTAATTAAAGAAATCAATATATCACATAATATCCTTATATCTTGATTAACTAACAAATAAGCTTAGGTAGGACACCTTTAGCGAAGGATTTACTCGTCTCTCCCTCCTAGTTTTATTCCCCGATCTCCGCATGGGAGATCATATCCCTAAGCTCGATACCAATATAGCGCCCCCAAAATAGGTATACATCACACATTACGAGTTGTCAATACATGGTACGTAAACAACTACAACTTTATTATTACAACAAGAAAGCTGTGAGTTTGAATACAAATATTATCTTCAGACAATATCTATACTCAAATAAATCCTCATCACATTTATTGATACATTATTTTACAAAAATGGTGAGGACTACTAAACAATCCTTTCTAAAACCTTCATTCCATACCAGGACTGCGTACTTTATATTCTCGCCTCCACGAGAAAAATGGAACAAAAAGGAAAAGGGTGAGCTCAACTAGCTCATAAAGAATATTATGACTAAGATAATATACAACAAATTATCGTTAGTCTTCACGAGGAAAAATATAATAGAATCTGATAGACAACAAATTTTAAATCAATATTCACAATGAAAAATAATAATTCATTAGAAGAGTTAAGTAGAGAATGCAAACTACTATCTTACATGTATGAATTTAAAAGTTCATCGCTCTATCTTTTATCCCTGTAACATCAATCAATATACATCTCGGAATCAAATATTCATCTTTGCACTACTGTGCCAAAGATATTCATCGATTGGTCATGTTCATTTAAACACTGTTTATCTTGCACTTCGGGCCAAAGATATTAATCGATCAGTCATGTTCATCTCAACACTGTTCATCTTTGCACTACGTGCCAAAAGATATTCTTTAAGAAATCATTCATCTTTGCACCACAAGGGCCAAAAGATATTCCATAATATCATCATTTAAGGCGAGGATGATGAAAAAATATTTTTAAAAGCGAATCCAATTGAAACAAAATGACAAGGATTAAGGATTAAGGATTCGTACTTGGTTTTATCCACGTCCAAAAATACCTCAAAAATAATTATAGTGGTGTAAAATTCAAGAATAATCAAAAACATGGATACAATCGAGTTAGTATCCGAATAGATGTTTTAGAATTAAAAGAAGAAATTTTATTTTTCTATTGAATAGTATCAGTATCGTGAATAGTCTAGTATCGTGAATAAAGGTCGAACGTGAATAGTAACTTTCACACCAAAAGATAGAAATTCCACAAAAAACATCTTCACGCTTTCATGAATAGTACTCGTGAATAGTAACTCGTGAATAGTAACTCATGAATAGTAACTCGTGAATAGTAACTCATGAATAGTAACCCCAGACATGAAAAAGTTCCAAATTTGATAAAACTTCGGATCAACATTTCAAAGATAATGATATTGAAGAAATAATATCATTCTGAAAAAAATAATATTCTTACCTCGAAAGATCGATCTTAGGTAAAACAGGATATAGGCTATGACTTGGACTTGCACCGTATATAGCAATACTCAAAGTATACTCAAAATACTCACAAGAATACGCTTGATAATATAGAGAGAAAACTTGGTTTACGGTGTGATTTTCAATTTAACCTAAGCACCTATTTATAGGAAATTGCTTAGAACACCAAAAAGTAAAATTTAATAAATTAATAATATAATTATATTATTTTCTACACATGTCTAGAATCTGATTTCAGCCATCAAACACATGCCACCTTCTAGAAAAAAATAAGAAAAACGTTTTCTAATTTTAAATATTTTAAACTTCCAAAATCAATTATTTTTGAAGCTTTGAACTTCAATAATTCATAATAAATAGCCCTTTTATCAGAAAATTCGAATCTCGTGACTTTTTATAGGAAATTCAATTCTCTACAACTTTGCAGAAGAAAGTTTTCCAAATTCCAAACAAAAATTGACCGAAATCCACAAACGGGCGATTTTACAGGCTATAATCAAATTTCGGTCAATAATTGTGTCCACCAACACACAAAATATGTGTTAAACATTTAATGCCACAAAAATACTCTTCCTCCTCATATACTCATATATCCCACATTCATTATAAAAATATCACCGTTAATATATTATTAAAATAATATATTTAAATGAATTATTTTATCAGAAAAAGATAAAATATTAATTTTCAACAATTGTCATTTTAAAATTTTCTCCATCTATATTCACATGAAATCAATATTTTCCTCATCATATAAATCAATAATTAATTATTCACAAATAATATTATAGAATCACAATATTGACAACCAAAGGTTCACAGGAAAGAGGGGGCTTTCAATAAGAATTTTCTTCTACTTCTGCCGCAATTAGATGACCAAACCTCTCCTTAGATGTAACTTTCTAGACATTGCCAATAATGTTATCTAATAATATTATTCAGATAATATGAATTATTGCTTCGATAATGAAAAAATTGTGTAATGACAATTATTGAAACAACAAAGAATATAAAATATCAACGCAACAATTATTAACTCAATAAAATCTTGAGCGGTAATTATCGTAACCATTATTGAGTAGTGCCTTCTACGTAAGAATCAATAATTGGTGCAATACTGGTATCTTCTTGTCAACAACGCAGCGTATTAGTGTGTTTTAACCACCGGTATTCCAATGAAGATTAATCTGTAAGAATAACTACGCAATTATTTAAAAACAACTTTATTTGTCGTTTTCTTCATCCAATCGCTTTTCAGTTATGGGGGCCACACATGGTCGCTACTTGTCAGTCATTTAATATTCTGAAAGCATTTAATATTCCACGCACCAAACGAATATTCCCAACAACAATGAATATTTTATAACCACTTGCTTATTTTGAAATATTTGCGTATTTAACCCTTAACTATCCACATTAATCAAATCAACCTTACTATTTCAAAATAATAAATAAAGGAAATTCCTTTTTATTTAAAAATTTTGGGGGTCTTACATGTGGGGGTCAAGTAGAAAAGTGACGAAGGATGAGGTCGTCTACGAGTGGGAAATGGAGCAAAGGTTCTTTGCATTATTTGTAGGGACTTATTGTTTAGCACGCTTACCGGCAAGTTCATTAATTTAAATAATTGTTATTTTGTTCCAAATATCATTAGAAACATTATTTCTATCTCTCTGTATTGGATATGGATGGTTTTAATATTATAATAAAGAACAACAGTTGTTCCATTTATAATGATAATGTTTTTATATGGTGTTGGTAATTTGCGAAATGGACTTTATATACTTGACTTGCATGAAAATATATTTCAAATTGAACAAACTAATAAAAGGAAAAGAGATGATGTTAATTATACCTTCATATGTAATTGTAGACTCGGTCATATTAATGAAACAAGATTATCCAAGTTCAGATAAAGATGGGCTCTAGAGCTATATCGATTATGAATCATATCCAACACGTGAATCTTGTCTCATGGGTAAAATGACTAAATCTCCTTTTAGTGGAAAAGGAGAAAGAATTCTGAGTTGTTAGCGTTGGTACACACGGATGTATGTGGACTATGACAACTAATCTTGACGAGGAGGGTATTCTTATTTTATTACATTCACTGACGACCACTCAAGATTTGGATATGTGTATTTAATGAAATACAAATCTGAATCATTTGAAAAGTTCAAAGAGTTCAGAAGTGAAGTTGAGAAGCAAACTGGTAAGAGTATTAAGATTCTTCGATCGATCGAGGAGGAGAATACTTAAGTGGTGAGTTTTCAATTGTCTCAAAGAAAATGGTATAATCTCACAATGGACTCCACCAGGGACGCCACAAATGAATGGTGTATCTGAAAGGAGAAATCGAACATTGTTGGACATGGTTCGATCTATGATGAGTTTTACCGACCTTCCAGTTTCCTTCTGGGGATATGCCCTAGAATCGGCTGCATACCTACTTAACAAGGTACCTACAAAATCCGTCCCCAAGACCCCATATGAGTTATGGGACGGGGAAACCAAATCTTAAGCATGTTAAGACTTGGGGTTGTCCACTTATATCGAAAAAAGTTTGAAAACGATAAGTCTGCAGACTAGATCGACAAATGTAGATTTGTGGGATATCCTAAAGAAATATCGGGTATTATTTCTATCATCCAAGTGATCAAAAGGTGTTTGTTGCGAAACATCTCGCCTTCTTGGAAAAGGAGTTTATCCTTGAAGGGGTCGATTGGGAGTAAGATATATCTTGAAGAGGTTCAAGAACCACAAAATACTACTGAGATCAAAGTGAGGTACCTAACCAAGTAGAGATTCCTTCATACATACACACCATTATGTAGAATCTGGAAGAGTACCAAAGATGCCAGACGGTATGGACTTGTCATAGAAGATGACAATGAGGTACGATCATAGATGATGATGATCCATTGAATTACTGAGCAGGCTATGAGTAGTAAAGACTCGGAGAGAAATGGCAAGAAGCCATGAAATCGAGATGGACTCCATGTATGAGAACCAAGTATGGACTTTGGTCTCACCACCAAGGCATTAAGCCTATTGGGTGTAAATGGGTCTTTAAAAGAAAGATGGAGAAGAAGCAAAGGTAGAGACCTATAAGGCCTGATTTGGTTGCAAAAGGTTTTGATAAAGACAAGGAGTTGACTATGACGAAACCTTCTCACCAAAGATAGTAATACTCAAGTCCATTCGGATTTTGCTTTGCGATTGCGACTTACCACTGACTACGTAAATGGCAGATGGGCGTGAAAACGGCCTTCCTCAATGGAAACTTGAGGAGGATGTGTATATGACACAACCAGAGGGATTTGTTTCAAAGGTTGGAACAAATCAAGTCTCATAAGCTTCAACGATCCATTTATGGATTAAAGCAAGCTTTCGTATGTGGAACATCCGTTTTGATGAGACAATCAAAAGTTTGATTTTATCAAAAATGAGGATGAACCCATGTGTCAAGAAGGTTAGTGGGGCTATTTGTTTCATTCCTTGTATTATATGTTGATGATATACTACCGATAAGGAATGATATTCTATCTCGCAAAACAATTAAAATCAGTTATCTAAACACTTCTCCATGAAGGACTTGGGAGAAGCATCCTATATTTTGGGGATAAAGATCTATAGAGATAGATCTAATAGGATGCTTGGCTTATCCCAAGGAACGTACATTGACATGATGCTAAAAAAGGTTTAGCATGGAAGATTCCAAAAGAGGTCTCATGCCGATGAGCCATGGAATACATCTCTCCAAGAAACAAGCCCCAAAGACACCTGAGGAGAGAAACCGTATGAGTAAGATTCCTTATGCTTCAAAGAATAGGATCTATCATGTATGGTATGATATGTACTAGACCGGATGTCGCTCATGCACTTAGTGTAACAAGCGAGATATCATCGAATCCGGAGAGAAGAACAACTGGAAGCGGTGAAAAATATCCTAAAGTACTTAAGAAGAACTAAGGATGTATTTCTTGTCTCACGGTGGGTCCGAATTAAAACCAGAGGGCTTCATGAGACTCAAGTTTTCAAAGCAGACCAAGATGACAGAACCGTTTGAGGTATGTGTTTACCTTAAGCGGTGGCGCAGATGAGTTGGAAAAGTTCAAAGCAAGCAAACGATTCTTGATTCAATGGATGAGGAATGCAGTACATAGTCGCAAGTGAAGCTGCAAAGGAAGTCGTTTGGATGAAGAAGTTCATTACCGAACTTGGTGTGGTTCCTAGCATTAAAGGACCGGTGCCTTTTATTCGTGACAACATTTGGAGCATTGCAAGCTAAGGAACCCGTGTCTCATCGAGAAATCCAAACACGTGTCATGGCGATTTCATTTGATCGGAGAGATCATTGAAAGAGAGCGTCACCACAGAGCGTGTGGACTCTCAAGACAATATTGCAGATCCATTTACTAAAGCGTTAACACAACAGCAGTTTGATCGTCACTTAGAGAAGATGGGTATGAGATACCACGGCGATTGACTTTAGTGCAAGTGGGAGATTGAAAGTATTATGCATACAAGCCAATCATGAATGATGATAAAGCATATCTTTGTGTAATCAATCTTATTTATTTATTAATAAAAGAATTATTTATTAAAGGCATTTATTATCTACATGGTGCTGTTTTAATAATATGTGATAAACCCATAGTTTTAAGCAACGCTTTTAGAATAATGATGATGATCATTCTAATGAGATCTAAATTCTTAGAAAGCTTAAAACTAAAATAGTTCCCAATCATTGGATTACTAAATTGGGGATTAGTGAATCCGGATAGATTGGTACATACGTTGCTTGCTTTTCATTGGATGAGGATGATTGATCTCATGATCATTTGTGTGGAGACACTAAAGCAAGTATGTAGGTGCTTATTAGAGAATAAGTTCACTTTGAGCATTGACTCGCTAAGGAATACCTAATGGAGTTTTACTTACTTGTCGATAGGAATTCTGTAGTGATAGTAGTACAAATGATCTTAGACTTGAGATCATCATAGTATCTTATATATAATGAATTACACTTTGACTTATTCCTTAAGACTCTTAGAGTATATCAAAGGGTATGCTTGGGTGTAATAAGTTATATATGAAGATAATGAATGATCAATAAAGAATCTACCACTTCAGTAAAGGAGAAATGTCTATATGATTCGATAAATGACAACCAGAATCCTTGGTTAAGGTGGAATGAAATTAGAAAGTAGTTTCTAATTTACATTCATTAGAGTTATTCATTTAGGAATCGAAAATACATATAATTAAATAAAATAAGACTTGCACAAGTAATTCCATGTCTTATATTTAATTGGGACGTTGTATGGTGGAAGGATTGAATTATACGGTAACTATTTACTCAAAGGTTCTTTTATGATTAATGTTGAAATCTATATTATCTAGAAAGTCGTTGATCATTAGGGAGGCTTATCCCTATTGTAGAATAAATATTATTTATTTAAATAAATTATTTGTTTAATTTATTTATTTAAATGAGATTAGAATTGTTCTAATTGATTTATTCACAATAGGTTTAATATGGAGAACCTAAAGGGTCACACCATAAAAGGAAGAATAATTATTTAAGAAGTTAATGGCATAATTGTAATAATATGTTAAGTATATTTAATTTAATCTATGGTGATAGAATAAATTAAATAGCTTAATATTTATTATTTAATATTTTAGAAATATTAAATATAAATTAATAAGAGGAGTCTTATTAATATTATTACAATTATTATTATTTTAATTTCTAAAAGGTTTAGGAATTAATTTAATATAAGTACTCTCATTTATTCCTAATTGGATTAGGAAAGAAAATTAGTTAAAGGAGTTTAATTAATTACCCCTAATAGGATTAGGGAGCCCATTTAATTAAAAGAGTTTAATTAAATAAATAATACCTTATTTTAATTAAAATAGGGTTACATGATATCTTTATAAGAGGAGTCTTATATTAGATATGGGATATACGTAATTCCTAGATTTTGAGAGAACACCCCTTTTTCTATACAGATAGGAAAAACTAGGGTTTGAGCCATATATCCCTTCTTCTTGATAATTATTCTTCTTTGGTGGATCACCTATAGAGGCCATACACTTGGGTGGCTTACATTGATCAAAGGAAGGAATCTACCCGGAGATTCAAGGAGACCGCGGAGAAGTAGGAGGTGAACTCGTACCTGAGGAAGCTCGTTTCTACAAGGGTATGATTTCATAATTTCTTATTCTTCGTTTAATTAATAATATGCATAAAGGATGATCCGGGTAATTGGTTTGTGAAAAATTTTAAAATCGATTTTATCTCGCTTAGCTTAAATTTTGCAATTTTGATTGCTACTTTGATTTTCACAAAACCTAACAGAAACAACTACAACTTTATTATTACAACAGTAAAACTGTGAGTTTGAATACAAATATTATCTTCTAGACAATATCTATACTCAAATAAATTCTCATCACATTTATTGATACATTATTTTACAAAAATGGTGAGGACTACTAAACAACTTTCTCTAGAACCTTCATTCCAAACCCAGGCTGCACTATTTATATTCTCGCCTCCCGAGAAGAAAAATGGAACAAAAAGGAAAAGGGTGAGCTCAACTAGCTCGATAAAGAATATTATGACTAAGATAATATACAAAAATTATCGTTAGTCTTCAACAGGAAAAATCTAATAGAATACAATAGACAACAAATTTTAAATCAATATTCGCAGTTGAAATAATAATTCATTAGAAGAGTTAAGTAGAGAATGCAAACTACTATCTTCTATGTATGAATTTAAAAGTTCATCGCTCATCTTTTATCCCCTGTAACATCAATCAATATATATCTGGAATCAAATATTCATCTTTGCACTCATGAGCCAAAGATATTCATCGATTAGTTATGTTCATCTAAACACCTGTTCATCTTTTCACTACAGGCCAAAGATATTCTTCAGAAATCATTCATCTTTGTACTACAGGCCAAAGATATTCCATAATATCATCATTTAAGACTGAAGATGATGAAAAATATTTTTAACGAAACGAATCCAGTGAAACAAAATGACAAGGATTAAGGATTCGTACTTTGTTTTATCCACGTCCAAAAATACCTCAAAAATAATCACAGTGGTGTAAAATTCAAGAATGATCAAAACAATGGATACAATCAAAGCTAGTATCCGAATAGATATTTTAAGTGAAAAGAAAATTTTTCATTTTTTCGATGAATAGTGCCAGTATTCGTGAATAATCAGAGTATCGTGAATAGTGCGAGTATCGTGAATAAGTAACTCAGACACCAAAAGTTCCAAATTTGATAAAAACTTCAGATCAATATTTCAACATAATGATATTGAAGAAATAATATCATTATGAAAAAAAATAATATCCCTTATCTCTACCACCTATGCCAAGCCGTCACGCTCGAGAATCCTACGAATAAAGGATAATCTCAACTCTCCTCAAGCTGGTCGAAGCAATATCGATTACATGCAACATGTAAAAAGTGTTGCTGATGAGTTATCTATGATTCACACTGTTCCGATTGAAGAAGAAGACTTGATCTTTGCCATACTCAATGACCTAGACCCTGAGTTCAAAGACATTTCAGCAGCAGTTCGTGCTCGTGACAGTGATATTTCCTTTGAAGATCTTCATGAGACACTGTCTGAACATGAAGCCTTTCTCAAACGATGCTCCACTGACATCCAACGTTCCAATGATGCTTCCATTACCGCTAATGTTGCTAGCAAGGCAGGATATCAGTCACGAAACACAAAACTGGTAGGTATAACAACTCTGGTCATTCCAATAAACAAGGTCATTTTCAAAAGAAAAATCAGAATTCCAATGGCTCCAACAATCAGAATTTCAACGGCTCCAAAAATTAGAATTTTATGAAAATTGTTTGCCAATGGTGTGAGCAACCGAGTCATGTCGCTCGCACGTGCCAGTATCTCCGACCTCTTGGCTGTGGCTCAATCCGTGCTTATTTTTTGCAGTCAACCTAAGCGCGTCCCTCGTCATTTGGTTGGTCGACTCGCAAGCATCTCACCATCTCACCGCAGACTTGAACAATCTCTCTCTCTATTCGAATTATGAGGGTCCTGATGACATGGTCATCGACGATGGTAAAAGGCTTCCTATCACCCATATCGGTTCTACAAATCTACCCACATCTTCAAAACATTTCTTATTGAATGATGTACTTTCTCCGATGCGGACTGGGCTGGAAACAAAGACAATTGCACCTCTACTAGTGCCTATGTTGTATATCTCTTACTGCAATCCCATCTCTTGGAGCTCAAGAAGCAACGGTCCGTTGCTTTCATTCGCGTCATCTTGAATTGAATACTGTGTCTGTTGCCTCTCTCGCTGCAGAACTCTCCGGATTTGTTCTCTCTCTCCGAGTTGCACATTCTGCTACTCAAACTCCCGGCCATCTATTGTGATAATATTGGTGCAACCTATGGTGTTTCACTCACATTACCACCAAAGACCAACTAGCGGATAATGAAACACATTGCCATAGATTTTTCATTTTGTTCGTGTTACAAGGCGCTGACAATATTTATTACTCACGTAAAATGGCATTTATTAACTACGTATCTCTCATGTTTCCACCAAAGACCAACTAGCGATGCTCTAAACTAAACTACTCTCTCGACAAATGACTTCAGTTTCTTCGTCCCAAACTTGGTGTTATCTATTTCTTTATTAAATAATATTATTTACCTGAATCGTAATCACAATTAAGACAAAGGCTCCTCAGAAAGAGGGATGCATTAATGAAACTCTCCGTCTTTAAGTGTATCAAACCTCCTTCCGAAATGGAGATAACAATGACAATTATCAAGAACAAGAAAAATTACTGCATAAGAATGTAATTAAAATGATATTCTTAATAACGATAAAATTATCGAGTAGTTATTGTGATCAATAAACTGTTAACACGGCAACAAGCAAGACTTGACAATGCGTTGTGATGCATGGCTTTTTACAAGGTCCACCAATTTTCGGGGGCATGTTAGAGAAATCACATCGTGGATCAGATTTCCTAATTCATTAAAATCGACGTTGCTTACTTGGGATTTCTTTACATGATTAATCTGCTTATAGCATACATACAGAATCTTGTACAAATTTCTCTTTTAATTTAGTCTCTCTCCTTTAATTTAGTCCCTCATTTCTTGTAACTCGCAACTCTATTATATGGTCATCATTATTTCGTTGTAATAAATATTACACGTGAATAGTGTAAAGTATCGTGAATAGTAGAAATGATCGTGAATAGTAACTCAACACCAAAAGATAGAATTTCCAAAAAAAACATTTTCACGCTTCGTGAATAGTACTCGTGAATAGTAACTCGTGAATATTAACTGTGAATAGTAACTCGTGAATATGATAGTAACTCTGCGAATAAAACCTGATACATGAAAAAGTTCCAAATTTGATAAAAACTTCGGATCGACATTTCAACATAATGATATTCAAGAAATAATATCATTACGAAAAAAAAATAATATCCACTTACCTCAAAGAATCAGATTTTGAAGGAAGGCTGGAAGTGATCTTTAGATGAAACTTGTCTTGAGCAACAAATAACTCTCAGTATCTAAATACTCACAAAATCGCCAATAATATAGAGAGAGAAAAGAGAAAAGCTTTGTTTGGTGTGATTTTCAATTCTAACCTTTCTCATTTATAGGAAAATGTTAGCCTACTCAAGCGGGGGCTTGACACTATTCACATTGGCTTTATTCTCGCTACTATCACACCCACCACATTTGAAATAAAATTCAAGACATTTCTTCACCAACCACAAGTGGGGCCCACTCAATTCTAGAATTTTCCACCAAAATCAATTATAACTCTTAAAATTCATAACAAATCATTCGTTCATTTTAACGGTTCAAAATTTGTGGACATATACTTTCAACTTATGTATGTATAACATACCCAAAAATTACCACAATCCAGCGGTCGGATTAAAAAATTATAATCCCATGATATATCTAAAATCCACCGATTTAATTTTAATACCTCGAAATCTGGTAAAATGCGATAAAACACCTCTAAACCAATAATTTCTTCATTTATAACCACATAAATAAATCCATCATTTACTTAAAATTATTGAATCGATAAAATAAAATATTGACGATGCTTCTTTGTAAAATTATTGAGTAGTGCCTTCTTACGTAAGGATCAATAATTCAACAATCTGCATAATACCGCAGTGTCACTTGCATGCACACGCGCATTACGTATTTTAACCCATGGGTATTAAATTCCGAATACCTTACTCTGCAGTAACTTCTGTAGTTATTTTTAACAACGACTTATATTTGTCGTTTCTTCGTCCAATACGCTTTTCAGATTATAACATTGTAGTTTAAGGCCCCGTCACGAATATTCCATACGGCTTGAATATTCCAGAAACAAAATGAATATTGGGATTTGGGATTTCTCTTTACTTGATTAATTCTGTTTATAGTTGTACAACTCTCTTTTAATTTAGTCTCTCTCCTTTAATTTAGTCCCTCATTTCTTGTAACTGCAACTCTATTATATGGCTGTCATTATTTCTGTTGTAATAAATATCTATTCTTCTTAGCAATAAATAGGCAATGACTTAATAAAATATGGCGTTTTTTAATAAAATATTGTAAATACATATAAAAAAACGTTATCTATTTAAGGTTATAAATTTTTTTTTAAACAAAACGTTATCGTTTAGAAAAACACGGAGTTATGTGCTGCGAGTCGGGTAAGAAAAAAAAAAACACGGAGGTTTTCATTTGTTCCTTCTCCTTTTCGAAGTCCTCAAACTCTCCCAGAGTACTCTGTTAAATCTCGTACCCAGCCATATCTAACTCCCTAAATCTCATTCCCAACCATATCTCTCTCCCTAAATGTCTCATATCCGCCCTTAATATCTTATACAAGAGCCTAAATCTCTCATACCGAGTCAAGCCCTAATCGCACATAGGAACTGCATCTGATGGGAGGCGGAATCAGTCGAAATCAGTCGGTGGGGGATTTTAGGACTGGAATCAGCCTAAATCTCTCATACCAAGTCAAGCCCTAATTTTGATGACGGAGGGTTTAGATCTGCATCTGATGTGAGGCGGAATCAGTCGGTGGAGGATTTTAGGAGCGGTGGAGGGGGCGAATTGTTCAGACTCACGACGAACTTGGAATTGTCAGGTACATTTTCTTTTGTCTTTGATCTGTGTTTTAGGCTTAGTATTTAACTATTGTTTGTTTGTTTGTTTTTGTTTGTTTTTCTTCTTTTTGATTGTGATAATTTCAGATAGTGTGAAACTTTGTCGATGATTCGATAATTAGGTAACTTTTTTCTGTGTTATATTTGTTCGAGCGCCATTCCATTTTTTATTTTTTTAAAAAATTTGTTTGCTGGTAATTTGACTATGAGTTTGATTTTATGAGTGAAGTCAAAATTTTTGCAGGAGATGATGATATCTTTGTGAGTTTTCCAGATTGCTTCTAATGTGGGATGTTGTGAATGTTTTGCACTACTTAGGTATGTAATTGGAATCTCTCTGTTCATAAGTTGTAGGAATGGGTGATACAGCAGATGGCAACCTCTTTTTTGTTTCAGTGGTTGCATCATTGTCGAATGGTAATGCAAATACTTTAGTGTAGTGACTGACCGTATCGTATGCCCTAGCTATGTATATCGAATGATTTGTTTTGACTACATGAATTTTTATCTTGTGGAAGTAGATCACAGTACTTATTCCACGAATCATTTCTATCACCCAACAAATGGTTATCTTTTAGAAAGTTCTGCTGAGTTGAGTTGCAAACATGAGCCAATATTTTATGCTACCCTGTATATACACACTGCGGAATCATGTCGTAGTATCTTATCTCATCCTGATTATATTTTGAATCAAATTGGTGTTAAATAGTGAATGTTCGTTGAATAGATTCTTCTATGTATTTAGAGCATGTATATTTCTGCGCACCTTGATAAACATGATGTGTAATTACGATTTCGTGCCCCCTTAGTTCGAGATATTCCAATCAACACATGAGCCTGAACAGTTTCTGTCATCCGGAAAGGATCAAAATTCCTTATTATTTAGAACTTGTACATTGAGGCAGTTATATTTTGTTTTCATTGTTCCGAGAAAATTGGCTGTTACATTCATTCTGCAAGGCTGATTTGGATTTCTTTGGTAGTTCCAACAGAGAAACCGGGTTTACAAAAAGGAGCAACGTCAACTAAGAGCGGCTGCACAAAAAGCAAAAGGGGGAGGTGGAGATAAAGCTCAGAACCACTAGTATTATATTTTACTTTTACCCTCGAGGAGTTTCCAATAATGATTGAGTGGTGCAATCTAATTTGACAAAGATTTAGTAAGATATTAAACTCAGTGCCTTTTTGTTGTTCCGAAAGGAGTGAATGTGTTGTTATAGTCCAATATTTGCAACATATTGTTATATATACTTTGTTTATGGCAGTCACATCAATGTTGTTTATTGATGAAATCATAATTTTTTCTTCTAGAAATGTTTTCTGAATCCCATAGCTATTTAATTGTTAATGACCATCAAAGATTATCACTTTGATAATGCTAGTCCTTTAGGCTGTGTTTGTGAGGGAAAGGAAGGGAAAGTTCTTCCTTCCAATATTTTTTTGGAAAGAAGGAACTTTCCCTTCCCATCCCCCAAAATACAACTCACAAACAGGGGGTTAGGCATCTAGGTGTGCCATCTTTCAGCAGCATCAATGATATTGCAAGCTGGTTCTGGATTCAGTGTTCAAAAGTGTAGTAGCTCTAGAGGATCACTCACTTTATATACATGTCAATGTTGTTGTTACCATCATTAAAGGATAATCTGTTTCCTCAATATATTCTGATTGTTGTAGTTTGATGGACCTAGGCAAATGTTGTGAATGAATTAGTAAAATGGGTAAGTCTAATGGACCTTTATCATCAGCAGGATACTATTGTCATAACTGCTGTGTTCTATGATATTTTTGGTCAAGCTCCTTTGTTTTCATCTGATCATGTTTGTGAGAGTTTTAATTTGCCGTCTCTTTATGTCTTTATTGGTATCGTTATCCATAATCACCCCTATTATAGGACCATTCGGGTTTATTGATCTTGTTTCACTTCTGGCTACAATTCCCATTCAAGTGATGAGACCCCCTATTTAATTGTTGGATAGCTTAATGAGGAAATTTAACAGAGCAGAACTAGTTTGGTTTACAATATCATGTGCTGGATCCAACAGGTAAGTGTTGAACTAGACTCTAGAAGAGGTAACATCCAGATGGTTTGGAAATATAACCATTTGTTGGGTGATAGAAATGTTTCGTGTTCATAAGTTCTAGGAATGGGTGATACACATGTTTTGTTTTGGCCTTGTTAAGCATTTAAGCTAGTGTGTTAAAATTACATACGGTCGCGTATGTCCCCATTCGGTCGAAGCTAGTATTTATATTATTTTTCTCCCTTCCCAGCTAGTATTTATATTTGAAGTTTTTATACTTTGAATCATCACTACTGGATCTGAGTTGATTCCACTGTAGTGGAGGTAAAAATGGCCGTAGTGGAGGTAAAAATGGCCATAGTCGAGTTGCATATGCCGATTAATATTGTTAAGTTTCTGAACTTCATTTGAATATTTTTATTTCTAGATTTTAGCACAGCTGAACTTCTGAAATTGATTACTTTCAGGTATATTTTGCAGAAATTCAAGTATCTTTTTTAGCTGAATACTGCAGAAGGTGGACTATTGAACTAAGAAATGTATCTGTTCCACGATAACATAACTTTCAAGTAAATATTGAATTAGAAACATGAACTACTGACTAAACTTGAATTATTAGGTTCATTAGTTTTTGGTTGCTTCTAGTGATCTAATTTGTGGATTTTGTCTTGCTCCTCTTTTCTGGCCATGTTGAGTAGCCCAAATTGGTGATAAACAATATCGATGTCCTTAAGAATGCGGATTTAGCAGACGATTCAACAGTCTCTGCATCAATGTATCATGACAGTCTGATCTGGAGAATAATTGCATTGGGTGCCAATGAGAGATGTCTGCCTATCATTCTTGTAACATCAGATAGGTAATTCTGTCCTTAAGTATATAGTGTTTCTGTTTCCATTTAAGATTGTTATTCATCTATCCTTGCTCCTTTAGCAAACATAGTGTTTCTTCCTTTCGTTTTCCTTTCGTTTTTTGTTCAAATCAAGAAAGCCTTACCTACCGAGTTATAAAGAAAATCACATAAGGTCAAAACAAACTGGTGGCCTTGCCTATTTCATAACAATGGTCGATGTGCTACTTATTTTTACTCATTAATATTCTGCTATATATGTTGACTTAATTAATTAATTAATTTATTTATTATCATGTAATAACTCTGTTTATTGATTTTTGTTTTTATGATATGGAAGTTGAGGTTCGTTAATACTCTCTGCAGCTATTATTCTTACCGAGCTTATATGGATTTTGGATTTTCAGATATTTTCATCTCTCGAGAGGTAACCAAGCTGAAATTATTTGACTTCCAATAATTTTGGTGTTATGTGTTTGTTATGTGTTTGTTATATGGCTGTTCTTGATTTCAATGTCTAACATACTCAACAGTTGGAGTAAGTTGTAAGGCAATTATTTTCCTGCCTTTTTATTAGAATACTTGTATGTGCGTGGTATATGGCAAATGGAACCCCTTTCATCTTCTTGTTGCTTTGTTTTGCATGTCCATGCGTTCTAGATTGCATTAATGAATTTGCTTTGTTCAATTAGTTTTTTTATCTAATGCCATCGAGTTTCCAGGTTTGCAAGATTGTGGGGGATCAGAGATACACCAAAAGGTTAAATGATAAGCAAATTACTGCTCTTTTGAAAGTTACGTGCCAAAGACCAAGGGATCGAGAGAATGATATTTTGCAGGTACATAGTTTTTTTTTATTTTGCAATCTCTTAACTATTTTTTGTTGGTTTCTGATAAAGCTTTACTATAGTTGAACTTTTGTCTTTAGCGTGTATCTACATTGCTTTAAGTAAGTTGTTGCTAATTGATTGGTAGGAAACTTGAAGTTGGAATCTTGGAGCTTCACGGAATTGGTTTCTGTAATATGCATAGGTTGTGAACAGTGAAGGAAAGTGATTGAGAGAGCATTTGTTTGTTAGTCTACATTTTTAAACAAGTGGTTCTTATGGAAAATAAATTATGAATAGGGATGTATTATTGGGATGTATTTTGAATGATATTATTGGGATGTATTTTAAATGGTTGATACATTTTGGCTTTAAATTTAAATGAGAATTTAGACCTTTTAGCTATATATTATGGCATTAGCAGATTGCAGGTGCACTGGTAATATAGGTGAACCACAATTTTTTTTTTTCTCTTTTTTTCCCAATTCAATCTACAACATTTTAAAAACGTTGTTTAAATGTGTCTAAACGTTGTTTGATATACTAAACAACATTTTTATCCAGAAAACGTTTTTAAGTATCTGCTAATTTTTGGATAACAAATCTATAACGTTTTTTCTTAAAAAACGTTGTGTATTGTGCTTAATTACAACGTTTTAAAAACGTTGTGTAAGGGTGTCAAATAGATAACACCCTTAACCACGACGTTTTTCTGACTGAAATCACAACGTTTTTTTCGCGTTGTCTATTTACTGTTTTGTAGTAGTTATTTTCTGTATAAATATGATACAAAGTAATAGAAACATTTTGAGCTTTTTCAAGACCTTTTCATCGTGTAAATCTTTATAGATGTTCATGCAAAATAGACTAGTTCATTGTTGTAGAAACATTTCTAGGACATTATGTGCTTATTTATCTTTCTAGAACGCAAAAACTATCACTACACACAATATTTTGGTGTGAATTTTGTGTCGATGAGACTAAATGTATTAAACAAAGATGGCTCTCAAAGGTGAACATATCATCCTTGAGCAAACAAAGTATTCTTTCCCACTTCGTTGTGGCATATTGCACTTGCTATCTATCCTAAATAACAAATTAAAGACTACCAAACACTCGTATCATTTATTTCATTGAACAATTCATAGCTAAACGAGGTTATCTATTTAAACAAAATGTATAAGAGGCATAGAAGCACAAACATAACAGGCTTAACAGTGACTTACACCTAAGGAAAACCATCAAATAAAGAAAAACATAATACGGCAAATATACAAAACAAAATGCAGAGGATCAAGTGTGCATTCTTGCACAAACAAGTTGAGCAAAGTGGATAGCTAAAGTAATACAAGCAACTCCCACTGAGCAATACTTAAAAAAGCAATCTAAGTTAAATAGTTGAGATTACCCCAAGAAATATAAATTTTAACAAGAGTTAGCTCCAATTGAAACATATCTAACAACTCCTTGACTTCCAAGCATTTCAGTTATAACCATCAACATTTAGCTATAGTAACAGCAACCCAGGGGACTTCTAGAGAACTACAATAAATTCTCAATTGATCAACAGTAATAGATTGAGGTTGAACTTGGCAGCCTAAAACATTTACATAAAGAGCCATAGCAGTGCAGTATTTCAAACAACATGCTCACCAATGCCATAACAAATGCTGAGGGCTCTTACAAATTTTTATTTATGAACATTGCTCTACTTGGTATACCAATTCGATCTTGCGAAATTGAAGCTTGATTATTCATAACAACAAAAATCCAAAGCTTCAAAATGTATGAGATATTCATGAGGAGATGTAATTGAAATGGGAAAACTGATACATGTATGCAGACCCGCGGCATGAGGTGTTTGGAATCACCGGCGGCGTGGGGTGATCTTCTCCCTCTTCTCCTTCTTTTCTTTTTCTTTCTTTTTCTTCTGCCCGACTGTCTGGATGCTGATGGAGATTAATAAAAAGATTAGCTTTCTGCGACCGCATGCAATCACTGTTTTTCATTAACATAGATGTAATAGCGCTCGATGTGCGGTCGCTGGTACTGATCAGTCACAATAAGTCTCCCCGTCAACATTTACGCCATATTTATGGTGGCAAAATTCTAATAGGGGCTGATTAGCGACCGCATGACGATTGCTAATTACAATAGCGATTAATTTTAATTGTAGTCGTTGATAACGATCACTATTAATAGAAGTAGCGACCAAATAATGCCGATGCAGATATTCTTGGTTGCTGATGGGCCATTTTTTTGTAGTGTGAGGAGAATCCCAAGTAGGATCCTGTACAGCGGATAATGTTGCATTAGTGGAGGAGGATGATCAGGAGGTAGATGTGTTGGCAGAGGTACATGCGTTGATTAGGGGTTTAGTAGATAGGAATCAAGAGTTGGAGGTTAGAAATTAGCAGGTGGAGGAGAGAAATCAGGAGTTGAAAACTAGGAACAAACAGTTAGAGCAGGGGAATTAGGAGCTGAAGGCTAGAGTTCAGCAGGCGGAGGAAAGGAACGAAGATCTAGAGGCTCTTTGGGAGGCTGAGATTTATACCCGCATCAAGGTAGAGGGTAAACTGGAGGTAGTAGAGGCTGATATGAGGATGATGAAAAAAAGGATGGATAGGATAGTATATAATTTTGGGATTTTCTACGGGCGAATCCTGGATAGGGCTGAGGACTATCAATCGGGGTGGGGTCAGACGATCCATATGATTTATGGGGACTTAGTAAGGGTGATAGTCCACGATGAGCACAAGGATGCTGTCAAGGGAGGTTTTTATCTGTAGCAGATAATAGGTAGTAGTAGGCTTTTGTAAGAAATATGTGTAAGTTATGTAATCCCAAGTTTTGATGTATAGTATGGGATGTGTATATGTATGTAATATGTGATACATAAAGCAAGTTAACTTATGTAAAAATATGATGCTTATTAATATAAGATGTTTTATAAATGTGTTTCGTGGATGATTAATTACATTACTTGAATACATGTTTGATATAGATAATGCTTATGGTAATATATTGTTATACTAAACAGAAAATGTCTAGGGGACGACCACGAATGAGGTCAGTTAATGAAGAACCAGAGGAACAACATGAACAACACGAGTACCGTGAACCAAATCAGAACCCTTTATAACAATTTGTAAACTTACTGGTAGGAGCACTTCAGAGTAGAACTCATAATCTAAACCCACCTGCGCAAGTCATAACCTTTAAAGATTTTAAGAATGTGGGACCCCAGAGTTTAAGGGAACAATTGAGCATATAGAGGCTCAGGCTTGGATTAAAGAAATAGAAACGACTTTTGTGGCTGTCAGGGTAGGGGAAAATCAAAAGACGAGGTTTGTTGCCTAAATGTTGAAGGGAGAAGCTAACTTTTGGTGGGAGGATAACCAAAATAGGGTCGACGAGGGAGTAGTAATTCCTTGGGAAAGATTAAAGGAGCTATTTTTTGATAATTATTTTCCATGTAGTATGAAAAGTTGCATGAAACGCGATTTTTACAATTAAACCAAGGGGACATGACCTTACCTTAGTATGCTGCCAAATTTAACGAACTAGCGAGGTTTGCTCTACACTAGGTGGACACTAAAGAAAGAAAAGTTGGGAGATTTGAGCAGGGTCTTAAACCTTGGTTGTATAACAAATTGTTTGTCTTATAGATAGACAATTTTACGAAAATTCTAGATGAGACAATTATTGCAGAGGGCGGAAGTGAGGCCCTAATGAAATTTAATAAAGAACAAAGAAGAAGAAACATGATGGAGGAAAAACAGAAGGAAATGGTGGAAATAATAATAATAATAATAATAATAATAATAATAATAATAATAATAATAATAATAATATTTAAAAACAAAGGAGCATGAAGAACACTAAGATTAGTATTAGAGACTTTGAGAAGAGAGAAATTGTATGCGAAGTTTTCTAAATGTGAATTCTGACTGGAAAGAGTACAATTCTTAAGCCATGTGATTGATAAAGACGTGATTTCTATAGATCTCACAAAAGTGGAAGTTTTAATAAATTGGGAATAACCGAAAACTAATGAGTGGGTTTAATACTTACGAATTCGATATTCTTTCTCTTAAAATATTGTTATTTCTCGAGTGTTTGCATATTTCTTTTTATGTTTTTATGTTTGTTTGGTAGGAAAAGAAAAGGTTGGGGCAACATTAAGCTTGCATGGTAAGAAAAGAGACAAAAGTGGACAATCCGGTGCACTAGCGTAGGGCGCGCCAAGAATGAATGGAGACAGTACAGGCGTGCAGTGAGGAATTTTCTCGATCAAGTAAGCGCAGTAGCTTAATTTGACTTATGACCGGTATGAGGCATGCCTGCATTTATTGGGAAGTTGATTTTTACTTAACTGTGGAACAAGTTGAGCTATAAGAGGATTTTGGATGATTTATTACTAGGGTTTTTATGAGAACCATAAATACTTTGCTATTGACATGAATTAGAGGACTTTTGACTGCAAAAAGTAATGACCTACTAAGGAGGCTTGAAGATTAAGGAGACTAGAGATTCTCATAAGTGTTTTTCTTCTTCTCTTTAATTTCTTTATCTGTAAATTTGAATGTTTTTCATATCTAAGATGATGGTTTCCAATAGGAAGATGAGCTAAATTTTCAATTAGGTGTACAATGGAGCCTTTTGTGATGCATTAATTAATTTATTTCTATTTTCACTTGTTGATCCTATTTGAGTTGTTTGTCATCTCTTGTGCTTAATTTATTAATTGCTTGGCCATCAGTTAATCTGATATCTTTGATAAAATTGAAAAAGAAAATCTATGATTTGATCTGGATGTGATAACACATGAATTTGTTGATTCTTTTAGAATAACATAATAGAATTAGGATGAAAATACGTATGTGTCATGTGTAACTTGAATGTGAGTTTGTGTTTAATTAATCTGTTTAAGTGTCTTGCATGAAAATATATAGCAATATAACTGAAACAGGTCTTTTTATTAATCTATTGAAAGATGTTAATAAATAGATACACATTTCCAGTTAACAAATCATTGGATTAAACAAGTGGAAATAGGGTAAAGCGATTATTGCAAGGTAATTGGAAAAATTGTATTCCTAGACTCAACATATCTAGTAATCGATTCTTGTTAGTGTAATTGTGATATCCCAAATATTAGTAATATTTCTTTTAAGAGAAACATTAATTGATTAAATAGAGGTTAGAGATTTAACCTAATTATTAATTAAGGAAATGTGAAAAGAGTGGATTAAATTTTTTTATGTGCCCATAGGGTATAAAATGATCAGGAAGAGAGACTTTTAATATAAAAGGCTCTAACTAAGAATGTACGAGATAATATAGATATTACTTACTCATAATGAAAAGAAAGTAATA
The DNA here is from genome assembly GCA_020205615.1 of Panax quinquefolius. Taxonomy (NCBI): domain Eukaryota; kingdom Viridiplantae; phylum Streptophyta; class Magnoliopsida; order Apiales; family Araliaceae; genus Panax; species Panax quinquefolius. Next base: position 70,976,267 of record CM035159.1, on the reverse strand, counting down.
TGTGGAGTTGAATAAATTTTATGAGATGGAGTAAGCAATGGTATTACTAATGTATACCTTGATTATTCAAAATGAAAAGGGAAGCCGATATGACTTAATTGAGAAATATTCTTGACATAAATCTACATATGAGATCAATGAAATAATTATATTATAATATAATTAATTTCGTTCAAAAGTATTATTTAGTGACAAATAAAGAAAATGGTGGGTACTACCATAAAACATTTAAATTACATAGAGCCATCATTTTTAATGATGTATGTGCTAGCTATTTTTCTAGCTTAAAGAACTGTGGTGGATAAAAAAAATCCATGTATATTAATATGTAATATAAGTCCATATTAAATATTGGACCATGTCAAATTTTCTAGGTGTGCTTGCAAATAATTTAGGATGAATTACATATTCTATTACATTTTTAAAAATAATTACAACAATAGTAGTTTAATACAACTAATACACAACTAATACACTTCCATATTTATTTACAATAGTAGTGCAATTAGGATTCCTTAATTTAAGGAATTAGTATGCAATTAGGATTTTATCTCTCATCTTCCAATTAATAAATTCAACACACCCAAGTCCTATATTCCTCGTCTTCTTTGTCTTTAAGCGGTGTTGGTGGCTATAGTGATTGAAGCGGAGGAGGAGGAGGAAAGTGGAGGCACCTGATAAACGAGTTGGTTTCACCACCCGCCACTCGTCGTCGATAGAGAGTAATTACCGATAAGGAATGCCTTATTAAATCTTTTCAGGAAAAATGGTGCCTCCGTGAAAGCTACCATTTGAACATCATCTATTTGACGGCCCGTTTGGAAGGAACAGGACCACCGGGAGAAGGTCTTGACGGAGAATCTGCTTATTTGGGTGAAGGAGATGGGGGCAATAGTCTTGATGGAGATGGAGATGGGGGCGAAGTTCTTGGGAGGCAAGAGGAGGAAGAGGGTGTGGGTGTGGGTGTGGGTGGCGCAACCGGGAGAAGGTGTAGGTGTGGCGGTCGGTGAGACCGTTGGTGCTCCTCGGGGGGCTTGTGCTATATATGAGGTGGCGAAAAGAGCCATTAGCATAAAAAGAACTCATCCCAGCTCTCAGTCCAGGCAACTATCCTTCAAAGTCCACCATATTCGGATGATGGTAACCAAACCTTCATACCAATGTAACTAAACTGTCATATCAAAATAACCAATTAACCTCCACACTTTAAATTTTTTCTTAGTATAGTTGGTTACCAAACCTTCAGATCAAGGTAAGCAAACCTTTGTACCAAGGTAACAAAACCTTCATACCAAAGTAACTAATTCACATCCACACCTGCAGTGCAGTTGGTAGCCAAACCTTCAGACCAAGGTAACCAATTCAATTTTATTAAGTTACTAATTTCGTTGAATGTGATGCAGTTGGTAGCCACCATTTATACAAAGGTAACCATTTTATTATTTATGAGTAACAAAATAGTTATAAATTTTTTTTCTGAACATTAAAAGTTACATCTATTTAATTTTAAACTTTTTGTAGGGCGAATCTTCTTCTTATTCGCATTGGCAACGGAGATTCATGGTGTAATGGCAAAGAAATATGTCTTGATGTAGCGGCGGACTATTATTTCAAAGTGTATGTGAGGAAGATGAAGATTTGAATTTGAATTATTATTTTGAATTTGAATTTATTTTTGTTGTTAGATCCAAATATTTGAATTTGAATTATTAATTATGGCAGTTATTTGTCCTTGATTTTAGGTTTCCTTATTAATGTGAATTATACTATTTTTGTAATAATTACATTCTTTTTGTAATTATTTGGTTGATGCACTTTTCTTGTAATTACTTTCTATTTGTTGTATATTTATGTAAAGGACCCAATAATTTAGTGTTATGGACCATATATTGCCTTAGGTAAAGATGGGTAATAAGAGTCCAAGTTATATAAATTGGGCCATATTAATTTTTCCATGTAGACATTCAAGCCTTCTTTATTTTATTAATATGATATGAGTGCATTGAATGAAAAGCAAAGTTGTGCATTGTAATACCCACGGATTTTAAATAAATTATATTAATATTGAGAATAAAGATTGCTTGAATATTTATTTGAATATAAATATATATAGTGTTGGCATGAGTTGTGGTAACTAATTTAATTGAATAAGCATGTGATAATTAAGCAATATAGTAGAAATGATGAGAAGCTTAGTTTAAGCTTGTGAAATTATGCCTAGTGTGGCAAAGTGGTGAAATGAGAAAGTACTAATTTAATTAATAATGAAATGGATTAAATTAATTAGTGCTATTAAAAAATAAATAATTACATAAGGTGATTGACTAATTCCTATTATCATGAGCAATAGCATGTAAGGTGTAATCATGTATTAGAAGGTTTCTTCATTTAATATAAAATGAGGCGTGACATTGGAATGTGAATAATTATTACATAAAACTATATGATAAAAGTAAGCTTAACTTATGTAATTTACTAAGTTCTGTAAAAGAGTCTTATGTGACATCATGATGTGTGTGGGAGTAATTAAATGTGTATTTTAAACCTATGAGAGAAAATAACTTTGACTAAATAAATAATCAATATTAAATGATTATTTTAATATTTATGTAGAATTGGAATAATGAGTTTTATGGAAAATAATATTGGTACCCGATTAAAATTACATCCTAGTCTAATGTAAATATTATTTGAGTTAAACCAATGTACATGGATTATATAATTCTATGTATAATTTATGAGTGGGTGTATATGCTCATTTGGGGACAAATATCAAATAAAACCATATATGCTAATAAGGATATGAAATGCTAAGTTTTAAGGGTAGTGTCCTAAATTGAGAGTCATTTCTTCATCACGTGAAACTCAAAAAGGCTAGCTAGCTAACTTGATTCTTCTTCTCCAAAATCCATAGCTTCCAAATGATGAAAAGGGGAGTGGGTTGAATAGTGTGTAGGATTTGATTTTCCACCAACTTCTCATGAACCATTAGTTTCTTCTTCATTCCATTGAGCAAAGTCCCAATGTTGGTCAATAAGTTTCCCTATAAATGAAGCTATTTTCATTCTCAGACTTCTTGTTGATTACTCTGTGAGTTCAGAAATTTGTGTGTGAGTGTTGTTGAGTTAGAGAGGAAACTTGAGATTGAAAGCAAAGAATTTACTTCACAACTTCAGAAGGTAATATCCCTTTATATGTTCTTAAATTCAAGTTTTGCAAAGTTCTTAGAAAAGTGCTAAAATACTTGTTTTGAGTTGAAAAATTTATGGTTGAAACATGATATAATCTGTCAATGGATGCTAGACATTGTTAATATGGTTGAATACGAAATCCACAAAAGTTAAACGGAGTAATTTAGTCAAAGTAACGAATCCGTAGCAAAGAGAATCGCAAAATGTGTTAAACTTTGGAAAAATAGCATAAATCTTGAATTGATTCTTGAATTTGATTGTTTATGTGATTGGAATTATTAGAAGCATGCTAGAAATGTTTAGTAGTAAGTTTATATCAATTGGGTATCATTACATTGTTGTTGGGTTGAAATGGTGGCATGTTAGTTCGTAGCAGGGGAGTGGCATTTCCCAAACTGCGATAGTTAGTTAAACCCATAGCCAGGGTTCTGCGATATAAAGGCTGCCGCCCCGGGGTCCCTCTGATAACTTAGAAAACTGTTTTTGTTGTTCGATGCAAGAAGTCTTAAACTGACCTAACCTAACTTAACTTAAGCAGCATACATAATCCTTAAACACGTGACAATGCGTATTGCAAGACATTTTAGTAGGTTTGGAGTTTGGATTATAATATTTTGAAAGAAAAGTTAAAGGACGAAAACCATGTTTATAAAACCTTATGCCTTTTTGAAACCTAACCTTTTGAGCATGTATTCGCAACTTAGTTAACTTTATAAATGGGTTTGAAATGTGAATTCAATGTACATTGTATACTTAGTTTGTTTGCCATGAGATTTTGAGGTTTGAAAACCAATTTAGTTGAAAACTCTATGACTTGGCATTGTAAACTTTTGAACAACTATGATAGGATACTTTATGCCTCTAAAGATAATCGACATATTGGTATACCTAGTTGACACGTTATAAACTATGCAATCATAAACTAAAAGAGTTTTTAAGTAAAGAACTATACTAGTTTTATACAACTAAATCTAATACATGCAAGCATGCGTAGAAAGAGGTTGTTTGGCAATGTTATGTGGTTTAATGAATACTATGGTTAGTAATTGATATAATGAGCTCTTTTAACTTTGTAAAATGTAAATTTATGAGTAAATTTAACAAAGGGCCAAACCTAGCTTAAAGATTCTTTAACGTGAATATATGTGTGACAACCCGGAAAATCGGATTGTCCAGAATTTAAGAGTTAAAGAATTAGTTATTAATAAAATGAATTTTATTAATACTATTCTGTGCTATGTGTTTATTAATCGTTCTATAACCTAGAATGATTATTAATCGGGAGGATTCTGGCTACGAGCTAGACTGAACAGTAAGAATTTTCAAGACGAAAATAAAAATTTTTCGGGAACAAAAATATTTTCAGAGAAAAAGACGAAATAGGCACTATTCACCCGACGAAACCCTAAGGGTTAGGGTTTGAATAACCTAAGCCTTTTCGAGAGTTCGGTATGTTGAAATGACATTCCGTCGAAAGATTTGACGATAATATATCGTGAAATGTTAAGCCGATAAAAGTTTTTCTCGAAAAACATGTAGAAATCGGATAAAATAAAAATAACGAAAAGTATTGTTATGTACTTTTCACTCGTTTAGCTACGTTAGGGTAAAACGAGAAGGAAAACGCTTAATGTCAAAAAGTGTTTTTCAGTTTTTCGGAAATCCAAAGAATATGTAATATTTTATTGGTAAAGGAAAGATGAAATATCCAAAAATATTTGGATTCCGAGAATTGCAGTTTTTGAACTGTCGAACGATTTTCGCAAGACGAAAGCACGAAGCTTCCAAGGGAAGCTACCTAAGGAGGTGGGGCGGCCACTTGGCCACCAAGTAAACTTGGTGGCTAAGCAAAGGAATAGTAAGGAGGTTAAGGGTGCGAAATGACCAAAATACCCCTAGCCTTGGTTTTCTATAAATAGAAAGCTTATTTCATTGTTTAAGGATTTTGAAAATCCTACAACTTTGAGAGAGAGAGAGAGAGAGAGGGTTCGAACGGGAGAAGAGAGGAAAAGGAAGAGGAAAAGCTAGCTCTAATGCACGCTTTGTCCGTCGGAGCGGAATTAAAGAAGAACGGTAATCCGAACCCTAGTTCTACTAATTTTTTTCTTTAAGTTTATTATGTTCAAAAACATAGCTTAATGAAGATGAGAAGTAGATAATGTTAAGAATGAATTCATATGGTTGAATTCATGAGAAAACGAGGAAATAAGAATTAGGAATTTAATTAATAAATTTCTAAGGAAGTATAAGATTCATAAGGATTTTGAGCGATCCGAATGAATCTTATGAATGAGTAGGTCAAGTGAGTAAGGAATGATGTTCTATAACATCAAATTCCAAGAAAAAGTAAAATCTTAATCCAAAATATCGATTAAAAACGAAGAACACGCGAAGAACGCGAAGAACGTTGTTGATGGATAAATTTAAAACCATCGTAGGATAATTGTTGTTGATGGACAAGTTTAAAACTATCGTATATAAGTTAGTTGCTTATTGCTTGGTTAGGAACGTTAGAAACGTTCATGAAGAACGGATTAAAATTGAGCTAGAACGAAGTTATGGCGAAATTTCTTAAAAGAAGAACGAGAATTTGAAAGTTAGTAAATGAACCCGAACGTGTAGGGTTTCATAAGAATGTAAGAAAACATAGAAAACGTAGAAAACGTGAGTCATGGACTCAAGAACGAATGAATTCCAAGTTCGGATGACCGAATTACGGACGAACGAACGAAGAACGTTAAAAATGTAAAACGAACGAAGGGCGAGGATTAAGCCAATCAAAAAGAATGTTAACGGATTCAGAACAAAGTTTTGTCTAGGGGTAATCAAAGTACATTAGATAATGAAGAAAATGGCTTTGAAACGATCTCGTTCCGAGTTATAACGAAAAAGTTATGAGATTTCAAAGTACGTCTCAGAACGACCAAAGACTTAGAAATTTTTTTGGGAAGAAGGTCTTGGCCATGTGGCTGATCATGCCCTAGAATGGTGGCGGCTGCTTTGTGCCGAGGGTCATCATCGTATCTTGATAACTCATGCCATGTCATGTCAGTCTTAGAGTTGAGAGTGGTAAGCATATGGCCGGTCTGCAGAGCAATGCCAGAAATGAGATTTTAAAGCGCTTTCGATTTACGGGGATGTCTGAAAGAAAGAAATAAGAACATAATGTTCAACTAATGTACCACTTAATCAAGTGTATTAAACCTTTGATGAAGGTCGAATGAAAAGATTAAACGAGATTAAAAGAATGTAATTACGGGTTACGGAATCGAGATCTGGGGACCGTAGTCGCGATAAACGAATGTGAGGGATTGCTATGATTGTGATTCCTTAGACGTTGAGTGACGAAAGTAATGAATAACATTTCGATGTTATGTCATGAGAGATAAATGTAAAGCGTATAAACGCTGTGAACGCAACGTGGTTGCAATGAGCGTTCGGTCTTGGCATACAACGAATCGTATGGCTTTGACATTAGGAAAGAATAATGAACATGGGGTTCATGGGATGGATAACAATTGAAAAGTGATTAAAACCTTGAGTAAAGGTTGAATGAGAGATTAAGAGATAAACAACGTGAACGTTGAATACGTAAATGATCCTCGTGAATCGTATTCGCATTGGACGAATGTTCTAAGTATAACCTGGTTGTATGACTTAGACGTTGACAAAAGTAGTAAGTAAGATTTGAGTTATCAAGAAAGACGTAGGAAACGGTAGTATGATTAATGAAAGCCGAACGTAAGTCAGATAAGAATGTTAGAATGAGATGTAAGCGTTGAACACTTTAACCGGCGTGAAGGTTGAGTGTACGCGAATATTAAACTGGTAAAACCTACACTCCGTGTATGGTTTGACCGTAGGATAATGAAGACCAATGATTAAACCTGTGAATGGTGAAGAAGCTGGATTAAAGACAAATATGAATAACGTAAAGAAGCCGAGTTAATGTGTATAACTTGGATGACATTCCGAGTCGAATGAACCGGACGTTGTGAGATAAGAATAAGGTAACGTAAAATTCTTAACGCTATATATGCGTAGAATGAATATTGAATGATCGTTCTGAGCATACAAAAGACTGTATGACTTAGACGATGAAGAATGAATCCTGAGGTATGGCATTTAGTTGCCAGAAAGCCATAAGGAATAAGAAATTGACTTAACGAACATTATAGTTAATAGTTCGGGTAAGTTAAGATGAATTTAGGTTCTAGTACAATTGTAACCTTTGATGGTTGACATATGGGAGCTGGGATAAACAATTCCTTCAGAGAGCGAAGGTATATACAAAACTGGTAACCGATCTAACTCACTGTTATGGGCAGTTAAGATGAGACGGGAACTTGTTTGTTGGTTGTTTGTGGGAAACCACTCAGAGTACCATATGGACTACTAGCAGAGACACGATGTGTGCTGAGTCCTAGGAAAGTATAAGAAGAAGATAAGAATATAAATCATCAAAGATGATGAATGTATTGAGTAAGACATCTCCGTATGTCATGAAGCCGTTAACCGGTAAAGGAAGTTGGTCGCGTAAAATTATATTGCAAGAACGCGAACCCTAAGAAGTAAAGTTAAGTAAACCAATGTGTAAGTCAAGTATATGACTAATTGGTGTATGTGTTATTTCCTTATGTGTTATAGGGATTGGAATGAAAGCGATTCAGGCGTGAAATGCATGGTATGCGTAAGGCAAGTTTCCTAACTTCAATCATATTTTAAATGAATGCAAGTTTCTAAAACTTCTCAGATGTTGAACTTGAGAAGTTCTGTTTATGTGCAAATGTGTGATATTTGTATAAGGTGGTAGAATGTATGAGGCCTTGTGCCACAATGTGAACACTTCGGTGTTCCTATGATATGAAATGTTCTTTGATTGAACTGTTCAATATGAGTATGTTCTATTTATACATGAACCGTTATTGTTAAGTCTGTGCTATTGATTCTAGCCAGACAGAATGTGTATGAAAGAGAGTAGAGAACAAAAGTATTTCAAAGTGAATGTGACTAATGTTTTAAAATGATAGGAATCGAGATTATTCCTATTGTTCAAGCTGCTTCATAACCTTTGTTCGGTTATCGAAGTTCCAAAGGAATGTTAAACTCTTGAAGTTGTATGTTCAATTGTTATGACTTGCTGAGCAATTGAATGCTCACACTTGCTTTAAATGAAAAATATTTTCAGCGAACGATGTTAGAAAGAACTTAAGGATCCCGTAAAGATCAAGCTGATTGGTATCCAGAAGAAGAATCATTCATTATATGAATGAGCGTGATATTTCACGAATAAAAATAAAAGATGAGCATATAGTACTAATGATTTTCAAAAGTAAGAACAATATGAATTATATATCTATGAGTTTGACTGTGTATGGCCTATATGAGTTTAGATATGTGTGATAAATGCATGTTGATATATATGTCAAAGCGTGTGGCTCAACTAAGCATCAAATCAAAGATTGTCCAAAGAAGGGGAGCAGCGGAGGAAGCGGCCAACAGGGAGGGGGAAGCAAGCTGATGATCGGCGGACCAACCTAATCTAAATAAGCCATTGCCGAACCTTTAACATGGTATTTAAGACGCAGAGAGCTGCTAAAGGACGTGGTGTCAGGTATTCTCCCAATCAATAATATAAATGCCTATGTATTATTTGATTCGGGTGCTACCTGTTCCTTTGTATCTGAAGAATTTGCTAATCGATTAAACCTACCCCATGAACGCTTAGAAAATTCATTAAATATAGAGATTGCGAATAAAGAAGTAATAGCTATCATGCGAGTATCGGTATGCCGCCATATGAAGCTCTTTATGGGAGAAAGTGTAGAACACCATTGTGTTGGGACGAAGTCGGAGAACGATGAATTTTGGGACCATAATTAGTTCAACAAATTGTTGACGTGGTAACAACGTTAAGGGCCAGATTGGTAGCAGCTCAAGAGCGCCAAAAGAAGTACGTCGATTTACAACCGAGACTTTAAAGTCGGTAGTTTTATATTTTTAAAGGTGTCTCCTTGGAAGGGAAAGATCAGATTCAGAAAGAAAGGAAAATTGAGTCCGAGGTTCATAGGACCATTCGAGATATAGAAACGAGTGGGCGAAGTGGCATACGAAGTTGCATTACCACCTGAATTGGAACACATTCACAACGTGTTTCACATTTCGGTGTTACGTCCGTACAAGCCCGACTATAGACACGTGATCTCCTACGAGCCCATTCAAGTAGAGAAAAATCTAACGTACGAGGAACTTCCTATTCAAATACTAGATAGAAAAGAGCAAATATTGAGGAATAAAGTTATATCTTCTGTAAAAGTGGTTTGGCGAAACCACGACACCGAATAGGCGACGTGGGAATTAGAAGATAAGATGTGAAGGGAGTATCCTCATTTATTTGTGTAACCTTGTACAATTCCGAGGACGGAATTCTTATAAGGGGGGAGGATGTAATACCCGTAAATTTTAAATAAATTATATTAATTTTGAGAATAAAGATTGTTTGAATATTTATTTGAATATAAATATATATAGTGTTGGCATGAGTTGTGGTAACTAATTTAATTGAATAAGCATGTGATAATTAAGCAATGTAGTAGAAGTGATGAGAAGCTTAGTTTAAGCTTGTGAAATTATGCCTAGTGTGGCAAAGTGGTGAAATGAGAAAGTACTAATTTAATTAAAGATGAAATGGATTAAATTAATTAGTGCTATTAATAAATAAATAATTACATAAGGTAATTGACTAATTCCTATTATCATGAGCAATATCATGTAAGGTGTAATCATATATTAGAAGGTTTCTTCATTTAATATAAAATGAGGTGTGACATTGGAATGTGAATAATTATTACATAAAACTATATGATAAAAGTAAGTTTAACTTATGTAATTTACTAAGTTGTATAAAAGAGTCTTATGTGACATCATGATGTGTGTGGGAGTAATTAAATGTGTATTTTAAACCTGTGAGAGAAAATAACTTTGACTAAATAAATAATCAATATTAAATTATTATTTTAATATTTATGTAGAATTGGAATAATGAGTTTTATGGAAAATAATATTGGTACCCGATTAAAATTACATGCTAGTCTAATGTAAATATTATTTGAATTAAACCAATGTACATGGATTATATAATTCTATGTGTAATGTATGAGTGGGTGTATATGCTCATTTGGGGACAAATATCAAATAAAACCATATATGTTAATAATGATATGAAATGCTGAGTTTTAAGGGTAGTGTCCCAAATTGAGAGTCATTTCTTCATCACGTGAAACTCAAAAAGGCTAGCTAGCTAACTTGATTCTTCTTATCCAAAATCCATAACTTCCAAATGATGAAAAGGGGAGTGGGTTGAATAGTGTGTAGGATTTGATTTTTCACCAACTTCTCATGAACTATTAGTTTCTTCTTCATTCCATTGAGCAAAGTCCCAATATTGGTCAATAAGTTTCCCTATAAATGAAGCTATTTTCATTCTCAAACTTCTTGTTGATTACTCTGTGAGTTAAGAAATTTGTGTGTGTGAGTGTTGTTGAGTTGGAGAGGAAACTTGAGATTGAAAGTAAAGAATTTACTTCACAACTTCAAAAGGTAATATCCCTTTATATGTTCTTAAATTCAAGTTTTGCAAGGTTCTTAGAAAAGTGATAAAATACTTGTTTTGAGTTAAAAAACATTTCTGGTTGAAACATGATAGAATCTGTCAATAGATGCTAGACATTGTTAATATGGTTGAATACGAAATCAATGAAATTAAACGGAGTAATTTGGTCAAAGTAACGAATCCGTAGCAAAGAGAATCGCTAAATGTGTTAAACTTTGGAAAAATGGCATAAATCTTGAATTGATTCTTGAATTTGATTGTTTATGTGATTGGAATTGTTAGAAGCATGCTAGGGATGTTTAGTAGTACATTTATATCAATTGGGTATCATTACATTATTATTGGGTTGAAATGGTGGAATGTTAGTTTATAGCAGGGGAGTGGCATTTCCTAAAGCTGCGAAGAAGCTAAAGCATTCCCCGTGGGGTTCTATGATATAAAGGTCCGCCAGACAGGGGTCCTACTGAAGAACTTAGAAAACTGTTTTTGTTGTTTGACGCAAGAAGTCCTAAACTGACCTAACCTAACTTAAATTAAGGAGCATACATAATCCTTAAACATGTGACAATGCGTATTGCAAGACGTTTTAGTAGGTTTGGAGTTTAAATTATAATCTTTTGAAAGAAAAGTTAAAAGATGAAAACCATGTTTATAAAACCTTACGCCTTTTTGAAATCTAAGCTTTTGAGCATGTATTCGAAACTTAGTTAACTTTATAAATGGGTTTGAAATGTGAATTCAATGTACATTTCATACTTAGTTTATTTGCCATGAGATTTTGAGGTTTGAAAACCAATTTAGTTGAAAACTCTACTACTTGCATTGTAAACTTTTGAACAACTATGATTGGATACTTTATGCCTCTAAAGATAACTGACATATTGGTATACCTAGTTGACACGTTATAAACTATGCAAGCATGAACTAAAAGAGTTTCTAACTAAAGAACTATACTAGTTTCATACAACTAAATCTAATACATGTAAGCATGCGTAGAAAGAGGTTGTTTGGCAATGTTATGTGGTTTAATGAATACTATGGTTAGTAATTGATATAATGAGCTCTTTTAACTTTGTAAAATGGAAATTTATGAGTAAATTTAACAAAGGGCCAAACCTAGCTTAAAGATTCTTTAACGTGAATATATGAAGCAACTTAAACTATAATACATGAAGTAAGTGATATTTCACGAATAAAAATAAAAGATGAGCATATAGTACTAATGATTTTCAAAAGTAAGAACAATGTGAATTATACATCTATGAGTTTGACTGTGTATGGCCTATATGAGTTTAGATATGTGTGATAAATGCATGTTGATATATATGTCAAAGTGTGTGTGACTAATGAATACCTATACATACCTAAATAGGATAATATAGTTCATTGAGGTGATTTTATGCTATAAGTGGTAATCAACGCTAAAGGAAAGTTCCCTAACTTACACAACTTTGGATATTGTGAAAGTATTTAAACCTTATCTCTTTTGTGCAAGTTCTCTAAACTTCATTTGATTTTCATATTGAATGCAAATTTCTTAAACTCTTTACACTTTATATATTGTATAATTTCGAATTATTACCATATCAATCATACTTATCTCGAGAAAATATCTATTACTATTTGGAAATCATTTGTATATCTTGATGTTGTTGCAAGCATTGAACTTATCATTCTTAAATGCATTATAAAAGTTGTCTAAGCTATTGATTTGGCTAGACTATTATCATATCACTACAAGAAAAAGCTTTATTTCTGACGAAATTATAGTCGACTAAACACATTCAGTCGATGTTAATCTAAGATCGACTGAATATTTAGTCGACATTAAGTCAGTCGGTATTAATTTATCCTCGACGGACATCAGTCGGATTTAAGCACTCCTTCTTGGCGCGAGGGTTTCCCGCCAGTGCGAATATATAGTTGACAGAATATGTGTCATCCTCGACTGAATACTTCGAGATTAGCTTATGGTCGACAGACATAATCGCGATGGAATTCTGTCGAAAATAAACCTAAAAAAACCCTTCCCCTTCTCTGCACCCTCTCATTTTCATATCTTTCCCTCTCTCACTCTAAATAGTACCAGTTGACTACTCTCTCTCTCTCTCTCTCATACGACCGAATACTCCCAACCCCCTCTCCCGGTCCCCCACCTGCACTCCAGTACCCTACTCCCCGTGGGGTCATCCCCCCGCACGACCTCACCCCACCTTGGTACCCCACCCCTCTCCCCTGTCGTCCCCCCCCCCAGACGTCGTCCGATACCCCACCCCACCCACCCCCATGTACCCCCACTCCTAAACCCTTCCCCACCCTGACCCTCTCCCCAGGACCCCGAGGCTCCTGTCCCAGTCAACCCCACCCAAAGACTCTTCACGGCACACCACCCACGCGATCACCACCAACGCCACTTGGGACTTAGACTACGTTCTTTCCTAATTTTCCGGTGTATTGAGTATATATTATATATATGTTAGCGAGTAAATTTGAATATGAAATTTGTGTATGAATTTGGTATTATAATGTGCAATTGTTCTAAATTTATTTTGTTTTTGGAATGATATTACTAGAATTTTGGTATTATAATGTATTAATTCTGTTTTTTGTTTATAATTTATCTGAAAATTGGTCATTTTAGATTACGAAATTGGTCATTTCTTGACTTTTTGTACATGTATAGCATCCATTTTATTATTTGTTTTTTTTATGTAATTGCAGTGTATATTTCTTCAATTTCAATATTGTATGTTGTATGTTAATAACAGTAAAGTAAAAACTGTTGGCTCTAATAACTATTTATTACTTAATTTACTAATACTAAAATTCACTAATTAAGTAGCATTTACTTAATTAGTTTTCGACAAATAATTTATACTTCAAATATCAATTATTTTAATCAACTTAATTAAAAAAACAAAATAAAATAAAATTTCACTATTTAATATACTAATATATAATTGAGAATAAAATAAAATAAATTTTAATAAATGAAATACATATAATTTAATATATAAATAGATTAAATTAAAAATAAAAATTATTAATAAATAAATAAAATAAATAAAATAATAAATTTCATTTAATTTAATTTATTAAATAAAATAAATTTTAAAAATTAGATAAAATAATATAATAAAAATAAAATAAAATAAATTAAAATAATTAATAAATTAAAATAACATAAAATAAAAATAAAATAAAATAAAATAAATTTAATTTAATAAATTAAATTAAAATTAAAATTTAATTTAATTTAATTTAATTTAATTTAATAAATGTTATAAGGTAGTTTAATTTAATTTAATAAAAAAATTTAAAAATTATATTATATAATACAAAATAAAATAAAATAAATTAAAATAAAACAAAATAATTAATAAATTAAAATAAAATAAAATAAAATAAATTAAAATAATACATTAAATCAACTCAAAATAATAAACTAAGTAGCATTTGCTTAGTTGGGATGCAATTCAAAGAGATTGAATATATAAGAAAGTTGTCGCGGAAATAAAATAATATACTTTGCAACTTAATTAGAAATCCGTTTGACAAGTAGGAGTGAATATCGAACAGTAGTCTCTATAGATTCCAAATAACAATTCTCATAAACTAAGTACCGTTTACTTAGTTTATCATTGGCAAAATAAACTAAGTAGCATTTGCTTAGTTTGCCACAATTTTCAATAAACTCGATAATACTCTACCTACATATATGTACTCTTCCTTGTATGCAAGATTCGACGTAGCAGTTGAAGCTAATAGTACTCCAACCGGTACCTCGACAATAATTTAAAAAAAGGGTCGTAGTTTTTGTTTGTGTCTTATACTCGAATAATAAAGTTAATTGAATTATTGAAGACATTCCTCACTGTTCCATCATAACAGATGCCAACATACGGAAGGGGTGCCATTAAGTTGTTAAACAAAGTTATAGGTTAAGCAACCCTCTAAATGAGCGAACGATCATTTCTCTACTAGGAATGAAGCATTACCTGATATGGGTCCAATCCATGACATAGACAGCTTCTCACCACTACAAATTTCTCAGATGGGTATTTGGAGTGGTGAGAAGCTTTCTATGGCATGGATTGAACCCATATCAGGCAATGATTCATTCATAGTAGAGAAGTGATCGTTCGTTCATCTAAAAGGTTACTTAACTTGGAACTTTGTTCAATAGCTTAATGGAACTCCTTCGGGATGTTGTCATCTGTTATGGTGGAACAATGAGGAATGTCCGTAGTAATTTAATTAACTTTATTAATAGAGTATAGGACACAAACAGGAACTACGACCCTTTTTTTTGTCCGATTACTGTCGCGGAACTAGTTGGAGTACTATTAGCTGCAACTGCAACTAATATGAAACTTAGATTTGCAACTAATAAACTAAGTAGCATTTGCTTAGTTTTCCACAATTTTCAATAAACTCAATGATACTCTCCCTTTGCTCTTCAATACACTAATAAATATATATATGTAATATACTTTGAAACTTAGAAACCCATTTGATATCAGTAGGAGTGAATGCCGAATAGTCCCCAGTTTGAGAATGTTACTGGATGTTATATCTCTCACTTAGGTCGGTGCTAATTCACAAGGTGCGTACGTGTTTATAATATTTTGAGGATTTTTCAGCTGGTGTCTCTACATATGTTCTTCGAGTTCTACTTAGACTAAGTTGTCTTGGTCTATTTCGTGTACTTGGAGACCATGGGGAAGTGATGCTAAAATTTTCTTAAAATATTATAAACACGCACCTTGTGAATGGCACTAGTGAGGAGACGCATCCAAGAATGGGATAGAAGCCTAACCCTTATAGAGTGGAAATATATACTAGGTAAACTAAATACATGCATATATATTCTAATTGGGTATTTTCTTTAATTAAAGGCGTCGGTAAGCGGGGAGTTGGATGTCTTAGTAGGATACCAATTGATGGGAGGGGATTAGTTGATGCGTATCGTGAAGGGGTGTCCAATTTTATGAACAAAGCAATAGAACATGTTGATGATCTAAACGGAAAGATGAGATGCCTGTGTTCCAAGTGTAAGAACATGATATGGAAGACTGCCGATGAAGTTAAATTTGACTTATATTCACGTGGGTTTGTGGATGGGTATTCAATATGGATTCATCACGGGAAATCAGCTGAGTTTAGAGAACGAACATATAGTATTGTAGACCACTCAGATCATGGGGATTCGTAAGTAGATAACTATGACGTCATGCAGATGTTGGTTGATGCGTATGGCCCTACCAATATTGACTGCGCTGAAAATGAGCATGCGTCAAGCAGTTCTTAGCAAAAGCCAAATGATTCAGCAGCTATTTTCTACAAGTTGCTATCTGAATCGGGTGTTCCATTGTATCACGGAAATGACAAGCACACCGGGCTTTTTGCGATTCTGAAGCTTTACATTTCAAGAATGAGCATGGCTGCGGTGAGAGAGGATTCAATGATTTGCTTGATATTCTCGTGAGTTCTTACCGAGGGATAATATCGTTACTGCGAATTACTATGAGGTGAAGAAGATGGTTAAGGGTTGAATCTTGGGTATGAGAAGATCGATGCTTGTGGCGAGGATTGCATGTTATATTATGGGGAGGACAAAGATAAGGTGCGATTTGATATCTCGTAACTTCGCCAAGGTACAAGA
Organism: Panax quinquefolius; assembly: GCA_020205615.1. Taxonomy (NCBI): domain Eukaryota; kingdom Viridiplantae; phylum Streptophyta; class Magnoliopsida; order Apiales; family Araliaceae; genus Panax; species Panax quinquefolius. Next base: position 70,959,799 of record CM035159.1, on the reverse strand, counting down.
TCACAAAGCGTGGAGGAAGGAGAAACATGTTCCAAAGAAGATTTTACGGTATTTTCCTCCTCTTGCAGGGGTTGCAATGGCTATTCATGTCTGCGCACACTGCTCAACATATGATTTGGCATAGAACAAGGGATGTCGTGCCTGGTCAGCTGACTCACCAAGCAGATGGAGATGAATGGAAGAATTTTGATGCCAATTTTCCACAATTTGCCAAAGAATTTAGGAATATCAAGCTTGGCATGGCTACAGATGGATTCTGTCCATTTAATAATTTTAGTCAGCCTTATTCTATTTGGCCAGAGATTATGGTAGCTTACAATCTTCCACCGCCAATGTGCATGAGGGATCCGTATCTTTTCTTGACCTTACTTATACCAGGGGATAAGAGTCCTACAAAAGACATTAACGTGTACCTCAGGCCGTTAGTCGATGAACTTAAGATGCTGTGAGAAGCATGTGTTCAGACTTTTGATAAATATGTCGGGAAAAATTTTGTGATGAAGGCAGCCTTGTTGTGGACTATCACTGACTTTCCGGCACTTGGGATGATTAGTGGTTGGTCGACTCATGGCAAGTTGTCATGTCCAGTCTGCATGGGGGATGTGCAAGGCACTCAACTACGTCATGGTAGAAAAACTAGTTTCTTTGGGCGCTTTCGTAGATTCTTACTGCTTGAGCAGTTATAGAAAGATGTCTACACAATTCAACAGAACGACGGAGAAGAAAGGGGTTATTGGTCGCTTATCGGGCAGCGACATATTGGGCTGGCTAAATGATCTAACATTTACACCCCCTGGGAAGGAGCATGGTACGTTGAGAGCTATAGGATATGGGAAAAGTCATAACTGGACTCACTAGCCAATTTGGTTTGAGTTTCCATACTGGGTCACACTAGCACTTCGTCATTGTATAGATGTTATGCATACCGAAAAGAATGTATTTGAGAACTTGTTTTACACCGTATTAGATATAAGTGGTAAAACAAAAGACAATGATAAGGCACGTAAAGACTTGGAGGAAATGAATATCAGGCGAGAATTGTGGCTCCGACCTAACAACACAAAACCAAAAGCTCCATTTTGTCTTACCAAGCAACAGGTTGAAAACATTTGCAAGTGGCTTAGCGCATTGAAGCTTCCGGATGGATATGCTTTTAACATATCTCGTTGTACTAAGGTTGAGCAGTTGAAAATTAATGGGTTCAAAAGTCACGACTGTCATGTATTCATGCAGAAGTTGATGCCAATTGCATTTCGTGAAGTGTTACCCAAGAATATTAATGATACTTTTACCGCACTTTCAAATTTCTTTCGGGATATTTGCTCAACTGTTATAAGGTATAGTGATGTGGAGCAGATGGAGAAAAACATAGTGTTGATAATGTGCAAGCTCGAAATGATTTTACCACCGGGGTTCTTTGACAGCATGGAGCATTTGACTATTCATCTGCCATATGAACTTAAGCTTGGAGGACCGGTGCAATATCGATGGATGTATCCATTTGAGAGGTATCACATATATTGTGCAATATTCGTCATCTTTATATTTAACTTATCAGGTAATATATATCACATACTTTCATGTTTCAGGTATATACGTCGATTAAAGCAGAAAGTTAAAAACAAAGCGCGCGTAGAGGGTTCTAATGTTGAACGCTATACGGAGGAAGAGCTTGTCAACTTCTGCTCGTTGTACTTTGACGATGTAGTCGCAATGAAGCATAACCGTCTAAGTCAGAATGAGGCCAGGGATCCGTCTGGTCGTGCTGATGATGAGTTGGTTGTATTCACTTATCCAGCTAAACCATTTGGACATGAGACCAAGACTTACCTAACCGATAAAGATTTAAAGATTGTCTCTACATACGCGCTTCTAAATATGCACAAGTATAAATGCGTACATCAAGTATGTATTATTACAAGTTGAAAATGATTTATCTATCCTTAATTAAAAATTAATTAAGTGCAATATTATTGTACGCAGTTCATTCGAATTGGAAGCGCATGCTTCTAACCCTGGGTTGACAGAATCACAGATGGAAGCATTCACTAATGCAAATTTTCACCAGTGGTTTAAAAGAAAGGTCGAAGAAGAGAACACGTATTAGCATTTTAGAGATGTCATTTTAGGCCCGTACAAACTTATTAGTTCATTTCTAGGTTGTATCGTGAATGGGTATAGTTTCAAGGTTGATGACTTGAATGAATTGACATCAGTCAACTCCGGCGTTGTCATGTTGGGAAGTTGTTATGGAGATTCTGAATCCAATTACTATAGAAGATTAAAGGAAGTGGTTGTGCTCAATTATCCAGGGGCTAAAAAGGTCGTTACATTTAAGTGTCATTTGGTTTGATCTCGCAAAGGGTGTTAAAGTTGATCGTAATAGAATCGTCACGATGAGATATAAAATCGAATTTGAGCCTAATGGCGTATTTGTGTTATCCAACCAAGCAACTCAACTCAAGTGTCTACGCCCTAATGTCGTTCACGTATAGAACCCCACGGTATACTGGTTGTGACAACGAAGACTCGGCCATTTGATGGTACTAATTTATGCGGAACGGATGACCCGTTGCAAGAAACGAGTTAGCAATCCCAACCACATTGTGGTATATGATGTGATGTGTTGGGTGATGATGTCGTTGGCGTACTCGATGTTGTGAAGTGGAGGGAAGATGTGGTTGTTAGTCCGTATGTGATGGTAGAAGATGATATTGAGGAAGAAATTGATCTGAAGGCGAAAGAGCGAGAATCGAGAGGATGAAAATGATTTTGATTCTGATGGGTTTGATGACATACTACTTCTTCACTAATTGGTGTTTTGTAAATAATATACAACTAAAATCAATCATTATATATAATAAAAGACTTGAAATACTATACAACTAAAATCATTCATCGTATCTATGTCTGTTATTTCAATAGTACAGCTATATATATGCCTCGACATAGCGGTGGAGGTGGCCGTGGCGGCGGCCGCTTCGGATCGGGTGATGGCTCCCAGGGAGGGTCGTCTTCAGATGCTAGTGAGTTGATTTCTTTTTTGGCTCAGTAACATTATTTTCATAACTATATTATACATTCATTTACTATTTTTGGACAATGTCATAACTATATATATTAACATCTGGATCTTTAGGCGTCGGCGTTAGCGAGGCCTAACCTCGATCGATTAGGTCGATCCATGGCGATTACGACACGATTCGATTGATGTCGGCTCAAATGCGTGTGAGTTTCAACTATAATATATCACTTATGTTCAATTAGAATGATATTATCATGTGATTAATAAATTAAAATGTTCTTAATAAATTTTGTATTCTAGTATTATGGATCACATCGCTAAAGCGACCATACACATCATCCGCTGCTGTGCATCTCCTACCTGGTACGCATGCGATTTAGTAATCACGTTATTCACGATGCTTGGCTTCATGGTAGCGATGTTGCAGGAGTTTCACGTAAGTCGAATTATATATATTAAAGCAAGGTCCATGCATGATATTTACATATTGTTCAAATAATAAATTATACGTACGTTTTATCTGTTTGATAGAGATACTACTGAGAGATCTGGCCGACATCATCGAGGCGGATGGTGACACCGAATTATCATTGCCCACATCTCGAAGAATTATCTTATTTGGATGTCATACGAGAGATGACGGAGAGGCGATCAGGCGATAGAAGAATTACCCGAGACTAATTTGCGAGATCATTAGCCGCCAGCAGTATCAGATGCAGCATGGGCTGCGATGTATGCGTACTGGGATGATGCTGTGTTCAAGATCAAGTCGGAGCAGATGAAGAAGAATCGCGTCAAGCTGCGAGTTGTACATACTTTTGGCTCACAGTCGTTTCAGGAGGTTAAGTCGGTATGTATTTCTCTTTAGTTTAGTTTAATATTATATTACAACTATAGTAAATTAAGGTGATATTATTTAATGTATATGATTTAGGCCATGTGGAGTAGCTTGGGCCGACCTCATACTATGATCGAGTTCTGGGATAGAGTCCATACGCCGAAGGGCTCTACTTCGGGGTCGACGATATCTCCAGCAGCACTAGCTATACAGGTAATACATTTACTATAATAGATATTATTTAGGATAATATTACGTAATTTATATGATGATACCAAGATAACTCACTTGTATATCAAATTATAGGAGCGATTTGAGAAGCTCTGCAGCTAGTGTATAGTAGAGTTACTGAGGTGCTTAGGGAAGGCGATCTTTGTGACATTAGATTCCATCGTCCCTCACTTTAGAGATTAGTTTGTCTCAGGACAAGGAGACGGCTCTTTGGGTCGTGTCTCAAGATACTCCCACTAGTACTTCTTGGTAGGTGTCGAGTCTTTGGGGTTCTGGGGATACCAAACTATCTGCTTGCTAGGGAGGTATAATATTTGTGTATATTTCGTGTTTATGAATAAAGTAAACTTGTAATATTATTCATGTTATATTTATTTTTTGTAGGCTCTAGCCGTTGTCTGCGTCAAGGCCCCGTGGAACCATCACATATGGGTATTTGGCTTAGATGATGCTTTGTTCGAGTGTGTTATATCATGCGGTGTCGAGAGGTTTGAGATCGATCTGCTTTGTTCCATCGTCGAAGGGACCCGCCAGTAGTTCTCGCCTCTATCGACTTGCCTTGAGACGTTCTGTTGGTGCCACCGCCGAAATCTGGGTATCCCTCAGGAAGCGGTGGGTCGCGATACGCATTGCGAGATTGTTCGGATGGTGGTTACCTCGATCGAGGGCAGCGTTTGGGCCGATGTTGAGTCGGCCTCAATTGCTTTCGGTATATTTCGTTTTAAATACAAATATATATTACGCATGTTATTTAATTTTCATTTAGTTATCTTTAAGCTGAATCATATATATGGACTAATGAGTTACATTATATTGTATCAACAAGGTGTGGTGCGGGTGTGTGGCGGGATGACGATGAGGCGATTTTCATACTCGAGGCGGCGTCGGCGCCTCTCAGATGATCCTCCTCACACCGGGGGCTCTACTAGCTTGATTTAGTTTACATTCTTTTGTAGTTTAAATTCTTTTGTATTAATTTTACATAACTTTTGACGTACATATTAATTATAGTTTAAACCTTATCATTAATTACTTTGGTTTTGTTGCGGTTTAACACTTAGCTTAAGTTAGCTTAATGGGATGTTTGTTATAGTTAGTTTAGATTAATGGGATCTTTTGTAATTTACCTTAGTTTAATTTACTTTAATTAATGCGGTTTTACCTTTCATTACTTTGGTTTGTTGCGGTTATGCTAGTAGTAATGGGATGTTTTTGACATTTAGCTTAATTTAGCTTGTGTATGTGATGTTGGGAAAATAGGTACATGTACAAAATGTGGGTTAAATCCCTGGATATTGCAAAAACAAATAAAATATTTAAAAAAAAACAGTAACCTCGACGAAATTATGGTAGTCTCGACGGATAACCGTCGAGGTTAAGGTGTTTCGCATTTTTAGCAGACTGCCACGTGGCATACCTATCATCGACCGAATATCCTCGAGCAAATATCCTCGACGGACTAGTTATAGAATCGACGGAATTTCGTCGCGTGTAAGGTGTTTTTCCAATTTTATCAGGCTGCCACGTGGCATGCTTATCATCGACCGAATATTATCGACATACACTTTTCAGTCGGAGTTAATATATCCCCGACTGAATGTTCAGTCAAAACTATTTCCATCGACTCTAAGTATTCCCAATCGAAGAATCGACGGACTTATTTTTGACGTGTTTATATACGACCGAATTTCTGACCGAATATTTCGTCAAAAATGAGGTTACCCTCAACGGAATATCCTTATTGCCGAGGAAATATTCCGTCGAAAATAAGCCTTTTTGTTGTAGTGTATGTAAGAAAGATATCCAAACCAATTAACTTGGTGCGGACTCTTGTAAATCTACTGAGATGAACAACCCTCTTAAAAAGGGGAAATTTTATATTGTTAGGGAACCGACGTGCGCACATGAGTATGATTAAATGTTATGCATAACGTAGGGTACTTTAAGCTGATCACCTGTTACACTCGTTTATATTGGATTTATAGTATAATACTGTTAATTCTATTAAGAGTTCTTAGTCCTTAATGACTTCTTAGTGTTCATTCTTATTGAACCTTGAAATGAATAAACTTTGAAATTTTGTTGATGTCCTTATGTCTATAGCGATACTTATTGAATACTCTTGATACTTCTTGATGTCCTTGAACTATCAATTATTGTTATACCTTTGAAGATTCAAACGTTATAACTACTTATTCTTATTGCCATATTACTTACTGGGCAAACTTGTTGCTCATTCTTGCTTCCCTAAAAATATTACAGTTAAAAAAGCGGAAGCGAAGTGGTACATCGAGGGAAAGGACGAAAAGAAAGGGCAAGGCTACATAATAACTTAGTCCTATAAGTGTAGAAGTATTATTATTATTATTATTATTATTATTATTATTATTATTATTATTATTATTATTATTATAATGATGTATTAAGGATGATTAAATTATGTTCAAGTGTAATCACCGGATTGTTGTAGTAACGGTTAGGGTACCTTGAGATGCAAATATTTATATTATATCAATGTAAATTATTCTATTATTTCTGTTGTTGATGATTTTAGTATGATATTAGAATTAGTACATGACGAACCAAATTCGAGATATGAGTGTTTGAATTTAGGGGCGTCACATGCCCAGCCTTGAATTAGACCCAATTCGACAACCATATTGAAGAAAAAAAAGGAACTGTTAGTTCAAATTAAAAGAGCAGTGAGATGGTTGTGGGTCAGTTAGTAAGCTAATAGTTAGTTAGCTATTTAGTTAGTAGCTATAAGGTGTAAAGTGGTTGTAGGAGCCAAGTTCATTGCATGAGCCAAGTAGCTACTAGAGGACTAAATAGGGGTCAATATAGGGGCCAAGTAGATTGCAGATTAGTAGGAGGCTGATAAGCCTTGTAGGGGCTGTGTAGTGGTAATGATGTCTAAAGAGAGCATCCATGTAGAGATAATGATGGAGAACAACAATAGGCTAAGTAGGCTGATTGAGAGAGATAGAAAGCTCAGATATATATGGCTATACAATGCACCTGAAATAAAATAACTTCTATACCTATCCGCATTTCGAAAGCAATATCAATAGAAATCCATTAGATTGAGAAAGTAGGAAAGCTACGACTGCAAAGGAAGGAAGGATTGAGCAGCAAAGCTACTTCAATCTCTAGAAGTTAGCAAGGTACGAAATCTTAGACTCTTTCTATTCCTTTTTCATTTCATATTTGATTGTAGAATGAGCTATTAGTGGCTATAGTATTAAATAAGACTATAGTGGTTGTTATGATAATATTAGAGCCTTGTGTGGATATTGAGGCATTATATAGAGACCCTTAATAAATCAAAAGCAAAAAGGGTGGGGAAAATGGACATGAAATTTGTGGTTACATGTAAATAAAATCATGTTCACCAACTATTTGATTAAATTATCTAAGTAGAGGCTGTTATAGTATAAAAGCATGCTAGCTATAAATTAGAGTCCAAATCATGCCTACGGGCTCATATATTGAGATGAATGCCTCAAACATGCTTTTATGCTTAAAAATAACATGTTGTACTATAACTTACATGCTATAATAATTTTATTTTAGATAGTAGAGTACCTTACTCCACGATCGTAGAATGCAACTCCACGATCGTAGATCTCAACTTAAAAGTCATCTTCGGACACCCCCCCCCCCCCACTTTGAGTCTCAAATTAGAACACTATAAATTGATGTTCCTAGACCAATGAAAGAAGAATTAAAAGCCTATTAGGGACTGTTTTGAACAAAAGATAGAATCCATGCATTTAGATATATTAAACCATGAACATATAGTATACATAAAGTACTTGTGGTGATAAAACTTGTACTTGAAAGTTTGAAGGCTGTTATGATGGTTTAGTACTAACTCATGCTAATAATGCCTAGAAATGAGTTGTTTTGATGTTGATACATGAGAAAAGTTTAAAGATTGTTAGAGTATGTGATGATGAGTTTTAAGGATAATTTGAAGCTATATGAATGCTTAGATAACCCTTGAATCATAGCTTGGGGACTATTTGTGAGTAATAGCCAAAATTGTGCTTAAACTCTAGATTAGAGGACTGTTTTGGTCAAGGTCAGTACCTGAACTTTTGAGTCAGTAAAGGGACCATAATATGTCCATAATTAACATTTAAAAGTTGTTCCTTAACTTATTTGAGTTTCATATTGAGTACTACTTAGTTTTCATGTTTAAGAGCCATAAAAGCAAGCTTTAAAGTGTCATCTAACACTTAAACGAAGAGAGGCCACACCTGAACCTTATAGGCAAGTTTTAATAGCTATAATATGGCATAAGTAAGCTACACAAGTTAAAAAAACCAAGTTTAAACCATTTTAAATATTAGACTTGTTAAAAATCACGTTTTAGGCCAAAAGTGGTCTGTTTTGGGTAAATTTTAGTACCTAAATTTGTAAGACTATAATGAACTCATATAAAGTTGCTAATGTATGCTTGTGATGATTCCTAATTATTTTTATGCCCAAAACTAGTAAGAAAACCAAGTTAGGGTCTATTTTTCAAGCTTAAAGTAAGCTTTGATAGGTTAAAATTGGCTAGATGATTAAACAAAGTGAGATGATGATAAAAGTAACCTTAGGCAACTAAAATACACATACTTAGACTGTCCAAGTAAACAAAACTGAAAGAAATTTAAGATGTTTCGAAATCAATTTTGGGAAAAAATTGGGAAACTGTCCAGTTTGAGCCTCAGTTAAAGTAGGCCTAACTTATATGAATGAGGAACCTAAACCCTTATTAAAATACCTTGGTATATGGTCTAGAAGTAGGGACGGATGGTAGAGTCAAAAGATTAACCAAGAAATTCCAACAAATCATCAAAGTAAGTAGTAAACTCAATTCTGCAGCAGTTGGGTAGTAGAGTGAACTCTGAAAATCGTAAAGTGAAAATAGTATAGTGAAAATCGTAGAGTGAACTCTGAAAATCGTAGAGTGGAAATAGTAGAGTGGAAATCATAGAGTGAACTCTGAAAATCATAGAGTGAAAATAGTAGAATGAAAATCATAGAGTGAACTCTAAAAATCATAGAGTGAAAATAGTAGAGTATAGATAGTAGAGTGAAAATGGGTAAACACCATAGTTTGTGCCCAGTTTTGGTTAACTTCTATAACTGAATTTAAGAAACCAAACTCATGGAAAAATATTATGATATATGATCTAAATGCTTGCACAAACAAAAGATCAAATGGGCTAACTTATAAAGTTCAAAAGCATCATCAAAGTGGCCTAAAAATTAACTTCTGATGCAGTTGGTAGTAGAGTGGATAGTAGAGTGGAAATGTAAAATACCCATTTTGAGGCACTATCTTAAGAAGCCTTAAGAGATTGTTTCAGTTGACTCACTATGGAATTAAATACATAAAGCTTGTTCAAACATAGAAATCAAAAGCTCATTACAAAGATTCATAAAAATCCCCAAAGTACCCTAGAAAATCATATTTTCTATTTTTGAACTATGATGGAATAATGGGATTTGATTCCTAAAAATGTCACAGCATAACGTAAAATGATACTTGAAGTGTATAATGACCAATGATTTGTATCATGTTATGATTGGACCAAAATGAGTATATTTGAGAATGTATAAAATAAGTATGCAATGTATACCATGTGTGTATGATCACAAAGTGATGAACGAAGGCTATATGCCTAATTTAAGTCTAAAGAACTTATATGAGTAATGTTTATCTAAATATAGTATTGATTGTGTTTATTATCAATCTCACATACCGTGTAGGTCATGCAGAGGAACACGACATGTTAGCGTAATGGTAAAACGCCGGTACAGGCAAGTTTTTTAGAACTTGTTTTTATATGTGAACTTATTAGTTATAATGTGTACATAGTCCCTGTATTATATGTACTCCTTGTGAATAAATTGAGATGTGCATTATGTGTTATATTGTGATATAAATCTACTTAATCAAGTTAATGATTGATGTGGATTGAGTTATGGAAACTTATTATATTCATGATATGAGGTATATGATAAGCATAAAACAGGTATAATTGCTGAGTATGAGCATTATGATGCCTGGATAAATGCAATGTATGAAAAATATGAATTATGTATAAACTGCGAAGCATGAATAACTTAAGTTGTGTTTAAAATGTTTAAAATGTGTTATGTGATAACTATTAAACCTGTTGGGCAACTTAGTTGCTCACCCTTGCTATAAATAATTATTTTCAGCAAAACCAAAGTGGATTGAAGGATTCGGGATAGACAAAAAAAAGGGAAGAAGTTCTTATTGAAGTTGTTCGTATAGCTCTAGCTATGCTAGATAACGTTCATATGACATATTGTAATTGCATAGTCAAAGAACATTATATAGAAGAATAGTTAAGTGTAGTTGTGAGTTCATGGATACTTAAAATCAATATATTCGAGTGAAAAATATTATTTATAACTTGAAATGTATAATTTAAACCAATATGATTTAAAAGTGTAACACCAGGCTGTAAAGGTTGCGAATTATGAAAATAGAAGGAATTAATGTATTAATTGGTATCAAAGTGAGGTTGTATTCATTATTTTATGAATAAAGGTTATAAATGTTCATATGAAGGTTTTATAATAATGCACTAGGTCCGAGGTTTAAGGGACCCGGATTTGGGGGGGTTACAAGATGGTATCAGAGATGTAGGTTATAAACCTTAGGTAAGGGTACCTTAGGCTATAACCGTAGAGAAGAAAGATGAAAACAACGAGGAATAAACTTGAATAAAAGTCTAAGTAATAAGAAATGAATTTTAAAAAAAACTTCACAAAGAAGTTAAAATATATATATGAATTTGGAAAATTCATAAAGAGAAAAGTTGAAATATAAACAAGAGAAGATTAAAAGAAGAATCATGAAGCGTTATAAAAGATGAGACTCATGAGTTACCTGATTCCAATAATAAAGATACAAAGAAAATGATAAATAGGCAATGTCTATAAGATAAAAATGAAAGTAGTATACATACAAGCCAATCATGTTTGATGATAAAGCATATACTTTGTAACAATCTTATTTATTTATTAATAAAAAGTATTAATTTATTAAAGTCTTTTAATTATCTACATGATGCTATTTTATAATATGTGATAAACCCATAGTTTTATGTAATATTTTTAGAATAATGATGATGATCATTCTAATGAGATCTAAATTCTTAAAAAGCTTAAAACTAAAATAGTTTCCAATCGTTGGATTACTAAATTGGGGATTAGTGAATCCGGATAGATTGGTACATACGTTGCTTGCTCATTGGATGAGGATGATTGATCTCATGATCATTTGTGTGGAGACACTAAAGCAAGTATGTAGGTGCTTATTAGAGAATAAGTTCATTTGAGCATTGGCTCGCTAAGGAATACCTAATAGAGTTTTACTTGTCACGTCAATAGGAATTCTTGTAATGATAGTAGTATAAGTGATCCTTGGACTTGAGATCATCATAGTATCTTGTGTATGATGAGTTATACTTTGACTTATTCCTTAAGATCCTTAGGCTATATCAAAGGGTGTGCTTGGGTATAATAAATTGTACATGGAGATAATGTACGATCAATAAAGAATCTATCGCTTCTAGTAAAAGAAGAGAAATGTCCTATGTGATTCGATAAATGACAACCCAGTAGTCCTTGACCAAGGCAGAATAAAATTAGAAAGGAGTTTATAATTTGCATTATTTGGTGTTGTGCATTTAAGAGTCGAAATACATATAATTAAATAAAATCAGACTTGACAATAATTCTATGTCTTATATTTAATTGGGACATTGTATGGTGGAAGGATTGAATTGTACGGTAACTATTTACTCAAACGTTCTTTTATGATTAATGTTGAAATCTATATTATCCGGAAAATCGCGTTGATCATTAGGGAGGCTTATCCTATTGTAGAATAAATATTATTTATTTAAATAAATTAATAGTTTAATTTATTTATTTAAATAAGATTAGAATTATTCTAATTGATTTATTCATAACTTGGTTTAATATGGAGAACCTAAAAGGTCACACCATAAAAGGAAGAATAATTATTTAAGAAGTTAATGACATAATCATAATAATAAGTTAAGTGTATTTAATTTAATCTATAGTGATAGAATAAATTAAATAGCTTAATATTATTATTTAATATTTTGAAAATATTAAATATATAAATTAAGAAGAGGAGTCTTATTAATATTATTACAATTATTATTATTTTAATTTCTAAAGAGTTAAAAATTAATTTAATATTAGTACTTTCATTTATTTCTAATAATATTAGGAGGCTAATTAATTAAAGGATTTTAATTAATTAAAATAAAACTCAATTCCTTAATTGTTAAGAAGAGTTGCCCACATCTATAAATAAGAGGAGTCTTATTATGGGTGTGGTGGTTTTTAACGTTTTCATAGAATACGTAATTCCGAGAGATTAGAGAGTACACCTTTACATGAGAGATAGAAAAACTAGGGTTTTGCCAAATACCCATCTTCTTGAATCCTTCTTCTTCCTTGGTGGATCATCTCTAGAGGCCAAACACTTGGGGTGGCTAACGTTGATCAAAGGAAGGAACCAAACCCGGTGGATTCAAGTTGAACGCGAAAAGGATTGGAGGTGAACTTGTACATGAGGAAGCTCGAATCTTCAAGGGTATGATTCTTATTCTTTATCTTTTCGTTTAATTAATAATTATGCATAAAGGATGATCCGGGTATATGATTTGTAAAATTTTAAAACTCTGATTTTTCACGTTTCCGCTTATTTTGTGCAATTTAATTACGTTCATGAATATTACAAACCTAACAGTGGCATCAATGCCAAACCTTTATGCAAATTATTAATTATTTAATTTGATATGTGTTTAGAACAATTTAATTGGGCATAATTTATTGTATAATATTTATTAAAAAAAATCGCGAATATTGGATTCAAGGCGAAGTCTGTGATTCATTCTTAATTCGGTAATATGACTATTACGGTAGTAATCATTCATTATGTATGGTGAATTCACTTGAATTTGGAGTGATTCATGGTTCAGGATGAATCACGTGTTTCTAGTAAGCTGGTGAATATATGTAATCATGAATCCAAGAAAGGTTTTTTGTGAGACCCCAGATTTTATCAATAAAGATTTAAATTTTGTCGAAATAATTTTTAATATTATAGTGTGAATTTGAGATAATATTATAGTTGTGGGTAGTATTTATAAATTTTGCAAAGTATGCAAGTGGTTATATTATATTCGATTGGTACGGGAATATTCGGTTTAGCGAGGGAATATTAAATAACTACTCAATCATTGGTGGACCCTACAATGAAATTATTGTCGGATTGAGAAAAGCGATAAAAATATTTTATTGAAATAATAGGCGGAAGTTTTACCGTTGATCTTGTTGAACTACTCGGTAGTAAAAATACGATGAATACATGTGGTTGCATAGTAGCATACGGCGGTATTGATTATTGATGCTTATGTGAGAAGTCATTTGAATTTGATTCCATTATTGTCGATTAATAATATGAATTATTATAACGATAATGACGTTTTGTTTTATTCGCATTATTAACGTAATAAAATAGAAACATCTTTTTATATAAAACAGAATACTTTATTAAAGTTATTCTATAAATAGAATATATTATATTTTATTATGCATAGTGTTGCATAGTGTTTGCATAGTAAAATGTTTTTATATAAATAGAATATATGATATTTTATTTAAAAGATTTTGCTTTAAATATGGACCGTCAGATTAAAGTAAATCAATCTGGACCGTTCATGGATTAATTACTATACATTCTATTTTTCTATAAATAGAAGCTCATTCCTTCATTATTTTCTTACGAATTCACTGAAACTCTAGAGAGAGAAATTATAGAGAGAAGCTAGAGAGAAAATCTATAGAGAAAGAAGAAGAGTATTACGGTACTTCACTACTTTGATATCGAGTGTCTTTTACGGTAAGGGATATTATTTGTTGTGTAAGTAAAGGGGTATTATTTGTTGTGCCGTAAGGGGTGTTATTCTTTCTTATTCATGAAGAGAACTTACATTATTCCATTCATTATTATTACATTGGAATAACTTTGTATATCACGGCATACCCTATACTTGGTGAAATCCTTATATTATTCCATTCTTATTTATTACATTGGAATAACTTTTATATCTGTGGAATCCCCTATACTTGGTGATCTTCTTACATTATTCCATTCTTTTTATTATTCTGTTGGAATATCACATGCTCATGTGTTTTTAGGACTGGTTCCATTGTTTATTATTCGCATTTATTATTACATTGGAATATCACATGCGTGTGTTTTACAGGACTGGTTCCATTGTTTATTATTATTGACATTTATTATTACTGTTGGATCATCCTGCCGATTGTGAATTTCACGACACTGGTTAGATTATTATTATTACATTGGAATAACTTTGTACATCGCAATACCGCATGCGTGGTGATTTCCTTTGTTATTCCATTCTTTATTATACCCGGTTGGTTAAAACTTTGACTTCTATACTCCATGAAATTAGTAGAATATTCTTGATATTTGCGTTTCATCCAAAGATATCTTTTCATGGAAATATTCTTCCGATCATTCTTGAATTTTACTCTACAAAAGCAAAGTATCTTGTTGACAATTTGACGCGTTACTTAATTCTGGATAAAATAATTCTTGAACTTGTTTTATTGAATTATTATGTCATTGTCATCATCCTCATGTTATATTATGTTATCTTGAACTTACGTGTATAGATGAACTTAGTATGATTATGACCGAGGATCATTCGGTATAATCATGGCTTGTTATAAATGATGTGATAAAAGTCCTCGATTGGCTGTAATGCGTTGATGGATAGTTTTTGGTATGATTATGACCGGGGTGATTCGGTATAGTCATGACCATTGATAATTTGATGAAAATCCTTGGACAGTGATACGAGGATGATTAGATATTGTGGTTTATTCATTAAAGCCGAGTCTTAGTGATAAAAATTTATGAAAACCTTTTAAAACCTAAAAGATAGTAGACTTTATTTTCTACTTGACTCTTTTAATGGATTGCATATTCATTGCTTGATTAAAGCTGGTTGTCTATTGTATTTTATCGGTTTAACAACATTTGAAGGCTAATGATAATTTATTACGCATTATCTTAGTCGTAATATTTCTTCTTTGGGCTAGTTGAGCTCACCCTTTCTTTCTTCGTTTCTCTTAGGAAATGAGAACATATTTGGGATGAGTCGGGGAGCGGAGTAATGGTCCGGAGGATAGCATTAGTAGTCCTCACTATTACGTGAAATAGTGTGATAATAGTTGTAATGAGGACTCCTTTTGAGTTTGTATAATATCTAGTAGACAATATTTGTATCAAACTCATAGTTTATATCGTATTATTATACACAGACAGTTATATTAGTAAGTTGTATTTGAATTTATGTACCATGTAAGTGGCGACCCAAGATGGGTGACGTATACCTAATTTTGGGGGCGTCACATTTTTTATCTACGAAATGTTATCTTTGGTTAACTATCATATCTATATCTATAAATATTAGTATACAGGAATTCAAGTATCCTTTTTCACGTGGTGACCCATGTGAATATACAATATATATAATATTTTTTAATATCAAAAATAAAATGTTTATTTTAATCTTAAAATAAAAAGTTTATTTTAATTTTAAAATTAGATTTCATGCTAACTAATTAGAGTTGGAATTGGATTCCATGATAACTAATTGGAGTTGAAATTGAATTCCATATTTTTTAAAATAAAGGAGTTTATTTGTGAATAGAAAAATGAATCCATATTTTTCCTTAAATAAAGGAGTTTATTTAGATATAGAATAAGATTTCATATTATTCAAAATAAAAGAGTTTATTTGTGAATAGGAAAGAAAATCTGTGTGTTTTCTTTAATAAAAGAGTTTTTTTTTTACTTGGAATTGGATTCCATAATTAATTAAAATAAATGATTTTGATTAAAGAATTTGATTAAAATAAAATAGTTTATTTTATTCAAAATTAGATAAATTAAAATAAAAGAGGTTTATTTTGATTTAAATTTGGATTAAAATAAAAGAGTTTATTTTGATTCAAAATTAGATTTTATACAAACTAAATTTGCCCATTAAATGATATCAATATATATATATATATATATATATATATTGAATGTTTATTATTAATGAGATGAATGTTATTTATTGATGCATATGGTGATGTGTATGATAATAAATGGGATTGATTATTGACTATTGACCAGTGTGATTGAATTTTATTTTAGTTGGATGCATGAATGTATGAGTTTTATTAAATAGGGTCTGCGTACCTCGTCTTCTCTAATTTTTTCTTAATGTAAATTCTATCTTCCTCCTATGTACTTCCCCTTGACTGCTGATCAAGGTTTCTATTTATTTTAAATAGTTTTGTAATAGGAATAGTTAGAATTAATTTTGAAGAATTGGAGATCACAGAGCAATGAGTGCTTGAAGACCCGTTTATAATGGAGCCTGGGATTTAAGTGTAATAGTTATATTTAAATTTAATTCTTGCACCCTAGGTTTGACCTTTTGGTTCACTTGGTGGCTCTAGTGAACCAAACTAGAATAAAGTCCATAATCAATCCAGGTAGAATATAGTATTCTATATGTGCATGCTTATACTATATATATATATATATATTATAAACATGCTTTAGCATGTTAATTAATATGATATGCGTATATATATATATATATATGTGCATGCATGCTAAACAAGATGAGACAAAATAATAACAAACCTCTCAAATATTTTATATTAAGTTGTAACGTTCAAAGATATTTGGAATATCGAACGTTGCCTTCTAGCATGATAGAAACAATAGAGTATTGAATATTTAATATGAGTTTGTTGTGCACACACAAGGCAAGTATTAAATATTTAAGATGTTGTTTTTATTACATATGATGTTTATAAGGAATTGAACATTCTTTGCTTTGTTGTGCACACATAAAGAAATTTGTAGTTTTCTCTTCACTTATATGGAAATGTTGGGTCTGACTTAACTTAAATTATTTTAGTTCGGATGTGCACACACTTGACCATTATGATTTAAGAGGCAAAATACAAGGAGTTGCATAGTTGATGTAATTGACAAGAGTTTTCTACCTATTTATTTATATATAGTTTGTTGTGTACACACAAGGCTGTATACATTTGAAATGGGATCCTTATTCTCACTGGCATATCTTTAATTAGATTTTGTCGAACTATATAAATGAGGGTAATATAGTTTGATGAAAATAGTGGGAGTTACCAATTTAAGACAAGACCTAATTTATTTTGGTAATTAATAAAAGAATGTATGCTAAAATATTGTTAATTACAAATTCATTTCTGAGTAATTTTACAATGTCTAAATTACTATCCTTTGCGAAGCATATTAGATCTTATTTAATGGATTTGTATTAAACAAATTGGTTAAGGAATTGAGAATAGTTCTCACAATTTGAAAAGCTATCTTATGTCCATGTCGCCTATCCACTGCAATGGTTGCAAACAATGCCTCTGACGGAAAGATTTCTACTTTTAAAAAGTGGCAAGATGATGCACAGTTGGCTCAATGCATCATGCTCGCATCCATGAGTAACGAGCTTCAGCGTCAGCATGAAACTATGGATGCTCCTACTATACTCCTACACGTCAAGTACTTGATGGTGAGGAAAGTAGGACTAATAGATATCATATATCTAAGGAGCTCTTCCGATCTAGAATGACCAACGACACTAAAGTACAGACACATGTCCTAAACATGATCAATTTGATTGAACAATTAGGATAATAGATTTTGTCATGGATGGAGAGTTGAGCCAAGATTTGATCTTGTAGTCACTCTGGACTCCTTCTCATAATTGTTGTGAATTTTTCATATGAACAAGCTAAAGATCAGTCTCGCTGATTTGCTTAACATGTTAAAAATATATTAAGAGTAACTTTCCAACGAAGAAAGACCAAGTTTTACTGGTAGGGGCCTAAGGATATTCTAAAAGGAAGAAAGATTCTAAGAAGGTAAATAGAAAGACAAAAACAAAGGATAATAAGAACAAAATTGATATGGATAGCAAAGGAGTTTGTTTCCACTACAATAAGTCTGGACACTGGAAAGAAACTGCAAGAAACATTTTACAGAGCTAACCAGAAGAAGCTTAGTGAAGTTTCGGTTACAAATATAATTTTGTTCATGATTTAAAATAAATTTTTTTTAAGTCAATGTTTCTACTTGGATATTGGATACCGGCTTTGGTTATCATAAATATAGATTTATGAAGGGACCAAGTAAAAGTAGAAAGCTAAACAAGAGATAAGTAATCCTATGTGTGGGAAATGAAGCAAACGTTGTTACATTAGCTATAGAAACTTATAGTTTAGCAATGCCTATGAGAAAATCTATTAATTAAGTCAATAAGTTGTTATTGTATTCCAGTTCTTGTTAGAAACATTATTTCCATTTTGTTGTTGGACAATAAAATCTTTGGTATTATATTTAAGAACAATTGTTATTCTATTTATAATAATAATGTTTTGTATAGAACTGAAATATTACTTAATGGATTTTGTGTACTTGACGTGAAAATATATTTTTCAAATTGAACAAACTAGTATAAAAAAAGGAGATGATCATTCAAAGAGTTGAATGTGTGCATTTGCTGAAATACAATTGTAAATTATTTGAAAGGTTCAAAGAATTCATAAATGAAACTAATTTGAAAAGTATTAAGATTCTTTGATCAGATCAAGGAAGTAATACTTGTGCAATGAGTTTCTAGATCATCTCAAATGGTTTTCTTACAATGGATGCCTCCTGATACGCAATAATTGATTGATGTATCTGAAAGGAAAAATCGTACCTTATTGGACATGGTGCGGTCCATAATGATTTTACCGACATTCCAGTATCCTTCTGAGATAATGTCCTAGAAATGGCTGCATATCTACGAAAAAGGTAACCTCAAAATCCGGCCACGAGACTCCATAAAAGTTATGGAGATGAAGGACTCCTAATCTTAAGTATGTTAAGATAAGGGGTTGTCCGACTTATGTGAAAAGGATTCAAAGGATAAGCTTGGGATAAGATTTGACCAGTGTCGATTTATGGGACATCCTAAAGTAAGTTTAGGGTATATGTTCTATAATCTTACTTAGCAAAAAGGTGTTTGTTGCAAAACACGCTGCCTTCTAAGATCAAGGTGTTTATCATTAAAGGGGCTAGTGGGAGGATAATACATCTTGAAGAGTTCAATTACCACAAAACACTATAAGTCAAATAAGAGGAACTTGTAGATAGACCTATTATACCACAACCGAATCGTAAATCTGGAATAGTACTGAAGATACCTAGGAGGTATGGATTCATCATAGATGATGATGATGAGGTGCAAAACATAGAAGATGATGAACCATTTACATACGACAAGGTAAGAGTTGTAGACACTCAGAGAAATGGATTTAAGCAAGCTTCTCAAATATGGAACATTCGTTTTGATGAGACAATCAAAAGAGTTTGATTTTATCAAAAACAAGAATGAACCTAGTGTGTACAAAAGAGTTAGTGGGAGCGTCGTGACATTCTTAGTATTATATGTTGATATACTACAGATAAGGAATGACAGGCCAATACTAGAATCAGTAAAGATAAAGTTGTCAAAACATTCCTCCATGAATGATTTGGGAAGAGTATCGTAATTGGGGATACAAATCAATATAAATAGATTTAAAAAGATACTCAAGTAAATCCAAGGAACGTATATTTATTTAATGCTAAAGTTGTTTAGCATGGCAAACTCCAAGAGATGTCTCATGTTGATGAGCCCTGGAGTGTATCTCTCTTAATAGTCCCCATAGACTCCTAAAAGAGAGAGATCGCATGAGTAACAATCATGTATGCAATGAAATATACGAGACCTGATGTTGATCAGTCATATTCTAGAGAAGTTCATTGTGAGTCAGTGAAAAAAATCTTAAAGTACTTAACCGACACTAAGGATGTGATTAAAATTTATGGTGTATCTAAATTAAAACTAGAGGGCTTAACAAACTCAAGTTTTTCAGACATACCAAGACGACAGAAAATCCACTTTAAGGTGAAGCGTTACCTTGAACGGTGGTGCAGTGAAATTGGAAAAGTTCCAAACAGCAAAGAGTTGTTGGTTTAGTGATAAAGACAAAGTATATAACTATAAATGAAGGCTGCAAGAGTTGATTGTTTGGATGAAAAGTTCATTCTGAGAACTAGGAATAGTTCTAAGTCTCATCTTGGATCTAAACATGTGTTGTGGCACTTTCATTTGATTATAGGAATCATTGAAAGATGGGAAATCACTATAGAGATAGTGGACTCTCAAGAACAACATTACATATCCATTAATTAAAGCTTATCCAACGGCCGGGATAATCGTCACTTAGAAGAAGAAGGGTATGAGATACCATGGCGATTGGCTTTAGTGCAAGTGGGAGATTGAAAGTAGTATGCACACAAGCCGATCATGTTTGATGATAAAGCATATACTTTGTAAACAATCTTATTCATTTATTAATAAAAGTATTAATTTATTAAAGGCTTTTAATTATCTACATGATGTTGCTTTTTTATAATATATGATAAACCCATAGTTTTAAGCAATGTTTTTAGAATAATGATGATCATCATTCTAATGAGATCTAAATTCTTAAAAAGCTTAAAACTAAAATAGTTCCCAATCGTTGGATTACTAAATTAGGGATTAGTGAATCCGGATAGATTATACATCGTTGCTTGCTTTCATTGGATGAGGATGATTGATCTCATGATCATTTGTGTGGAACACTAAAGCAAGTATGTAGGTGCTTATTAGAGAATAAGTTCCTTTGAGCATTGGCTCGCTAAGGAATACCTAATGGAGTTTTACTTGCCTATCGATAGGAATTCTTGTAGTGATAGTAGCACAAGTGATCCTTGGACTTGAGATCATCATAGTATCTTGTGTATGATGAGTTATACTTTGACTTATTCCTTAAGACCCTTAGGGTATATCAAAGGGTATACTTGGGTATAATAAGTTGTACATGGAGATAATGTATGATCGATAAAGAATCTACCGCTTCTAGTAAAGAAGAGAAATGTCTATGTGATTCGATAAATGACAACCCAGTAGTCCTTTTGCAAGCGAATAAAATTAGAAAGGAGTTTCTAATTTGCATTATTTGTGTTGTGCATTTAAGAGTCGAAATACATATAATTAAATAAAATAAGACTTGTGGTAATTTCATGTCTTATATTTAATTGGGACACGTTGTATGGTGGAGGTTGAATTATATTAAGTAACTATTTACTCAAAGTTTCTTTTATGATTAATGTTAAAATCTATATTATCTGGAAAGTCGTTGATCGATAGGAGGAGGCTTATCCTATTGTAGAATAAATATTATTTATTTAAATAAATTAATAGTTTAATTTATTTATTTAAATAAGATTAGAATTATTCTAATTGATTTATTCACAACCAGGTTTAATATGGAGAACCTAAAGGGTCATACCATAAAAGGAAGAATAATTATTTAAGAAGTTAATGGCATACTCGTAATAATATGTTAAGTGTGTTTAATTTAATCTATGGTGATAGAATAAATTAAATAGCTTAATATTTATTATATAATATTTTAGAAATATTAAATATATAAATTAAGAAGAGGAGTCTTATTAATATTATTACAATTATTATTATTTTAATTTCTAAAGAGTTGGAAATTAATTTAATATTAGTACTCTCATTTATTCCTAATAAGATTAGGAGGCTAATTAATTAAAATAAAACCCAATTCCTTAATTGTTAAGGAGGGTTGCCCATATCTATAAATAAGAGGAGTCTTATTACGGGTGTGGTGGTTGTTGACATTTTCATAGAATATGTAATTCTAATAGTTGGGAGAGTACACCCTTTTCTATGAGAGATAGAAAAACTAGGGTTTTGCCAAATACTTATCTTCTTGAATCCTTCTTCTTCCTTGGTGGATCACCTCTAGAGGCCAAACATTTTTTGTAGCTAACGTTGATCAAATGAAGGAACCAAACCCGGTGGATTCAAGTTGAATGCAAAAAGGATTGGAGGTGAACTTGTATTTGAGGAAGCTCGAATCTTCAAGGGTATGATTCTTATTCTTTATCTTTTCGTTTAATTAATAAATTGTGCATAAAGGATGATCCGGGTATATGGTTTGTAAAATTTTAAAACTCTAATTTTCCACGTTTTCGTTTATTTTGTGCAATTTGATTGCATTCATGAATATTACAAATCGAACAAAAAAGCGTAAATGAAATCGCGTTGTAACATAATTAAAGAGAAAAGTAAGAAGATCGTAGGGCGATCATTGGGTAAAGATGGTCGAAATATAAAATAATTATAAAAAAAGATCACGACGTGATCAGAATGAGTTATGAAGTAACAGATAATCTGTTAAACGAATTGAAAGTTATGGTTGTTGCTATAAAAAGAATGTACTATGAGATAGTACGAGGAAATATTTGAAAGTGACGAAATACGGATTATAGAAAATTCATTATGAGTAAAGAGAAAATTAGGATTTTATGGGATTTCAACTGAGGACTCATGTGATAGCTGAGTTGTACAAACCTTTGTATGGGCAGGGGTTTTGTGCTTGGTTTAACAACCACTTAGTCTATTACATTGATAATCATTGGAATGTTAGTATCACGTTATCGATATATGTAATAAAATATAAAATTTATTATAATATATATATATATATATATATATATATAAAAGAAAGCTGAGATAACTTTCTCCCGACTATTTTGAAAAATGGGTAAGTGGGGGTCCAAATAATAAGCCAAATTTACAACAAATACTTCATAAAAATCTCCTCTATTTATCTCAATTCATTTATCTTCACAAAACACATTTTTAATAACATTTATCATTAATATTATAATTCACAATATAATATGACGGATCATTCCTAAGAAAAGAGGGGCTTTCGATAATACTTGATTTCTCCCTATCAGCAGCAATTAGGTGACCAAACCCCTTTCCTCGACAGAACTTTCTAGACATCGTCAATAATTCAAATAATAATATGAATAACTTTGTCATCTCAATTATTGATTTAATAATATAAAATATTATGAAAATAATTGAATCAATAACGTGAGATACTATGCAACAATTATTGTGGCAATAATTGAATAAATCTGGGTGACTTTTCACGTAAGCATCAATAATCAATACCGTGTGCTACTATGCAACCACACGTATTACTGTACTTTTACCACCGGATATTTCAGCAGTTAATGTGACGCCCCCAAAATAGGTATACATCACCCATTCTGAGTCGTCAAATACATGGTACAAAATTCAAATACAACTTAATTATATAATACGACTAACAGCGTAGCTGAGAGTTTTTACACGAATATTATCTTCTAGACAATATCCAAACTCAATGGAGTTCTCATTATATTTATTATCACACTATTTCATAGAATAGTGCGGACTACTATAGACACCATCTCGGACCGTCACTCTGTTCCCCGACTAGTCCCGAATACGTTCTCATTTCCTGAAGAGAACAATGAAAGCAAAAGGGTGAGCTCAACTATCTCAGTAAGAAATATTATGACTAAGATAATGCATAATAAATTATCGTTAGCCTTCAACAGTGTTAAACTGATAAAATATAGAAAACATCAAGTTTAACTGGAGCGGAACATGCAATCCATTAGAAGAGTCATATAGAGCATGATATCTACTATCTTCTATGATTTAAAAAGTTTATCATCAATTTTATCGATGAGACTAAGCTCAATAAATATTCCACATCACCGAATTATCCATGCACTACGGGCCAAGGATAATCGTGTTATCACCAAGGGTCATCATCATGCCAACAACTGTCCATTAATGCACTATGGGCCAATGAGGACTTTTACCACATCATTTGTAACATTACGGTCATGATTATACCAAATAATCTCTTGTCATAATTATACCAATCAACAGTCCGTCTATGCACTACGGGCCACAGATGACTTTCACCATAATATAAGAATGAGGATGATGACAATGATATAATAATTCAATTAAAAGAAAGCAAAGGATACATTTTAAAAGATTTATAATTTAATTTATCCAAAATTCAATAATGTCCAAATTGTCAACATGATACTGCTTTGTGGAGTAAAATCCAAGAATAATATTATATCAAAAATGATTTGGAGCGAAAAGAAATTAATTTTTATCATGAATAATACCCCGGGTGATTAGTACTCGAGTGAATAGTATCCTGTGAATAGTAATTCGTGAATAGTACCCCACGAATAGTTCTCTGGCATAAAAAATTAAACTTTATCAAGAATGCTCAGAATAATATTTCCATGAAAAGATACTAGATGAAGCATAAATTTCAAGGATATTCTACTAATTTCATGGAGTATAGAAGCCATACTTTAACAAAGTGAGTGTAGAATTCATAATCTGAAATGAAATAATATTACTTACATACTACAGAGTATGGAAGAAAATATTATTTCATACGAATATTGAAAAAAAAATAACATCCCTTACCTTAGATGGAGAGTATTTCTGACTGGTAGGCCGGGGATATTCTTGAAGAAAACTTATACTGTTTTCTACGTTCACAGCTTCCTTAAACTCAAAAGAAATACACACAATATTATAGAAGAAGAATTCTCTGATTCTGCTGTGATTTTCAATTCTAAACTAAGCATCTTATTTATAGGAGAATGAAAAGGATACTATTTGGAAATAATAACGGATGAACAGTTGAAGGATTTCACGGACGAATTCAAGGGCGCAATTCTGAAAAAAAAATTTGATTTACTCTGCAGCACTATGAAATAAAATATAATATATTCTATTTTTCATAAAAAAATAAAACTTATTATATATATATATATATATATATTATATACTCCCTCCTTTCCCGGTAAACTTCCCCCCCCCCCATATCCATTCATTTCATCACACGTGGGCCCCACCCATGTCATTATCACATGTGGGCTCCACCTCTTATAATGAATAATTTTCTACCAATTATTTAAAAAAATGAGTAAGCGGGGGTCCATATAATAAGCAAATTTACAACAAATACTTCATAAAAATTCCCTAAATATCTTTAACAACATTTAATCATCATTAATATAACTCACAATATTAACAACCAGATCGTTCCCAGGAAAGAGAGGGCTTTCCGATAAGGATTTCTCCCTATTGACGCGCAATTATATGACCTAACCCCTTTCCTTGACAGAACTTTCTAGACATTTTTAATTATGAAAATAATAATATGAATAACTTGTCATCTCAATTATTGATTTAATAATATAAAATATTGTGTAGATGATACTGTGACAATAATAGAATCAATAATGTGAGATACTATGCAAAAATTACTGTAGCAATAATTGAACAAAACTAAGTGACTTCTCACGTAAGCTTCAAATACTGTGTGCTACTATGCAACCACACGTATTACTGTACTTTTATCACCGGGTATTTCAACAGTTAACGGTAAAACTTTCGCCGTTATTTTTATAAAAAAATATTTTTGTCGTTTTCTAACTCCGACAATAATTCCATTATGTGGTCCACCAATGATTGTGCCGTCGTACGAATATTTTCTGTTAAAATGAATATTCCCCGACTAATCGAATATTTTATATATAACAACTTGCTTACTTTGCAAAATTTATAAATATTACCCATAACTATAACATTATATCAAATCCACACCATAATATTCAAAAATATATTTCGAGAAAAATTAATCTTTATTCATAAAAGTTGTGGTCTTACAACCTCCCCTTCTTATGAAATTTCATCCTCGAAATTGGTGTACGTACCTGGTATGACGAAGAGGTGAGGATACGTTGATTTCATTTCAGATTCTAACTCCCAGGTCATTTCCTCAACATCGTGGTTTCTCCACAAAACTTTGAATTGAGGTATATCCTTGGAGCATAGAATATGTTCCTTCTTATCCAAAATTTTAACAAGTACCTCTTCATATGTTAAATCTTCTGCTATCTTGTCTGGTTCTAACTCAATAATGTGGTTCGGGTCTTCCACATATTTACGTAACATAGATATGTGAAAAACGTTATAAACACGAGACATACTTGGTGGTAAGACGAGTCTATAGGCCACAGTTCCTACTCGATCGAGGATTTTAAATGGGCCAATGAATCGAGGATTGAGCTTTCCTCTCTTTCCAAATCTCATAACTCCCTTCTATGGAGCAACATGTAACAACACATGTTCCCCAACATTGAATACCACGTTCTTCCAATGAAGATCAGCATAACTCTTTTGTCGATCTTGTGAGGTTTTTATACGTTGCCAAATCATTTGAATCTTTTCCGTTGTCATGCGTACCAATTCCGGTCCCAATAATGTTGCTTTCACCCACCTCGTCCCAGCATACTGGAGAACAACACTTGTGTCCATACAATGCCTCAAATAGAGCTATGACGATACTTGCTTGATAATTGTTGTTATAGGAGAATTCCATTAATGGCAAGAACTTTTCCCAACTTTCTTTTGAAGTCAAGGACCAAGAGTCTTAATAGATCTTCAAGAGTTTGAATAGTCATCTCTGAATGCCCATCCGTCTGAGGATGATATGCCTAACTAAATCGTAAATCTGTGCCCATATCTTTCTGCAAACTAACCCAAAACCATGAAGTGAATCTTGGGTCTCGATCAGAAACTATGGATACTAGCATACCATGCAGTCTTAAAATCTCATTTATGTATATACGAACAAAACGTTCAAGTGTATAAGTTTCTCGTATAGGTATGAAATGAGCAGACTTGGTCAATCTATCAATAATGACCCAAATTGCATTTATGCCTTGAGAAACTATGGGAAGACCAGTAACTAAATCCATGGTAATGTGCTCCCACTTTCATTCTAGAATTTCAAGTGGTTGCAATGGACCTTTTTGCACTTAATGATCCGCCTTGAATCATTGACAAGTTAGACACCTTGAGATAAACTCCGCTATCTCTCTCTTCATATTGCTCCACCAAAATGTATGTCGAAGATCACGATGCATTTTAGTACTCCCAAGATGGATTGCAAAAGGTGTGTTGTGCGCCTCCATCATGATTTTATACTTTAAGTCAGAATCGTTAGGAACATAAAGTCTGGAGTTGACTCGAAGTATTCCTTCTTCATCGATTCTTGCTTCTGGAATAGCACCTTCTTGTACTTTCTTTCTCATACGCATCAGCTCCAGGTCTGTAGCTTGAGCAGCTTTAACTTTATCGATTAAATTCGGTTCTACTCGTATATTTGCCAACATCGCGTGGGTTCTTGGAGTCTTTGACTCTATCTCCATCCTTTGCAAATCACACAAAATGGGCCTTTGCATTGACAATATCGCACTCGTACCCGCATATGATTTTCTACTCAACGCGTCAGCTACCACGTTAGCTTTTCCAGGATGGTATTGAATGGTATGATCTTAATCTTTCAACAGCTTGAGCCATCGTCATCACCGCATGTTAAGTTCCTTTTGGGTGAAGAAATATTTGAGCCTTTTATGATCTGTATAGATCTCCACCTTCTCCCCATACAGGTAATGTCTCCAAATCTTTAGTGCAAAAACGACTGCTGCCAACTCTATATCATGAGTAGGATAATTCCTCTCATATTCTTTGAGTTATCGTGAGGCATAGGCTATGACTTTTCCTTGTTGCATGAGAACATATCCTAACCCTCTGCCTGAGGTATCGTTGTAGATGACAAATCCCTCTGAACCAAATGGTATTTTCAGAACAGGTGCATAAATGAGTCTCCTATTGAGTTCTTGAAAACTCTTCTCACATTCTTTGCTCCAACCGAATTTTGTATCTTTTCGAGTCATCTGAGTTAATGGAGTAGCGATTCAAGAAAATCCTTCCACGAATCTCCGATAATAACCAATTTAAGCCCGTAAAGCTACGTACTTTGATTAATCGACTTAGGTTGCTCTCCCAACTTTGAATTGCTTCAATCTTATTTGGTCAATGATAGATATTAGTGATTTGATATCACGTGCCCAAGGAATGCTACTTCCTCAAGCGAGAACTTGCATTTCTTCAACTTGGCATATAACTTGTTTTCACGAAGCTTTTGGAGTATTAGACTCAAGTGTTGTTCATGATCTTCACAGCTTTTGGAGTATATGAGGATGTCATCAATAAAGACGACCATAAAGTGATCCAAATATTCCTTGAATACTTGGTTCATCATATCTATGAAGGCAGCATGAGCATTAGTCAATCCAAAAGACATGACTAGGAACTCGTAATGCCCGTACCGAGTTCTGAAAGCAGTCTTTGGAATGTCATCAGTTTTAATCTTTAACTGGTGATATCTGGAATGAAGATCGATCTTTGAAAAGAATTTGGCTCTTTGTAACTGGTCAAACATGTCATCAATGCGAGGCAAAGGGTACCTATTTTTGATGGTGACATGATTCAACTCTCGATAGTTAATACAAAGTCGCATACTTCCATCTTTCTTCTTTACGAACAAAACAGGAGCACCCCAAGGAGACGTACTAGGACGAATGAAACCGATGTATAACAACTCCTGCAGTTAGGTTTTTAACTCCTGAAGTTCAATAGGAGCCATTCGATATCGGGCTTTGGAAATGGTTTTTGTACCGGGTTCAATGTCAATACCAAACTCAATTTCACGCTCTGGGGGTAGGCCAGGAAGTTCTTCAGGGAATACATCAAGAAATTTATTAACAATAGAAATCGGACATATTTTTATTTAAATCTGTGACATGGGCTAAAGAAAGCTTGACATCTGTTTTTCAATAAACGAATAGCTTTATGGCTTAATATGACAGTGATTGACTTTAGTGGTTTGGTTGCTTGAATTCACATAATAGGTTGGTTAGGAATATGAAAGCTAATAACCTTACGAAAAACAATCAATTTTAGCATGATAATTAGTTAACCAATTAATCCCTAGAATCACATCAAAAGTAAGTATTTTCAAAGAGATAAAATCAACAAGTAATATGCGGTTGCCGATTTGAATCAAACAAGACTTATAAACAGTGGAAGTAATGAAGGTTTCTCCCAACGGAGTTTTAACAGATAAGTCAAAGTCTAATTTCTCCGGAGTTAAATTTTAATGTTGAGCGCAAGTAAGAGAAATAAAAGAATGGGTAGAACCGGTATCAAATAAGGTATAGACTTCGCAAGAGTTTATGATTAGCTTACCCGTGATAACTGTTAGGTTTGTAATATTCAAGAACGCAATCAAATTGCAAAATTAAGCGGAAACGTGGAAAAATCAGAGTTTAAAAATTTTACAAACCATATACCCGGATCACCCTTTATGCACAATTATTAATTAAACGAAAAAGATGAATAAGAAACATACCCTTGAAGATCCGAGCTTCCTCAGGTACAAGTTCACCTCTAATCCTTTTCGCGTTCAACTTGAATCCACCGGGTTTGGTTCCTTCCTTTGATCAACGTTAGCCACCCAAGTGTTTGGCCTCTAGAGGTGATCCACCAAGGAAGAAAAAGATTCAAGAAGATGGGTGGTTGACTAAACCCTAATTTTTCTATCTCTATAGAAAAAGAGTGTACTCTCCCAACTATTGGAATTACGTATGTTGTAAAAGTCAACAACCACATCACCCATAATAAGACTCCTCTTATTTATAGATATGGGCAACCCACCTTAACAATTAAGAAATTGGGTTTTATTTAATTAATTAAATTCTTTTAATTAATTAAGCTCCCTAATCTTATTAGGGATAATTAATTAAACTCTTTAATTAATTTTCCTCCTAATCTTATTAGGAATAAATGAGAGTACTAATATTAAATTAATTTCTAAACTCTTTTAGAAATTAAAATAATAATAATAATTGTAATAATATTACTAAGACTCCTCTTATTAATTTATATTTAATATTTCTAAAATATTAAATAATAAATATTAAGCTATTTAATTTATTCTATCACCATAGATTAAATTAAATATACTTAACATATTATTACGATTATGCCATTAACTTCTTAAATAATTATTCTTCCTTTTTATGGTGTGACCCTTTAGGTTCTCCATATTAAATAGGTTGTGAATAAATCAATTAGAACAATTCTAATCTTATTTAAATAAATAAATTAAACAATTAATTTATTTAAATAAATAATATTTATTCTACAATAGGGATAAGCCTCCACAATGATCAACGACTTTCCGGATAATATAGATTTCAACATTAATCATAAAAGAACCTTTGAGTAAATAGTTACTGTCACAATTCAATCCTTCCACCATACAATGTCCCAATTAAATATAAGACATGGAATTACTTTGTCAAGTCTTATTTTATTTAATTATATGTATTTCGATCCTTAAATGCACAACACCAAATAATGCAAATTAGAAACTCCTTTCTAATTTCATTACATATAGCCAAGGACTACTAGGGTTGTCATTTATCGAATCACATAGGACATTTCTCTTCTTTTAATAGAAGTGGTAGATTCTTTATTGATCATACATTATCTCCATGTACAACTTATTATACCCAAGCATACCCTTTGATATACCCTAAGGGTCTTAAGGAATAAGTCAAAGTATAACTCATCATACACAAGATACTATGATGATCTCAAGTCCAAGGATCACTCAGACTACTATCACTACTGAGAATTCCTATTGATGAGCAAGTAAAACTCCATTAGGTATTCCTTAGCGAGCCAACGTTCAAATTGAACTTATTCTCTAATAAGCACCTACATACTTGCTTTAGTGTCTCCACACAAATAATCATGAGATCAATCATCCTCATCCAATGAAGCAAAGAAGCGACGTATGTACCAATCTATTCGGATTCACTAATCCCCAATTTAGTAATCCAATGATTGGGGAACTATTTTAGTTTTAAGCTTTCTAAGATTTTAGATCTCATTAAAATGATCATCATCATTATTCTAAAAGCATTGCTTAAAACTATGGGTTTATCACATATTATAAAAACAAGATCATGTAGATAATTAAAAGCCTTTAATAAATTAATACTTTTTATTAATAAATGAATAAGATTGTTACAAAGTATATGCTTTATCATCAAACATGATTGGCTTTGTGTGCATACTACTTTCAATCTCCCACTTGCACTAAAGCCAATCGTCATGGTATCTCATACTCTTCTTCTCTAAGTGACGATTATCCTGCATTGTTAGATAAGCTTTAGTTAATGGATATGTAATGTTGTTCATGAGAGTCCACTATCTCTATAGTGATTTCCCATCTTCAATGATTCTAATAATCAAATGAAAGTGCCACAACACATGTTTAGATCCAAGATGAGACTTAGGAACTATTCCTAGTTTACGTAATGAACTTTTAATCCAAACAATCAACTTGCGACTTCATTTATAGCTATATACTTTGTCTTTATCACTAAACCAAAGAACTCTTTTGTTGTTTGGAACCTTTCAATTCAATCGCACCAATTGTTCACGATAACGTTTTACCTTAAAGTGGATTTTTTACGTCATCTTGGTGCATGTCGAAAAACTTGAGTCATTAAGCCCTCTAGTTTTAATTTAGACCCACCATGAATATGATCACATCCTTAATTCCGATTAAGCACTTTAAGATGTTTTTCACTGACTCATAGTGAACTTCTCCATAATATGACTGATCAACATCAGGTCTCGTACATTTCATTGCATACATGATTGTTACTCATGCGACCTCTCTTTTCGTGAGTCGTGGGGACTATTAAGAGAGATACACTCCATAGCTCATCGACATGAGACATCTCTTGAGTTTGCCATGCTAAACGACTTTAGCATCAAATGAATATCGTTCCTTGGGTTAAGTCGAGCATCCTCTTAAATCTATCTATATAGATTTATATCCCCATTACGATACTCTCCCCAAATCATTCATAGAGGAATTTTAGACAATTTTATCTTTCTTGATCAGTAGCATTGGTATATTATTTCTCATCAGTAGTAGTATATCAACATATAATACTAGGAATGTCACCAACGGCCCCAATCGACCATTTTGTACACACTAGGTTCATTCTTGTTTTGATAAAATCAAACTCTTTTGATTATTTCATCAAAATGAATGTTCCATTTTGAGAGTGTCTATAACTCTTACCTCATCGTATGTAATCGGATCATCATCTTCTATGATCGTGACATTTCATCATCATCATCCATGATGAATCCATACCTCCAGTGTATCTTTGGTAATATTCCGATTTACAATTCGGGTTGTGGTACAATAGGTCCATCTACGTGTTCCTCTTATTTGACTTATAGTGTTTTGTGGTTCTTGAACTCTTCAAGATCTATTATCCTCCCACTAGCCCCTTTTAATGATAAACACCTTTATCTTAGAGGCGCGAGTGTTTCGTAACAAACACCTTTTGCTAAGTAGAATTATAGAACATATACCCTAAACTTACTTTAGGATGTCCCACAAATCATACATGTCAAATCTTGTCCCAAGCTTATCCTTCAAACCTTTTCACATAAGTTGGACAACCCCTTATCTTAACATACTTAAGATTAGGAATCCTCCCTGTCCATAACTTTTATGGAGTCTTCAAATGGATTTTGAGGTTACCTTTTCTTAGATATGAAGTCATTTCTAGGACATGACCCTAGAAGGATACTGGAATGTCGGTAAAATCATTATAGACCGCACCATGTCCAACAAGGTATGATTTTTCCTTTTAGATACATCAATCAATTATTATGTATCGAGAGGTGTCCATTATGAGAAAACCATTTGAGATGATCTAGAAACTTATTGCACAAGTATTCCTTCCTTGATCCGATCAAAGAATCCTAATACTTTGCCAATTTGTTTCACTTTTGAATTCTTTGAACCTTTCAAATAATTCACACTTGTATTTCAGCAAATACATATATTCAACTCTTTGAATGATCATCTCCTTTTCTTATACTAGTTTGTTCAATATGCAAAATTATTTTTCATGTAAGTCAAGTACACAAAATCCATTAAGTAATATTCCAGTTCTATACAAAACATTATTATTATAAATAGAACAACAATTGTTCTTAATTATAATACCAAAAATCTTATTGTCCAACAATAAAATGGAAATAAAGTTTCAAACAAGAATTGGAATACAATAATAACTTATTGATTTAATAGATTTGCCCGTAGGCATTGCTAAACTATAAGTTTCTATGGCTAATATGGCAACCTTTGCTACATTTCCCACATAGGATTACTTATATTTATTTAGCTTTCTATACTTTGGTCCTTCATAAATCTATATTTATGATAACCAAAGTCGGTATCCAATACCCAAGTAGAACCTCGACTTAAAGAAAAATTTATTTCAATCATGAACAAAATCGTATTACAGAATCGAAACTTCACTAAGCTTCTTTGGTTAGCCTCTCGCAAGATGCTTCTCGCAGATTTCTTTCCGGTGTCCAAAGCTTATTGCGGTGGAAGCAAACTCCTTTGCTATCCGATCGCTTTTGTTCTTATTATCCTTTGTTTACGCCTTTCGTTTACCTTCTTTGAATCGTTCTTCTTTCGAATATCCTTTGGCCCCTACCAAGAAGACATGGTCTTTCTTGGTTGGAAAGTGACTCTCAACATTTTTCAACATGTTAAGCAAATTAGCAAAGTCGATATCTAGCTTGTTCATATGAAAAATTCACAACAATTATGAAAGGAGTCCCGGAGTGAGGGCAAGATCAAATCTTGGCTCAACTCTCCATCCATGACAAAACCCGGTTGTCCTAATTGATCAATCAAATTGATTATGTTAAGAACTTTTGTATGCATACTATAGTGCCATTGGGCATTCTAGATCGGAAGAGCTCCTTAGATATCCTCGATATCTATCAATCCTACTTTCCTCACCATCAACTACTTGATGATACGGAATATAGTAGGAGCATCCATAGTTTCATGCCGACACGTGAAGCTCATTACTCGTGGATGCGAGCAGCATGATGCATTGAGCTAATTGTGCATCATCTTGCCACTTTCTAAAAGTAGCAATCTCTTCCTCAGAGGCATTATCTCGCAACCATTGCAGGATAGGCGATTAATGACATAAGATAGCTTTTCAGCTATGAGAACTATTCTCAAATTCCTTAACCAATCCGTTTAAGTCGGTCCGATTAAATAACATCTAATATGTTTCGCAGTGATAGTAATTAAGACGTTGTAAAATTTTGTAAATGAATTTGTAATTAACAACATTTTAACATACATTCTTTTATTAATTACCAAAATAATTTAGGTCTTGTTTTAAATTGGTATCTCCCACTATTTTCTACAAACTATATTACCCTCACTTATATAGTTCGGCAAAATCTAATTAAAGATTTGCTAGTGAGAATAAGGATCCCATTTCAAATGTATATAGCCTTGTGGTGACACAACAAACTATATATAAATAAATAGGTAGATAACTTTTGTCAATTACATCAACTATGCAACTCCTTTTCTTTTGCCTCTTAGATTATTTTGATCAAGTGGTGGCACATCCAAGAATCAAAATTATCCAAGTTAAGTCCGAACTCTAGCACTCCATATATTCAAAAAAGAAAAATATCATCCTTGTGGTGACACAACAAAACAATATTGTTCAATTTTCTTTATAAGCATCAAATGTGATAAATTAACATCTTAAATACTTAATACTTGCCTTGTGGTGACACAACAAACTCATATTAAATATTTAATACTCTATTAATTTTATCATGCTAGAGAAGGCTGACGTTCGATATTCCAAATATCTTTGAACGCTTAGGACTTAATATAAAAAAAAATTTGAGGATTTATTATTAAATTGTCTCATCTTGTTTAGCACGCATTGCATATATATATATATAAAATACGCAATATATTAATGAACATGCGAAGCATGTTTGTATAATATATAATATATATAGTATAAGCATGCACATATAGAATACTATATTCTACCCTTGATTGATTATGGACTTTTATTCTAGTTTGGTTCACTAGAGCCACCAAGTGAACCAAAAGGTCAAACCCCAGGGGTGCAAGAAATAATATTTAAATATAACTATTACATTTAAACCAAAAGTGCTCCATTACAAACGGGTCTTCAAGCGCTCCTTGTTCCTTGATCTCCAATTCTTCAAAATTAATTCTAACTATTCCTATTACAAAACTATTTAAAATAAATAGAAACCTTGATCGTAAATCGAGGGAAGTACATAGGAGAGAGATAGAATTTATATTAAGAAAAATTAGAAGGCGAGTACGCAGAACCCATTTAATAAAACTCATACATTCATGCATCCAACTAAAATAAAATCCAATCACATTGGTCAATAGTCCATAATCAATCCCATTTATTATCATACACATCATCATATGCATCAATAAATAACATTCATCTTATGAATAATAAACATTTAATATATATATTGATATCATTTAATGGGCAAATTTAGTTAGTATAAAATCTAATTTTGAATCAAAATAAACTCCTTTATTTTAATCCAAATTTAAATCAAAATAAAACTATTTTATTTTAATTTATCCAATTTTGAATAAAATAAACTATTTTATTTTAATCAAAATCATTAATCAAAATAAACTCCTTTATTTTAATTAATTATGGAATCCAATTCCATGTAAAAAAAATTTATAAAAGGAAACACTTGATTCTCTTTCATATTCACAAATAACTCTTTTATTTTGAATAATATGAAATCTTATTCCATATTTAAATAAACTCCTTTATTTAAGGAAATTAGAATTTCTTTCTTATTCACAAATAAACTCCTTTATTTTAGAAAACATGAAATCCAATTTCAACTCCAATTAGTTATCTTGAAATCCAATTCCAAATCTAATTAGTTAGCATGAAATTTAATTTTAAAATTAAAATAAACTTTTTATTTTAAGATTAAAATAAACTTTATTTTAATTCTAAAATTATTAAGAATAATATATATATATATATAACTATTATATATATATATATAATAACCGTATATATATGTCAAATATATATATATTATAATATATATATATATATATATATATATATATATATATATATATATATAATCACATCCTGATCTTCATCAAAAATCGGCTCTCTTTTTTGTTTTTATTTTTTGTTTTTAGAACCCTTCCACGTGATCAGCAGGATATATATGTTATAATGAATCCTAGTATACCAGTGGGAGATACCAATTAGACTACAACGGAATTCCCAAAGGGCCGAAAAAAAAATAAAAATAAACTCAGTGAGGATTACCGAATCCATGTAGTTTTGCAAATTGATAACGTTTTTTTTTTATTTTAAATTTTATACAATAAAATTATGCCCAATTAAATTGTTCTAAACACATATCAATATACATATCAAATTAGAAACAATTAATAATTCGCATAAAGGTTTGGCTCTGATGTCACTGTTAGGTTTGTAATATTCAAGAACGCAATCAAATTGCAAAATTTAGCAGAAACGTGGAAAAATCAGAGTTTAAAAATTTTACAAACCATATACCCGGATCACCCTTTATGAACAATTATTAATTAAATGAAAAAAGATGAATAAGAAACATACCCTTGAAGATCCGAGCTTCCTCAGGTACAAGTTCACCTCCAATCCTTTTCGCGTTCAACTTGAATCCACCGGGTTTGGTTCCTTCCTTTGATCAACGTTAGCCACCCAAGTGTTTGGCCTCTAGAGGTGATCCACCAAGGAAGAAAAAGATTCAAGAAGATGGGTGGTTGGCTAAACCCTAGTTTTTCTATCTCTATAGAAAAAGAGTGTACTCTCCCAACTATTGGAATTACGTATGTTGTAAAAGTCAACAACCACATCACTCATAATAAGACTCCTCTTATTTATAGATGTGGGCAACTCACCTTAACAATTAAGGAATTGGGTTTTATTTAATTAATTAAATTCTTTTAATTAATTAAGCTCCCTAATCTTACTAGGGATAATTAATTAAACTCCTTTAATTAATTTTCCTCCTAATCTTATTAGGAATAAATGAGAGTACTTTATATTAAATTAATTTCTAAACTCTTTAGAAATTAAAATAATAATAATAATTATAATAATATTAATAAGACTCCTCTTATTAATTTATATTTAATATTTCTAAAATATTAAATAATAAATATTAAGCTATTTAATTTATTCTATCACCATAGATTAAATTAAATATACTTAATATATTATTACGATTATGCCATTAACTACTTAAATAATTATTCTTCCTTTTATGGTGTGACCCTTTAGGTTCTCCATATTAAACCTAGGTTGTGAATAAATCAATTAGAACAATTCTAATCTTATTTAAATAAATAAATTAAACAATTAATTTATTTAAATAAATAATATTTATTCTACAATAAGGATAAGCCTCCTCCAAGCGATCAGCGACTTTTCGGATAATATAGATTTCAACATTAATCATAAAAGAACCTTTGAGTAAATAGTTACCGTACAATTCAATCCTTCCACCATACAATGTCCCAATTAAATATAAGACATGGAATTACTCGTCAAGTCTTATTTTATTTAATTATATATGTATTTCGATCCTTAAATGCATAACACCAAATAATGCAAATTAGAAACTCCTTTCTAATTTCATTCTCGCTTCCGCCAAGGACTACTGGGTTGTCATTTATCGAATCATAGGACATTTCTCTTCTTTTAATAGAAGTGGTAGATTCTTTATTGATCATACATTATCTCCATGTACAACTTATTATACCCAAGCATACCCTTTGATATACCCTAAGGGTCTTAAGGAATAAGTCAAAGTATAACTCATCATACACAAGATACTATGATGATCTCAAGTCCAAGGATCACTTATATACTACTATCACTACAGAATTCCTATTGACAGCAAGTAAAACTCCATTAGGTAATCCTTAGCGAGCCACGCTCAATTGAACTTATTCTCTAATAAGCACCTACATACTTGCTTTAGTGTCTCCACACAAATAATCATGAGATCAATCATCCTCATCCAATGAGCAAGAACGATGTACCAATCTATTCGGATTCACTAATCCCCAATTTAGTAATCCAATGATTGGGAACTATTTTAGTTTTAAGCTTTCTAAGAATTTAGATCTCATTAGAATGATCATCATCATTATTCTAAAAGCATTGCTTAAAACTATGGGTTTATCACATATTATAAAACAACATCATGTAGATAATTAAAAGCCTTTAATAAATTAATACTTTTTATTAATAAATGAATAAGATTGTTACAAAGTATATGCTTTATCATCAAACATGATTGGCTTGTGTGCATACTACTTTCAATAACCTCGTTCGGGTTCCTCGCTTTCTGGGAGGTCACGACAAACGCTCTCCCTTGAACTACTGTTTTGACTTTTCTGGGACGGCCTTTGGTGCCTCCATCCCAGCTGGACTTGGCTTTACTGCACGACAAAATTGAGCTAGGTGACCTTCTCTTCCACAATTATAACATGTTTTGGACTATCGTGCAGAGTTTGGACTGATGTGTCCCTCCCCTCTGCATTTGTAGCATACGATCGGTGGTCGTTCTCCTTCCTTAACAACGGGTGCTGGTGCTGACATCTTTCCATCATTGTTGAATCTCCTCTTCTTGAAATGCCCACTTTTATTATCTTGGTCATGATTACCACCGAAGTGGTTACCATTTTTGGCATGTTGATTCCCTCCATGTTTGTTGTCACCGCTTCGATGACCGCTACCACTAGTATTATCATTTTGTTGGCTGCTATCTCTTGGTTGGGTTGACTCATTATCGCACGTCAATAACTGAGCCCTATTTACAACATCTGAATACAAACACAGTTTGTGAGAAATGAGGTATTAATGTATTTCAGGTTTTAAATCTCGCAGAAACATTCGTGTCATTCTCTCCTAATTATCAACCAAATGGGATGCAAACCAGGATAACTCAACAAACTTAGCCTCGTACTGCGACATGGTCATATTGTTTTATTCTAGCTTGATAAATTCCACCTCCTTCATGTGACGAATACTTTCGGGAAAGTACTTGTCGTTGAATAATTCTTGGAACTTCTCCCAAGACATCTTCAGTGCGGCAGGCTGAGTACGCTTTACAGATTCCCATCAGTAATCTACCTCTCCTCGCAACATGAAGGTGGCAAAGGGAACCTTTTGCTCCTCGGAGCATCCCAAGACATGAAATATCTTGGTGATCTGCTTTAACCACATCTCCGCCGTAAGTGGTTCTGATTTTCCCAAAAACTCCGGTGGTCCCAGCTTCTTGAACTACTTAGCGGTGACCATCCGAGAGTTGTCAGTGTTTCCACCTGCACTTTGCACAGGAGTCTCTCTCGCCTGATGTTGCATGAATTGCAGAAAGCCTCTGAACATCCCATCGTTCATCATTTGGTCGGTGTTGTTTGCATGAGGATTGTTGCCTTCCTGATGCACATTTTTATGGTTATTGATCATCGGTGATTCAACGATCTCATGTGGTCCATTGCTATTCTCAAAATTCTCAGATGTCATTTTCAAACACTGCCACAAAACAAGGGTTAATTGACATGCCACATATTATGTGACGCCCCCAAAATAGGTATACAACACCCATTCTGAGTCACCAAATACATGGTACAGAAAGCAAACTACAACTTCAATAATACAATTGTCGTGCAAAATACAACAACACATACTGTGAGTTTAAATATAAATATTGTCTTCTAGACAATATCCATACTCAAATAAGTCCTTATTACAATTATTCATAAACTATTTTACAGAAATAGTGAGGACTGCTACAATAACTTTCTAGAACCATCACTCCATACCCCGACTAGATCCTGCTATGTTCTCACCTCCTAAGAAGAAAAATGGAACAAAAGGAAAAGGGTGAGCTCAACTAGCCCAGTAAAGAATATTATGACTAAGATAATATACAACAAATTATCAATAGTCCTCAACAGGGAAAAATCTGATAGAATATAGTTGACAACAAGTTTTAGATCAATATTCTGCAGCGGAAACAGCAATCCATTAGAAGAGTCAAGTAGAGAATGAGTTATACTATCTTCTAAGATTTAAAAGTTCATCATCAATATTTTATCCCTGTAAAATCAATCAATATATATCTTTAATCAAATATTCATCTTTGCACTACAGGCCAAAGATATTCATTTGTATCACCAGTTGGTCATGTTCATCTCAACACCTGTTCATCTTTGCACTACGGGCCAAAGATATTCTCAATTAATCATTCTTCTTTGCACTAAGGGCCAAAGATATTCAGTAACATCATCATTTAAGACTGAGGATGATGAAAAATATTTTAAAGAAAACGAATCTAGTGAGACAAAAGGACAAATATTAGGGATTCGTATAACAGTTTATCCAAGATCAATAATACTTCATAATAACCAATTGTGAAGCAGAATTCAAAAATAAAGATCAAAACATGGATACAATCAAAGATAGTAACCATAATAGACATCTTAGACAAAAAGGGAAAATTTCATTTTTCGGTGAATAGTACCGTATTCGTGAATAGTGTCGTATACGTAAATAGTGTCGTATACATGAATAGTAACCCCGACACAAAAAGTTCTAAATTTGATTAAAAAGTTCAAACCAATATTTCGGCATAATGATATTGAAGAAAATAATATCATTTAAGAAGAAAATAACATCCCTTACCTCAAAAAGCAGAACTTGAATGAAAGGCTCAAGTGATCTTTGAATGAAACTTATCTTGAACAAAGAACTCTCAAAGTATCTAAATACTCACAAAATACGCTCGATAATATAGAGAGAGAAAGAGAGAAAGCTTATGTTTCTAATGTGATTTTCAATTCTAACTTAGCCCTCTATTTATAGGAAAATGTTAGCACGCCGAAGCAGACTTGACCTGCTACCTGATGGCTTTACCTGC
Organism: Panax quinquefolius; assembly: GCA_020205615.1. Taxonomy (NCBI): domain Eukaryota; kingdom Viridiplantae; phylum Streptophyta; class Magnoliopsida; order Apiales; family Araliaceae; genus Panax; species Panax quinquefolius. The sequence goes on along the minus strand of CM035159.1, from coordinate 70,918,695 downwards.
TACTATTGCCACCCACCACATTTGAAATAAAATTCAGCACATTTCTTCACCAACCACAAGTGGGGCCCACTCAATTCTAGAATTTTCCACTAAAATTATTTATAAACTTAATTTCTGAATCAGTCACCTCTTAAAATTCATAACAAATCATTCGTTCATTTTTAACGGTTCAAAATTTGTGGACATATACTCAACTTATATATGTATAATATATCCAAAAATCACAACGATCCAACAGTCGGATTAAAAATTATAACTCATGCAATATATCGTAAAAATAATGATTTGATTTTTAATACCTCTATTCCGACAAAAATACTGATAAAACACCTCAACATTAATTCCTTCAATTATAACCACATAAAATAAATAAATCCATCATTTATATCCGCATCAAATAAATACTTCTTTATCATATAAATCAATAATTACTTATTCACAAATAATATTACAGAATCACAATTATGACAACCAGGCCGTTCTCAAGAAAGAGGGGGCTTTCCGATAAGGATTTCTCTCTCATTGGGCGCAATTAGGTGACCAAACCTCTCCTCGATGAACTTTCTAGACATTGCCAATAATGTTATCTAATAATATTATTCAAATAATATGAATTATTGATCCGATAATGGAAAATACTTTTGCAGTGACAATTATTGAAATAACAATAATATAAAATATCAACGCAACAATTATTGAATCAATAAAATAAAATATTGAGCAAGAACTCATCGTAACAATTATCGAAAAGTGCGCCTTCACGCATTTAATCAATAATTCAACAATATTTATGCAATACCGTGCTTCTGTGCAACCAACCACACACGACATCGTATTTTAACCACCGTGTATTTCAACGGTGTTAAAGCGGTAAAAAATTATTACGTTATTTATAAAACTCAAACTTTGTCGTTTTCTTCATCAAGCAGTTATTCCGTTATGGGGCCCCTAATTGATTTACGGCCGTCGATGCGGATATTCCCAAAAAAAAAGAATATTCCACGACCAAATGAATATTCTCCGACAAAAGGAATATTTTATAACCACTTGTTTATTTTGTAAAATTTGTTTATTTCACCCATAACCAAAGTATTATATCAAATTAACACCTTATTAATTTAGAATAATGAATAGAGAAAATTCAATTTTATTTATAATAAGTTGGGGTCTTACATATTATCCCTATATTCTGACCGACCAATTAAATAACAAATAAACTTAGGTAGGTCATACTAGCGAAGGAATTACCCGTCTCTCTCCTCCTAATTCTAGTCTTACATCTCAGCCAGGGATCATATCCCTAAGCTTTGATACCAACTGTGACACCCCCAAAATAGGTATACATCACCCATTCCGAGTCACCAAATACATGGTACAAAATTCAAATACATCTTAATTATACAATACGACCAACAACGTAGCTGACAGTTTTTACACGAATATTGTCTTCTAGATAATAACCAATTTCAATGGAGTCCTCATTACATTTATTATCATACAAATCCATAGAATAGTGAGGACTACTATATAGCCACCATCTCGGATCGTCACTTCGTTCCCCGACTAGTCCCGGCTACGTTCTCATATCCTGAAGAGAACAATAAAAACAAAAGGGTGAGCTTAACTAGCCCAATAAGAAATATTATGACTAAGATAATGCAGAATAAATTATCGTTAGCCTTCAACAGTGTTAAACTGATAAAATATAGAAAACATTAAGTTTAACTGCAGTGAAACAAGCACTCCATTAGAAGAGTCAAGTAGAGCATAATATCTACTATTTTCTATGATTTAAAAAGTTTATCATCAATTTTATCGCTGAGACTCAGCTAAATAAATATTCCACATCACTGAATTATCCATGCACTACGGGCCAAGGATAATCGTGTTATCACCAAGGGTCATGATAATGCCAACAACTGTCCATCAATGCACTACGGGCCAATGAGGACTTTTACCATATCATTTGTAACATTACGGTCATGATTATACCGAATAATCCATTGTCATAATCATACCAATCAACAGTCCATCTATGCACTACGGGCCACAGATGACTTTCATCATAATATAAGCATGAGGATGATGACAATGATATAATAATTCAATTAAAAGAAAGTAAAGGATAAATTTTAAAAGATTTATAATTTAATTTATCTGGAATTCAATAATGTCCAAATTGTCAACATGACACTGCTTCGTGGAGTAAAATTCAAGAATAATATTGTATCAAAAATGATTTGGACAAAAAAGAAATTTTTATCATGAATAGTACCCCGGGTGAATAGTGTTCGAGTGAATAGTGCCCTGTGAATAGTACTCTAGCATAAAAAAATTAAACTTTATCGAGAATGCTCAAAATAATATTTTCATAAAAACATACTAGATGAAGCGCAAATTTCAAGCATATTCTACTAATTTTACGTAGTATAGAAGCCATACTTTAACAAAATAAGTGCAGAATTCGGAATCTGAAATGAAATAATATTACTTACATACTACAGAGTATGGAAAAAAATATTATTTCATACGAATATTGAACAAAAATAACATCCGCTACCTTAAATGGAGAGTATTTCTGACTGGTAGGGTGGGGATATTCTTGAAGAAAACTTATACTGTTTTCTACGCTCACAGCTTCCTTAAACTAAAAAGAAATACGCTCAATATTATAGAAGAAGAATTCTCTGATTCTGCTGTGATTTTCAATTCTAAACTAAGCATCCTATTTATAGGAGAATGGAAAGAATACTATTTGGAAATAATCACAGGTGAGCAGTTGAAGGATTTCACGAACGAATTCACGGGCACAATTCTGAAGAAATTTTTTGATTTACTATGCAGCACTATGCAATAAAATATAATATATTCTATTTTTCATAAAAACAAAACTTATTATATATATATATATATATATATATATATATACTCCCTCCTTTCCCAGTAAACTCCCCCACCCCTATTTCCATTCATTTCATCACACATGGGCCCCACCCATGTCATCATCACATGTGGGCTCCACCTTTTATAATGAATAACTTTCTACAGATTATTGAAAAAAAGAGTAGATGGGGTTCCATATAATAAGCAAAATTTACAACAAATACTTCATAAAAACCCCCTAAATATTTAACAACATTTATTCATCATTATTATAATTTGCAATATTAACAACCAGATCGTTCCCATGAAAGAAGGGGCTTTTCGATAAGGATTTCTCCCTATTGGCGCGCAATTAGATGACCAAACCCCTTTCCTTGACAGGAACTTTTTAGACATTGTTAATTATGCAAATAATAATATGAATAACTTGTCATCTCAATTATTAATTTAATAATATAAAATATTGTACAGATGATAATGTGATAATAATATAATCAATAATGTGAGATACTATGCAACAATTACTGTGGCAATAATTGAACAAAACTGAGTGACTTCTCACATAAGCATCAAATACCGTGTGCTACTATGCAACCACGCGTATTACTGGACTTTTATCACCGTGTATTTCAACAGTTAATGGTAAAACTTTCGCTGTTATTTTTATAAAAAAATATTTTTGTCGTTTTCTAACTCCGACAATAATTCCGTTGTGGGGTCCACCAATGATTGTGCCATCATACGAATATTCCCTGTTAAAACGAATATTTCCCGACCAATCGAATATTTTATAACAACTTGCTTACTTTGAAAAATTTATAAATATTACCCACAACTATAATATTTTATCAAATCCACACCATAATATTCAAAAATATATTTCGAGAAAAATTAATTTTTATTCATAAAAGTTGGGGTCTTACAGTTAATGGTAAAACTTTTGCTGTTATTTTTATAAAAATTTATTTCTATCGTTTTCTAACTCTGACAGTAATTCCATTGTGGGGTCCACCAATGATTGTGTCATCTTACGAATATTCCCTGATAAAACGAATATTCCTCGACCAATCGAATATTTTATAACAACTTGCTTACTTTGAAAAATTTATAAATATTACCCACAACTATAACATTATATCAAATCCACACCTTATTAAAAAAAATTGGAGAAAATTAAATCTTTATTCATAAAATTTGGGGTTTTACAATTGTCATCATTCTCATGTTTATATTGTGATGAAAGTCATCTTTGGCCCGTAGTGCATAGATGTACTGTTAATTGGTATGATTATGACCAAGAAAGTTTGTATCAGTATAATCATGACCTAAAATGTTACAAATGATGTAGTAAAAGTCCTCATTGGCCCGTAGTGTATTGACAGTCATTGGCATGATCATGACCATTGGTGATAATAACGAATATCCTTGGCCCGTATTGCATGGATGATTCGTGGATGTGATAATAATGAATATCATTGGCCCGTAGTGCATGGATAATTTAGTGATGTGGATTATTTATTGAGCTGAGTCTCAGCGATAAAATTGATGATAAACTTTTAAATCATAGAAGATAGTAGATATCATGCTCTACTTGACTCTTCTAATGGATTGTTTGTTCCACTTCAGTTAAACTTGTTGTCTATTATATTCTATCAGTTTAACACTGTTGAAGGCTAACGATAATTTATTCTGCATTATCTTAGTTATAATATTCTTTACTGGGCTAGTTGAGCTCACCCTTTGCTTTCATTGTTCTCTTTAGGAAATGAGAATATAGTTGGGACTAGTCAGGGAATGGAGTGATGGTCCAAGATGGTTGCTTAGTAGTCCTCACTATTCTATAAAATAGTGTGATAATAATTGTAATGAGGACTCCATTTGAATTTGGATATTGTCTAGGAGACAATATTCATGTTAAAACTCTCAGCTATGTTTTGTCGTATTTTACACGACAATTGTATAATTAAGTTTGTATTTGAATTATGTACCATGTATTTGGCGACTTAGAATGGGTGATGTATACCTATTTTGGGGGCGTCACAGTTGGTATCAAATCTTAGGGATATGATCCCTGGCTGAGATTTGAAACTAGAACTAGGAGGGGAGAGACGGGTAAATCCTTCGCTAGTATGATCTACCTAAGCTTATTTGTTATTTAATTGGTTGGTCAGAATATAGAAATAATAGGTGGCATGTCAATTAACCCTTTTTGTGGTCGTGTTTGAAAATGACATCTAAAAATATTGAGATAAGCAATGAAGTACATGAGACCGTTGAGTCAGCACCGATTAATAACCAAGATAATGTGCATCAGGAAGGCAATAATCCTCAGGTAAACAACAACACTGACCAAATAATGAACGATGGGATGCTCAGAGGCTTTCTGCAATTCATACAACACCAAGCGAGAGAGACTCGTGTTCAAAATGCAGATGGAAACACTAGCAACTCACGGTTGGTCACTACTAAGAAATTCAAGGAGCTGGGACCACCAGAGAATTTGTGAAAGCCAGAACCACTTAAGGCAGAGACATGGATTAAGCAGATCACCAAGATATTTGATGTCTTGGGATACTCCGAGGAGCACAAGTTTCCCTTTGCCACCTTCATGTTGCGAGGAGAGGCAGATCATTGGTGGGAATCTGTAAAACGTACTCAGTCTGTCGTACTGAAAATGTCTTGGGAGAAGTTCCAAGAATTTTTCAACAACAAATACTTTCCTGAAAGTATTCGTCATATGAAGGAGGTAGAATTCATCAAGCTGGAGCAAAACAATATGACCGTGTCGCAGTACGAGGCTGAGTTTGCCGAGTTATCTCGGTTTGTATCCCATCTGGTAGATAATGAGGAGCATATGACACGAATGTTTCTGCGAGGTTTGAAACGTGAAATACGTCAATACCTCATTTCTCACAAACTTTGCTTGTATTCAGATGTTGTGAATAGGGCTCAGTTTTTGGAGCACAATAATGAGTCAACCCAACCAAGAGATAGCAGTCGGCAAAACGATAATACCAGTGATAGCAGTCATTGAAGCGGTCACTGTAACGCCCCTAAAATAGGTATACATCACCCATTCTGAGTCGCCAAATACATGGTACATAATTTAAATACAAACTTAGTTTATACAACTGTTAAGTGTCATGCAGAATACGACAAAATATAAACTGTGAGTTTTAATATAAATATTGTCTCCTAAACAATATCCAAACTCAAATAAGTTCTCATTATAATTATTATCACTTTATTCTTATAGAATAATGATGACTACTATAGTAATCATCTTGGATCGTCACTCCATTCCTTTATTAGTCTCAGCTATATTCTCAATTCTTGAAGAGAACAATGAAAGAAAAGGGTGAGCTCAACTAGCCCAGTAAAGAATATTATGACTAAGATAATGCAGAACAAATTATCCTTAGCCTTCAACAGTATAACAACTAATAGAATATAATAGATAACAAGTTTTAGATCAACAAATGTAGCAAAAATGGCAATCCATTAGAAGAGTTAAGTAGAGCATAATATTTACTATCTTCTATGATTTAAAATTCATACAATTTAATTCTCAACTTCGGTCGTTAATAACACATCTACCTTCTGATTTTACATCCTTATTCGATGTTAAACTTTATGAAATGCGGAATAATTTAAACTTTTATGTCTTCTTACTTTAATTCCCTGAATCAAAACCTTTATCATCTACATGTCTTTGAATCAATCTTGTTTTATGATTCATTTTATCACTGTTATTATATAAAATCTTACATTTCAATCTGATAACCTTTACATATCAGATAACTCTAACTTTAGCTTTACAACTCAACATAAAACTATACATCATAAAACATTTAGTACATCTCATGAATCTTAAACATGGTATAAGGAAATAACAACTTTAGCTAAAATATTAATCTTCGTGTATTATTTCTGATCCACGTCATTCAAGTAGCACATAGTGTTACCTTCAATCCTTAACCTGCAAAAATGGTTATTTGCAAGGTTGAGCTCGATAGCCCAGCAAAATCTACAGTTTTCATGCATCACGTAGCACATAATAACATGCTTAACATATATCTCATAAACATTGGACTAACATAATATACATGCTACAGTTCATATAACAAGTATAAAGATTGAGTTCATTATTCAATCAGCATGCTTTACTAAATCAACATAGTCATAAGTTGACTTTAACATATCATATATTCAACATATATATAACACATCATGCTCTTTGCAATAAAAATTTAAAACAGTTAATCACCAAGTTCACATAGCAAATAGGAACTGAAAGACTTGCTTGATTCGTTGCTTACCAACTACAGCTTACTGCCTTGCGTTCATCCTACAATAGTTTAGAAGTTCATATATACCATAATCAGTTACATATACATAATGAAATCAATTCAATTGCATTGACTCTTCATCTTATCCTTTTATTTCAAAACATTTCCTTCTAATCGTCACTCGATGTTCAATCTAGTGTTTAAGTCTTGTTACGACATCTCTTTGTTCAATCAGTTTAATTACATTAAAATTCCTTTTCCTTCTCATTACATTCCACTTTAATTGACACTTGACATTTAGTTAAGTCTTTAACCTTGTCTTTATATCGCCCTAGATTTATAATGTTTGTTAACATTATTTTAGTTAACCTTCGTCTCGTATTTCTTTATACTTCTCTTTTAGTCGACACTTATCATTTGGCTAAATCGTCATAGCTTGATATTACATTATATTAATGTATTATCTTTATTAAAGTTAATTAAATCAACTTCCATCTCATGCTTTTAAATTACTTCATTCAAATGGTTACATAACATTTAGTCAAGTTCTTACAATCTTGCATCTACATCCTTTTAGATGTATATTAGGTTAGTTAAATTAATTAACTTAACCTTCCTATCATTATTTAAATTTTATTTTATACTTTCAAGTTATTTCTTTTAATTGGTACTTAACATGTGGTTAAGTTCTTCACTTATGTCTCTACATCATTATCTTGCATGCTTGATTAGATTAGACCCTTGCTTGACAATCCTCAAATAAGCAGATTTCTTCTCGCTTTAGGCTCGGGGCACGACGCATTGATTCTTGCTGCCCTAAGCCTTAACTTACAGAAGATGCTACATTAAGCCTCACACAAAAAAACCAATGGCATTCATTGTTTGAATTTACGCCTGTGTGGCAGGGTGCGGCCATGGCCTTGCATCTTGTATTTAAACTGCAGCAGCAGACGACTTCCGCTACATACTTGATTTCCCAATTCAAACCAAAACACTACAAAATTCAAAAACCTAAACATCTAAAACTCTGTAATAACATAGTTAAGCATGTTATACACCATTCTATATACAAAAACATTACATATACACAATTTTGAGGAATCAAAACCCCAGTTTTCCAAATTTCTTCAATTTTGACAATTTTAACGAATTCGATCGCCACGAACTCATTTCTTAACCAATTAACATGATTTAAACTACGCCGATTTCGCTTCTTAACATACTAACATATTCTAACATCAAATAACATATTATAACACATATTGAGCATGAAATATTGTACTTTCTAAAGCCATTTTTAAACAAAAACACTGTTATTTACTTTTCTCCTTATAACCCAAATTTCATGTATTTGAGCACCAACATAGTCTTATAGAGGATAACTAACAGATTTAGCAAGAGAATACATACATATAAACAATGTCTTCTACAACAATTTACCAAAACCCAATTTCCAAAGAATAGAAAAATACAAAAACCAAATATTAGAATTAGGGGTAGATTATACCTTAACCCTTTGATGTTAACAAGGTTCTAGCAAATCCTTCTCAATCCTACTCCTTCTCCAACTCTCAATTCTCTGTATTTTTTCTCTCTACCTCTCTATTCTTCTTAGTTAGCCATTAGGAGAAATAAGCCGCATAATATAACTGATAGAGCCTCACCTCCCACGTACTTATCAGTTAAAAAAATAAAAAGACATCAGTTGAATAAGCCAAAGGCCACAAGGCCTTGCTTGGCTATGCACATAACTCCCAAACTAGATTGTTTTAATAATCGTATATTATATAGTTTCCAATTGTCACACTTTAGTTAATTTAAATAACTTTAGTTTAGTTAATTTAAATAACTTATAATAGTAATTATAATAATTATAATTTTTATTATAATTATACTTATAATTAATAAATAATTACATATATCTAATTTAATTAATAAATTAGAATTAAACATTACCTTATTTAATTTATTTACTTTCTTTAATATTAAACCATTCATTTAATTTAATTATTTCATTAAATTAAATCCTTCAAATAAAAATTACCATTATTTAATTTAATTAACATTAATCAATTTAGTTACTAAATCAATTCATCACAATTCATTAATTATTTATTTATCTCAATAAATAGATTATTTAAAATATTTATTTAATTCAATAAATATTTAAATTAAATTACAAATTTCTCGATCGTGACATCCTTCCCTCCTTATAAGGATTCCGTCCTCGAAATCAATGAAACCTCCCTTACTCGATTTTCACCAAATCTCTTTTCAAAAGTTATCGTTGAATATCCTCAACACATCACCTTTATATAGGTTTTATTTATTACCACCACCACTATTCTTCATAACAAATTCTTGTAAGTTTTATTTCATAACCTTTACTTAGACTCAATTATATTTGAGTATTACATATTCTTTGACCCGTTCATTATCTTTCTCTAAGGATCATTATCATATACTATATTCTCAAACTCTAAGGACATTACATTCACCCCTTCTTCTAAGAATTTCGTCCTCGAAATTTTGACTTACTAATATTCGTTCATTCCATTCATCAAAATAGATTTTATGTTAATATCTATTTATTCATTAGGTTCTGCAACCAAATTCTTTCTCTAAGGATCTTTCTAAGATCATCATATTCCTCATCTCTTCCTCTTCTAAGAGTTTTACATTACTCTTCTTTCTGGAATTTCATTTCTTTCTTGAAATTATTATGTTTTGCTTAATTTTCTCATCCTTTCCACTTTCACCTTTCAGAATAACGAGAATCTTCCACAATTGCTCAATAATTGGGAAGGGATATGAATAACAAGAATTTAACAGATTCCAAATCATGTTGAGGGGTCATAAAACCTTGAACTACGTCCCTAGGTTATCAAGTATCTCGACTTGAACCTTTAACAGTCATAAGACTATACGGACCCTGAACTCTTCTCCAGGTTTAATAGTGCATCATCACTGTAAACCATCTTTAACAGAATGGTTATCAATCACATAGACTGAAAACACTCTCTGCAAGTACTCTAGGTGATCAGCTTATCGTACCCCTACGTCGTGCACAATGTATTACATCTTAACATCGTAACGACTATATGCGTAACTTTCGAAACCATTGTCTCCGATAACATATCCCCTTTTATAGGGTTGTTCACCTCAACTTTTCAACATTTGAATTCGAACCAAAACAATTTGGCTTGGCATAACTTCTCAAGAAACGCTTGAATTTCATGAACATCTTTCAATATTCGCTTCAAATTGAATCAAATAACATGCATTTCTACAACAATTGAACATCAATCAAAATACACATATACATATATATATATATATAAATATATATATATTGTAAAATCCCAAATTTTACGAATAAAGATTTAATTTTCTCGAAATATTTTTTTGAATATTATGGTGTGAAATTGAGATAATGTTATAGTTGTGGGTAGTATTTATAAATTTTGCAAAGTATGCAAGTTGTTATATAATATTCGATTGGTTGGGAATATTCGTTTTAACAGGAATATTAAAGACGACAAGACAATCATTTAGTGGACCCCACAACGGAATTATTATTGGATTGAGAAAACGACAAAAAAAAATTTATGAAAATAACGATGGAAGTTTTACCGTTAATACTATGAACTACTCGGTAGTAAAAGTATAGTAATACGTGTGGTTGTATAGTAGCACACGGTATTGATTATTGATGTTTACGTGAGAAGTCACTCAGTTTTGCTCAATTATTTCAAAAGAATTGTTGCATAGTATCTCACGTTAATTGATTCAATTATTGTCGATATTTTATATATTATTAAATCAATAATTGAGATGACAGAGTTATGAATATTATTATTTGCAATATTAACGATGTCTAGAAGTTTCGCCGAGAGAGGTTTGGTCACCTAATCAATGCGCCAATAGGAGAAATCCTTATTGAAAAGGCCCCTCTTTCCCGAGAACGAATTCGGTCGATTAATAGTGTGAATTATAATAATGATGATGAAGTTTTGTTTTATTAGTATTATTAATATAATAAAACAGAAAAGCTTTTTATATGAAATAGAATACTTTTATAAAGTTATTTATTTTATTAGACAATAATTAGAATATAATATATTTTATCATGCATAGTGTTTTGCATAGTAAAATCTATTTATATAAAATGTAATACTTTTATAAAGTTATTTATTTTATTAGAAAATAATTAGAATATAATATATTTTATTATGTATAGTATTTGCATAGAGCCTGCATAGTGTTTGCATAGTAAAATCTTTTTATATAAAACAGAATACTTTTATAAAGTTATTCATTTTATTAGATTATAAATAAAATATATTATATTTTATTTAAAATATTTTGTTTTATTAGAATATTTTATTGTAAACCAATCTGGACCGTCCGTTTAAAAATAAATCAATCTGGACCGTTCATGAATTAGTTACTATTCAGTCCATTCTCCTATAAATAGAAGCTCATTCCTTCATTATTTCTTACGAATTCACTTAAACTTTAGAGAGAGAAATTATAAAGAGAAGCTATAGAGATAAAATCTATAGAGAGAAAGAAGAAGAGAAGTCTGCTACCTCACTATTCCAGTATCCAGTTTTCTTCTAAGGTAAGGGGTATTATTCTTTCGTATTCATGAAGAGAACTTCTATTATTCCATTCTTTATTATTCTGTTGGAATAACTTTGATATGTGGCTACCCTATACTTGGTGAAATTCTTCATTATTCCATTCTTTATGATTATGTTGGAATAACTTGTCATGCTGGTACCGCATACATGGTGAAATTCTTCTTTTTTTATTCCATTCTTTATCATTCTGTTGGAATATCCCGCTTCGGTGTATTACGCTCGCTGACACGGTTCCATTAATTATTATTACGTTGGAATAACTCACATGCATGCGATTCTATCACATGCATGGTGATTTTGTTGTTATTCTATTCTTTATTATTATGTTGGAATATCCCGCTTCGGCATGCAATTTCGCCGACACGGTTCCGATTCTTTATTATTCGTCAAAATATCACGTGCGTGCGTTTTACGCATGACTGCTTCCATTCTTTATTATTACATTTGGGAATAACACGTCTCACGAAGTCTATCGCACGCATGGTGAATCCTTCTGTTATTCTATTCTTTATTATTCTGTTGGAATAACCTGTCTATGTGGATTACCACATGCATGGTGAATGATCCTTTGTATTCATTTCTTATTAAATTATGGAAATGATCTGGCTACGTGGATTACCGCATGGCGGCGAAAATCCATTTGCAGTTTTATATATTCTATTATACACAGTTGGTTAAAGCTTTGGCTTCTATATTCCTTGAAATTAGTGGAATATCCTGGATATTTGCGCTTCATCCAGTATCTTTTCGTGGAAATATTCTTCTAAGCATTCTTGAATTTTTCTCCACAAAGCAGTATCATGTTGACAATTTGGACGATATTGGTTCATAGATAAATTAATTCTTGAACTTGTTTTATTGAATTAATATGTCATTGTCATGATGAGTTATGTTGGTTATTATGTGAAAACATGAAAGTTTCTTAGAAATCACAAAGGGTTGAAAATTAGATTTTGGTAAAAAAGGAACATGAAATTCAATTGACCATATCTCCTATTATATTTCGAATTTTTTAGTGTGGTCAAGTTTTAAAGATAGATTTATGAGTTTTCTAACTTATCCAAGTGGAATCACTATAAAAGGTGTTGTAAATTTTCGTATGGACTGATTTTAGCAAAGGAGTCAAAAGCTGCAAATTAGGAAAAAGCTACTACCCAGAAATTTAAAAGGGCATTTTCGGCCACTAAATTTGTGAGAAAAATTTCGGCCTTTTGGGACATGAAAATTTATGGTATAAAGTACCTCCTGTCCAAAAATGAGCTCATTCCGACTTAAAATGAGTAAGTTATGACCATTTCAATATTTAGGTTTTTTCGACGAAAAACGCTATAACCGGAGTTCTATAACTCCGATGACCATGAAAGTTAGAAAATATGATTTTATGGCTTGGAAATCCTATATAGGGTATATGCAGATTTTTGATAAGGGATTTGATCATTGGTGATGAAATCTTATGAGTATGGCATTTTTGAATGATTAAATTCATTATTTGGTAATGTATAAACAATTGAAATAAATTGTTTATAAGTTTAATAAGTGATTAAAATATTGTTATAATATTAATAATATTAGATTATGAGTTTATTAATTGATTGATAATATTTGGATAAATTTAAAGTCTTTAATATTTATCCTTGTTTGATTAATGCTTATATCATTGTCATCATCCTCATGCTTATATGGTGATATTTGGTTTACGTGCAAAGATGGAATGTTGATTATTGAATTGTATATCTTTGGCTTACGTGCAAAGATGGACTGTTGATTATTGATTTTATAGTTGTATATCTTTGGCTTACGTACAGAGATGGACTTGGTATGATTATGACCAGGGATCATTCGGTATAATCATGACCTGTAATGTTATAAACGATGTGGTAAAAGTCCTCAGTGGCCTGTAGTGCATTGATGGACAGTTTTTGGTATGATTATAACCAAGAATTATTCGGTATAGTCATGACCATTAATGATTTAATGAATATCCTTGGCCCGTAGTGCAGAGATGACTTGATGATGTGGTTTATTTATTAAGCTGAGTCTCAGCGATAAAAATTGATAAAAATATTTTAAATCATAGAAGATAGTAGATATCATGCTCTACTTGATTTTTCTAATGGATTACTTATTCCGCTGCAGTTAAACTTGATGTCTATTGTATTTTATCAGTTTAACATTGTTGAAGACTATTGATAATTTATTTTGCATTATCTTAGTCATAATATTTCTTACTGGGCTAGTTGAGCTCACCCTTTTTTTCACTGTTCTCTTCAGGAAATGAGAATTTAGCTGGGACGAGTCGGGGAATGGAGTGACGGTCCAGATGATAGCATTAGTAGTCCTCACTATTCTGTTAAATAGTGTGACAATAAAAGTAATGAGGACTTCATTGAGTTTGTATACTGTCTAGATGACAATATACGTATTAAAACTCTTAGATTATGTTTTTTTGTATTTTACACAACTGATGTATAATTAAGTTGTATTTGAATTTTGTACCATGTATCTGGCGACCCAAGATGGGTGATGTATACTTATTTTTGGGGCGTCACAGTTGGTATCAAAGCTTAGGGATATGATCCCTAGCTGAGATGTGAGACAAGAACTAGGGGGGAGAGACAGGGAATTCCTTCGCTTGTATGACCTACCTAAGTTTATTTGGTATTTAATTGGTTGGTCAGAGTATAGGAATAATATGTGATATGTCAATTAACCCTTGTTTTGTGACAGTGTTTGAAAATGGTATCTGAAAATATTGAGATAAGCAATGGAGCAAAATAATATGACCGTATCACAGTACGAGGCTAAGTTTGCGGAGTTATCCCGGTTTGCATCCCATTTGGTCGATAATGAGGAGCGAATGACGCGAATGTTTCTAAGAGGTTTGAAATCCGATATACGTCAATACCTCATTTCTCATAAACTTTGTTTATATTAGGATGTTGTGAATAGGGCTCGATTATTGGAGTGCGATAATGAGTCAAAGACAACCAAAAGGTAATGACCAAGAACACGATAATAATCGCATCGGCAAGTAACGGCCATCGGAACAATGATAACCATTGTGGGGGAAATTATCATGCCAAGAATGGTAACCACTTCAGTGGTAATCATGACCAAGATAATAGAAGTGGAAATTTCAAGAAGAGAATGTCATTTAGCTCGATTTTGTCATATAGTGAAGTCAAGTCCAGCTGGGACGATGGCACCAAAGGCGGATACGGACAAAACAATGTTTGTGGTTTCAGGAAGAGCATTTTTCGTGACTTCTCAAAAAGCGAGTAACCCGAACGAAGTTAGCACGGGTTAGTTAATTATAAATTTTTGCGAAGTCTATACCTTATTAGATACCGGTTCTACCCATTCTTTTATCTCTCTTGCTTGCATTCAACGTTTAAATTTGACTTCGGAGAAGTTAGACTTTGACTTATCTATTGAAACTCCGTTAGGAGAAACCTTCGTTACCTCCACTATTTATAAATCTTGTTTCATTCAAATCGACACTTTCACGTTACCTGTCGATCTTATCTCTTTGAAAATACTTGCCTTAAAAGCGATTTTAGAAATCGATTGGTTAACTACTCATCATGCTTTTCATAAGGTTGTTAGCTTTCATATTCATAACCAACCTGTTATGCGAATTCAAGCAACCAAACCACTAAATTTAATCACTATTATATCAAGTCATAAATAAAGAGCCTCGAGCCTTTCGCTGGTGACTTCCTTGTATGGAATGCACCGAAGCCAGACTTTCTGTAGGCGACGTCGTGAATGACGATGACAAGTTGATAGGTATCAATGTGACGTGCTATCCAAGTCTTGGATGAGAGTCACAGTTTTGAATGATATTTCTATTGTTAATAAATTTCCTGACGTATTCTCGAAGAACTTCTTAGCCTACCCCTAGAGCGTGAAATCGAATTTTGTATTGACCCCAGTACAAAACCCATTTCTAAAACCCTCAAGTATTTCTTCACCCAAAATGAATGTATAATGCGCCAAAGACGATGGCTCGAGCTGTTGAAGGTTACGACCATACCATCGTGGAAAAGCGAACGTGATAGTTGACGTGTTGAGTAGAAGATCATATGTGTTTACGAGTGCGAATATACGAATCTACGTGAAGATAACGAATATATGATTAGAACTGACTTTAGTCAATAATGTTAAACCTGCTAAAGCTACACACCCAGAGCTGATGAATGTGAAGAAGAAGGTTCAAGAGGGCGTTATTCTAGAAGCAAGACTCGATGAAGAGAAGAAATCTCAACCCTTGATTTTATTGGTCTATTTGAAATCCTCGATCAAGTAGGAACTGTGGCCTATAGACTCGTTTTACCGCCAAGTATGTCGCGTGTTCATAACATTTTTCACATATCAATGTTATGTAAATATGTGGACGACCTGAACCACATTATTGATTTAGAACCGGACGAGATAGCGGATAATTTAACGTATAATGATGTACCTGTTAAAATCCTAGAATATATTCTACGCTTAAAGGTTATACCTCAAGAGTTAGAATCGTGAAGTGTCTCATCCTCATTCGGCGTATAAAGGTACATACATACGTAAATTTCGAGGGCGAAATTTCATAAGGAGGGGAGATTGTAAAATCCCAAATTTTACGAATAAAAATTTAATTTTCTCGAAATATTTTTTTGAATATTATGGTGTGAAATTGAGATAATGTTATAGTTGTGGGTAGTATTTATAAATTTTGCAAAGTATGCAAGTTGTTATATAATATTCGATTGGTCGGGAAATATTCATTTTAACAGGGAATATTCGTACGACGGCACAATCATTGGTGGACCCCACAACGGAATTATTGTCGAATTGAGAAAACAACAAAAATATTTTTATGAAAATAACGACGGAAATTTTACCGTTAATACTGTTGAACTACTCGGTAGTAAAAGTACAGTAATACGCGTGGTTGCATAGTAGCACACGGTATTGATTATTGTTGTTTACGTAAGAAGTCACTCAGTTTTGTTTAATTATTACTTCAGTAATTGTTGCATAGTATCTCACATTAATTGATTCAATTATTGTCGATATTTTATATATTATTAAATTAATAATTGAGATGACAGAGTTATTAATATTATTATTTACAATATTAACGATGTCTAGAAGTTCTGCCAAGGAGAGGTTTAGTCACCTAATCGCTGCCATGATAGGAGAAATCCTTATTGAAAGCCCCCTCTTTCCGGAACGACACTTTGATTCGATTAATAGTGTGAATTATAATAATGATGATGAAGTTTTGTTTTATTAGTATTATTAATGTAATAAAACAGAAAAACTTTTTATATAAAATAGAATACTTTTATAAAGTTATTTATTTTATTAAACAATAATTAGAATATAATATATTTTATTATGCATAGTATTTTGCATAGTAAAATCTTTTTATATAAAACAAAATACTTTTATAAAGTTATTTGTTTTATTAGACAATAATTAGAATATAATATATATTTTATTACGATAGTGTTTGCATAAGTGCTGCAGATAGTGTTTCGTGATAGTAAAATCTTTTTTATATAAAAAATGTAATACTTTTATAAAATTATTCATTTTATTAGATTATAAATAGAATATATTATATTTTATTTAAAAGATTTTGTTTTATTAGAATATTTATTGTAAACCAATCTGGACCGTCCGTTTAAAAATAAATCAATCTGGACCGTTCATGAATTAGTTACTATTGGTCCATTCTCCTATAAATGAAGCTCATTCTTTCATTATTTCTTACTTAATTCTTTGAAACTCTAGAGAGAGAAATTATAGAGAGAATCTATAGAGAGAAAGAAGAAGAGAGGTCTGCTACCCCACTATTCCAGTATCCAGTTTTCTTCTAAGCTAAGGGGTATTATTCTTTCGTATTCATGAAGAGAACTTCTATTATTCTATTCTTTATTATTCTGTTAGAATAACCTGTATACGCGGGCTACCCTATACTTGGTGAAATTCTTTTGTTATTCCATTCTTTATCATTATGTTGGAATAACCTGTCTATGCGAAGTACCGCATACATGGTGAAATTCTTCTGTTATTCCATTCTTTATCATTCTGTTGGAATATCCTGTCGGTGCGTATTACGCCTGACCTGGTTCCATTAATTATTATTCTGTTGGAATAACCTATTTGTGCAGTCTATCACATGCATGGTGATTTCTGTTGTTATTCTATTCATTATTATTCTGTTGGAATATCCGCCGGTGCTTAATTTTACCGACCGATTTCGATTCTTTATTATTTTCGTCGAAATATCCACATGCATGCGTTACGCGTGACTGGTTCCATTCTTTATTATTCATTGGGAATAACACCGTCATGCAATCTATCGCACGCATGGTGAATTCTTCTGTTATTTCATTCTTTATTATTCTGTTGGAATAACCTGTCTATGTGGATTACCACATGCATGGTGAATGATCCTTTGTATTCATTTCTTTTAAAATTATGGAAATGATCTGGCTACGTGGATTACCGCATGGCGGCGAAAATCCATTTGCAGTTTCATATATTCTATTATACACAGTTGGTTAAAGCTTTGGCTTCTATATTCCTTGAAATTAGTGGAATATCCTGGATATTTGCGCTTCATCCAGTATCTTTTCGTGGAAATATTCTTCTAAGCATTCTTGAATTTTTCTCCACAAAGCAGTATCATGTTGACAATTTGGACGATATTGGTTCCTAGATAAATTAATTCTTGAACTTGTTTTATTGAATTAATATGTCATTGTCATGATGAGTTATGTTGGTTATTATGTGAAAACATGAAAGTTTCTTAGAAATCACAAATGGTTGAAAATCTGATTTTGGTAAAAATAGAACATGAAATTTAATTGACCATATCTCCTATTATATTTCAAATTTTTTAGTGTGGTCAAGTTCTAAAGATAGATCTATGAGTTTTCTAACTTATCCAAGTGGAATCACTATAAAAGGTGTTGTAAATTTTCGTGTGGACTGATTTTAGCAAAGGAGTCAAAAGCTGCAAATTAGGAAAAAGCTACTGTCCAGAAATTTAAAAGGGCATTTTCGGCCACTTAATTTGTGAGAAAAATTCCGGCCTTTTGGGACATGAAAATTTATGGTATAAAGTACCTCCTGTCCAAAAATGAGCTCATTCCGACTTAAAATGAGCAAGTTATGACCATTTCAATATTTAGATTTTTTCGACGAAAAATGCTATAACCATAGTTCTATAACTCCGATAACCATGAAATTTGAACTAGAAGATCACGTTAACATGTGTAAGATCCTGCCAAGATTTGGGAATTTCTGGAGTTAAACTTGAGGTAGCTAATTTCTTAAGGAATTAATTAGAAATTAATTTTTAAAAAATAGTAAATAAATTTTAAAAATTCCGAGAAAAATATATCTTCAATGTGGGGCTATATTCTGCTAAATCCCAGAAAAGAAATATTTTTAGGACTGATTTGGTATTTTTCATGAAAATGATCTAGTTATGAGTAAATGAGTTGAACATGTTATGTGAAGTAACAAAGTTGGAAAATATGATTTTATGGCTTGGGAATCCTATATAGGGTATATGCAGATTTTTGATAAGGGATTTGATCATTGGTGATGAAATCTTATGAGTATGGCATTTTTGAATGATTAAATGCATTATTTGGTAAAGTATAAATAATTGAAATAAATTATTTATAAGTTTAATAAGTGATTAAAATATTGTTATAATAATAATAATATTATATTATGAGTTTATTAATTGATTGATAATATTTGGATAAATTTAAAGTCTTTAATATTTATCCTTGTTTGATTAATGCTTATATCATTGTCATCATCCTCATGCTTATATGGTGATATTTGGTTTACGTGCAAAGATGGACTGTTGATTATTGAATTGTATATCTTTGGCTTACGTGCAAAGATGGACTGTTGATTATTGATTTTATAGTTGTATATCTTTGGCTTACGTGCAGAGATGGACTTGGTATGATTATGACCAGGGATCATTCGGTATAATCATGACCTGTAATGTTATAAACGATGTGGTAAAAGTCCTCAGTGGCCTGTAGTGCATTGATGGACAGTTTTTGGTATGATTATAACCAAGAATTATTCGGTATAGTCATGACCATTAATGATTTAATGAATATCCTTGGCCGTGAAAAGTAGGATGACTTGATGATGTGGTTTATTTATTGTCGAGTCTCGTGATAAAAATTGATAAAAATATTTTAAATCATAGAAGATAGTAGATATCATGCTCTACTTGATTTTTCTAATGGATTACTTATTCCGCTGCAGTTAAACTTGATGTCTATTGTATTTTATCAGTTTAACATTGTTGAAGACTATTGATAATTTATTTTGCATTATCTTAGTCATAATATTTCTTACTGGGCTAGTTGAGCTTACCCTTTCTTTCACTGTTTTCTTCAGAAAATGAGAATATAGCTGGGACGAGTCGGGGAACAGAGTGACGGTCCAGATGATAGGATTAGTAGTCCTCACTATTTTGTTAAATAGTGTGACAATAAATATAATGAGGTCTTCATTGAGTTTGTATACTGTCTAGATGACAATATACGTATTAAAACTCTTAGATTATGTTTTGTCGTATTTTACACGAATGATGTATAATTAAGTTGTATTTGAATTTTGTACCATGTATCTGGCGACCCAAGATGGGTGATGTATACCTATTTTGGGGGCGTCACATATATTCTCATATCTTAAAGAAATCTCAAAAATCTTTTTATGGCGTCATGGTTATGACGTTGTCATATTACATCTCACCAGAGTGGGCTGACGATCATATGATCACATCCAACACCAGGTTCCATTGCATTGATGACTCCATCGTTTATCATATCACCCGATACATATAATTAAAATATATTTTGAAAATTTTAAAAAAAAATCATCATCATTTTCTTTATCTAGCCGAAACAAACAACATAGATATACGAATAATAGCACTGTTTTTAAAAATTCTTTGGTTCACTAGTGTGATCTAACATTTTAAAAAAAATCAAAAGTACATCCATCGGCATGAAGTCAATAAATCTCGAAAGTCTAGCATAGCTAGTAGATTCAGAATATCTAATTTTCTATTTCAATCTTTATACTAAATATTCTTGTATTTCAACTTATAATCCTCCTATATCCCCAGTATAGTTCATCAAACTTACCGTACATTGGAAGTTCAGGAACTTGCCACAATAGTATGAGTTTAAGAACTTATTCTAGTCGTAACCATAGCGTCTATTATTTGAGGGTTCAAAACATACCATATTATTGTGAGTCACAAACTTACCATATGCATTAGTTTTAAGAACAGTACCTAATCCTAATAATATCTGACTAATCTTAATAGTTTCTAACTATCAAATATACACATGAGAAAAGAATCACCTTTTCACCACATATATATTGATAGCGTGACACCAACATTCCAATGATTATCAATGTGATAAACTGAGTGAAAGCACAAAACCCTCGCCCATACAAAGTTTATACAACTCAGCCATCACATGAGTCCTCGATTGAAATCCCACCTAACTCCATCTTACTCATAACTTACTCTTAACTTGCTCAATAAGAATTTCTCGTATCACATTATCTATAACTCCTCGTGAGTTTATCTCGTACTATATTATAGTACATTATTTTCATAGCATCAAGCTATAATTATTCAAACATTACAGACCATCTTTTTTTTATAACTTAAACAGATCACATCGTGATCTTATTCTATAATTATTTCCCTTAAAATTCTTTTCTTAACTCTTGATCATTTTGTTTTACGATCCCCTTTCTTCCCTTTTTCATTATTTTTGACATTATTCGTTATCTTGGCTATTGGAGTTAGGCAACTCCCATTTCTTATCTTTATATCTTTTCAAGATTCTTCTCTGAATTTTCTTGTTTATATAAAAATTCCTCCTTTAAGAATTTCAAACTTCATTTATATTGCTCAACATTTCATTCGAGTTCCATATTTTCATCATACGTATCTATTTTCTATACTTGGTACACATCGAGTATCTAATAGTTTCAATATGGTACGATGAGTGGTTTCCCACAAACAACCAACAAACTAGGTTCTGAGTTGCTAGTTCGTATATGCCTCTGCTCTATGAAGGAATCGTTTAGCCCAGATACCATACATCAACCATTAAAGAGTACAATTATACCATACTTAAATATAACTTCTTCTTTTTTAACTTCTTTATCATTCTCTTCTTATAGACATTGTCTATTTATTATCACCTTACATTCTTATTATTGGAGTTAGATAACCCCCCATTCATATTCCTTATAACTATATGAGATTCTTCTTTGAATCCTTTCATGCATGTTTTAATCCCTCCTTTATAAATTTCTTAAATTATTTATTATTGTCCAAACTCTATTCGAGCGTATTCTTTCATTATCTTCACCTTCCTTCTTTAAGGTTATAGCCTACGGTACTCCTACCTAAGGTTTATAACCTACAGCTTTGATACTAAATGTAACGAACCCAAAATTCATACAATTTAATTCTCAACTTCGGTCGTTAATAACACATCTACCTTCTGATTTTACATCATTATTCGATGTTAAACTTTATGAAATGCGGAATAATTTAAACTTTTATGTCTTCTTACTTTAATTCCCTGAATCAAAACCTTTATCATCTACATGTCTTTGAATCAATCTTGTTTTATGATTCATTTTATCACTGTTATTATATAAAATCTTACATTTCAATTTGATAACCTTTACATATCAGATACCTCTAACTTTAGCTTTACAACTCAACATAAAACTATACATCATAAAACATTTAGTACATCTCATGAATCTTAAACATGGTATATGGAAATAACAACTTTAGCTAAAATATTAATCTTCGTGTATTATTTCTGATCCACATCATTCAAGTAGCACATAGTGTTACCTTCAATCCTTAACCTGCAAAAATGGTTATTTTCAAGGTTGAGCTCGACAGCCCAGCAAAATCTACAGTTTTCATGCATCACGTAGCACATAATAACATGCTCAACATATATCTCATAAACATTGGACTAACATAACATACGTGCTACAGTTCATATAACAAGTATAAAGATTGAGTTCCTTACTCAATCAGCATGCTTTACTCAATCAACGTAATCATAATTTGACTTTAACATATCATACATTCAACATATATATAACACATCATGCTCTTTGCAATAAAAATTTAAAACAGTTAATCACCAAGTTCACATAGCAAAAGGTTGGGGAAAATGGAAAGGAAATTTGTGGTTACATGTAAATAAAATCATGTTCACCAACTGTTTGATTAAATTATCCAAGTAGGGGTTGTTATAGTATAAAAGCATGCTAGCTATGAATTAGAGTCCAAATCATGCCTACGGGCTCATATATTGAGATGAATGCCTCAAACATACTTCTATGCTTAAAAATAACATGTTGTAGTATAACTTACATGTTATGATAATTTATTTTAGATAGTAGAGTACCTTACTCCACGATCATAGAATGCAACTCCACGATCGTAGATCTCAACTTAAAAGTCATCTACGAACCCCCCCACTTTGAGTCTCAAATTAGAACACTGTAAATTGATGTTCCCAAACCAATGAAAGAAGAATTAAAAGCCTATTAGGGACTATTTTGAACAAAAGATAGAATCCCTGTATTTAGATGTATTAAACCATGAACATATAGTATACAGAAAGTACTTGTGGTGATAAAACTTGTACTTGAAAGTTTGAAGGTTGTTATGGTGGTTTAGTACTAACTCATGCTAATAATGCCTAGAAATAAGTTGTTTTGGTATTGATACATGAGAAAAGTTTAAAGCTTGTTAGAGTATGTGATGATGAGTTTTAAGGATAATTTGAAGTTATATGAATGCTTAGATAACCCTTGAATCATAGCTTGGGGACTGTTTATGAGTAATAGCCAAAACTGTGCTTAAACTCTAGATTAGAGGACTATTTTGGTCAAGGTCAGTACCTGAACTTTTGAGTCAGTAAAGGGACCATAATATGTCCATAATTACATTTAAAAGTTGTTCCTTAACTTAGTTGAGGTCCATATTGAGTACTACTCAGTTTTCATGTTTAAGAGCCATGAAAAGTAAGCTTTAAAGTGTCATCTAACACTTAAACGAAGAGAGGCCACACCTGAACCTTGTAGGCAAGTTTCAATAGCTATAATATGGCATAAGTAAGTTACACACGTTAAAAAACCAAGTCTAAACCATTTTAAATATTGGACTTGTTAAATATCACGTTTTAGGCCAAAAGTGGTCTGTTTTGGGTAAAATTTAGTACCTGAATTTGTAAGACTATAATGAACTTATATAAAGTTGCTAATGCTTGCTTTTGATGATTCCTAATCATTCCTATGACCAAAGCTAGTAAGAAAACCAAGTTAGGGTCTATTTTTCAAGCCTAAAGTAAGCTTTGATAGGTCAAAATTGGTTAAATGATTAAACAAAGTGAGATGATGATAAAAGTAACCTTAGGCAACTAAAATACACATGCCTAGACTGTCCAAGTAGCCAAAACTAAAAAAAATTTAAGAAGTGTCGAAATCAGTTTTGGGGAAAAAATGTTAAACTGTCTAGTTTAAACCTCAGTTAAAGTAGGCCTAACTGATATGAATGAGGAACCTAAACCCTTATTAAAATACCTTGGTATATGGTCTAGAAGTAGGGCCATATGGTAGAGCCAAAAGATTAACCAAGAAATTCCAACAAATCATCAAAGTAGGCAGTAAACTCAATTCTGCAACAGTTGGATAGTAGAGTGAACTCTGAAAATCGTAGAGTGAACTCTGAAAATCGTAGAGTGAAAATAGTAGAATGAAAATCGTAGAGTGAACTCTAAAAATCGTAGAGTGAAAATAATAGAGTGAAAATAGTAGACTACAGATAGTAGAGTGAAAATGGGTAAACACCCTAGTTTGTGCACAGTTTTGGTTAACTTCCATAACTGAATTTAAGAAACCAAACTCATGAAAAAATACTATGATATATGATCTAAATGCTTGCACAAACAAAAGATCAAATGGGCTAACTCATAAAGTCCTAAAGCATCATCAAAGTGGCCTAAAAATTAACTTCTGATGCAATTGATAGTATAGTGAAAATGTAAAATACCCATTTTGAGGCACTATCTTAAGAATCCTTAAGAGATTGCTTCAGTTGACTCACTATGGAATTAAATACTATGATGTATGGTCTAAAAGCTTGTTCAAACATAGAAGTCAAAAGCTCATTACATAGATTCATAAAAATCCCCAAAGTACCCTAGAAAATCATATTTTCTATTTTTGAACTATGATGGAATAATGGGATTTGATTCCTAAAAATGCCACAGCATAACGTAAGATGATATTTGAAGTGTATAATGACCAATGATTTGTATCATGTTATGATTGGACCAAAATGAGTATATTTGAGAATGTATAAAATAAGTATGCAATGTATACCATGTGTGTATGGTCACAAAGTGATGAATGAAGGCTATATGCCTAATCTAAGTCTAAGGAACTTAGATGAGTAATGTTTAGCCAAATATAGTATGATGTAGTGGTGTGATACACATACAGTAAACTATAAGTGCAATAAGCCAGCACATGTGGCGATAAAAGGGGAAATAAAGCAAAGTTATATAAATAACGAAGTTGAATATAAATGTGGTACAAGGACAATATAAGTTAAAGTAGGTTATTAAAGTAAAATTAACCATGAGATCAAGTATTGATTGTGTTTATTATCAATCTCACATACAGTTTAGGTCATGCAGAGGAACACGACAGGTTAGCGTAATGGTAAAATGATGGTACATGCAAGTTTTTCAGAGCTTGTTTTTATATGTGAACTTGTTAAATATAATGTGTACATAGTCCCTGTATTATATGTACTCCTTGTGAATAAATTGAGATGTGCATTATGTGTTATATTGTGATATAAATCTACTGAATCAAGTTAATGATTGATGTGGATTGAGTTATGGAAACTTATCAAGTTAATGATTGATGTGGATTGAGTTATGGAAACTTACTATATTCATGATATGAGGTTTATGATAAGCATGAAGCCGGTATAATTGTTGAGTATGAGCATTATGATGTCTGAATAAATGCAATGTATGAAAAATATGAATTATGTATAAACTACGAATCATGAATAATTTAAGTTGTGTTTAAAATGTTAAAATTGTGTTATGTGATAATGTTTAAACCTGTTGGGCAACTTAGTTGGTCACCCTTGCTATAAATAATTATTTTCAGCTAAACTATAGCGGATCACAGGATTCGGGATAGACAACGAAAAAAGGAAGAAGTTCTTATTGAAGTTATTCGTATAGCTCTACCTATGCTAGATAACATTCATATGACATATTATAATTGCATGGTCAAAGAACATTGTATAGAAGAATAGTTAAGTGTAGTTGTGACTTCATGGATACTTAAAATCAATATATCAAAGTGAAAAATATTATTTATAACTTGAAATGTATAATTTAAATCAATATGATTTAAAAGTGTAAAATCAGGCTGTAAAGGTTGCGGATTCTGGAAATAGAATGAATTAATGTAATAATTGGTATCAAAGTGAGGTTGTATTCATTATTTTATGAATAAATGTTATAAATATTCATATGAAGGTTGTATAGTAATGCACTAGGTCCGAGGTTTAAAGGACCCGAATTTGGGGGCGTTGCAGTAATTAAATTTCAGTTTTACTTTAAATTATTTTCAAAATCAATATTTGAGACCGTTGAAATTGAATTGAATTGATAGTAAATTGATAATTAGAATAATTATTAGTATTTTTTTCTTTGTGGGTTCAACATCCTTCTTACATCTATATTACTTGATTGGTCGTATATACTTGTGCGAAATTGTTATTATATAAATCATACAACACATTTTTAGCGATGTTGACGGGGAACAGTTCTAATTATTTTGTTATTGCTTTTTATCAATTTATTTTATTTAAACGTTTTTAATTTTCTGTTTTAATTGCTTTTTCAGGCTTCTATCTGTTCGAGTCTGTTTTACAAAGAGGTTGTGACGCCCCCAAATCCGGGTCTCTTCCAACCCGACAGATGGTGCTACACGGTACTACCATTCATACATACATTCCATTGAAATGCCCCAAAAGAACGAATATGTCTTATATATATTAAAATAATGTTTACATTTCTCAGGTTCTTGATAACCCTTTCACTTGTTCTTGTCATAATATCAAATATATTACAAATGTTCATCCTATAATATTATATAAGTATTCTACGGGTTCGTCTTCGCTTTGCCCTTATCCTTGCCGAAGCCTTCGGTCCGTTCGATCTTAGCTGTGTTCATATGGTTCAAGCAAGAGTGAGCATAACTAGCTCAGCAAGCACAACATTTCTAATAAACAACATGCTTGAAACATAGGATACGTATATCTTCAATAACTGAACAATAGTTATGAAGTACTATCGATAATTCAAAATAGCACTTCTTTTCATTCAAAACATTTTACAACAACAATATTCAGTAAAACATCAATTCCGGTCCAAGACCTTGAGCATTTCATAAGTTCTTTTGAAAAGGACATCCCGGCACTAAGTCCGTAAGTTTGACATTACTTACGAGCACGTCTAGGTGATCAGCCTATAGTACTCTATGTTGATCAACACTACATTCATTAAACGTGTATACGTTTAAGTTGTGGCAACCTCACGTGCCTGTCGTTAAACGACAAAAACATTTTTAGCATACTCGGTCTTCGATTGAAAACCACACCAATATAGCTCGGTAAACATTAATCATGCTTAACAGAATCATAATATAAGTCTAGCCGACAGAATTGGCTTTGACTTCATCATTCAAGACTTCATGTGAAATAATACATGAATTTCAAAGCTTGTCTGAGACTAAACTGGAACAAGGGTTAGAATACTTGCCTTCAGCGTCTGCTTACTGATTATCACACGTACACTTTAAGTCTTTAAGTCTCTACAATACATGATCATATAACATACCACATTAGGTCTTATATAATCAAGTAGGTATATTATTATATCTTACCCTTCATCTCAATCTAAATTCTGACTTAGATCTGTTATTACGATTTCCGACTTTTCATTACGTCATTCACATTACATTCACATTGAATTGGTTATTAACTCTAATCATCATACATAAGGTTTAAAAGTACCTTACAATATCTTATTAAGTTTCTCAGTTTATTACTACTGAGTTACTGTTCAAGTTGTACTCATAAACATTCTTTATTGTCCACTTCCTAGGGTTAGCGCTGCGGTGCCACCCATTACTCTTCAATCGCGCATGCGTGCATGAAGTTAAGATAGAGACAGCCAGGATGGGACTACCGTGGCATGAGTCCTTACTCTTTAGGTCACACATGAGCGAAGTTAAAGCAATGTGCTTTCGAGACATCGCATCGCATCGACTTCGTCCTACTCATTTGGCCTTGGGTTGACGCCGCGGCACTAACTCTGTCTCTCAGATAGTTTGTAAAAATTGAAAATTTTACGAAACTTCCAAACTCATAACTTCTTCGTTATAAGTCCGAATTGGCTTATTAAAAAGCCTACGGTTCACAATTTACATACTCTATGCGTTCATGTAAGAATTTTATCTATTTGACTTCGTTTGCTAAAATTTCACCTATTAGTTCATTTTCAACGAAAACGATAAACGTTCGTGAACATTCAACTCTATAATGCCAAATATAACTTGTCTCTATCAAAAACCAACGTTGCCGACTTCAAACACAAAATACGACTTCCATTCCGAGAATTTCACGAATTCGACGATTATCGTCCAATCGTGTGAATTCCGGCGTAACTTTGTTACTAATGATTCTAAATGGATTTTAATCAACATATAAACATTTCAAGTTACTTATTACACCAACTTATTCTCAAAGTAAGTTTTGACTTATTCTCATAAGTCAATGACTTATTCAACTTATGACCTACAAATTTACTTGCTTATGACTTAATATGGACTTAAGTCTTTTAATCAATGTTCTCATACCATATTGAGCATACTAACATCATATGACTATCATATGACAAGTTCATCATAAGTTCATAACTTATTTAGGTTCAAGTTGCTTATTCCACTTATCCGGCTTAAGTTCATTCATCAATGACTTCTTATATGTTCTTAGCATACAATCATACTTCTCTTATCACCCTACAATGATAGAGATGAATATATATTAGACAAGAGTCTTACCCTAGAAGCACTTGTACTTCTCTTCCTTGAAGATTTATCAAAGGTTGATTGACTTATTCTTGACTTATGTGAACTTATTCTCTCTAACACTTAAGAACTTATCTTGATAGAAGTTGGATGAAATTTAATCAAGCAACAATTGAATTGTGGAGCTCTCTATTTATAGGCTTGGCAAAGTTAGGATAGAATGGCCATTTAGGCCCTCCACCTCCTTAATCTAACCTCCTTACTATTCATTGCTTTGGCCCTAAATAAACTTGCTTATCACAACACTTATCCAAAGCTTGACCATCACATAAAGTTCTTGCCCACCAAGTCTACCCATGGGTTGCACCATGGATCCTATTTATCCAATGGATCAAGACATTGGGCTTGCTTAATTAATCTAGCTAATTCTTATTGGGCTTGTATTACATTAGTTGGACTCTTAATTAACAAACATTTGGGCTTGCATATCACTTCCCATTGGACTTCTACCAATATACTAATACTCCTACAAGTCCATTCCATTTAATTAAAAGCCTTATCATTATACCATACGTATAATTCTCGTATTCTAGATCGTATATTAATTCGTAACATACGTTATTCCATTCTTCATACATACTAGTACAATACTTCGCATCATACAATCATTACACTTTCATCTTAATGTTTAATATTCCTAACGTTCTCAAATTTAAGTCCGCATGCAAAATATTACATTTTCCATACTTAGATTATTATTACATAATCTATCTCACCTTGATATTATAAAGTTACGTATTTCTCGGAAGTTTAAAAATAATTCCCGAGCAGAAATCTATGAATAGTGTTTTTCAGAAAATTTCTCGGAAAACTTTTATTTTCGTTTTAGAAATTCAAACACTTTAATTCTCCCACATAGTTAAAATACTACATCTTTCCGGCGTTTCTAGGTTATAGAACGACATTCATCTTACTAACACATAATAATAATAATAAATAATATTATTTTATTCATTATTAAAAGTATTTACAAAATGTTCAATTTTCTGGGGCGTTACACTATCTCCCCCTTATAAGGAATCTGTCCCCAGAATCTCGCTAAAAAAATTACACAAATAATTGAGGGTAATCCTTTTTCATCATTTCTTCTAACTCCCACGTTGCTTCTTCTACATCGTGGTTCTTCCATATCACCTTCACGGAAGATATGACTTTATTCCGCATAACTTGTTCTTTTCTATCGACAATTTGAATCGGCGTTTCCTCGTATGTTAAGTCCTTCTCGATATGAATAGGTTCATATTCTATCACGTGCTTATAATCTGGCTTATAAGGACGCAATACCGATACGTGAAATACATTATGTATTTGTTCTAGGTCTAGAGATAATGCTACCATATATGCTACCTCACCCACCCGTTTTAATACCTCAAAAGGTCCTATTAACCTCGGACTTAACTTTCCCTTCTTTCCAAAACGTATCTTTCCTTTCCAGAAAGATACCTTCAGAAAGACGTAGGAGCCTACTTCAAATTCTCTATTCTCTTTATGCGAATCCGTAAACTTCTTCTGTCTGTCTTGAGCTGCTAAGAGACGCATTTGTATCTTGACAATGTCCGCTGTCTGTTGTACCAATTCTAGTCCCATCATTCGGCGTTCTCCTACCTCATCCCAATACAGTGGCGTTCTGCATTTCCTCCCATACAAAGCTTCGTAAGGCGGCATACCTATGCTTGCATGATAGCTATTGTTATACGCAAACTCCACTAATGGTAGATGATCATCCCAACTACCCTTGAAATCCATGACGCAAGATCTTAGCATATCTTCTAACGTCTAAATTGTCCTCTCGTTCTGTCCATCCGTTTGTGGATGATACGACGTACTCAGCTTCAACTGCGTTCCCAACTGCTCTTATAGACTCCTCCAAAAGTTAGATGTGAATCGTGGGTCACGATCTGACACAATCGATACTGGTACTCCATGTCTGGAAATTATTTCCTTAATATAGAGTCTAGCTAACTGATCTAAGTTATACTTAACCCTAATTGGCAAAAAGTGAGCCGACTTCATCAATCGATCCACTATTACCCAAATCGCATCATACCCTTCTGAGTAGTCGGAAGTCCTACCACAAAATCCATCGTGATATTCTCCCATTTCCACTCTGGAATTTCCAATGACTGTAGCAAGCCACTTGGTCATTGATGTTCGGCTTTAACTTTCTGACAAGTCAAGCACCTACTCACATACTCTACTATCTCTCTCTTCATGTTCGGCCACCAGAAACTCTGTCGAAAGTCTTGATACATCTTAGTGCTACCAGGATGAATCGAAAACCTTGAACTATGAGCCTCTTGTAGAACCTGCTCGTTTAATTCCGTTTCATTCGGAACCCAAATTCTTCTTTCAAATCTCAATAACCCCTCGTTATCAAGACTGTACTTAGTCTCTTTTCCATTGATTAACCACCCCTTTACTCATTCACACTCATCAGTTCTGAGCTGCACCTCCTTGATTCTCTCTACGATAGTAGATTGCATCTCTGTCATAAAAAATATCTGCCCCGATTCACTTGGCAACTTCACTTCTAATTCCATCCTAGCCATCTCTGTTATTAACTCAGTTTGAGCCGTTAACATAGACAACTTTTCCCGACCCTTTTTACTTAAGGCGTCGGCAACTACTTTGGCTTTTCCAGGGTGATACAGGATCTCACAGTCGTAATCCTTTATCAACTCCAACCATCTCCTATGCCTCATATTCAACTCCTTCTGTGTGAAGATATATTTTAGACTCTTGCGGTCCGTGTATATCTCACATTTTTCTCCATAAAGAAAATGTCTCCATATCTTTAGAGCAAAAACTACTGCGGCTAGTTCCAGATCATGAATAGGGTAAACTTTTTCATAATCCTTCAACTGCCTAGATGCATATGCAATGACCTTGCCATGCTGCATGAGCACGCAATCAAGTCCTATATGCGAAGCATCGCTATAAACTACGAAATTTCCTGTGTTATCGGGTAATGACAAAACAGGCGTTTTACTCAACCTCCTCTTCAATTCTTGAAAGTTATCTTCACATTTATCTGTCCACGCGTATTTCACCGTCTTCCTTGTCAAATTAGTCAACGGAGTCACTATCTTCAAAAAATCCTGGATGAATCTCCGATAGTAACCCGCTAACCCTAGGAAACTCCGCACCTCGATCAGCGTTTTCGGTTGTTCCCAATTCATCACGGCTTCCACCTTCGCTGGATCTACTGAAATCCCCTCATGGTCAATAACATGACCTAAAAACTGTACCTTCTCTAACCAAAATTTACACTTAGTGAATTTCGCATACAACTTCTCCTTTCTTAGTGTCTCCAACACTAATCTTAGGTGTTCAGCATGATCTTCTGGCGTCTTAGAATAGACTAGAATATCATCAATAAACACCACAACGAACTTGTCCAAATATTGCTTGAACACTCTATTCATCATATCCATAAATGCAGCTGGTGCATTAGTCAATCCAAACGACATCACTAAAAACTCGTAATGACCATAACGAGTCCTGAATGTTGTCTTTGGTACATCCTCCTTCCTAACCTTCAACTGATGATACCCCGTTCTTAAATCTATTTTAGAAAAATACTTAGCCCCTTTCAACTGATCAAAGAGATCATCCATCCTGGGCAATGGGTATTTATTCTTTATCGTTAACTTGTTCAACTCTCGGTAGTCGATACAAAGTCTTAACGATCCGTCCTTCTTCTTGACAAACAGTATCGGTGCTCCCCACGGCGAAACACTCGGTTGTATGTACTTCCTGTCCAACAGTTCTTGTAACTGCACCATCAACTCCTTCATCTCCACTGGCGCCATACGATACGGTGCCCTGGAAACTGGTGTCGTTCCTGGCACAATGTCTATGACGAACTCGATCTCTCTATCCGGCGGAATACCCGGCCGTTCACTCGGAAATACATCATCGAATTCACTCACTATAGGTATTTGTTCCATGGTTGCTACCACTCTCTGGGTATCAACAACATGACACAGATAACCTACACACTCCTTCCTCAATAATTTTCTTGTCTGTGCCATCGTTAGACAACACGAACGTCCCGGTGATCTATTCCCATAAAATACTACCTGAAGTTGTCTTAACGTTCTAATGTTCACACATTTCTTTTGACAATCTATAATTTCCCCATGGTTCAATAACCAATCCATTCCGAGAATTAAGTCGAATTCTCCTAACTTTATCGGTATCAAATCTACCGATAATTTACAACCCCGTATGTTTACGCAATAACTCCTATGAATATTTTCAACATGAATTATCTCTTCGTTCGCTACCTTAATATTTAAAGGTATAGGAAACTTTTCGGGAAGTAATTCTAATCGTCTAGAAAAATCACAAGCTATGAACGAACAAGTAGCACCCGAATCAAACAGCACGTAAGCATTTATGTCGTTGATCGGAATAATACCTACGACGACGTCCCCCGATGCAACTGCATCTTGGACTGTCATATTAAAGGTAAGGCCCATTGGCCTACCCGGCTGAGCTGGACTCCCAATAGCTAACTTCCCGCCATTAGTGCCCCGGTTCCCGTCCATCCCCTTCTTTGGGCAGCTCTTTACCATGTGGTCAGTTGACCCACACACAAAGCACCCATGATTCTTCTTTGGACTGGGACAGTTAGGTGCAATGTGTCCCTCCTGTCCGCAATTATAGCACACGGCCTTCCCCTTGAGACAAACTCCTAAATGAGTCTTCCCATAGGTCTTGCAGGCCTCCATTCTCCTCTTCTGGTCTCCTTACTTCACTCCAATATTCCCATAGCTAAGTACTTTGCTCTTCTGACCCTCGCCACTACCACTGGCTCCCTCAATCTTTACTCCCCCATCTATCTTTTCCTTATTCTTCTTTTCTTTGTGGTACTGGCTCAACGCCTCACTACCACCTTCCGCGATTATCGCCTTCTCTAAAATGGTTCCAAATGAAGTACTTTGAAACACCAAAATACGGTTATAGAGCCAGGGTTTCAAGCCCTGCTCGAACCGTCGCGCCTTCCTAACCTCAGTATCCACTTGGTGTAGAGCAAACCTTGTCAGTTCATTAAACTTGGCGGCGTATTGGGGAACCGTCATGTCCCCTTGTTTCAACTCCAAAAACCGCATCTCCATCCTTCCCTGCATGCTTGTGGGAAAGTAGTTCTCGAATAATATCTCCTTGAACTCACCCACGTTACGTTTCCTATATCCGCTCTGGCCTGATTGGACTCCCAC
Source organism: Panax quinquefolius (assembly GCA_020205615.1). NCBI lineage: Eukaryota > Viridiplantae > Streptophyta > Magnoliopsida > Apiales > Araliaceae > Panax > Panax quinquefolius. Next base: position 70,884,369 of record CM035159.1, on the reverse strand, counting down.
CAAAAGTTGGCCTCTCCCTTCATCATATAGGTTGCAAAGGAAACCTTTTGGGCCTCGTCGACATTTGCTATCACAAATACCTTCTCTATTTCCTTTACCCACGTTTGGGCCTCAATAGGGTCCGTAGTTCCTTTGAACTCCGGCAGACCAACACTCTTGAAATCCTTAAAGGTCGTAGCTCGTGCTACTCCTTTGATTTGAGGGGATATTAGATTCTATTAAATGCGGCTGTTATTAAATTAACAAATTCCTGCATGGGGTTTATGGGACCTCCCTCTTGTTGATTCGCATTAGCACCTTGATTTCGTTACACTCTTCTTGGCGGCATTTTACTAATACAACAAACAACACATCGCGTTATTATTTCCTTCTTTATTAGTTAGTTATCATTCCAAATTAAACAATAACTTTAACATCCATTTCTCGATTGTTTCATAAAAAGGCTTATATTCATTCATTCATTGTAGTATAATATTACATCGTTTCATTACACAGCCTAAGCTGATTACATTACTATCCCGCTATTTCTTTCCAAAAATTGGGATTTACAAAAGACTACCATTTTCTATACAAAAGAGGGTTTTACGTCACTACTAGATACAAAAATATTTACATATTTAAACTACTCTAGCTACTACTAGATTACATCTGCCTTAATGCATTATCAAAATCGCCTTGGGCAAGACCAAAGAATAATATCACGATCGATAAGATGTCGCGCCCGCCTCGCCTCTCCAGGATAACCGACTACTGCTGTCATTGAAATCTGTGTGAGAACTCCTATGGATATAGGACATTCTCCCTATCTTCTGTCATTTAGTCTTTAGCTCCTCTTTGAGCTCAAAGACCTCATGCTTCAATTCGTGGACTTTGTCCTTGGCCAAAATCCTCTCGTCATGTTCCTGCTCCCACATGGACTCCACGTCCGTCTTATCCTCTATAACCATCTGGAGCTCTTCTTTCAGCTCCTTAACCTCCTGACAGTAATGGATATTTCATCCAACACTGACATAAATAATGACATCATTGACTCCCCCGGAGCCATCTCCGCTGCTATAGCTACCTGGTTGAAGGACACCACCTCCACCTCTTCCTCTATCATACCATCGAATACTGACATGAGGTCAGGATCCTCTGAGTCTCTAGACTCAATCACAACAACTTCGGGCTCTGCCGCTATGGGGTTCGGTATAACCTCTACTTGGTTAACTTATTCTTCACTAACAGCTTGTACATCTAACTGCATTCCATTTACTCCTGACATCTACACAAAATAATTAAATTGATTAGTACACGTCAGTAGAATAATAAAAACATATAATATAATCATAATGCATTTTTATAAGGTTATTTTCTTCTTGTACTTCTTTGACTTCTCTTAAGGTTATGACTTAAGGTTTTTAAATCCCCCCTTAAGTTTTATAACCTAATGCTTTGATACCAACCTGTGATGCCCCCAAATTCGGGTCTCTTCCAACCCGACAGATGGTGCTACACGGTACTACCATTCATACATACATTCCATTGAAATGCCCCAAAAGAACGAATATGTCTTATATATATTAAAATAATATTTACATTTCCCAGGTTCTTGATAACCCTTTCACTTGTTCTTGTCATAATATCAAATATATTACAAATGTTCATCCTATACTATTACATAAGTATTCTACGGGTTCATCTTCGCTTCGCCCTTATCCTTGCCGGAGCCTTCGATCCGTTCAATCTTAGCTGTGTTCATATGGTTCAAGCAAGAGTGAGCATAACTAGCTCAGCAAGTACAACATTTCTAATAAACAACATGCTTGAAACATAGGATACGTATATCTTCAATAACTGAACAATAGTTATGAAGTACTATCGATAATTCAAAATAGCACTTTTTTTCATTCAAAACGTTTTATAACAACAATATTCAGTAAAACATCAATTCCGATCCAACACCTTAAGCATTTCATAAGTTCTTTTGAAAAGGACATCCCGGCACTAAGTCCGTAAGTCCGACATTACTTACGAGCACGTCTAAGTGATCAGCCTATAGTACTCTATGTTGATCAACACTACATTCATTAAACGTGTATACGTTTAAGTTGTGGCAACCTCACGTGCCTGTCGTTAAACGACAAAAACATTTTTAGCATACTCGGTCTTCGATTGAAAACCACACCAATATAGCTCGGTAAACATTAATCATGCTTAACAGAATCATAATATATGTCTAGCCGAAAGAATTGGCTTTGACTTCATCATTCAAGACTTCATGTGAGAGAATACATGAATTTCAAAGCTTGTCCAGACTGAACTAGAACAAGGGTTAGAATACTTGCCTTCAGCGTCTGCTTACTAATTATCACACGTACACTTTAAGTCTCTATGTCTATACAATACATGATCATATAATGTACCACATTAGGTCTTATTTAATCAAGTAGGTATATTATTATATCTTACCCTTCATCTCAATCTAAATTCTGACTTAGATCTGTTATTACAGTTTCTGGCTTTTCATTACGTCATTCACATTACGTTCACATTCAATTGGTTATTAACTCTAATCATCATACGTAAGGTTTAAAAGTACCTTACAATATCTTATTAAGTTTCTCAGTTTATTACTACTGAGTTACTGTTCAAGTTGTACTCATAAACATTCTTTACTGTCCACCTCCTAGGGTTGGTGCTGCGGCGCCACCCATTACTCTTCAATCCGTATTTTGGTATTGCGAGTTAACGAAGAGAGTATGAGAGCCGGACTCCACTGTTGCTGCCATGAGTCCTTACTCTTTAGGTCGCACATGGCATGTGCGAGTTAGCGATGTGCTTTCGAGACATCGCATCTTAACGCTATGGTCTGCTACTCATTTGGCCTTGGGTTGGCGCCGCGGCGCCAACTCTGTGTCTCAGATAGTTTGCAAAACTTGAAAATTTTACGAAACTTCCAGACTCATAACTTCTTCGTTATTAGTCCGAATTGGCTCGTTCAAAAGCTTACGGTTCATAATTTACATACTCTATGCGTTCATGCAAGAATTTTATCTATTTGACTTCGTTTGCTAAAATTTCACCTATTAGTTCATTTTCAACGAAACGATAAACGTTCGTGAACGTTCAACGCTCGTTTCTTCGTTCTAAGTCGGAATTCGGTCATTTTTTAGTCCGCAACTCTATAATGCCAAATATGACTTGTCTCTATCAAAAACCAACGCTTCCGACTTCAAACACAAAATACGACTACCATTCCGAGAATTTCACGAATTCGACGATTATCGTCCAATCGTGTGAATTCTGGCGTAACTTTGTTACTAATGATTCTAAATGGATTTTAATCAACGTATAAACATTTCAAGTTACTTATTACACCAACTTATTCTCAAAGTAGGTTTTGACTTATTCTCATAAGTCAATGACTTATTCAACTTATGACCTACAAATTTACTTGCTTATGACTTAATATGGACTTAAGTCCTTTAATCAATGTTCTCATACCATATTGAGCATACTAACATCATATGACTATCATATGACAAGTTCATCATAAGTTCATAACTTATTTAGGTTCAAGTTGCTTATTCCACTTATCCCGGCTTTTAAGTTCATTCATCAATGACTTCTTATATGTTCTTAAGATACAATCATACTTCTCTTATCACCCTACACAATGATAGAGATGAATATATATTAGACAAGAGTCTTACCCTAGAAGCACTTGTACTTCTCTTCCTTGAAGATTTATCAAAGGTTGATTGACTTATTCTTGACTTATGTGAACTTATTCTCTCAACACTTAAGAACTTATCTTGATAGAAGTTGGATGAAATTTAATCAAGCAACAATTGAATTGTGGAGCTCTCTCATTTATAGGCTTAGCAAAGTTAGGATAGAATGGTCATTTAGGCCCTCCACCTCCTTAATCTAACCTCCTTACTATTCATTGCTTTGGCCCTAAATAAACTTGCTTATCACAACACTTATCCAAAGCTTGACCATCACATAAAGTTCTTGCCCACCAAGTCTACCCATGGGTTGCACCATGGATCCTATTTATCCAATGGATCAAGACATTGGGCTTGCTTAATTAATCTAGCTAATTCTTATTGGGCTTGTATTACATTAGTTGGACTCTTAATTAACAAACACTTGGGCTTGCATATCACTTCCCATTGGACTTCTACCAATATACTAATACTCCTACAAGGCCATTCCATTTAATTAAAAGCCTTATCATTATACCATACGTATAATTCTCGTATTCTAGATCGTATATTAATTCGTAACATACGTTATTCCATTCTTCATACATACTAGTACAATACTTCGCATCATACAATCATTACACTTTCTTCTTAATGTTTAATATTCCTAACGTTCTCAAATTTAAGTCCGCATGCTAAATATTACGTTTTTCATACTTAGATTATTATTACATAATCTATCTCACCTTGATATTATAACGTTACGTATTTCTCGGAAGTTCAAAATAATTCCCGAGCAGAAATCTATGAATAGTGTTTTTCAGAAAATTTCTCGGAAAACTTTTATTTTCGTTTTAGAAATTCAAACACTTTAATTCTCCCACATAGTTAAAATACTACATCTTTCCGGCATTTCTAGGTTATAGAACGACATTCATCTTACTAACACATAATAATAATAAATATTATTATTTTATTCATTATTAAAAGTATTTACAAAATGTTCGATTTTTCGGGGCTTTACAGAGGTGATCCGAGAATCACATGTGCACCGGGGTATTTTCAGTTGTGTATGCACATGCAGTCCAAGGGTCTTGAATTAGTTCCTTACGACAACGAGATTGAACGTAGGTTCCAAAGGAGTCGTAACTTGAATTAGGCTGTCGTAGAAAATCAGGACATGCTGACTAAAGAGGAATAAAAATCATTGCGGGATATGATATGCCACTAGTGACGGAAATCAAGCATCACTAGGCCTGTGATTACAGCTACTCGTTTTAAGATCATGCCAAGCACTATCTAGATGATCCAAAACTCGGTTCAATTTGGGGGGTTACCGAACGATGATCCCTACTACCATCTTGTCAGTTTCTTGGAGATATGCGATACATTCAAGTATAACGGGATGTCGAATGATGCTATGAGATTGAGGTTATTCCCATTTACATTGAGAGATAAAGCCAAGAGCTGGTTACATTCATTGTCATCGGGGTCCATCACGACATGGAATTATTTGGCGCAAAAGTTCATTGCCAAATTTTTTCCACCAGCAAAAAGACGACAAAGATTAGAAACATCGCTTCTTTCAGTCAACATGACTCTGTGTTATTGTACGAAGCTTGTGAAAGGTACAAAGATTTATTAAGGAGATGTCCCTATCATGGTGGTGTTGCTAACTGGTTACAAGTTCAAACTTTCTACAATGGGCTAAGCAGTTAAGTGAGAACAAGTATAGATGCAACAACGAGTGGAGCGTTAATGGTCAAGAACTGTGAGGAGGTTTATAATTTATTGGAAAACTTGGCAGCTAATAACTACCAATGTCCTACGACATGGATGACACAACCAAAGGTTTCAGGGGTTTTAGAACTTGATGCAATGTCATCTTTGTCTGAACAAATGTCGGCTCAGATTTCCATACTTAACAAGAAGATTGATGCACTTGGAGTTCAGAATGTTCAAAAGTGGAAGTAATTTGTAAGTTGTGCGGGAAGTCATCCATCAGATCAGTGTGCCATTAGGGAAAAAGGCACCTTTACCCCCCCCTTGTGGTCGCATTGAGTCACTGAATTTTAAAAAAATACTATTAGCCCACTGTATTTTTTAAAAATTCTTAAATAGGTCATTCCATCTAATTTAGCTAACAACGTCAAAAGATCTAGCCAATTTTCCTACGTGGCTTTTAAAAAAAAATTAATACACGTAATAGTTGATCTGGGATTCTTTTTCTTCTTCAACAAAACGATTCTTCATCTTCATCAAACCCAAATTGTTTAGAACACTACAATCAAACAATCCAATTATTTCTCTGTATTTTCTTCATCCTCTTTGCAAAGTCGGACAAATTTTGTAATCAACATGTCATTACATGAGAAAAAATTAATAGATCCACTTGAGAAGGAAAAGGAGAAACCACAAAATAGAAATCACTAGATTCAAACTAACCCACCAAGAGCAACAAAACTATAGCAACAGACAATTCCATAAAAAATGAAACCATAACAATAGAGATTAGAGACCCAATTTGTTTTAGAACAAATTTATGAAAAAAATTCCAAATCACATACCCAACTCGTTTTTGAGCAAACACATGAAGCAAAATTTTCAGCCCCATAAAGACGTCACATGACATTGTTATTGCTAAAAAGGTAAATTGAAGACCATGTGCTTTATTGCAGTCGGAGAAAGAGAAGGAGGATTAGATTAATTAACACCGTTAACCTGCAAATCCTTGTCCATGGATGAAGTTGGGGACTGAGATTTAGACTTAAACATACAAGTCCGACGGGACCACTCCTCTGAATCTCACGTTGACGGTGATGGTCGATCGATTGCTCTCAGACTCTAATGTCTATTCCGATGTCATCTCGGAAACAATGCCCCACACCACTTACACCCGGATCAAAGGCAAAGTTCAGATCTTGAAATTGTTCAGAGGTGGAGGAAGTGAGGCTAAGGTTTTGTTGGGATCAGAGAGGCTAGGGTTTTGTTGGGATCAGAGAGGTGGAGGAAGCAATAAGGTTTTTAATTTGAGAATTTTAAGAGGAAGAAGAAACACGTGATTTTGATTTTGATTTGCTTCTGTTTTGTATTTTGTTTTGTTTTTTGTTTTTTGTTTTTTGTTTTTTTTTTTTTTGTTTTTATGTTTAGTTATTAATAGATTTTAATATGTTTAATTGCAATGTTTCTTTTATGTTTTAAGCCTAAATTTAATAATTTTTTTGTATTAATAATAATTTTCAAAATAAAAATAATAATTAAAAAAAAAGAAAAGAGATAAAGGAAAAGAAAAATTATTAAAAAAAGAATTAAAATATTTATTTTAATTTTATTATTATTTTAATCATTTTTTGCCACATAATCAATGATTTTATTTTATTATTTTTTGTGTTGTTACATAAGAAAATAATAATTTTTAATTATTATTTTTCAACGCCATGGCGTGTGTAATTATTTGATATCCGCCCAAGAAATTTAGGAGAATGGCTCAATTTTCATTTTTAGAAAAGCACGTTTGGTCAATTCGATATTTTAAAATTCGTTGGTCATTAATTCCATAGTCGGCAATAGCGAGGGTAGTAAATGTGTTTTTTTGCCGTGGTTTTGCCTATTTTTATATATTTAAGGCGTCACCGCGTTCGATTCTGGTTCAACACCCAATAACTTTTTCGACTCGGATATGAAAATATTGAGTACACATTTAACTTGGACTTTTATCATGAAATAGAGGGAGTATATATTTTTATTTTTTGGAATTAATATGTTAATTTAAAATTAAAATAATACAAAATTACTTAATATTAATATATATAATTGATTATAAATTATTAACTATCATATTTGTCGTTTTTAAAACATAAAAAAAATGATATGTTTGAATTGGTCAAAGCAACTTGCTATCCTGCGTTTTGAATTTAATTATCATATTTGTCGTTTTAAAAAATGGTAATATGTTTGAAATAAGTTTGAATTGGAAAGCAACTTGCTATCCTGCTTTTCGAATTTCAAAATTTTCAGAGGAACTCCAAAAAAAAGTTGTCTTGTAGCATCAACGTATTTGATGACATACGAGTAAATATATTCATACAATAGAGAGAAATGACTTTACTGCCTACTACTTTGATGATTTGTTAGAATTTCTTGATTAATCTTTTGGCTCTACCATATAGCTCTACTTGTAGACCATATACCAAGGTATTTTAATAAAAGTTTAAGTTCCTCATTCATATCAGTTAAGCCTACTTTAACTGAGACTCAAACTAGACAGTTTAACACTTTTTCCCCAAAACTGATTTCAACACTTCTTAAATTTCATTCAGTTTTGACTACTTAGACAGTCTAGGCATGTGTTTTTTAGTTACCTAAGGTTACTTTTATCATCATCTCACTTTGTTTAATCATCTAACTAATTTTGACCTATCAAAGCTTACTTTAAGCTTAAAAAATAGACCCTAATTTAATTTTCTTACCAACTTTGGTCATAACAATGATTAAGAATCATCACAAACATGCATTAATAACTTTATATGAATTCATTAGTCTTACAAATTCAGGTACTAAAATTTTTGACCAACTGGACTGTATATACATACAATTGTCTCTTGCATTTCACTTTCACTTGCAGCTCTACGCCTCTACCTAGCTTGACGGAACCACTGTCATAATTGACACTTATAAAGCAAGAAATAAAGAAACTAAATTCAGGTTTCACCAATTAAACTATAATTATCCCTTTGCCTAAAGCAAAAATAAAATTAAAAAAAGTCCAAATAAATGACTGAAAAAAATATATATAATTTCCTTTAGAACCACTTAAACATAATTTACCGCACTTTACCCGTATAAAAAAAAGGAAAGAAGATCAACCCGACTTTCAAGAACAGAAAAATACAAATTAAAAATTTCCAATAACAAATATTTTTGGTTGGCCTTCAATTTCATCCACTGGGTGGGTTACCACTTACCTGTTTCTGCCCTGGAAGTTGAGGCCATCAATTGGGCTGAACTTGACCAATACAATACAGGCTTCCCTCTGTCTGCATGTGATTTGTCGAGGTGTTTTCCCCTGAATATTGGACCAAATTAATTTGCTGCTCCTCCCACCCAGATGCACGGCGCACCACTTCCTTTTTTTCAAGCAATATACCATATCCAGTTGATCTGTTTTTTGGTCCTAATTATGTTGTCTATTTCACAAACTATCGCATTAATCGGGGGAATGTGCAACAGTTTCTTCCATATCCAAAAACAAATAGCAAAAGCATTATAAACTATGTGGTATAAAATTTTGAAACTACACAAGTGTCATATTCTACAACCAGAATGATTCAGCAAAAATGAATAACACATAGGGACTCAACCAAGAAGACATCACAAAATCTCATAGCAAGAAGCCTACTTCTGAGGTGGAACATTTAACAACAAAGGATGAATGAACTAACAAATACCGCAAGGTTGTAATAAATGCAGGCAGCACCTGTAGTGTGTTATGCAAGCGATGAAACAGTTGAAACATTCACGTAAGCTACTCCCTTGCTTTTCTTATATGCAACATCTCTGGATTTGTGCGACTTCCGTTTCTTTGAAGAGATCTTATCTTTTGGATCTATGACATCCTGCTCTTGCTCCTCTGCGGCAACTTCTAATAATTGTTCATCATCTGCATCCTTGGTATGCTTCACAGAACTGCTTGTCCACTCTATTTCCTTCGTTTCTGGTTCGATAACAGACATTCCTGTTAGAGTATAGTCCAACAGGAAGGTACTTCTTTCAAGCCTATCTATCCTACTGAAATGCCTCTGAGAGTAAGGGATGAGGCCTTCAAGGAGTTCTCCAATGCCTCTTATCTGAAAAATTGCAACACATTATGTATTCTATGATTCACATTTCAAAGGTTTTGTGAACAAAGAAATAGCACCTGGAGGGGGGAGAGGGGGAGTTTTGGAAGTAAGAAGCAAGACCTGAGAACAGTTGTATGATTTCTGTGTGTGCATGTCTCAAAAAAGGAATGTACAGAGATTATGAACCAGGAATATGATATTCCCTTTCCAGAGTAGAAGCTAGAACTACTACAGCAACTTTAGTTTGCAGTTGCTTCAAGGGCTTTAGTCTCTAGCAACTACTCTCTTTTGAAAATAAAATTGTCTAGCTAATTCAGATACTTGATCCTAACAAAGCAAATACTTTGCAAAATATATATCACTTGCCTTGGATTTAAACCAAGACAAAATCATATGCATTAACCATGTGACTACTAAAGATAGCTCGTCAGTATCCAATTATAATCTTTTTTGGATTAATTCTCTAATCAAGTAACAGATTTAAATATAATTCATCAAACTTTGTCTAATCCATGATTGAAAAGAAGTTCCTAGGACAAGTACTCCTCAAGTCCTTCTTACCAAGTCATAAAGTATATGATGACATATTGTGAAGAACCTCTTTCCCCTCAAAGTAGAGCATCAGGATATGAAAATTTCTGTTTAAACTATCACTAATACCCTATAACAGCTACTCAGCTAGGCAAGTACCTCAGCAATCTCTGTTGGTGGAAGAATGCTGAAAATCCGGAAAAGCACAAACTGTGCTATATGACAGAGCTTTGGCTTTGTATTCCATTCTCTAACATATTCCAAAAGTTGACGGGATTCTTCTTTGTCAAGAGCACGAAGAGCTTTCTCAATCTGATATTCAGCATCTCCATTTCTGCAGATGATTCATCCTTATATAAATAAACTGGTATACAGACAAAATGGAAAAGGATGAAGAGGGAGAAGACAAAATGCTACCTGCAAAGTAGTGCAAATAAATCAAAAAGTTTATGAGGTCTACAAAGCTGAAAAGTAATTTGAATTGCTTTAGTGTAGTCAGCATCAGATACAGCATTCTCTAGCTCTTGGCCCCTTAGAACACCTTCCTCCTATACCAATACAGAAGTCTATCAGAGGGCAATTGATTAGTAAGATACTAATTGCCAAAATATGTGGAGATATTGAATCCACATATTACTAGAGAAATATAACTTTATGAATGACGGCACAACTTCCAAACCTTTTTAAATGGATTAATATATATGCTAGTACATCATGCAAACAGTAGTTTTAACTTTTTGTATTTTGTTATTGGTTTTAAAAGTTTGTGCATTCTATAAAGCTTGCACAAATATTGATCATGGACACAACCAAAAGGGGTACTGGCCCAAATTCCCAAGGGCTTACCTCCAGTTTCTTATTTCCAACTTTCTATCCCATATCAAAAATTAAAATGATATCTTCCTCCATCCCATTTCAATCCAGCAGGCATTCCAACTTCCGAGACGTGCCGAAAATGAAACATATTTTGAATATAGTTGAAAATGTAATATGTATCAAGATAAATATACATATATATGTTTGTGTGTCAATTGAAAAAATAATATAAAAGTGTTTTCAGCACCTCTTAGGAGCACAGGAAAATTACTAAGAGGGTTAATTAAAATGGGATGAAGATAGTGATTCTTATACGGTAGCAATTTTCCTGGTATGGTTGGTGTGTTCGAGAACATTAAAAAGGGAGTGAGATGCCTCACTTCTTTCCGAAATGCTTCATCTTTATCAGATGCAGTAGAGTCATGCCACAAATTCACAACTGCGTCACTACCACCAGTTGCAAGCATTTCTGTTTTCTTTCCAATAGCCAGGGCCCAAACCTTGTCCTCATGTTGATCATAAGTTGCCACACATTCATTAGTTTTCACTGTCCACAGCTTTAACAAACCATCAGCACCACAAGAAACAAACTGAGCTCCACGAGTTAAAAATGATGCTCTTAATACACTCGACGTATGCCCTTCAAATGTTTTTAAACATGAACCATCAGATATAGCCCATATCTTTATTGTTTTATCCCCAGACGCCGTAATAACACATTGGTCGACTGGAGAGAACTCCACTGACCAAATCCCCCTCTTGTGTCCTCTAAGCACAACTACAGATACAAGATCTGGAAGCGCGAGTATGCATGCCGTGCGGTCCTGGGAACCACTACAGAGCGAGACTATCATTTGGTGCAATGGCTATGGAATTTATATCCTTACTATGGGCAGCAACAACTGCTTTTGCTTTCAAGTTAGAAGCTCCTTCCATGTCATTTGAGAGTCCATCAAAACTCCACACCTTCAGGGTACAATCACTACTACCACTAACAAAGAAGTTTCTCGATTTCTTCGAAAATGCAACAGCTCCAACAGCACCCATATGACCTATGCCAACTCCAATACAACATCTGCTGTCTGTTTCCCATAATCTAACATTATTGTCCTTGCTTCCCGTTGCAATAAGTGTTTTTCCAGAAGTTGATACACAGGTATCAAGGCTTAGAACAATGTCAGTATGACCTGCTAATACATATGAACATGACATGGAAGCAAGATCATACACTCGTACTTTTTCAACACTTGTTGCAACAGCAAGGAACCGTTCATCTTCGCCCAAAAACTTCATATCCCCTATCTCTTCATTGTATCCTACAAGCCTTTTGCTAAGGATTAATTTCAAACAACCTTCAGGAGATTCCGTTGGGAAATAAAAAAGAAACTCCTGGTCTGCCGTGACAGTGAGCAACCCCTGACCAGAGGGCAACATAGCAGCAGAAGTGAAGCCTCTTTTCATATCTTCTGCCTCTGCGCTGACAGCAAAATCTGAAGACTTCTGGTCAAAACAGCATACAGAATCATTAGAGTCCCATATCCGCACAATCCCACGTTCACCAACAGTGATAAAATAAATTCCTGGACCACTTCTTTTCTTCTCACGCTGTTGTATAGATGAAGCCAGACATGAAGCGAAAGGAGACAAAGAATCTATCACACATACAGCTTCAACAGCCTCATATACTAGTACACTAGACTTAAGCCCATAATCATGAATGTCCCACAAGTATACAATCCCATCCCTTCCAGCAGTAAGCAAAGTCCATCCATCTTCAGATATTGCAATGGAAGTCACTGTTGACCCATGTTTTTCCAGTGTTGCACTGCACTTCTTGCTTGTAAGATCCCACACTCGTACAGTTGCATCATCACTTCCAGAGAAAAGCTGCATACACCAAGCAAAATAGTCAACCAAACTCTGTTTAGGAAGTAAAATATGGAAATTGCCTCTATAAGGGATTGTCTCTATAATCAAGTGACTACTGTAATAAAAACCCCAAGTAATATATGCATATTTGTAGAAACATCCCAATATATCTAGATGCAAGCTGGTAATTGCTAGCATGTTTAGAATGAGCTTACTCGTTTAGCTTTGTAAAAAGCATAATAAAATATTAAGGCTTAAAACTCATAAATGTAGGATGAATTAATCACACTGTCCGTTTGCTTTTGAAAATTTAGATAGCAGCAACATCATAAGCACTTTCTACGAACCACAGTAACAAAATATGTTATATATATATATATATATATATATATATATATATATATATATATATTAATCCTGTCATTATCCGCTACTAATAGTAGCGGATGACGAGTTCTAATTTTTAATCTCAATTGTTGGTCCCTATGAAAGATGGTATGGATGCTATTTGACCTATTTTGCTATGGATAATTATGTGTGTATGTGTAATCACACAAATCAAACAATTATGAAATTGTGCTTCAGTAAACACTTATATATGGAAAGTGAGTACATGATATGTGTTCAGGTCTTCCAATAATTCCTCTAACTTAGAAAAGCATGTTAATAGGGGACAGGGGAGATTTTACTAAGTGGATAATAAACTGGCTAATCACAAACTATTCCTAGTTCATAGAGAAGATCCACGACAGACTTATACTATTAAGATAATCTTCATTTCACAGCTTTATTATACACAAATTAACCCATGTATGAATGATGCATTATTATTTGTAATATTTCCCCCACTATGTTTGATGGGTACGGGGTTTTGGAACAACGGATTAATATCACACAGACAATTCTCACACAAAACTCAATCAATTCTAATTATTCAATGTCTCAAAAGAATGAAGTACATCACTATTTATAATACTCCTAGACAATTTTCCTAACCTAAATTGGACTCTAATAAGAAACCTACAAATTAAATAAAACTAATTAAAATACAACTTTTAATTCATGGGCTTCCAAAGCCTTTTATATTGTTCTAACCAACTTTCTCGGGCTCGTCCTACATAAATATTACCACCTATAATATAAATAATGCAATAATATTTAGAAGCAGAGGATCACATATGCTTAAGTGGCCTCCACACCTAATTCCTAAATGATATCATTCATAACAATAAAGTATGCCTGGAGTGTATAGATCCTTATTGTCAATAGACTTCCCCAAACTACCTGTAAAATTAAACGGTAAGAATGACCTTCAACTCCTTACAAAGATCCCTATGGGGTAATGATGCAGGATGGACCTTAAAATGGGGTTTAAGGCTTTCCTACTATCACAGAAAGGTGGGAATAGGGCTTTACTATACCTTAGTATTTGGGGGTTTTAGTGATGAAACTGCGTGTGGTTGGGTTTAAGGTTAAATGAAGCGTTTATAAATCGAGAAAGAAGTCTATCGCCTTATCAACTGTAAGAAGAAAAAGCATAAGAGAAAAATATTACTCGTATTAATAACTCTTTTTAATAATGAATACAAAGTACAACTATATAAGAAAAGAACACTTTCCTACAAATAAAATATTTCCAGATTGATGGAGTAGATAATAAGCGCAAGTAAGAATTAGATTACAGAAGAAAGAAATTGAAGAATTTTTTGGTTGAGCTAAAAGTTTATTAGGTTTTAATATATTTTAAGAGTCTCAATGATGATCCGAGTGTCTTTGAAATTTGGAGTAAAAGTAGTATGAGTCCCTAGAATGGTTAAGAATCTACTAGTCTTTGAAGTTAGTCATTCGTCACCAGCAACAGTTAAATTTCAGGGTCTTCATATATGGTTTAGGTCTAGTACGCTCTTAAGTTACACTCTGTTCCAAAAAAAATTCACTTCAATCAAGAACAAGCGATTCCCAGAAATTTCTGCATTTTCAATTTAGGTTTCCTTGAACCTTTTGTGGACTGCAGCAGGTAGATCCAGGTTCATTGTTATCTTTTATCAATATAAATGCCATAAATGCCATAAATGCATGCAACAATAATAAAGTTGCTAGAACATATGCTTTCTTTGAAACCAGACATCATCTCCTTTTAACACCTCTCTCTTTTTTTGCCATTCCGCTTGCCCCATGGCACACCTTACTCGAGCCAAACTATTTCTGGTGGGTAAGTAATTTTTACACTCATAAACAACTACATAGGTAGAACTTCAACATTTAGCACAATGTTAATCCAAGCACTTAATTACAATCTAATTTCCATGCATCAGAACAACTAGAAAACTAACAAAGTTGACACTCTAAATGTCAGAACACACATTATATAACCAACCATTACCTTCTATTTAACCACGGGATTTAATAGACCGATGTAAAAATTAGTATTTAAAAAGCATACTATTTAGACCTATGTAAAAATTAGTCAGAAATACATTTCATCAACTTTTGGGTTCTCAGTCCAAACTTACAAGCAATCTATTTGGGTCAGGATGGAACATAATAGTAGTCACAACCCCTTTGTGACCTTTGAAGTAATGTGTGCAGAACCCACCATCAACATCCCACACCATTACTTTCCTATCAGCCCCCGCTGTGGCCAACAACCCACCAGAAGCGTCACAAGCCATCCCCATCACTGGACCTTCATGTCCCTGCATAATTCCAATTAGTCAATCACTTACATTTCTCAGAAACATTGAATTCAGTTTATGTTTGTTTGTAGGAGAGGAACTGGGGATTGAATTATAATCCTCATACATTGTCTGGTACCAAATTTTAAGCCAGGATAACATATTAAACAGTAATTGTTACAATCTCCCATTAAACAAAAGGTAATTACGTTTTTTAGCAAACATACCTTCCAAGAGCGCAAGCATTTAAGGGAAGAGAGGTCCCAAACCCTAATTTGACGACTGTGGCTTGAAGAGAAGAGGAAGTTATTATTAGGACTAAGAGCGAGAGCAGTGACAGGCTCCGAATCTCCTTCAATCGTTGATTTGACAGAAGCATTTGAAGTATCGACGATTTTAATAGTGTCGTCGCAGCTGCAGACGATGAAAGATCCGTCACCGGAGACGGCGTAGGGTCCACCGCTGTAGAATTGCTGCAAATACTGAGCGCAGCGGTAGTTCTTCTTCAGTGCTAAAGACGACATTTTTATATGCAGCAGGAGGGAGAAGAAGGTGGGAGGGGCTGCTAAGGTTTAGGGTGAGATATGGAATATAAGATTATAGTTCAAGGAGGAAGGAGAAGGCGTCCTGGTCCTGTAAGGGTGTATTCATTAATATTTTTAAAGACTTTTTTTAAGTGATATATTTTTATTGAATTTATGGGATTTTAATAATTTTTAAAGATTTTAAAATGATTTTTATAGACTATGAAATAAATAACAGATTTTTATAAATTTTTATCAAGATCATGATAGACTTTTCTGTATACTTCTAATATATTCAGAACTTATATTAATTGTTAATTAAATTTTATATATAATATCTCCTCTTTTTTTTATAACTAAAGTAAATCTCATTATATTATTGCAAGATAAGATTTTATATATGTTGAAAGCGTTCATATTATTCTATTCATTTAATAATATATTTACATATATTGTTTTAAAAAAAAAAAAAAAAATCAGCATTTTAAAAAATGTTGGAGTCAGATTGGATCCGACTATATATATATATATATATATATATATATATATATATATAAATCGATCGGTGAGAACCCACTACTTTACATTTAAAAAACGCGATTTTTTTTTTTTTTTAAAAACAACAATTTTTTTTTAATATTCTATGGAACTGGAATTTTTCCATAATAAAATATTTTGGGCGTAATTTGGATACCTATATCAAAAAATGTATATACATCATCATGCATGCACTGCTTGTTTTGTTATCATGATCAAATCAAATCCAAAACACTGTATTATGAAAAAAATTCAGTTCCATAAAATATTAAAAAAAAAATTAGTTGTTTTAAAAAAAAAACAAAAAAAACCAAAAAAAAAAATCCGTATTTTAACAAAGTAAGGGAACCCTTATAGGAATCGGACCCTATATATATATATATATATATATATATATATATATATAACAGAGACAGTTATCTGAATATTATCTATAAATTAAATACATAAACACTTATTTTTAGTTAATATTGTTGTTATTGGTTTGACAATCGGATCGGAGGTGGATTCAGAGGCAAAATCTATGCTGCCTATTTCTTCATTCTTTTTCAGGTATTATTTCAAAACACCCAAATCCGTATTCAAAATTGGAGAAGAGGCAAAAATGTTGAAGGATAGATAGAACACATATATGTTAGAATTTGAGTCTAATTTAATATGGGTATAATTAATTATTTTTAATGATTTAATATATTAAAGTGTTTTACTTTATGATTAGATTAAATTAAGTATTTGAAAGTTCAAATTCATGGAGTAGTGATATATAGCACGAGTCCGAGAAAGTTGGTTAGAACAATATAAAAGGCTTTGGAAGCCCACGAATTAAAAGTTATATTTTAATTAGTTTTATTTAATTTATAGGTATCTTATTAGAGTCCAATTTAGGTTAGAAAAGTTGTTTAAGAGTATTATAAATAGTGATGTACTTCATTCTTTTGAGACATTGAATAATTAGAATTGATTGAGTTTTGTGTGAGAATTGTCTGTGTGATTAATCTGTTGTTCCAAAACCCTGTACCCATCAAACATAGTTGGGGAAATATTACAAATAATAATGCATCATTCATACATGGGTTAATTTGTGTGTAATAAAGGTGTGAAATGAAGATTATCTTAAGAGTAAAGTTCAGATCACCACCTGGGATTTGGCGTCTTTCCCACTTAACCACATGTAGTCAGTAAAGCTACATTTAAACTCTCGGCTTATTGAGTTGAAGTGAAAACGTCACTTTTTCCATCCAACTTAATCGTCTGTGTATGTTAGACGCCAAAAGCGCGTGAGAAGGGATTGTAACGGTTAAAAAAGATTGGTAAATATCTGAAATACCACATTCTTCTTCTTCTTGGCTTTTAAAAGACATTCTGAATTATTTTGTTCGACCCCATTTCAGCTCCATCGCAGACGTGAAAAAGCAGACGAAATTGAAGGCTATTAGCAGACCAAATTTAGTTAGTATACTTCTTAACTAAAGCTCCAAAAATCGTAGCACACAGTGAGAGAAGGAAAAGGAATCCGGCTGGTAAAGGAGAAGGAATTGAGCAACAACCATTTTCAATTTCTGAAGGTAAGTTTTCCAATCTCCTTCCATTCCTTTTTCATTCCATCCTTGTTAAGAAAATGACTTTCATGGCCGAATGGCTGTGCATTAACTTGAAGGACTGTTTGTCCTTTTAGTTGTTATATTCTTCTTTGTAAGATTTAGTTCACCGGTACGCCTCTTGTATGTATATAGAAATTAGGCACAAGGAGATAGGTTGGGTTGTGGAGTAATAAAGATGTTGTTATGGGTTGTTATTGTAAACAATGGCTATGAAATTAGCAACCTAAAACTATGCCTATCAGCTGTTTGATAAAAGTTCTAAAAGAACTATTTTGACTGAAAACTAAATATTAGACCAAAGTAAAGATTAGGCTTGACTTGTTTATCATATGTGGTGTTAATTAGAAATTTTGAAGGTATTAGATTAGAGCGAAAAGAAAATTCAAGCTAAAACTAACAAATTTCAATCCATCTCTCAATTTTGATCTGATTTTGTTCGAAAAGATCACAGATCTGTTTGTTCCCGAAGTTGAACATATATATACAATTATGGTCTACTCTCTGATATTATTCTTTGTGTTGTTTATGTGAATTAGGAGTCATGTCTTCGTCAAGCAATGATGTCGGAAGGATGAATGGTGACTTGCGCTACATACCTAGGCGATGTAAATGTGTAGAAAAAAGGCAAGTGTAAGAATTGTTGACTCAAACAAACCATCGAAGGGGAGGTTATATTTTGTATGCGATGAGTGTGAGTTTTAGGCATGGTGCTTGCCTTCTACAACAAACTCAAGTGGAATAGTCAATGGCCCCAATGAAGACAATGACAGAATGGGGACATTGGTGAGTGGAACAAAATGCAAGTGTTCGTGTGAGCTGAATAACATACCAAGTAGGATGATAGTTGTTGAAAGTAATGTGAAGATGATAATTGTTGTTGGACTTGTGTTGTATTTCATGTCAATCGTGATGTATTTTATTAGTAACAAATGAATGTATAAACTAATTTCTAGGTGGAAAATAGTAATTGGAGTTGGGTTGTTTGTGACATTTCTCTATTGGCTTCTAATTTAGGAGACCAATGGTAGCAAGCCTTTTTCTTCGTTAGACTTTATGTTATGGATCCCTGGAATTAGTTCTTCATCTTTAAATTATTGGATTGCAAATTTTGTTTTATATATGTTCTTTGGACATAACTTGTTGGATTTATATTAATAGTAGCTGATTTTGCTATATGGATTTCACTCAACATTAAAAAGTTAATGTTCCTCTAAAATAGGGCATTCTTATAAGGAAGAAGGATTTCACT
Organism: Panax quinquefolius; assembly: GCA_020205615.1. NCBI lineage: Eukaryota > Viridiplantae > Streptophyta > Magnoliopsida > Apiales > Araliaceae > Panax > Panax quinquefolius. The sequence goes on along the minus strand of CM035159.1, from coordinate 70,865,035 downwards.
GAAATATTGCAAGGTGATTAAACAAGGTGCAGTAAAGCAATATTGCAAAAATAATTCCAAAATGGACAATCAACATTGTCAAAACACTGCCCATTGATGCCAACTAGTAGACAAAGTATATGACTGTACCTACTGTTAATTCTACCAACTATAAAACATTTTCCATTGATACACAATCAACATTAAAACCTTAATCCCCCCAATAGACAAAGTATACACAATCAACATTTTCAAAAACAGTTACAAGACAAAAATGAACCAAAAACTACCCATTGAAAGATTAAAGCCTTAATCTCCCCAGTCCTCCCTTTTTTGGTGATCTGCCTATCTTGCTCTTTATGGCTCCCTTCTTTATGTTCTTCCTCGTAGGCTGTGAGCTTGAAGCAGGCTAATTACTCCACATAGTAGACAAAGTTCATGTGGGATTAGGTTGAGAGCTTAATTTGGGTTGATTAGGTATTTCTGAAGTTGTTGTAGCAGTAGCAGTCCCTTTACTTGACTGTCTTCTAGTCTACATCTTTTGTGGTCTAGGATTTGGCTGAAAAGTAATGCAAAAGCCTATTTGTTATCCCAAATAAAGGTTTCAAACTAAGGTAACGCAAAAGCAACAAGTCATCAATCTATCAGTCCAACACATAGTCATAGTCATAGCATTGTAACAAGCAATCAATCTATCAATTCAATACAAATAAGTTAACCTTTACAATGTCAAAAATAGTTTTCAGATCTGACTATCACTCCAACACAATATTCCTGTAAATTAGAAAATATAGGGAAAAAAGATATACCACTTAGAAATGTTGTGCTGTTTTTTACTTTAGATTAAAGAAACTCTTGTAACAAGAGGCTTGGATAAGAGTACACTCCCAGACCTTGTTGAAAGGTTTCTTGCTACTTGTTTAATCACACATAAACAGATCATCTTATATCAACTATAGAGCAATAACAGGAAGTTTAACCAGTAAAATCACTTAAAATGTAGCTTAACGAAGGAGGTTCTCCCTGTAAACAGGGTACACCAAGTAATCTATTAAAATGTACCTTAACAGGAATATGTTGCATATTAGTTGCAGTCCCTTCAGTGGACTGATGTGGTTTGGTAGGAATGTCTGACTGTGTTGACTGTGCAGTTGACTGATGTTATTTATTATTTGTCTGAAAATCAAAACATGTTAAACTGTTAAAAATAAGAGTTAAAAACATAAAGTATATACCTTGTTCATTCTTGATTTAGGATGAAAAGGCAATATACATGCCCTGCTGTTTTGCCCTAGTGTTAAACACCTTGCACATGTGATAGTGCCACCTTTTCTTGTTGCTTTATGTTGGTTTTTTGGTTCATCTACGACCTTTCTTACGAAGTTTCCTTGAGTGCGCGGTGGGCTTATGATAGAGTGGAGGTTGAATCTGTGCAAAATTGGAATGAACCCATTCATGGTGACTTGGCACAGGCTTTATGATATAGTTATATGTGTTCAAGTATACATCCTTGCTATAGCACTAATGGCAATAAGCCTCTGGCTGCTCCCTATCTGCCCATATTGCAGACACAACATGTCTGCAAGGAAATCCACTAAGCTGCCACATTTTACAACCACAAGTCCAATCATTCAAATTCACAACCTATGTTCTGTCATCAACTTCTACTTCAAATTCTCCACACCTAGACTTCAAAGCAGTGCATCCCCTATAAGCTTTCTTAATCATCTCCAATTTTTTTTGAATTCTGGGCCCAAGTGACCTTACATACTTGTCCATGCCTTCCCTTTTTACCTGAAACCTAACTATTAATTACTTTCTTATCCACTCTAGCATATTTATTATACCTTTATCCCTTGCCTCTAGGATGTAATTATTCCATGACTCATTCAAGTTGTTCACTACTACATCACACTTACAGTGGGGTGAAAAATGAGACCTGGCCCAAAATTTTGGCTCAACAGCCATTAACCACTTAGCTGCTTCTGCATCAGCTTTGTGCACCTCCTTCATGGCTGCTTTAAATGAGAACATGTCACCACAACTAGCTACATTCCAGAAAAAATCCCTAAGCAGTTTCCCCCTAAACTTAATTTTAAAGTTGTTGTACAAATGCTTTAAACAAAATCTATGTTCATTGTTGGGTAACATTGTATTGAACTTCTCTACTAGCCCCTTCTGCCTATCAAAAATGAAAACATACCTTCTTTTTTTCATTTTCACCTATGTCATCTAGAAGCTGAGTAAGAAACCACTGCCAACTATCTTTACATTCAATTTCAATAACAGCAATTGTAATGGGAAATATGTTGTCATTAACATCTCTTCCTATAGCACTCAGTAGCTGCCCTCCAAAAACCCCTTTAAAAAACACCCATCTAATCCTATAATAGGTCTACACGCAACTAGGAAACCATGTTTGGAAGCAACAAGCCTCATATAAAGCCTCTGAAAAATAGGTAGTGAACCAGGTCTTTCATCTAGACCCTCACTACAAAATTTGAAGACTGTTCCAGGGTTAAACTGTTTGACTGTCTCCACATAATCCATCAGCCTATTATACTACTCTCCTACATCACCTTGCATATGTTGTAAAGCCTTTCTTTTAGCTCTATATAGGGATGATTTACTTAGACTAGAATTACATTCTTTTTGTGCCTTTTTCTTCCATGCCTGTAAATCCCAATTAGGATTATCTCTCAAGTCATGCATATATTTTTTGGCCAAGTATCTCATCGTCAACAAGATGATTCTTATCCATCCAAGATATGTATGGTCCCCCCCAAAGATTTTATCTTAAAAGTTTGTTCACCTATTTGGTGATCATGAATCCTCCATTTCTGAGTTTTCGACTTTACACTTAGCATGATTATTCTTTTTCCATCGTTTTGAATATACTTTATATCAAACTCCCCTTTAACAGAAAATTCAACTAATGCTTGTCTAAAAATTTCATGATTTGAAAATACCATTCCAATCTCAAATTCTATCTTACCCATATCAGTTGCCTCATTAAACTCCATACATCCATCCCCATCTAAATTATCCTCATCATCTGACAGAACAAACTTCCTCCTTAACGCATCTTTCCATTCTCCATCATCACCATCACTCCACCAATCCTCTACAAAGACATCATTCACGTTTCACCTTTGGTTCATCTGTTTTTTTTGCCTTCTTTGAATATATCATCATTCCCAGGCCCCTCTAGATCCTCATCCATCCATGGTGGATGCTCTGCTTCTTCCCCAATATCATTATCAGCTTATTTTTGTAATTTTTTCCTTTGTATGTTTTGTTTGTGTTTTAGGCTTTCCAGTTTGTTTCCCTTTTCCTTTGTCTGTTTCTTTCTGATGCCCTTTATCTATTTTTTTTGCTTCCCTTTATCAGTAGTACCACTTTGGTTAATGTTATCAGTTGTTTCACTTTGAACACCAAAGTCTTTTTCATTTTCACTTTGGTTCATGTTATCAATTGTCAAACCACAAATATCCCTAACAGTTTGGTTAATGTTATCATTTTCAACAACTTCTGGCCTAACAACTTGTATGGGACCCTCCATTTCTTGTCCATATATATGCACCTCCTCACTCTCTGAATTAACTAAGAAATCAATTGTAAGACCCCAACTTTTATGAATAAAGATGAATTTTCTATAAATATCATTTTTGAATATTATGGAGTGAATTTAATATAATGTTATAGTTGTGGGTAATATTTATAAATTTTGAAAAGTATGCAAGTTGTTATATTATATTCGATTGGTCAGAGAATATTCGCTTTTATGAGGAATATTAAATGACGATGGCACAATCATTGGTGGACCCTAAATGTAATTATTATCGAATTGAGAAAACGATAAAATATCTTTTATAAAATAACGGTAAAAGTTTTCACCGTTAACACCGATTGAATACGGTGGTTAAAATACGATGAATACGCGTTGTTGACAAGAAAGTAGCGCACGGTATTACAAAGATTTTGAATTATTGATTCTTACGTAAAAGGCACTACTCAATAATTGTTACGGTAAGAATTATTCAATATTTTATTTTATTGATTCAATAATTCTTTGCGTTGATATTTTATATTATTATTGTTTCAATAATTGTCATTGCACCGTATTTCCTATTATCAGATTAATGATTCATATTATTTGAATAATATTATTAGATACCATTATTGGCAATGTCTAGAAAGTTCTGTCAAGAAGAGGTTTGGTCACCTAATTGCGCGCTAGTAAGGAGAAATCCTTATTGGAAAGCCCCTTCTTTCCTGGGAACAGCCTAGTTGTCATAATTGTGATTCTGTAATATTATTTATGAATAATTAATTATTGATTTATATGATAAGGAAATATAAATTTTTATGTGGATATAAATGAAGGAATTTAATGTTGAGGTGTTTTGTCGGAATGGAGGTATTAAAAAATCAAATCAGTGTTCTTAAAACTCTATTGCGTGAGTTATAATTTTGATCCGACCGTTGGATCGTTGTGATTTTTGGATATGTTATACATATATAAGTTAAGTATATGTCCACAAATTTTGAACCGTTAAAAATTAGCGTATGATTTGTTATGAATTTTAAGAGGTGTTGAAAATTGTCCGTTTGTGGAATTCAGATATTTTCTGTTTGGAATTTGGAAAAACTTTCTTCAGCAAAGTTGTAGAGAATTCGATTTCGTGTGGAATGGACATAAAAATTGTATTTTTTCTGATAAAAGGGCTATTTATTATGAATTACTGAAGTTTCAGAAATTAAAATATTTTTATTAAAATTGGATGGGACCCACTTTTTGTTTTTCAAAATATGTGGGCTGAAATTTTTGGTTCCAAATTGGCTGCTCAACAATTCAAGGTGGGTGGCGTAGAAGATTAAAAAAATAATAATATTATTTTATTATTTAGTCTCCTATGGCGTTCTATCATTTTCTTATAAAAAAGCGCTTAAGTTAGAATTGAAAATCACTCCAGAATCAGAGAATTCTTCTTCTATAATATTGAGCATATTTCTTTAGAGTTTTAGAAAGCTTTGAGCGTAGAAAACAGTGAAAGTTTTCTTCAAGAATATCCCCGCTATACTAGTTGGAATACTCTTCTTTTCAAGGTAAGGGATATTATTTTTGTTCAATATTCGCTTGAATTAATATTTTCTTCCATACTCTGTAGTATGTAAGTAATATTATTTTATTTCAGATTTCGAATTCTATACTCGTTTTGTTAAAGTTTTGGCTTCTAAACTAGTAGAATATCCTTGATATTTGTGCTTCATCCAATATCTTTTCATGGAAATATTATTCTGAGCATTCTTGATAAGTTTTAACTTTTTCATGCCGGAGTACTATTCACGAGGTACTATTCACTCGAGTACTATTCACCCGGGGTACTATTCATGATAAAAATTGATTCGTTTTCTATCCAAATTATTTTTGGTACAATATTATTCTTGAATTTTACTCCACAAAGAAGTATCGTGTCGATAATTTGGACGTTATTGATTTACGGATAAATTAAATTATAAATCTTTAAAAATTTATCCTTGAACTTGTTTTATTGAATTCTTATATCATTGTCATCATCCTCATGTTTATATTATGTTAAAAGTCATCTGTGGCCTGTAGTGCATAGATGGACTTGGTATGATTATGATCAGGGATTATTCGGTATAATCATGACCGTAATGTTACAAATGATGTGGTAAAAGTTCTCATTGGCCTGTAGTGCATTGATGGACAGTTGTTGGCATGATCATGACCATTGATGAATACACGAATATCCTTGACCCGTAGTGCATGGATAATTTGTGGTCGTGATACTAAAGAATATCCTTGGCCGTAGTGCAGGGGTGATTCAATGATGTGGATTATTTATTAAGCTGAGTCTCAGCGATAAAAGTGATGAAAAACCTTTTATGCTCTACTTGACTCATCTAATGGATTGTTTGTTCCGCTGCAGTTAAACTTGATGTTTGTTATATTTTATCAGTTTAACACTGTTAAAGGCTAACTATAAATTATTCTGCATTATCTTAGTCATTATATTTCTTACTGGGCTAGTTGAGCTCACCCTTTTGCTTTCATTGTTCTCTTCAGGAAATGAGAAGCGTGGCCGGAACTAGTCGGGGAGCGGGTGGCGGTCCGGATGATAGCATTAGTAGTGCTCACTATTCTATGAAATAGTGTGATAATAAATGTATTGAGGACTCCATTCGAGTTGAATATCATACAGAAAACAATATTCGTATTAAAACTCTCGGTTTATGTTTTGTCGTATTTTACACGACGGTTGTATCGATAAGTTGTATTTAAATTTTGTACAACAATGAAGTGGAAATTTGGAAAAGGAGATTAATGATGATGGAAAAGGCGTGGACACGATGTTAAGAACGACCACTTGATGCTTGAATGCGAAGACACATCATCATCGTGATGTTCAAGCGTGTTATAATTGTGGAAAAGGAATTTTTGTGCGAAAA